>JAKOGI010000240.1:50000-732500 GCA_029747015.1 Carnegiea gigantea | reverse complement strand
CGATAACCACTTGAGTAGCGGTAGCCCAGGAACGAGTTAAGCGGCTGCGCTGAACTGAAACGCAGGCCACGAGACCTAGTGGGGTCGCTCACCTAAAATCTGAATGCTGTGTTTGGATCATAAACTATGAATTTACATCTCTACGAGCTGATAACTATGGAAGACTATGTTAATGAGAAATATGTCATGTGAGTCTTGCTGTTTTTCCCACTCTATTAAAATATTTTCAAAATGAATTTGTGTGCGTAGTTGACTGTCAGGGGTAATTGTTTATTGAGTTTATCTCACTTTTATAAAATGTTTTGTTTTCAGGTGATTTAGTCGTGCATGGGACTGGGGAACTAAAAGTAGAGCGAGGCCCGAACGCATGAGTCAAAGAAGATGGAAGTTCAGTTGTTAAGACAAAGTTCACTATGAATATTGGTTTTGATTTAGTAGATGTCACTAATATTTGAATATTGTGGAGATTGAAGTATTATTAAGTTTATTGTATTAACTGTAATTTTGAGATCCAGTCTGGTATTTTCAAGAAGGAAATACGGCGGTAATACCCCAATTAGTTCTGCTTCCTCGTAGGTTAAAGGTTAGTAAATGAGAAATGAGATTAGAATTTCGGGGTGTTACAAAGTGGTATCGGAGCTGAGTTTAACTGACCTGAAGACTCGTCTAAAAGACTGTAAAGAGCTAAAAAGCTAAAATTGGTGGACTTAAAGATCGTTCAGAGAGTGAGTGTAGCACAGGGCAGGGGCTGCATATATCTGTATTTGGTGTTAAATGAATGCATGATATTGTCTTGATGCATATCTTATGTGTACTTACTTTGTATTGGAATGGAGGGTACCCAGCACTGTGGTTGCGTAGGAGATTTTTGTCTGCATGACCAGCTAGCTAAGAAGTCGAGTCAAAGTGTGTGGAGCCACATACAACATGTAAGGTGGGTGCTAGCAAGATATCTGGAGGATAGGCCCAATAGCTGCTTGGGGATTGAAAATAACCGAATGGTTTTCCTGTTACTCACCCTAAAGGGGGACCTTGAGTGGCGCTATCGAGTTGATGAGCTACATCCCCGGGTTCGTGATTCCTGCCCGTGGGGGAGGTGTTGTTGGTGTGACTGGGAGCCCGTGGGGATGGGTGTAGTTGATCTAATAAATTACTTAAGGCTAGAGGGATCCCATGACCTGGAGCGTATTCCCACGGCTAGTGAGGAGGATGTCCCACCCCCAGGGGACGATCTTACAGATAAGGAGGAAGACTCTAAGGGAGATGGAGATGACCCTAGTGAGGTGGGACCAATAGAGTAGGCGAACCCTGAGGGAGACCCTAGTGAGAGGGAACGCATGGAGGAGGAGGACCCCGATGAGGAACCTGAGAAAGACTCTGGTGAGAGGGAACCTATAAAGGAGGAAGACCCCGATGAGGACCTTGAGGAGGACCCTGAGGAAGACCTTGATGAGAGGGAACCTATGGAGGAGGAAGACCCCAAAGAGGACCCGGAGGAGGACCCGAGCGAGAGGGAACCAATTGAGGAGAAGGACCCCGAGGAAAATTCCGAGGTGAGTAAGGGACAGATGATGAGTAATGAAGACCTCAAGGGAGACTCGAGTGAGTGCGAGACAGAGCGAATTAAGGGAGAGAATCTCGGGGGAGACCATGCAAAGGAAAGGAGGGAGTTTATTATGTGGGATCACCCAACAGGAGGACCTGAAAGCGTGAGAGCTGAGACAGACTCTGATTCTACAAAGAGAAGGGGCGAGTTTATGAGCAAGATGACTCGCTGAAAGTGGGGCAGATGTGGCCGGATGTGTAGGGGTACCTGTCCACTGGACGCCCCGATTAGTAGAAATTCATAGCATTTAGAAAGCTAGCTTTATCTTTTTTTCCGCTAAGGCAGTATTGTTAGTTACCTTTTTGATATTGTGATCAAGCCACTGTGGCTAATAAATTTATGAGCTGTGATGCAATGAAAAGTGTTAGCGAGGAACACTTATGATATTGAATTTTTTTTTTATGCAATAAAATTTCCCCAAATTATTTGAATATCAACGTTTTCTGTTGTGAAAGATGTGAATTATGTGAACATGACACCTGTACGATGTGAAATGCATGAGTACGTGATGTAGTGATTGTACCACATGGATGTGGTGAAACGCTGAAATCAAACATATGTCAAATGACGTCTGATACACAAGTATGTATAGTGTTATTGAACCCCGGTAGTAAGTAAGAGATGAACTATTAGGAAGGGAACTAAACTCAACTTATTTCCCGAACAGAATGGTGGGAAACAACAACGAATCTCAAACCGAAT
The DNA here is from genome assembly GCA_029747015.1 of Carnegiea gigantea. Classification (NCBI taxonomy): domain Eukaryota; kingdom Viridiplantae; phylum Streptophyta; class Magnoliopsida; order Caryophyllales; family Cactaceae; genus Carnegiea; species Carnegiea gigantea. The sequence goes on along the minus strand of JAKOGI010000240.1, from coordinate 730,192 downwards.
ATCACCATGTTACAAGAGTCCCTGTGAATCAGAAGGTTAATATATCGACCTTTCGGGAACGGCTGGAGGCCCTGCGTCCTGGGAATGGGGGTCTCGCAGCTAGGTGGACGAGACTAATCCGCCCACTGGAGCTAAACTCACTAACTTGTTGCTGCTGGAGATGCTACAGAATCAAGGAGAATAGCTGTGACTCCAGAACGAGCAGCTGCAGAGGCTAATGGAGACTTGGGAGAAATGGGGCGAGCAGGATAACTCCTATGTGTTTAAAAGATTTGCGAGCCATCACCTATCCACCTACGATGACACTCCCGACCCTAAGACTTTTGTTGAACTAACTATATAAAGTTTTGATGATAACAAATCCAAGTGTAGCATACTTACTTGAGTAATGTTGTTCCAAACAAGCTCTCCAAACAGGTCCTACATAGTTGTTTGTATTGATCCTACTTACCTATTCTGTCTACTAAATGTTGAAAACAAGTTTTAAGAACAGGTTTCAAGCTTCAGTGACACAAAGATCAGCACACAACAAATCTCGACAACAGCTGACTAAGTCTTAAAGACTAAGTTCCTACATTCAGCGATACAAGATCACCCGAGTAATCAAGGTGACCAAGGTGTTTGGAGTTGCACATCCATTCTTGACAAGATGACTGATTCTTACAACAAGAAGTCTTGGTTTGGCTTAGTTTTTATCTTTTAGACTCTTGTTAATATGCCAATCTTGAAAGTCTCAATTTAACACTTCTTAAAATGGTTTTCGACATTTGCTTCAGAACACCATTTCCAAACAAACCTGCAAACAGGGTGCCTAGGGTGTTCCTGCAACTGCAGCGGCCACATCCGTTTTACCTGAAAATTTCTTTTGGTTGGCTGGCTGCTCTAAGAATCTTTTTATGAAATCCTAGGCTGATTAGATTATTATTTATTATTTATTTAGCAGATTGCAAAACTATTTTTGCTAGAGATTTTTTTTTAAAATCCGAAAAATCTTTATTCCTTATTTTTAGGCCATGATTGATTCAAATTTTGAAACCAAGATTTTTATCCTTTTTTTTTGGGCTAAATTACACAGCTACATTAAGTGGCTAAATCAGTTTTTATCCCGTGAGTATCAAATCCCTATATTTTAGGAGAATCTTATCTTATTTGTTCCTAACCGTTGGAAATCTGAAGAAATCTCCTAAGCTGCTAAAATCAGAAGATTTTTCTATCCTTTTTGAAGGAGTTAGCCGTTGGGTTTGCTTGCTTAAATAAGAAAATCTTTTCACTCCTTTCGGTAGAGAGACACAAGGGAAAAATCGGTTTTTCACAGAGCATTGAGAGCTTTCTAAAGCTATATTTCAAAAGAAAAAAACCGTGACAAGCACTACAAAAACGTAGTTCAACTCCGACGGACAAAGCGACGCGTCAGACAGCGTCGGAAAAATTGCAGACAAACCGACGGAATTTCAGACGAACTCCGACGGAAAATTAAATTTCCGACGGATTTTCCGACGGAAGAATATTCCGTCGGAAATTCCGACGGGACGGAATTCCGGAAATTCGAAATTCCGACGGGAATTCCGTCGGGGCAGAGTTCCGTCGGAATTTCCGACGGAATTCCGTCGGAATCCGTCGGTAATTCCGTCGGAATTCCGCGCGGATCTCGACCCCGTTTGCCCGGCTTTAAATTGGGGGGGAGGGGTGAGATTTCGAGCGGTTTTTGGAGAAATAGAGAGAGAAAGTGTTCGAAAAAGGAGAGAGGGAGAAGGAGGAAGAGAGAGAAAGTGAGATTTCAAGGTTTTGATCATCGAAAAATTTAACGGTAAGTGATATTTTTGCTTAATTTATTGTTTGAAATTGAAATTGTTAAGTTAATTGATATTTTTTACGGTCTTTGTTTTTCACGTTTTGTCGCCGCCAGTGCCACCGCTAGTGTCGTCACCGTCTGTAATCAGATTGATTTTTCGGGTGTGCGAAGGTTAGTAGAATTGTTCCGCTTTCAAGTTGTGTTAATTTGATATGTGATGTTCATTTTTCGGGTATATGAAAATTAGCAGAAACATGTTTGTTCTGTTTGAATAATTATTTTTTCCGTTGAATATAAATTTGAATAACGTTAGTTTTTTATTTAATTTATTAAATATGTATGTTAGAATAAGTGGAGTAAAGCATGTTAAGTATGTAGATCTGTAATAATTATTTGGTTATTTGAAAATGTTAAATATGTTAAGCATATATATTATGTTTTATTAAAATGAATAATTTAAATGAAACAAGTTTGTTTATAATCAAATATTAAATATGTTAGGCATGAATGTTTTTGGAGGTATGATTTAATTTTTTATAATTTGTTTAGTTTGAATAATTTATTTTTCTCATTGAATATAAATTTATATAACGTTAGTTTTTTAGAATAAGTGAAGTAAAACGTGTTCAGTATGTAGATCTGTAATAATTATTTGGTTATTTGAAAATGTTAAATATGTTAAGCATGTATATTATGTTTGATTAAAGTGAACAATTTAAATAAAACAAGTTTGTTTATTATCAAATGTTAAATATGTTAGGCATGAATGTTTAGTTTCAATAATTTATTTTTTCCGTTGAATATAAATTTATATAACGTTAGTTTTTTAGAATAAGTGAAGTAAAACGTGTTGAGTATGTAGATTTGCAATAATTATTTGGTTATTTGAAAATGTTAAGTATGTTAAGCATGTATATTATGTTTTCTTAAAGTGAATAATTTAAATGAAACAAGTTTGTTTATTATAAAATGTTAAATATGTTAGGCATGAATGTTTGTTGAGGTCTGATTTAATTTTTTATAATTTGTTTAGTTTGAATAATTTATTTTATCCGTTGAATATAAATTTGAATAATGTTAGTTTTTTAATTAATTTATTAAATATGTATATTAGAATAAGTGAACTAAAACGTGTTAAGTATGTAGATCTGCAATAATTGTTTGTTTATTATAAAATGTTAAATATGTTTGGCATGAATGTTTTTTGAGGTATGATTTAATTTTTTGTAATTTGTTTAGTTTGAATAATTTATTTTTTATTTAATTTATTAAATATGTATATTACAATAAGTGGAGTAAAACATGTTAAGTATGTAGATCTGTAATAATTATTTGGTTATTTGAAAATGTTAAATATGTTAAGCATGTATATTATGTTTTATTAAAGTGAATAATTTAAGTGCAACAAGTTTGTTCATTATAAAATGTTAAATATGTAAGCCATGAATGTTTTTTGAGGTTTGATTTAATTTTTTATAATGTGTTCTATGTACTTTATTTGTGTCGTAAAATATGGATGTGAATTACATTCAAATTTAAGTTTGTTTATCAAGTGTATTTATTTGAACAAATAGAGTAAAATAGTATAACAATGTTAAGTATATATTATAACATATTATAAAATATATATTTATGTAATATATATATATATATATATATATATATATATATATATGTTGAGCTGGTTAAATAGATTTCTAAAAAATGTTTATTATAATTGGTTGTAGTTTACATAACAGTTAAGGCAATTATATTAGGAAGATATGGATGGACCGTTGCATCGTCAATGGATGTACAGAAGAAGAAATCCTAATGGACATGGACTTAGAGATGAGTGGTTGATGGGAATTAATATGTTTGATGAATTTGCACGAAATCAAGAGGAGTATAGAGTTAATGGAGTTTATAGATGTCCATGTGCGAAGTGCAAAAATATGCAATATTTTACACCTGATGTTATAAAGTCTCATTTGTATAGAAAGGGGTTTGTGAAGAATTATTGGTATTGGACAAGTCATGGGGAAGAAGATAATTCGGAAGCAGGGGGTGCAAGTACTTCACATTCTATGAATGTTGATGGACCTGATTGGGGTGATGATCATGATGGGAATGGTGATGACGAGGATGAAGAAGGTGAATGGGAGGATGAACCTGAAGACACTGATGATGATTATGATGATGAAAATATGGCATTGCAAAGTGATGATGATGACGATGACGATGTGTCCCACAATGATTGATTTAATATTTTCGATGTATGAATATTTATGTCTGTGTATGGAGTTTTTCTTAATTGCAAACCCAGGAAAACAATTGCATATATGTCATGTAATTTTTTCACTGACAATACTATAAATATTGGTGCGGTTGTATTTTTTTTTGTTCTTATTTGTTAGATGTCTGGACTCAATGGTGGACGTGGTCGTGGTCGAACGGTCAGGAATGATGCGGGTAGAGGAGCACCACAACCGACTCCACAGTATGATCCTGCTCAAAACTATGAAACAAACACTTTCAGTGGAATGTTTGGAGGTTTTCTTGATCCAACTCAACCATTCGGAAATTATTACGGTAGTATGAATGAGCAACTCCATATGCAACCACCTTTTTTCGGTGCGGGTACGCAGACACCAATCCAACCCAATATTCCATACATGGGTGGTACTTCAGCTACTCCATTACTTTATCAACAGTTTGGCACTGTTAGTCCACATTTCAACGGTAATCAGATGATGGGGCAACCTAGAATGCCAAGCCACTCAGTGCACAACGAAGCAGTCCAAAATGAAGGGGTAGGAAGAGATAGACACAGTCCTGCACCTGATAGTGAAACTGCAAGCACCATTAATAAGATATATTTACAACCCGATGGTGACACGTTAGTTCATTACAAATTTTATAACTTCTTCACTAATCATATTTTTTTTATTGCCTACAGTAATTACTTTTAACAAATTCTTTTTTTGTTCTTAGTTTTGTTCCATATCAGGGTGTAATTCAGAAAATTATGGAAAGCTTTGCAGGTAAGTACCCACGTGCTTGGACCACATGGGGAGAAGTTCCACAATCTCATAGAGATATATGGTTCAATGAATTCAAGGTTAATTTTCTGTACAACGAATTTCAAAGTTGGCATTTGATTGTTTGAGATGTTCAATTACTAATATACTTCAACTTTGACACAGAAACACTACTACTGGCATCCAGACAATGAAACTCAGATACGGCGTAACTTTGAGTACAGAGGGGCAGCTCGACTTAGGGACATTCTTGGATATGCCAGAAAGTACAACAAAAAGCCGAAGTGGTTACCACCTAGTGTTTGGAATGAGATGCTTTTACATTGGACTGAGGATGACAAGTTCAAGAAATTGAGCCAACAAAATAAAAAGAATCGATTGAGTGATGCTGAAGGTTTTGGTCCTTCGTTACATACATGTGGCTCAATTCCGATTAGTGAAAGGAAAAGACGCCTGGTAAGGATTGTTTGTTTATTAAAAAGCGTATTTCTTATTATAACTGGTAAGGATTGTTTGTTTATTAAAAAGCGTATTTCTTATATATAATGTATGGTATGAGTTAGGGTTCTCGTCCTTGTTTTATATTTAATAGCTGGTTACTTTTTTTTTTCTCTTTAGGCCAAAACATTAGGTAGGGAACCCACATGTGAGGAATTGTTTAAGGACACCCACTGCAAGGTGAAAGACAAAACGTTTGTGGATAAAAAATCTACAAAAAAATTTGTAAGTTCAATTTGGCACATTTTATTCAGAGATGAAACATATGTTACAATTGTAGGTTTAGTATGACACTTATTCATTTGTGAAAATTTTCAGGAAGACTATCACAACAAATGGCAGGAGTACTCTCAAGCTGCAACTCAAGGGAGCTCCCAACTGTCACCTATGACCCAAGAAGAGTTTTGGATTAAAGAAAATTTGGACAAGAAAGGCCGTGTATACGGTTTTGGTACGGAGGGGATGAAGTTGAAGAAATCAGCTACCATCGCAGCTGCACGTCACTCATCAGCAGAGCATTTTGATCCAAGAGAGCAAGCGCAACTCCTCAGTGAGAGCATAGCGAAGCAAGCAGAGGCTATAACTCAACTAACTAAGAAACAAGGGAAGACAGAGCGCATGCTGAAAAAAGTTTTCAGATTTTTCAAAGGTCAAAGTGCAGGTTCTTCCAGCCACATCGACTTGAACGCTGATGATGATGAAGAGGACTCTCAAAATGACAATGATGATGATCCCACAAATTTATCTGACTCTGATTAGCTGATATGATATTCGTGTAATTTATGTAATCTGCGTGTACATCTAAAACAACGTATATGTTGTACTTATATATGTTGTACTTAATATTTATATATGTTGTACTTAATATTTATATATGTTGTACTTATATGTTGTACTTAATATTTATATATCTTGATACTTAATTAATTTATGTTGTACTTAATATTTAATTAAGCACATTTTATTGGCAGATTTGAAACTTATTATTAATTGTTTTTTATTTTGAGAACTTTTGAAATTTAGAAACAAACTTTTCGGAAAACAAAATTTTTTTTTTGAAATTATCCGAAATTCCGACGGAATTTCCGACGGAATATTCCGTCGGAAATTCCGTCGGAATTTCGGATAATTTCAAAAAAAATTCGGATTATTTTAAAAAAATTTTTTGGGAATTTCCGACGGAAATTCCGACGGAATATTCCGTCGGAAATTCCGTCGGAAATTCCTGCTACTGTTTTCTGCAGTTTCTGCTTGACAGTATCCGACGGAATTTCCGACGGGTTTTTTCCGTCGGAAATTCCGTCGGATTCCGTCGGAGTCCATCGGAATAAAAACTGCGACGAGCTGAATCCCGACGACCCTTTCCGCGTCGGTGTTTCCGTCGGAAACACAATTTTCCGTCGGAAATTTGACCTTTTTCCGTCGAATTTTCCGTCGCAGATTAGATATATTTTTGTAGTGAAGATTGTGCAAAAATTGAGCTTTCAAAACTATTGGCACACTAGGACTTCAATGTACCTTACATCTGCTTAAATCAGAAGCACCCCAGTAAGGTGTTTTGTACTCCTGTTCTCAGATCAGAAAGTGAGTAAGTGTGTCCATAGTCGAGTGGACTTTGGACGTGTCCAATATAGTGTGATTGGACGTGGTGTAACCTGTCTTAGGGAAGAAGGTTACGTGGGTTACAAGTTGTAACAAGGAGTGTTATTTTTGTAACGTGTTCAGCCTGTTAGTGAAGTGGTTAAATCTTACACGAGGTAGGTCGTGGTTTTTCACACCTCAGTTGGACTAGAGGTGTTTTCCACATAAAAATTGTGTGTGCTTTATTTCCGCATTTATTACTTTGAATTTCGCTACTGAACCAATTGGGAACAACCGCTACAAACAAGGCTTAAGGTTGTTTGTGATTTACGAACAGTCTCTGCAATCAAGTGCTACGGCTGTTTGTCAGTTATTTGGCGAAAATCGGCCACCACAATTCACCCCCCTCTTGTGGTTGTGTACTCTTGGAATTCAACAAGTGGTATCAGAGCAGGTTCTCTTTCAAAAGGCTAACACCTTGAGAGATCCGTGAAGATGAGTGCACCACAAGGGATACTTGAGGGTCAATCCATTACTCGACCTCCTTACTTCAATGGCCAACACTATAGTTGGTGGAAAAACAGGATGGAGAACTACATACAAGTACGAGTTATGGATGCTCATCAAGAACGGACCTCTTGTTCCCACGAAAGTTCTTGAAGATGGAAAAAAGGTTCCCAAAGATCCTACAGAATATGATGCTGAGGATTACAAGAAAATGGAAAAGAATGCCAAGGCCAAGAAACTTCTCTATTTTGGCCTAGGACCCGATGAATATACTCGCATCTCAGAATGTGAGTCAGCTCAAGAAATATGGAATGCTTTACAAGTAGCTCATGAAAGAACAAGTCAAGTCAAACAATCACGCATTGAGTTACTCATGAGACAATACGAGTTGTTTGATATGGGTGATCGGGAGAATGTGATGGATATGTATGCCCGCTTCACTCACATAACAAACGAGTTAAAATCCCTGGGAAAATCCTTCACCACTGAAGAGTTGGTAAGGAAAATTCTAAGGATTTTGCCTCGATCATGGGAAGCCAAGGTAACAGCCATCCAAGAAGCCAAAGACATAAACAAGATCACCCTAGACGAGTTGATTGGTAATCTCCAAACATACGAACTGAGAAAAAATTCTCAACAGAAAGAGGAGATGAAGAAAGATCGAGGACTTGCCTTAAAAGCACAAGAAGATGATGATTCTGATCTTGAGGAAGAAGAGATGGCTATGATGACTCGAAAGTTCAAGAAATTCTTCAAGAAAGTTAAAGAAAACAACAAAAGGAAGGATTTCAACAAAACCAAAAACACCCCCCGAGAACAGTTTACTGGGTGTTTCAAATGTGGCAAAACAGACCACCGTGTGAAAAATTGTCCCTTACTTCGAGAAGAGCAAGAGCACGAACACCCCAGGAAACAAGGTAGAAAACAAGCTGCAAACAGTTCTGGGAAACGATTCTCGAAAGCAATGCTGGCTGCCTGGGGTGACTCCTCTGAAGATGAAGAAGAGTCTGAAACTGATGAAGGTGCTGTAGCTCTCATGGCACAAAGCAACACAGATTCAGATGATGAATCAACAAACAGCCTTACTGATCTCAAGAACAAGGTATGTGGTCTCAATTAGGCAACTCTTGAAGAATTATTGTATTCATTGATGGATACCTGTGCAGAATTGAAAAGAGATGTCCGAGACCTAGAACTTGAAAATGAGACCCTTCAAAATGAGAAACTGGGCTTATATGAAAATATTAACATGCTCAAGGAAAACCTCTTTATAAAAGAGGGAAATTATTCTCGAGTGGAGGAAAAACTCCTTGAGGTGGAAGGAATGGTTAAGTCCTTACTCTAAGAGAACAAGAGCTTGCATGCTAATATAGAAAAATTGGAAACCAAGCTTGTCACAACCAAGCGTTGGATCAAGTCCTCAAGAGCATTGGAGTGGCTAAACACTCATCACAGCCAAAACAAAAGAGGACTAGGATTTAAGCCCAAACAAACCGTTTACCCTGCAAACAGAAAGTATGTTGGATTATATGAAAATATTGTTTGCTTTCACTGCGGCAAAACGGGTCACTATCGATACACTTGTCCTTCAAGAAGGTATGCCATTAAAAGAAATGAAGGTTATGTAAAATAAATCTGGATTAGGAAAGATGAGATCTATCTGTCTAAAAGAATGGGACCCAAGTGGATCTGGGTTCCCAAAACTAACCCTTGATTTGTTTTGCAGGATGAAGTGAGAGAGAACAACCCAGCAAACAACCCAGCAAACAGCCTAGGGAACAACTTTGAAAACAAGCAGCTGTGGTATGTTGATAGTGGGTGTTCGAGGCATATGACCGGTAAAAAATCCAACTTTCTCTCACTTACAGTTTCGGATGGTGGGAGTGTGGCATTTGGAAACGGCAAGTCTGGGACAATTGTCGGTATAGGTAAGATTGGTGAGTCCCACTCCCACTCGATTGAAAATGTATACTTAGTTGATGGTTTGAAGCATAATTTACTTAGTGTGTCCCAACTGTGTGATAAAAACAACCTAGTAGTGTTCTCATCAACACGTTGCTTGGTTGTAAACTCAAACACAGGAGATGTCGTATTAAGGGGGAAGCGACACAAAAATATTTACAAAGTATGTATTTCCACACTTCCCCAAAACAATCTGACTTGTTTGAGTGCCTTGAATGATGATGTAATGCTCTGGCACAAGAGACTAGGTCATGCAAGTCTATCTCTTCTGAACAAACTTGTTTCTAAAGACCTAGTTGTTGGACTACCTTCCATCAAATTTAATGATGACAAGGTATGTGAAGCTTGTGCAAAAGGCAAACAAGTCAGATCCTCTTTTAAATCGAAAAAGTGTGTAAGCACTACCCGACCTCTAGAATTATTACACATTGATCTGTGTGGTCCTATGAGGATAGCAAGTAGAGGTGGAAAGAGGTATGTGCTTGTTGTAGTGGATGATTACTCTCGATTTACTCGGACCTTGTTTTTGGCATCCAAGGATGAAACCTTTGAGAATTTTATTGCCTTTCTCAAAAAGGTTGAAAAGAGAGTAGGACACTCTTTAGTTAGCTTGAGATCTGATCATGGTACTGAATTTGAAAACGCAAGTTTTATTAACTATTGTAATGAACATGGTGTTGATCATAACTTCTCAGCTCCAAGAACACTCCAACAAAATGGGGTGGTTGAGCGCAAAAATCGCACCCTAGAAGACATGACTAGAACAATACTTATTGCTAGTGGTCTTCCTAGGAATTTCTGGGCAGAAGCATTGAACACCTCATGTTACATTATAAATAGATGCATGATCAGACCTATTTTGAACCAAACTCCTTATGAACTTTTCAAAGGCAGAAAACCCAACATTACGCACCTGAGAACATTTGGTTGTAGGTGTTTTATGCATAATAATGGGAAGGATGCCTTAGGAAAGTTTGATCCTAGGAGTGATGAGGCAATATTTCTTGGCTACTCCTCTCACAGTAAGGCTTACAAAATATTTAACAAAAGAACCTTATGTGTTGAGGAAAATGTGCATGTGCTTTTTAATGAATCTAACTCGTTGAGTGAGAATGATGCACAGGAGGAAGAATTTGAATTAGGTCTTGTTCGAAAAGAAGTGTTGCTCTAAGATAGACAAGGTAAGAACACCTTGGAGAAAACAACTCCTGAAGGTGTTCCTCAGAATGACAGGCAAGGTGAGAACCAAATAGGGAGAAACACCGCTGAACCCTATTCGGGACAACACCAGTCAGGTTCCTCAGGAACAGGCTCGGGCACTGATTGTGAGCCTGAGTCTCCAAGTGTTCCAGTTAGAGTAGAGCATGTGTCTGTGGATCCACTTACTCCACGGCCATGGAAGCACCAACGTTCGCACCCTCTTGAGCAAATTTTGTCTGATATTAATACTGGAGTGCAAACTAGGTCAAAGCTTAAGAATTTTTGTGCATTCTATGTGTTTCTCTCTAACATTGAGCCAAAGAATATGAATGAAGCTCTTGCAGATTCAGATTGGGTCACAGCAATGTAAGAAAAACTTCATCAATTTGAAAGGAACAAAGTATGGCACCTTGTACCTCGACCTGCAGATAGAACAATCATTGGAACCAAGTGGGTGTTCCGAAACAAACTTGATGAGTTAGGAACAGTCACCAGGAACAAGGCACGGCTGGTGGTTCAAGGGTACAATCAGGAAGAAGGGATTGATTGCACCAGTTGCTAGAATTGAGGCTATTCGTATCCTAATAGCCTTTGCAGCCCATATGGAGATCAAGTTATATCAAATGGACGTGAAAAGTGCATTTCTAAATAGATACCTTAAGGAAGAGGTGTATGTCAAACAACCCCCTGGTTTCGAAAACATTGAATTTCCTGATCATGTTTTTCAACTTGACAAAGCTCTTTATGGTCTAAAACAAGCTCCTAGAGTTTGGTATGAACGATTGTCAAGCTTTTTACTTGAAAATGATTTTAGAAGAGGCAAGGTAGATAATACCTTGTTTCTAAAAACTAAGGGGGAACATCTATTGATTGTCCAAGTATATGTTGATGACATCATATTTGGGGCAACTCATCATGATTTATGCAATGAATTTTCAAAGATGATGAGGAGTGAGTTTGAAATGAGCATGATGGGTGAGCTTAATTTCTTCTTAGGCTTACAGATCAAGCAAACTTCAAACAGCACCATGATTCATCAACAAAAGTATATTAAGGAACTACTTAAGCGTTTTGGGATGGAGTCGGCCAAGCCCATTGATACTCCCATTTGTCCTTCTACCAGGTTGGTAATGGATGATGGGAGTCCCTCAGTTGAGGAGAAACTCTATAGGGGCATGATAGGGTCACTCTTATACCTCACCGCTAGTAGGCCCGACATTGTTTTCAGTATTGGTTTATGTGCCCGTTTTCAGTCTTGCCCTAAAGCGACTCATCTTAAGGTTGTTAAACGGATACTAAGATATTTAAAGCATACACCTGATTTAGCTCTATGGTATCCTAAAGGTTGCAATTTTGATCTTGTTGGATATGCTGATGCTGACTATGCAGGATTCCTGGTTGATAGGAAAAGCACCTCAGGTATGGCTCATTTCCTTGGACCTTGTTTGGTATCTTGGGCAACCAAGAAACAACATTCAGTTGCCATGTCCACAGCAGAAGTTGAATATGTTGCAGCTGCTTCATGTTGTGCTCAATTGCTGTGGATAAGACAACAACTCAAGGACTTTTGTGTTGACACTGGATGCATTCCTATCTTTTGTGATAACGCTAGTGCAATTAACATTGCCAAAAATCCGTGTCAACATAAAAGAACAAAACATATTGACATTCGACATCATTTCTTGAGAGATAATGTTGAAAAGGGTTTGATTTCAATGAATTTTTGTACCACAGAAAATCAAATTGCTGATATATTCACTAAGGCACTAGGTAGAGATCAATTTGAGAGAAATAGACTTGAACTAGGTTTGATGAAAACAACCTAAGAAACCTGTTCTCTCCCCCTGTTCGCAACTCATATATGCTGCGGATGAAATTTGTCCATAGCAATGTTTTCTTTGTGCTATTTGAATATTTATGGAGATTGCAGAATGCGGATGCGACTAGCCCATTTAGATAACAGAAGATCCCATTCCGACAGCTCCTCACTAATGAGTTTGCTCGCTTCACCTAAGGCTAGATCAAAGGGGTGAGCAACACTCCTAGGAGCACGCTAAGCTCCTCCGTAGACAAGATGAGTGAGATTGCAGACAGCAAAAGCTTAAGCACCATGTGTACTACGCTTGCGAGCATTTCCAGTGGCCCTATCCTCCACTTGATTGGAGGTCTAGTGGCCCCAAGGCTCCTGCTGATGCAATGCGAGCATATCCCACTCCCCTTACATAGCATGTTTATTTGCTTCATTGGGGATAATACACTGCTCAAGCATTGGGGGCTGAGCTCATGAGCTCTTGACTAGTTATGATGATGATTTGAGGTGCACTTTGAGATATTGAGACTATGTACGAGCTCCCCCCCCCCCTTTTTTGTGGGCATGCCTACAGTTATCATCATAGGAAGTTGTGGTTAGAGCTTTGCAAGCATTATATTGTTTTCTTGCTACTCCCTTGTGAGTTATGAAGTCATAGGTGGAGCCATTAAGGTGCAAGGGTTGTCAATTGACCCCCTAACTTTTTGGGAAAAAATTTATATATTAGAATTTCTAGAAAAAAACATATATATATATATATGTATGTATATATATATATATATATATATATATATATATATATATATATATATATATATATATGTATATGTATATGTATATATATGTATATGCATGTATATATGTTGTGTGTGTGTGTGTGTGTGTGTGTGTGTGTATATATATTAATTAGTGCACTAAAGTATTGGAAAGTGGTTAGTAGCTGGGTGGTCTGAGGGCCTTTATGTTTGCTTTGGGTACATGCATGCAGGTCGTGTGTTTGAGTCCAAACGCATGCATGTGTGTATTTTGTTTTTTAAATTTACAATTTGAGCCAAGCATGTTTAGTCCAAATGCTTGCATTGTGTGTATTTGTTTTTTAATTTATAATTTGGTCCAAGCAAATCAAAGCAGCCTTCAACTTATAAAAACTTAGTAAAAGCACCTTGTTCATCTTATTTAGCTATCCATTCCACGCAGCATCTGTATGATTTTAAGCGACACATAATTAGCTCATATACTAAACCAAAGTCATCCACAATGGAAAATGTTAAAGAGTGAAAGTTAGACACTTCTTCTTAAAACATTACGTCCAATTATATAATCAGCTAAGATTGTCATAAGAAAGGAGAAAACCAATAATCTGAAGAGAATAAAGATATGATAGAATGTTCGAATTTTGATAGCCAGTCTGTTATCATATTCGCCTCTCGAAAGATGTGATTGACTTGAAATTGATGCCATAATTCCAAATTTGAGGCAAATCCAAAAATCCCCATCTTTTGTTTTTAATTTGTTCTTTTGTAAATAATTATGTTTACTTTACTAATTTAGTTAGATCCATGTTAAATAATTGATGAAGTTAGTGATTTACTCATAATTCATGAATTAAAAAATAAAAATTTTTATCTAATTGTCTTCTTCGTTGAAGATTTAAAATTGGGCTAAGTTGGTTTGTTATTGCTTGCTTGCCTATGTTTAATTTACTAATTTTTATTGAATTTGTGTTAAATAAATGATTAATTTAGATATTTACTCATCAATTAAGAAATTAGAGTTTTCCCTTCTTGATTGAGGATTTAGGACTTAGAATCGGGGTAATTTGTTGGTTATTGCTTGTTTATTTGTGTTTGATTTATTAATTTTAGTCAAATTTATGTTTGTCAATGTTAAATAATTGGTGAATTTAATGATTTACTAAACACTATTAACCTAAGTAAGAATTTGATTGTGTTTTTCAGTTTGAAACCATGAACCATGAGGAGCATACTGGGGAACTTGCTGCTCTAGATCATCATCCAGTGACGATTAAAATTTATGTTATATGTATTATTAATCTCGACACCCCTTACTTCAAATCCTGGCTCCACTTCTATGTGAAGTGCAGTATATTGATCTTTGGATTGACTAATTATCCCAAAAAAAATAGAAATAGTATATGACAATTGATCTTAGACTAAAAATAATGACATTAGGACAAAAAACTGAAAAATAATTTTAAAGCACAATTATTGCACAGCTAGAATAGAGTGACCAGCCATCACTCAAGTTGATATACAGTAGATACTGATTTATTCAATGAAAGCTAGCAGGTTTAACAACCAATAAACCTGCGTAGCTGCATATGATACATAATGTTTTTATTTTTTTTAAAAAAAGGAAGCAGTAATCAGCAGTAAAGTTTTATTGCAAGCCATACTAGGAAAATTATACAAGCACGCAAAGCAAGTTGGATCTCCAGCCAATGACCATTGATATCAGCAAGGCCTTTGACACTCGCACCTAACGTCAGACAAAGTACACTTGCCGCCTGGCCAGTTCTCTTTCATGCATTCCTTGGCACAACCCTTGTCATTAAACAGACAAGGCCCTTTGTAGTACTTGCTCGGTTTTGCACACGTCGCTGCTTCCACTTCAACCATACTTTCCTCTACATCATTATCCATTTTCACAAAATTAACAAATTAACAAGTAGTGACATCCATTACTTTAGAAATCACAAAAAAAGAAAAGAAAAAAGAATATAATGTAGGACAAAAGTTATAATTAGTTGAATGCTACATTCCAACAAGATTATATTAGCCGATATCACCATAAAAGGGTTGTCTTAATCACAAAAAAAGGAAAAAGAATTGACGTGATACACTAAAGGATAAAGGTATTTTATGAACTTAGAATTTATATTAAACACAAATTCAGTATTCATCTTGTTTTATTCTAACCTCTTATATCAGCCCATTATATGTCAACTATTTTACTAGCTTAGCCTTTGTACATAAAAAAAATTAAAAAAAATAAAAAACTTAGAGAGTTATGAGGGCAGGAGGGTATTCTTGAAAATTTATATATACTTACGGGAAGCAAGCAAGAGAGAAACCAACAAGAAAAGCCCGAAAATTTTCTTCTCCATGGCCATGATGTTGCTGTAACTTAGTACTTATTGCTGTATGTATTGAACTGTTTCTCTGTTTTTGTGCAGACTTACAGCAAAGGAGGAACTATATATAGAGAATAGATGCGCCTTGAGTCTTTGATATTTTGCCTAGTGGAGACGTACCGCGTACGAAAGAAATTAAGGACTGGAGGTGTACTGCGCACGAAAGAAATTAAAGTAAATTAGATAAGGTAAAAAAATAAAATAAATTAAGATTGGTTAAAATAGGTTAAAATGAGTTGAAATAAATTGAAATAGGTTAAAGTGAATTAAATTTTTTTATGTATGTTAATTTTTATATCAATTGGGCTTTCAACAAACCAGTAATACATATAAGTTTAAATAAGATTTCAACCCAAAATTAATTGGTAATGGATTGAGTAACTCACAAGTTTATATATATGCTCAAGCCCTTTAATTTCACCAATGTGGGACAACATCCACTATCATATTCTTTGAAATTTTTTATCATTGTGGGACAATAGCCACTTTCATTCTCCAACACGCCCCTCACGTGTGGGCTACTAACAAGGCCCAACACATGCACACAATTTTAATCAAACGGGGACGGTGACAAATCAAGATCGAGCAATCCGCTCTGATACCATGTTAAATTTTACATATCAATTACGCTTTAAATAAAGAGTCATGTATATAAGCTCAAATGAAGTTCCAACCCAAAATCAATTGGCAATGGGTGGAGTAACTCACAAGCTTATATACATGTTCAAACTTTTTAATTTCATCAATGTGGGACAATACTCACTATTATATTCTTTAAATTTTATCAATATGAGACAATACCCACTATCATACTCTAATAATATAATAAATTAAATTTAATTAAAATAATAAAAATAAATTAAAGTAAATTAAAATAAATGAAAGTTGATATTTTAAAATTAATTCAAAAAAAAAAAAAAAAAAACAGATCCTATATCGTCAATTTTGACGGGCGTTCAATTATCAGCGCACGCCATGCTTGACAATGCAGGCAGGAGCAATCAGGACGCGAGTACGGAATCCGTGCCAAGTGGGAATTCCACGCGACTTTTGACTGCAGATGTTAATTGATACTGTGCCAAGTGGGAACTCCATGCAGCTGCCAAGTGTATGTGTGTGTCATGGCTCGTGACTTGGGCCTAGCCAGTTTAAAAACAGTTGTTATATTACACGACTTGGTATACAGTTTACGTTTTTCTGTATAATCGAATTTCGCTCATCAAATTACCATATATCTCATGTAACATTCGAGTTTGGCTTATTGGAAATGTTATATGTCTCACTAATACTCACACCTATATAATCGGATTTAACTCACTAATATGTTTAATATTTAGTGAGTTAATAGATATTTTTATTGAGCAGACCAAATCTATATATATTATCATTTACTTAGCAATATGACTAATATTTTAGTGAGTTAAGAAATACTTTTAATGAGCAAATCATACCCAAATTAATATTTTTAGTGATAGATACTTCTAATGAGTTGGGATAGATGCATTGCTAGTAACATAACTAATATTGTATTGAGTTAACAAATACTTTAGAGAGCAAACTAGACTCAAATCAATATATACTAAGTGGGCGAACGTAGTTCATATCCACCCAATTATACTATATATTTTTCAATTTAAAAACTAAAAACCAAACACTAGAGTAGGATAAGGTATTGCAACAGAAGAAGTACTGATTTTTTACGCTCGGTATTAACAGCATGTGTTGAAATGTTCGAAAAGTATGTCTAACTTCGCAGAAGGCAAATTACAATTTTGCAGGTTCCAAAGTGAAAATAGTATCACCCAATAGGGGATCCCAAAATTTAAGTAACTTTGAAGTAAAAAACAAGTAAACCAAAGCGAACAAAGTTAAACTTTGACGGTAGAGTTATCAATCAAAGACTTAGAGGTAGAGTTTTGAATGTTGCAGGAATAGCGCAGTTAGAATGCAAGTATTCAGTTGGATGCAATTCAATATTAAAGAGAAGTTGGAAAGAGATGAAGAAGGCACACGATATTTACGTGAAAACCGTCCAATGTGGAGGTAAAACCACGGCCGACACGAGGAGCAAAATTCACTATTAAAATGGGTGAGTATAAGAGGGATACAAAATATGTTTAACACTCCCTAACACCCAAAACATCCTCAAATAGAATAAGTAATCAACCCACTATTTTGGTACACTAAATATTGTATAAAGTACAATATTGTTTCTCACTTGTCAGCTCATTTTCTACAGCCAAGATCATCCCAATTTATAGAAGGAAAAAGAGAGCTTGAATTAATGGCATAGATTTGCTAATATCTTCCATCGCCCTATAGAAAATATAGGTAGCACCAAAGGTCTTGATCTACTTGTTGCTTGAGCATAGAAATATTGACTTTTGATGCTTCAAAATCTTTTGCCAACAAAATAATGGAGTTTGTGGTCAAGACATATTAAATGCATTTGGAAATGTACCCATTTGAGCATGTGATAGTGTAAACACTAGTTAGAAATTTAAGCCACTTTTACAAATCTCTACCTTGGCTCAAATTCTTTGAGAGTGAAGAGTGGATTGAGAAATGCTCCATAGTCATCAAATATCGCTTACGAAGAATGAATGCCAACTAAGTCCAAGCAATGCTTGAACATGGATGTAGGAACTGATTTTGTTAACATGTCTGCGGGATTATGTGCTGTACCGATTTTCTTCACAACAACTTTGCCGTCTGCTACAATATCCCGAACAAAATGACGTCTCACGTCAATATGCTTGGTTCATTCATGATACATTTGATTCTTAGCCAAATGAATAGCACTTTGACTGTCACAAAATACTATAGTGACATCTTGTATGAGACCAAGATCACTAACCTGTCCTCTTAGCCAGATTGCTTCTTTCACTCCTTTAGTGAGCTAAACATATTCTGCCTCGGTAGTAGACAAAGCTACTACAGATTGTAAGCTAGCTTTCCAGCTAATAGCAGAATTACACAAGGTGAAAATATAACCTGATAAACCTTTGTTTGTCGAGGTCACCTGCATAATCAATATCAACATAGCCAACCACATTGCTATGTGTCACCTTGTTCCTGTCAAATACTAAGCCAATATCTACAGTTCCTTTCAGATAACGAAATATCCACTTAACTGCTTGTCAGTGTTCTTTTCCTGGATTACTCGTATACCTGCTTAGGACACTAACAACGGGAGAGCGATCAGGTCTAGCTAGTGCATACGAATGCATACATAAGACTACCAACTGCACTTGAATAAGGAACATGCGACATTTGCTCCCTTTCTTCCTAAGATTGTGAACAAAGATCATATGACAATTTGAAGTGCGGAGCCAACAGAGTACTTATAGGTTTGGAATTGTCCATATTGAACATTTGAAGCACTCTTTTGATATAATTCTTTTGAGACAGAATTAATTTTTGTGCTTGGCGGTCCTTATGAACCTCCATGCTGAGAATTTTCTTGTGGCACCCAAATCCTTCATCTCAAATTCACTATTTAACTGGGCCTTTAACTCATTGATTAATGATATGTCATGAGCAGCAATTAACATATCATCAACATATAAGAGTAAGTATACAAAGGAGCCATCTGAAAATTTTTGATGATAAACACAATATCATATTGGCTTTAAGAATAACCATGCCCGATCATAAAAGAGTCAAACCTCTTATACCATTGCCTGGGAGATTGTTTTAGGACATAAAGAGACTTTTTTAAACGGCAAACATAGTCCTCCTTTCTTGAAAGTATAAAACCTTCTGGTTGTTGCCTGTAGATCTGTTCTTCAAGCTCTCAATGAAGGAAAGTAGTCTTAACATCAAGTTGCTCTAACTCCAAATCCTGCAAGGCAACTAATGCAAGAAGCACACAAATAGAAGTGTGACAGACAACAGGAGAAAACACTTCATTAAAGTCTACACCTTATTTTTGAGTATAGCCTTTGCAACTAAGCGAGCTTTAAATCTTGCATTTTCAATATCAGGGTTGCCTTCTTTCTTCTTGTAGATCCATTTGCAACCTATAGCTCTTTGGCCTTTAGGTAGCCTTACCAACTCCCAAGTATCATTCTTGTGGAGAGATTCAATTTCTTCATGCATGACAACAAGCCATTTTGAAGAATTAGGGTAGAAAATAGCTTCAGAATATGTTTGAGGCTCTCTACCTTCATCAGTTTCCTCTACAATTGTAAGTGTGCATAAGCCACGCACTAAATTTGCTTCACTGTATCTTTTCAGTCTTTTGGTTTCTCTTCTTGGTCTATCTCGTGCAATTGATAGTAATCATCATCTGAGTCATGCATAGTGGAATCGGGCATCTCAAGTGGTGGTGACGAAGAAGAAGAAATATCTTGTTCGCTACCATTAGGCATCTCCAATCCGAACTCCACCTTCTCGGCTGCATTCTCCAAATTATCACCGGCATGAGAGGAAGACGAACTGATAGCTTCTTTTCTAGGATGAAGTAATGCACTTTTATTGAAAGTTACATCCCTACTAATTATAACTTTTTCGAGATCAGGACACCATAAACGATATTCCTTTACTCCATATGCATAACCCAAAAATATGCACCTTCTAGCTCTAGGATCCGATTTTCCTTGATTTACATGTGCATATGTAGAGCAACCAAAAACTTTTAAATTTGAGTAATCAGCAGGATTACCTGACCAAACTTCCTCCGGTGTCTCAAACTAAAGTGATGTGTGTGGAGATCAATTCACCAAATAGCAAGCTGTTGAAGCAGCTTCTGCCCAAAACTCTTTAGGCAAACCAGAGTTTGAGAGCATACAACGGACTCTTACCATAATTGCCTTGTTCATGCATTCCGCAATGCCATTTTGCTATGGTGTGCCGACAACTGTGTGGTATCGAGCAATTCCTTCATTTTCACAAAATACTTTGAAATCACCTTCACAGAATTCCAAACCATTATTTGTGCGGAGCTGCTTGATCCTTTTTCCAGTCTGGTTCTCGATCAAAGTTTTCCACTTTTTGAATGTGGAAAACACTTCATTTTTCTGTTTTAGAAAATAAGTCCAGACTTTTCTAGAAAAATTATCAATAATGGTTAGCATTTAACGGTGTCCTTCTTTAGAAGGAACACGAGAGGAACCTCAAAGATCAGAATGAATATAATCAAGAGTACCCTTCGTTTTGTGAATACAAGTACTAAAATGGACCCATTTTTGTTTATCAAGAACACAATGTTCACAAAATTCCATCTTACCGGTACATTGGCCCCATAAGAGACCTCTCTTACTCAAGATAGTCATTCCTTTGTGACTCATGTGGCCAAGACGCATATGCCATAATTTTGTGACATCAAAATCTGACATGGATGATGACACTGCTACTGAACCTATAACAGTAGATCCTTGCAACACATACAAACTTCCAGATCTGTTAGCTTTCATCAAGAAAAGAGCACCTTTAGAGACTTTTAAAACTCCACCTTCAATTGTATATTTACACCCAAGAGACTCAAGGGTACCAAGAGAGATAAGATTCCTCTTTAAATCAGGAACATGTCTAACATTAGTTAATGTTCTAATCATGTCATCATGCATCTTAATTTGGATGGTTCCTTTTCCAACAGCTTTACATTGTGCATTATTCCCCATTAAGACAACACCACAATCAACTGAATCATAAGTGGTGAACCAATCTCTATGAGGACACATGTGATAGGAACAACCAGAATCAAGAATCCACTCGGTCTTAGACCGACTTTCACCATCAACAACTGATAAGACATCGATTTGGAATCATTATCTGAAATACTAGCTTTGGTGGATTTTTCTGAAATTTTCTAAATATTGCTATTACTCTTTTGCTCCTTATTTTTCAACTTAAAATATTCAGAAATTTCATGCCCCTTTTTTCTACAATAACGACAGAATTTCTTGTCATTTCTACCTTTGGATTTAGACCTGAATTTAGATCGACTTCCATTACCCTTTTCGGGAGTTCTACCTCTAGCCATTAGACACTCGACTTGCTCCTTAGAAATATTTTCTGAGTCATATTTTTCTTTAGCCAAAAGACTTGTCTTAACATCATCAAGCGAAAGGGCCTCACCACTACCGTATAATATAATGTCTTTGAAATTATGGTATGAGTGAGGTAATGAGCAGACTAATAAGAAAGCTTTATCTTCTTCATCAATGTCCACTTCTAAATTTTTCAAATCAACTAGAATGGAATTAAATTCATCAAAATGAGATTTGATGGATGTACCTTCCGCCATTTGAAGAGTGTACAACCTCTCCTTGAGACGAAGCTTGTTTACGAGGCTTTTCGTCATATATACGCCTTCCGATTTCAGCCACAAACTTGCAGCTATGTTTTCTTTAATGACCTCTCGCAAAACCTCCTGGGACAAGCAAAGTTGGATTGCTGAAAGAGTTTTTTCATCCAACTTATTCTATTGCTCATCGGTCATAGTATTTAGCTTGCTCGTCTTTCCACCAAGGGCCTTTTTAAATGCATGTTGGATGAGAATGGCCATCATTTGAACATGCCATATGCTAAAATTAATTTTTCCATCAAACTTCTCAATATCGAATTTCATGACGGAAGTCATTTTATAAATCCAATTGAATACACAACACTCTGATACCAATTTGTTGTGGAAATAGCGTAATTAGAATGCAAATATTCAATTGGATATAATTCGATATTAAAAAGAAGTTGGAAAGACATGAAGAAGGTATACGATATTTACATGGAAAACCCTCCAATGTGGAGATAAAAACCACGGACAACACAAGGAGCAAAATTCACTATTAAAATGGGTGAGTACAGGAGGGATACAAAATGTGTTTATGTAATGCCCCGACCCCTCTCGGTCGTAGGTCTTATCAATAACGGCTTCAAGGATCGACGACTGGCCTCACAAATCATCACATGTCTTTCCGGCATGCTTCGTCCTCGGTCACCCATCCCAAGATTGCTCCCCAGCAAGCACGCTTAACTGTGGAGTTCTTAAGAGTGGGCTTCCCGAAAAGAAAGGTACACCTTTGGTGATATAAGTAGTCACTTCGATCCTTTTAAGCCACACTCGGGGTGTTACAATTACCCCCACTTGAAGCGCACAATGTCCTCGTTGTGCCTCACTAACCGACCGACTTACGAGTCCTCTTGACCGGCAGTCAACAACCAGTATCTTTGCCCCGCTAGGTGACTGCCCATGGGCTCTCCATCCACTGGTGCAGCTCACGGTCGCGGGTCGGCTCTGATACCATCTGTAATGTCCCGACCCCTCTCGGTCGCAGGTCTTACCATTAACGGCCGCAAGGATCGATGACTGGCCCCACAAATCATCACAAGTCTTTCCGGCGTGTTTCGTCCTCGCTCACACGCTGTCCGGGAAACTTTCCAGGAGGTCACCCATCCCAAGATTGCTCCCCATCAAGCACGCTTAACTGTGAAGTTCTTAAGAGTGGGCTTCCCGAAAAGAAAGGTGCACCTTTTGGTGATATAAGTAGTTACTTCAATCCTTTTTTTAAGCCACACTCAGGGTGTTACAGTTTACCACTCCCTAACACCCAAAACACCCTCAAATAGAATAAGTAATCAACCCACTATTTTGGTACATCAAATATTGTATTAAGTACAATATTGTTTCTCACTTGTCAGCTCATTTTCTACTGCCAAGATCATCTCAATTTATAAAAGGAGAAAGAGAGCTTGAATTAATGGCATAGATTTGCCAATATCCTCCACCGGCCTATGGAAAACATAGGTAGCACCAAAGGTCTTGATCTACTTGTTGCTTGGGCATAGAAATATTGACTTTTGATGCTCCAAAATCTTTTGCCAGCAAAATAATGGAGTTTGTGGTCAAGACATATTAAATGCCTCTGGAAATTCACCCATTTGAGCATGTGATAATGTGAATACTAGTTAGAAATTTGAGCCACTTTTACATTGAACCATATTGCAAATGTTGGAATTAAAGTGAGACAAATATAATGATTTAAAATTAAAGATATTTACCATTGCAAATAGAGTTAGTTACTGTCTAATGACTTCTTCCTTAGAATTTGAACAACTCTATTTCTTATTCACTTAAAAAATTACAAAAACAAGTATAGCGACTACTCACAGCTCTTTTAAGTACTTTCAAAGCGACCCAACTCATTCCTGCACGCACTTCTCGACATCTGCCGCCAGATTATGTACTTCTAGTTGAGCACTTCAAACTCAGCTATCCAAGTAAATTCTCCCTAACGTACTTGTTACAAATTCCTCCACAAATGTTAATTTCCACAGAGATTAGAAGTAAGAGAATGAAGGCAAGAGAACAATTCAAAAGCTTATTAGAATATCATCAAGTCTCGTGTATTACTTCTTGCTTCATTTCTTCTTTATATAGGCTTGCACCTTCAATATGATCATTGTAAACTACTTGCCAAGTTTTCAAGTGATAAGATTTGGTGCTAGAAGACTAAGTCTTTTCGCAATAACTTGGAAAGTGCTGAAGTTGCCAAACTTGGCTCTTGGATGAGATGTGGTCAATCTATTGTTTGGTTGACATTATTTTTGCAGTAGAATCACATTATATAATTGCTTTCTCTAACGGATTCAATGAAGCAAAGCATACAATCTAGTGCAAAGATATTTTTCATAAACAAAGTGTCTTTCAATTCGTGGAGTGTTCTTTTGCCTTCTTGCGTTTGCATTAATAAAGTATATTTTTTTCAGTTGGATGAATGATGTTTGATGTTGGAACATGCTCAAAAGAATCGGTAGGAAGAGGGGCGGAGTTAGGATTCAAAGCAAGGGGTGTTGAGATTAAAAATACACATAATATAAACTCTACTGGTTCTTAAAATGAAGTGCGCAGCTAATACATTCAAGAAATTTATCTTCGACGAGATCTCATGTTTTGAAAGTAAATTTAACACAAATAAATAAACAATAACTAACAAATTACCCCAATTCTAATTCCTAAATCCTCAATCAAGAAAGGCAAAACTCTAATTTCTTAATTGATGAGTAAATCACTAAGTTAACCACTTATTCAACATACAATAAAAATTAGTAAATTAAACATAAACAGGCAAGCAATAACAAACAAAATTAGCCCAACTTTAAATCTTTAATCAAGAAGACAATTATGTAAAAATCCTCATTTTTTAATTCATGAATCATGAGTAAATCACTAAATTAATCAATTATTTAACATGAATATAATTAGACTCAGTAAAGTAAACATAATTATTTACAAAATAACAAAATTAAAAACAAAAATTGGGGACTTTTTGGATTTACCTAAAATTTGGAATTAGGAGGAGGAGGCTGGACTACTAGAGTGGTCGGGGATGCGGCAGCTGTCCCGTGGGCGACGACTAGTGGTGGTGGAAGGCGGCAACCGGTGAGGGCAAAGAGAGAGGGATAGTTCTAGGGTGGCGTGCGGTTCTGTCATTTAGCGTGTGTGAGTGGTCGACTCGATTGTCTGAGCAATACAAACCGAGAAAGAAAAATAGAGGAAAGTTTAAGTGAACTCGCATGGAACAAATTTATAAGTAATAGGTATTAGACTTTGAAATGTTTTATGTATGCTTGCTTCATTTGAAAACAAGTCAAAAGTAAGTCGGCATGACCCAACCCATAACTCAAAAGGAAAATTTAACCGCAACTTGACAGACTTGACTCATTGCCATCCTAGCATCATGGGTCAAATTAATTCTAGTTACAACAAAACTTAAACAGAACAGAATAAGATAGATTACAAGAAATTATGATTATTATTTTTAATTATAACATCAAAAATTTAGATTATTACAAATTAATATTATTTAAAATATAATTAGAAATATTCACTTCACCAAAAATACAATAGTTAGACTAGTGCATTTTTAATATCTTTCCATTCTTATTGATTTCATTGAAACTGCAAATTATTTATTTCATGCTATTTCAAGCCCATTTTGCTGAAATTATAATTTGTATATGATGTTATTTATGAGAACAAAGAGGGGATTAGCATTTACTTGTAAAGGATGTGGTAGCTGCATCTTTCCAAATGATCTTATATAATGAATAACCATTAATATGTGCGAAATAAGGTAAAAAAAAAAAATAAAACATAAGGATATAACAATGAAAGAAATAAGGTGAAGGAGAACAAAATAATAGGTACATAACATTTAGTGAACATGTCAAGAACATAGAACTATTATATTTATTTTCTTCAGGGAACGGTCAAATGGATTCTATAGAATTTGATTTGCTAATTTGCAAGTTTTTTGGTTTAATTTATTTCAGGTTCAAGATAAGAAAATCTTCGCCAAAAGTCAGAATTTTCATGCGGATTCGAATTGGATGTCCAGGTCAAGCCAGATTTGTGCCAAGTCTATTCATATTTATTTGTCAATTTGAATAGTTTTAATTCACATATTCTCATATCACTTTTAAAAGAATATACTCTTAAAACTATAGCACAAAAAGTAATATAAAATTGCACTTGCCTATTAGTCTTAGAGTCTCGGCTTTATGTCTCAGCCCCTGGCCGAGGGGAAATGATGGGTTATAAAAATGGGCCCATTACCCCGCTCGACAAGTGCATATCATCATGATAAGTCTAATATCTCCGAAGCTCGAATATGTAGGCGCACTAACATCCAACTCTACTCATCCTATAGGCTATAGTTCTTCAACCCAAAGGAAAAATCTTCACTACAAGAAAAGTGGCCTATGGCAACACCCAAGATGCAACGATTTGGAAAACTGTTGCAATAGACATCTTCTGCAACAATTTCCATAAGTGTTGCCCAAGGTTTCTACTTATTGCAACACTACCGTATAAGCGATGCCATAGATAAATACAGCAACACTACCAAATCATTGTTGTAGCTTGTTTTGGCTTGGATCATTGCCAAAATGAAAATAATTGAAAACCACAGCCCACAATCCAAAGTCCAAATCCACCCTTCTTACCTTCTTGCGCAGGCCTTCCATTTTTCTTTCAAACGGCGCAAGATACTATTTGCATCAAAAACATGCTATTTTACAATACTCTTATGCTTAATTTATTCTCATAATAATTGTTATTTTTAAATTTTTGTTTGATTTTATTTGATCTTATATGTGTTGAATAAATTGGAAAAAAGCAAGGTAAGAAACCCAAAAAAAAAAAAAAATCCTAAATCTACCCGGCTTCCCCCCCACCCCATGTGACAAGCACATGACCTCCCATACCACCCTCCTCACAAAACCCCCATTTTCTCCTCTCTCTCCTCTCAGTTCTTTGGGAACCTCAGAGGCCCAGACCCAATTCTCCCCCTTTCCCCATCTTCATCTCTCTCTCTCTCTCTATCTCTTCGATGGACCACCGGCACACACCGCTACCTTCATCTCTCGAACCTCATCCGCCATCAGCGTCTATCTAGCGCCAGCATGAGCATGCCCATCCACCGTCCACGTCGTCCCACAAATCAACGACCAAGAACAGACCACGGTCGAGTATAAATCGAAGGATGCAACGACGCCAAGAGGTATTAATTAGGTTTAGTTTACGTTCTCAGGTTTTGATTAGGGTTTTTAGTTGTTTTAATTCGACTTTCGCAAATTAGGGTTAGATTTTTAGGGTTTAATTTCAAGTTTTGTTTCAGATTTGTTAGGGTTCTATTTCATTCGAAATGATTCTATTTTTTGTTCTTAATCTACGTGTGTTAGCCAAAATTAGCGGAATCAGTTTTAGTTTTGTTGATTTTTGAGTAAGGGTTGCGATTTTTGGCTTCGAATTTCATGAAATTGGTTCAAGTTGGAAGCTGCTGATGATTTGATTTTTCTGGGTTTTTATTGGATTCTATTAAAGTTGGGATTGTCTTCTTGATGAATGTTTTTGGGTTTTCTGTTGTCGCTCAATCTGGCAGTCATGGAGGTCGCCATTAATGGAGCTCAACGCAGTTAATTTCTCCTTCTCATAGTCTTGGGTTGGCTTCTGTTTTAATCTGCTTATCTTGAATTGCTTAGGTTGATTGTTGATGGCAGCCTCGATTACCCTATTTTTGATATGTTTTGGTCATGCTGCTCCCCCTCCCCTGCTATTATGCTTCATTTCAGCTTAGTCCTGCTTGTTCTGTTTCTCTGCTGATTTTAGTAAGTGCCAAATTAAACTGGTTATTTGGTGTTCCTACTTCCTATAACCCTATGTCTAATCTTTGTTGTTGAAATTCATAAATTGTCATAGCTAAAATTGGTAATTTTGTATTCTTGTAATTCTAATTGAGATTCTTGTAGCAACTTGCACCTTACCTTTAATTTTTTTCTTTGTGTCCTATTACTAGCCTCATCAAATATCTGCAAGTTGTGTGTGTCTCCCTGTTTTTTCCTATGTTCTTTCGTTGCAATTTTGAAGGTTTGAACTCACTAAGAATGGGTTTGAATAATTAGAGTTGCTAGGATATTGCGTTTGATTATATAGACAGCTTATTCTTTTGAGGATTGATCTGTTTGTGGTTATTTTCTGAGTCACCATTGAGAACCAAATCCAATGGTGGACAAAGCTAAATTGTGAGTGAAGGAAATGCTCAAATATTCTTTGGTTGCATTGGCTAATATTGATAAATTATGCAAACTGTTTGATGTTATTGCCAGCTATATATAGGTGTAACATGTTTTGATATGTAATTTTGGAGCTACATTGGTTTTCGTTGATCTGTTTTTGGAGGGCAACTTTGATGTTGTGTTGGTTCAGTTTTTGTCAACCTTAGATTATGCCTCTTAGAATTTGGTTCTCATTCTTTTTGAAACTTTTAGCACAATAGTAATACTAGCTTTTAAATCCACACTAGAAGAGTTCTCATTTGATTGAAGATTTAATGGAATTTTTGGGACAAGATGCTTTTGGGTCTTTTATATATATATATATATATATATATATATATATATATATATATATATATATATATATATGTTCCAATTTTTCATGGACCTATGTGCCTAGCTTTCTGTTGGGAAACACTTGATCTTCCTCCTAGAATGTGAAAAAGATCCGCTTAAGAGTAAAAATTAACATTTTGTTGGGGCTCCTATTCTTTTGAGGAATTTGAGCATTTGCATGTTATGGCATTGTTGCTTGTGTTTTATACATTGAAAAGAGACGTAAAATTTGAATGTGTATATTTCTCTTCGAACTTGGATGGAGTTAGAAACACAATAGTTATTATTTATAAAGTTTCTAAAACTGTTCATATGTTATATTTATTATATTGCTCTTGTCTAATCAAGTTTTTGTTGGTTTTTTTTTTTTTTTTTGGTGTATTCAATGCCAATTAAGTGCTACTGTGAAGGTATTTTGGTCATCCATGCATCCACAGAAGTAAGAAGACTTGTTTTGAAGGATTCTTTTTGTCTTTTGCCCCTTTCGTTATTTGGAGAAAAATTATTGTATTTTGAACTATGATATATGTACGGTGATCTGAGAGACTTAGATGTATAGTGAATTTTAATATGGAGAAACTTATGTATTAGTGAAGTTTGATTGAATATAATATATAAATTTTTATTGACAAATAGGAAACTTGCAATCATGATCGATACTTGTAGCTTTGATGAATGATAGATTGTAAGAAATTATAATATTTCCAAGGTATAGTTTCTAACTAAAAGGGGTCAAACTCTGTATTGACTGAAAGTGTTGCAAGAGATACAGGAGGTGTTGCCTTAGTATTTACTAAAAACTGTTGCAATAGCTCAACCTATGGCAACACTTTTTATGCATTTCTGCAACAGTTAAACGAACCGATGCTTTAGGACTAAAAACCGTTGCATTAGGTCTAATGCAACGCCCATCAAATGCAACGCCTGAAAAAGTGTTGCATTAGACCTATGGCAACGGTTTAAACTGCTAAGGCAACATTTTTGCCTGTTGCCAAAGCCTAATTTTGTTGTAGTGAGCTTGGTTGCGACAAACCACTTCATCTCAGAATCTATTCAAAATTAAATATGGTTTAACTTCGAATATTCTATACGCCTGTCGCTACTCAAAAAATTTCAGATTTTTTTTTTGGGTAGGTTTAGTACAAAGATCAATATAAATGAAATTTAAATTTGGATCTCTTTTAACAACTTGTAGAAACTTTATCAGATTCAGTTATGACAACACTCACAAATTTTCTACAATTTCACAAAGGTATTTCAAGAGTTCTTCACTAATTTCAAAATAGACATAATGAGTTTGCCTAAGACTGTCATAATTGGTTAAAACATGAGTTATATGATTGGAATGATTGCCAACTACATATCTTTGTGATGGATCTCATGCCTAGCTAGTATTTATTTCCCCAAAGTTTATTTATTAATAAGCTATAGAATTGCAATCTGCAAACTTAATTACAACCCTAATCAGAGATAGTCTTACTGTGTTAGGAAAATACAATCATTGTGGTGGAATTTTGATCGCAACAATACTTGATTACTGAATCAGAATATGGTTGGCGAACTTGCTCTTAGGCTAACACTCATCATTGAGGTTTCCTATCGTGGAGAACAACAACAACAACTTCCAATGTGGTTCATACTTTCGCGGGATTTGAGGAGATCCAGATATAGGCAACCTTACCTCTGCCAGCAACCTTGGTCGTAGAGAAGCTGATTCCAAGAGACCCACAAAAATCAGATTTTGTGAAAACATTTTATAGCAGAAGGATTTTATGAAAATATTTTATGGAGAAAAACTAAGGATAAGTCGCAGGGAATAAATTCCGAAATACGAAAAAACACAAAAAAAATCAGGTGGCAGTAACTATGTAACCATAAGTGCAACAAGGCAGAGAAAGATATTATACCTTAATAAACAGAGGTGGGCAAACAATGTCCCTGTCATGGAGATCGCTATGGAAAATTATTTGGGCGCTTAAGATTCCTTATGAATGGAAACTATCTTTTAAGAAAGGGTTTCATAATGACGTACAAGTGGGTCATGTAGTAAACGCATCAAATATTAAAAAAAGTGCAGCCTGGTGCATAAATATTCCCCGTTCATCCAGGGTCCAGGGAAGAACTTCACTCTAAGGGGTGACAGCCTAACCTGACTTTATTACTGGCTGATTCTAAGGTTAAAACTCGTACCTTTTTGGTCACACGGAGACAACATTACTGTTGCTCGAAGGCTCCCCTTTAGGTAAACGCATCTAATAGCCTGAGGATAAATCTTTTTGACCAAAGGAGAAGAATCAATCCACTATGTATGAGATGGCTTATTAGCAAGATGAGATATGGTTGGTTCTGCCCTAGCTAGCTAGGGCTCAGAGTCAAATCCAAGGCACCTCTTCATTAATGGTAATGTCAGCTAATACATTAATACGTATTCTCTTTTATGTAAAGTTTCATTCATATTAGATCCAATCAAAACAATTTGTCACTGTTCTATAGTGTAGGTGCATGTGTGCTCACATATATAAATGTTGACCAACTCATTGTATGTTGTTAGGCCAAATCAATGAATACTACTGGACATTAAAGAAGATAGTATAAAGATCAAATAAGGCCTAATAGAGGCCTAATCTGTTGGGTACCAAACCCAGGGTGAAATCTATCAGTGACATTCACATTTCTCTCAATAAAAGAAAATAAGTTCCGTCACTCTCTGTTCTTTCAATGGCATGATGCTTCCATTCAATTAAAGGCAAAACATGATAGTTCTAGAGTTCGAACCTTAACTAAAGCAGACATATATATTTTTCAAACTTACGATGACATTGGCAAAACAATTATTTTTTTTTTTTTTTTGGAGTGAGGATTGAGTATGACAGTTTTAAAATTTTAAAAGAACAAAAAAACCGTGCTTTAGGGACTATCTTACAAATTAATCCGAAACTATGGTACAATTCACAATCCCGTATTGTATAACTTATAGGATAATGCATGGAATAGATGCCTCTTCTGGACCTCGGCGGCCAATCTACTCATGAATATAATCCCATTAACGCTGCCCTTCTCCTTCCCCCTTGCCTTTTGAAATTTGTGCCCCATGGATACGGGCCCGTGCATTATTAAAGGGCACCACCACTGTGTTAATTCGGCTTTGGCCCACCTACTGATTGACAGCCAGTCAGCCACTCTTTCTGATATCAAATATATCACACATAAAATGCACCCACCACTATTTCATTTGTTTGTCTTAATCTAATTCGTCGTATACGTAGCCTTTGTTCTTAGTTCTTACTATCAGAACTGTATGTTGGATTCTTCTGAGTACATTGTCCAGAATTTTTGACAGAGGTATCACACTCAATCAGCCTATCAGATGCCCTAATCAGCATCGACTTTAGTGGGCAATAATGGAATTCGAAATGTTTTTTCTTTTATATATACAGGGAAAACTTGAATGTTCTTTTCAAAAAAATAAAAATAGGAGATACCTATTTATGATATCATGACACACACTGTAGACCAAATCCATTGTCAAATCACAGTGAGTCCTAAAGTATACAACAAAATATTACAAAGTTACGGGACAATGTGAACGAATGAATAATTTAACTATTTTAACAAAAATAATGAAATATTGGCCCATAAAATCTAAACTAACATATACAAATTGCTTTAAATGAGGAATAGAAAAGATTTTAAATCGTTTATCAAGGAAGAAAATTAAAGAAACAAATAAAGTAATCAACCAAGTTATTCTGAGATAAACTTAAAGCACTATAATAAGTGGATAATCTTATCTGAAACTCAAGTGAATTTGTCAAGTAAAAGGGGTCAAGTAATTATTCATCATGGGTTCTATAAATCATTTGAGAGATAATATTACGTTTTTAAAAGACTTTGAACCATTAGCATAATAAAAAATATAATATTGATAGGCATTTGATGTATTATAAGAGAGATGTTTGTTTGTTAATTTAGAAGTGATTATTAGGTCAAAGGCTTGATGATGTGCCACAAATTTAAGGAATTTATGTATTTATTTCATATATTAGTGATACTAGAGAAATGCGGATGAAGAGCATTTCAGATCTTGCTATAGGCACCAAAACAAAATCCACATTTAAAATGAAAATAATAAAATCTAATAGAATTTAATTTAATTCAATCCAACATAGAACATCTGAACTTTTAAACTGCACCGTACTTACCGGTAACGCACAACAATCATAGCATCATCCACAAAAACAACTCACCTAAAACGACACTAAAAAATTAATATAAAAATCAACTATCCCATATTCTGTATTACTTATCAAGTTAAGGTTAGGTAGAATTATTTTAACTTTTAACCTAAAACACCTAACTTGCAAGGATCAAGCCTAATTTTACTGACCAAATATATACCAAAACACCAAGTGTCCCAACGGAAAACTGAAAGTTAGGTTAGGAGTTCACCAAATAATACTCCTACTACTCAGGCAATAAGATATATGTGTGTAGGTGTCGGCGAAGCAAAATCAAAGATTGTTTAAAGTATAAAATCAAATAAAACCCCATGTTCCTGTGCCATTGCTAAAGAACAAACTTTACAGCTGGACCAAAAGTTTGTGGGCTTCTGGGCCCATTAAAAATGAACCCAAGTCCTAGAATGGGCCCCATGACAACCGTATGCCACGGTCTTCACCAGCCTGTCTTATTCCTTCCACTCCTTTAATTCTGCCAATTAGCCGTCCTTTTCTCCCCCTCTTCGAAACTTCGCATCTCAAATCTCAATCATTCAATGCGCAAATTCGACCCATACTTTTTAATTCATATTAAAGAAGTCCACCTCTAGATTTTAAAAACTAATAATAAGAACAAAAAAAAAATTGTATCTCAAATTTCAGCATAAGAAGAGCACAGCTTTTATGTCATACTTTGAGACCACATAATTAGTTATTATCAATTACGTTATTTTTCTATATATTAAAAACTCTCTATACAACAAATACATATAAAAAGAATTTTAAATTACGAAAAACTATTTGAATTCGAGGTAAACTTTTGATTTAAAAAGTTTCAATTATCTCCACAAAAATACAGGGGAAAAGAGAAGGGTTGTACCATGCACTTCAAAATATATATGCTTCTTTATTTGTACGCATCTATAAAAATAATTCTATGATATTTATTCTTTTGGAAAGAGTAAATTCAATGCGTTAATTATAGTTGTTGGAAGTTGGACTCAACAATGGAGCTAAACTACTGTCTAGTGGTAGTAAGTACAAGTATAAAACTTGCTTATGAGTTAAGATTTGGAACGGTCTTGGATGTTACTCATCATGGTTTTAAAGTCAATATATATCAAGCTTCCACCATATTTTCCTCCAAAACCTTTAGTTCGAAGACTGCAACCTGTAGAAAAACAATAATAGCTAGTAACTACTAATAGTTGCATTTTGAAGTGCACTGCACGATAATTTGACACTAAAGTCATGTTCTTTTAAATTATAAGATTAAGTTGTAAGTTATAAAAAATTGTATTGAGTTATAAGGTGCTATAAACGGTAAGAAATTATACTTATAAGAAGTTTTAAAGAAATAAAATAAGCTATAAAAAAAATAGTAAGCGATAAGAAATTCAATATACATCAATATATTTTAAAATGATATTTTTTTGATTTGATAGAAAACATTTTAAAGTATTATAAAAGAGAACTAACAGAAAAAAGAACAAAATTTCATATCTGAGCAACATGCATGGTTATGGCCATATTCTTGTTCTCGATAGTGAGCATTTAGACTATAGCTTGTATTTCCTTACAGCTCATTACATCTTTTTTTACATCTACTTACATCTCCTTACATTTTCTTATATCTCCTCATATATTTTTTTTTATAACATTCTACTTGTCATTTACTCTTTTCATACTTATAGAAATATGTATATATATCTTTCATATACTATCAATATGAAAAGTATATATATTCTTATGAACAGATTTCTATAAACTTTAAAAAAAAAAAAAATAACAATGTGGGTTATATTTGAGTTTCGAAGTGAATCAATATGTCATTATAGAGAAAATAAGTTAACATGCTTTTAAAGTTTTCATACAAAAATTGCATTCATGTTTGAGTTCGACATGAATCATATATGAAAATAGTCAAACTATAGGTGAGAAAAATATTTCAACTTACTCATCCCTAGTTAAGTTTATCTATGACAATTTGATTGATATCATCATGTAATTGAAAATTGCATGACCCATTCACATTTGGGTCCCTTATTGAGATTGCTATGCCCTTCTTATGCATAGTAATAAAATTGTGGAGAGTATAACAAACGATAATTATCTCAAATTGCTACTTTAGTCTCATTTGAGGCATAATGTTGAAAGTATTAATTTAAAATTATTTACTTTAAAAGGATTTCATTTTAAGGGTTCTATTCAATTTTGTTGAAAAAAATTTATTCTTTTTCTAATTTGTATATAGGGAGTTGAAGCTAATTTTAATAAAAAACAACTACTGAAGTGTAAAACATATTTGATTCTGTAAATTTTTGGGCCTGAATTCATTTTATTGTTACTTATTGAATTGTTTAAAGGTTTTATTTTCATTAATTACTATTTCAATGTTATTTCTTCTCATCTAAAACGATAGTTTGAAAAAAAAAAACTTATTTGTATATAGTTTTAAAAAATAGTTTGTTTAGTGATGATAAAAAATTAATTTCGTAAATATCACGGACATATGACATGTAATTACTTTTATAATATAATTTATTTTGCAAGTCATACATTAAAGACAAACAATTATGCATAAATGCCTAATAATTATATTTATACAACTTTTTAATGATGCAACAACTACTTACATCTATCCGTATAACTCTTTACAACTTCTTATAACTCCTTACAATTTATTATATTTTCTTACAGTTTCTTTACACTTTTTACAATTTTTTATAATTTCTTACAACTCTTTACATTATGTTACAATTTACGGCTATATTTTATCGCGAAAAAGAACTGAGCCCATATAGTGGACAAGGTCATATAAAGAAAACAATCGTCACACATTGTTGAATTCCTTAACAGATGTTGATTATAATAAATTTAGGGGTCGCACAATATTTTACGCCCCAAAATCTGGGAAGAACCGCACCTAAACAACCAATAAATCTAAAATTACGTCAAACCCATGTGTTTAGCATTAAGCAGACTGCTAAGGACCTTCCCACCACACTGAGTAACATGGCACATTTCCTCCACTAATTATAGATTCCAGTATTCCAAGCAGAATCATTTTTACAAAATACTTACATTATTTTCATAATTACTATCTTTTTTTATACTATCTTGTATAAATTCTTTACACCACGTGGTCCAAACTATATTTGTGTATGCCCCAAGATTTTCTTAACTGGAACAATTCACCCACAACACCACCACCACCTTTCAGTGAGGATTCCTCTTTTGCAGGATTTGAAGATATTCAGATATAGGCAGCCTTACCTCTATCAACATCATTAATATTTCTATACTACATCCAAAGGTATGTTTGAGCCAAATTGGACTTGAATTTATGAGGCTCAATGCTTGACTCATAGGCTTGCACTCGGATTGGGGCTTATTTGAGCTTATAAGGCACAAAGCTTGACTCATAGGCTTGTAGTTGGGACATGGTAGTTGATGCTAAGCTTGTTAGGCTTATTTATGCTAGTTCATTTAGCTCACTTGCCTTGTTTACCTCATCTCATTGATTAACTTATGTACGCTCGACTCATTTAAGCTCGACTTGTTTGCAATCCCGATATTCAAAGCTCGAGCTCAATTTTGGAAAGTAAACACTTGTTTTAAAACTAACAATGACAATCCAATGATCACAATTCCATACATTTCGAAAAATTGCTAAATTTTATCGTGTGTGTCGATCCTCCTTTAAATACTAACTTGAATTGTTACACTAGTTTATGTTAGACGTGCTAGGCTTATTTAGGCTAGTTCACTCAGCTCACCTGCCTTGTTTACCTCACCTTATTGATTAAACTTAGGTACGCTCGACTCATTTAAGCTTGACTTATTCGCAATCCCGATATTCAAAGCGTGAGCTCAATTTGGATAAGTAAACAAGTACTGTATGGCTCTCCTCGATCAGGCTCACCACAAGCTTGTTTTGATGAGCCATTTTTTAGGTTCAGCTACAACTTAAGAAACAAATAAATAAATAAAGAAAAGGTGTGAATAAAGATTTTTCCTTTACAAATTAAGAAGAAGAGCCAAGCGAGCATAATTAAAATTGAATGTCTAAAAAAACACAAAGAGAGGATTTCTTTTTCTCTCTCCTCCTTTTTCCTTCATTTTCTTTTTTGTTCTGGAACTGCAAATCAGGCATTAAAGAACAGTCCCCCCAACTAACAAAAGCAAGTAAGAGGCGGAGAAAAATATAAATCTTGTGAATAACAATTAAATTGCCCAAAACAAAAAAGAAGAGATTTTTTAAAAAGAAAAGAAAAATCAATTTACATTTTTGTTATTGTAGCCGTAATATGACAGATACCACCTAACAAACTTCTTTAACCCGGTTTGCAAATCGGTTGTCGGTTTGTACCCGAAATCTCTCCGGGCCAGGCTTATATTAGCGTGGGTGAACGGAACGTCGCCGTTTCCAGGCATCTCCACCACATTCTTCTTGGCCTTGACTTTGAGATTCTTCTCTAGAATGCCGACAAGTGTCGGTACGGTGACCGGCTGCGTATTCCCCAGATTGAATATTCTATAGGGGGCGGGCCCACGTTTCTTACCGCCTGTGCCGGTACTCTGGCCGGAAGTATCAAGCGCACCTAAACACCCTTTTACGACGTCGTCTATGTAGGTGAAATCTCGGGCCAATTCCTTCCCATTTTTACCCCTGTAAATCGTGATCGGCTTCCCCTGTAAAATATTCCGGGTAAACGAAAAGTACGCCATGTCGGGTCGGCCCCACGGCCCATATACCGTGAAGAATCGGAGCCCCGTAATGCTAAGGCCGTAAATATGGTTGTAAGTGTGGGTGATTTCTTCACCGGCTTTTTTGGTTGCAGCGTAGAGACTGGCGGGTCGGTCGGTCCGATCCAGTTCGGAAAACGGGCTTTTCTCGTTGAGCCCGTATACTGAACTGGATGAGGCCCAGACAATGCTGGGCTGGGGTTGGGCCGATTTGCAGACCTCGAGGAGAGAGACTAACCCTGCGATGTTGCTGTGGACATAAGAATGGGGGTTTTCTATGGCGTACCGTACACCCGCCTGGGCGGCGAGGTGCAGAACGTGGGTGAAAGCAACTGTATCGAATAATTTCTCGAGGATTTTCTGGTCGTTGATGTCGCCTTCGACGACGAAGACGCCGTGATTTGACAAGAGGGTTTTTCGGGCTTTTTTTAAGGACGGGTCGTAGTAGTTGTTGAAATTGTCGATCCCAACGACACCGTCTCCCCGCTTTTTAAGGGCTAAGGACACGTGGGACCCGACGAAACCGGCAGCACCAGTAACTAGTACGGACATCCCGCCAGAGCGGCGGATCTCGGCGGATTTACGAACGTTGTTCTCCCACTGAATCCCGCCCCACGAGGCAGAAAAGTACCGGCTACCGGTGTCGACGAAGCTCTGGAAGCTCAAATACGACGCCGTAAGGGCAATAAGAAAGAGTGCCCATAAAAACATGGTGCTCGTCGACGCGAAACAGCGGTGAAGCTGGCGGTTCATGAAGTAGTAATGGGCGTTTCTCTCTCCTTTGAATTTCCCCGGCGTTGACGGAAAGAGCTCGTCTTCCAAATCTGCAGCAGGCATCCTTTCTCAATTTCTTTCTCTCAGAATATAACAATAATGGAAATAATCAATTTGTTAATCAATTAATAATTAAGTAATTAATTTTTGTGATTTTGGAAAACAGGAAAAATGGTGAAAATGGTGATTGTTTTTGAGAGAGAGAGAGAAAGGAAGGAAGGGGTTGGAGCAGATGCAGAGATTGGAAGGTGGGGAAAAATTTTCTGCACCTGCTAAGAAAAAGAGGAAGGGGAAGAGGGAGAAGGGGGGAATATATAGTGGAAGCCCACAAAAGAAAGAACACTAGGAGGAAATAAAATAGGCAAGGGAAGGGACAAAGTATGCGCGTGAACGCGTTAAACAGTGGGATGGACGGCCAGATTGGATGAATCAGGATGACAGAAGAGGGTTAATTAAAATTGGGCATGTTTTGGAGTTTGGGCTGGGCCCCCTCTTAAATTTAAACCCGATTCTCATTTATTTCTCCATTTTTTTAAAAGAAACAAATGGTACGATCTTATTGCTGTTTCTCTTTGTTTTTTAAAGAAATTTTCTCTCAGAGCCTTCCGGGCGGAAGGCTCGCCCACCTCGGGAGCGAGTGGCTGAGCGGCTCATGAGATTGGCTAGGATTGCAAATCAACCAAATTTGTTCAAGCTACTCAGACTCGTTTCTGACAGTACTGAACTGAACTCGAATATGTTCGTGTTGAATGGTATACTTGTCATAACTAGGTTGAATAAAATAGAATTTATTATTGCCGAATTTAATTGAGATGAGTTTCTGGTATGTTAAATTGGACTTATATTTTTCGAACTGAATTAAATTTCATTGAACTAGACGTATTCTTAAGTTAAAATGAACGGGTCCTAAATCGGTCAATACTCAACATAAGTTTGGATCAGACGTAGTTCAGATCAGCAATTATACTTTTTGAGTTAAGCTCAAACCTTATATTGATCAACTCACTTTACCCCAAATTAGCTTTGTTTATTCTTTCTTCTTTTCCAACTTACACAAGATGTGAAGTAATCGAATTTTTATGGTATGCTTCTTCTTTTGTATTCCATCAACTCTTTTCCTTTTTGTTGTTAAATTGTAAATGCTAACAATCGATGTAAAGTTTATATCATAACAAGAGGTGACCTTTATAATCACTCTCTCATTTTGTTTACTCTTTAATCCATGGACAAATCTAAAATTTAAATTTTGTATGATGTTTAGTTGAAACAAAAAACAATCCAACCTAACTCGAGTCGAACCTAAATTTTTAACCTCCTTCTGCTACAATCCAAGTCAAATTGGGGTGAAAATAGGCTTGAGCATGACATAATTCGATTACATGATTTGTTTTTGCAATGGGATTCGTTTTTGAGGTAATTTTTTTTTTTCTCATAAACTCAAATAAAAATAGCGAAGTTCTTATGTATGTACTTTTAGCTAGGATTGCAACTGAACCAAATTTGTTTGGGCAATTCTAGGACTTAGAGCTCATTGTTTTTAACTTTTGTTTTGAATTTATTCGAACTAAATTTATGCAAATTCAGTCAAATTTATTTTTGTTGAATTGTAGTAAACTACACTTATTTTTTTTGAATTAAACTAAATTTACTTATGTTGAATATCGAATTTAATAGTGTTGAATTGAATTTATTTTTTAATTGAACTTAGATTTAAATTTTCATAAGACAATACCCTACACTTAAAAGAAACTAATTCAATATATTCTCATTACTCAAGAAAATAATTATGGGGATAGTGCTTGTTAAATTTTAAGGCACACAAGGACACAAGAGGGAGGTGAATTGTGTCTTTCAATTTTTTTCTTTTTATTTTAGAACACTCGTTAGACCTGTTGGGAGAGGTGTTTGCAGTAAGGCAGAAACAAAACTTTGAATGCGGAAATAAAGGAGATACAAGATTGTACGTGGAAAATCACCTCTGGCCCAATGGAGGTGTAAAAACCACAACCTAACTCAGTAAGATTTCAACAAACACTTTCACTAACGCGGGTCAAGTTCGTTACACTATGTAACACACGTGACAACGTCACACACGTAACTTAGTCTCCCCCGAGACTCTAGTTACACATACGTAACTATTCTCCACCTGAGAATGAGTCACACAACACGTCCAAAAATCTTCAAGATTTGAACACACTCTAAACTTAACTGATGACAGAAAAGAATAGAAAACCACCTTACTTTTATGCTTCTAACCAAGCTGAATGTAAGGTATCCTTACAATCCTATACCCTATTATGCCAGAAAGAATGACTCAATTTAGCACATTCCTTAAAGGTTCTTCACTTAGAGAATAAGCTCACAAAAAACTTGATGTTTGCCTTGAAAAAACCATTTCGGAAGAGATGAGAAGTGAGTGCTTATATACCCACAAAAAACAAGGATTTGATTTCCATAATAACTCTAAAAATACTCAGTATCCTAAAAGGAATTAGATTATTCAATAAATTATCATTTTAGGAAATCATATCTTTTAAGGATAAGATAAAATCTTTTGAAAAAATCTTTTTAGGAGACCAATATTATTTAGAAAAATACTCTTTCTAAAACACAATATTATTAGAAAATCGATCCTAAATACATTAGGAATTTTGGTAGTAGGAAAACTCTTGAAAATCTTTGAAAACCGATTTTTGCACTCGCTGCCCTCAGAGAACTGCAGACCTGTTTGCTCAATTGTTCTAAGCAGTGTTTTGAGTCAGCTTAAATAATTCCTTCAAGGTGAGTGTTAAGGCAAGTTTTTCTTTGGCATATTAACAAGAATCTAGACAAATATAACCAGTAATTAGTCCTAAGATTCTAAAGACTCTTGTACTCTGCTGATGATGTGCACATATATCTACTTTGATGATTGCAGCTTTTTCGACCTATTCTTTAGGGTGTTTGCAATTTCTGTCGCTTTCAACATACAATTTTATCACATAACTTCAAACATGATATTTCGAACTGATCTTCAGGATATTTGCAATCTGTCTTATCTCATGATTCTAGCACTCAACTCAAGCCAAGCATAAGTAGCACATTTAGGTTGTAATCATCAAAACCTTACATAAGATTGATTCAACAGTGCCCATTAGAGGCTCTGAGCTTATTTAAGAGCTTTTCACTCAACAAGACCTATATTGAGCCATTTGAGTTGCTGGACCTAGTCAAGTAGTTAATTTATATTTGCTAAATCAGTTTTTTGAAAGAAATTTTTAGATCCAAAAAAGTAATTTAAAAAAACTCAAAACATGAGCATTTTGAAATTAGTTTTTTTGAAGAATTAAATTTTTATCTCACAATTTTGTTACAAACAATTAATTTTATAAAATAAATTTTCTTGAAACAATTAATGTAAATAACTAATAGTTAATGCAAACTATTAATAGATAATAGTTACTAGTTATTTGCCAAATACCCTTAAATAATTCTCCCGAGGGACACATGATTCCCCAGAATTCTTTATGTAGATTCAAATCTTGGAAGATAAACATATGGATCGGAAGACTAATGCAACATAAACTAGTGGGTTGGTATGGTAGCTTTTGCAATAATCATGCTGACGTACGGTTTTACACCAAATTTTGATATGATGCAAAGCAAAGCATGATATAGTGGCTCAAGATGTACAACTAGTGTTTAGCATTTAGTAGCATTTGAAAATGATGGAGCAATTAACAATATTTACATAGTGGTTAGCATTTGGAAATACTTGGGAGCAGTTAGCATAGCATTTGGGACCATTTGAGAGCGTTTAGTTATGGGTTAGTGTTTTAAAAATGAGTAAGTTTGGGAGCCACCATTGTAAGCGTTTAGGAGCATTAGAAATAGCGGTGAGCACTAGGAGCATTTGAGAGCATGTAAAGCATTTACGTTTGGACAAATGGTGAAACGAACAAGCCCAAAATCAATGCTTGATTAAATTTTTATGAAGCCTATATTGTATCATTTCACACTTGCTTATATAACAAATACACATAGATTAAAATTGTCATGTAATTTGCTAAGATATATAGTCCTATGAGTAAAATATATTTTACGTTGCAAATATAAATGAAGATAATAATAGCTAAATTTTGATTAAGAAGTGAATTTCTTCTTTCTTATTTTTCGATAAAAGGGACAAAAAATTAAGTCAAGTATTGGCAAAATACGTGCTAAAATTTTCTTTTGGTCGTCAAATCCTTGGTAGAGCTACTTCAAGTATTCCCTTAACATGTGTGTCAACAGTAAGTTAATTAGTAGGAGAGTGTGAACTAAGGTTCATTCCAACATACATATTTAATAGAGGACCTTACTTATGACACTCAAACTAATGATAAGCCCCTCCCCTTAACATTTTTCATTGTTTAGCAAGAATGATACCACTCTTCCTTTTTAGATATTGCTTTCCCTTGAAGAGTTTTTCTCCTCCTCTGTGGAAAGAGTCCTGCCTTTTGCTATTAAAATAAACTTAATTTTAATTAAAACAAGATTTAATCAATGATTGTTGGGGACACTGGGATGGACAATATAGATGACCCCTACTAATAAATTTATAATAATGAGATAAATCCTTTAGAATTTCACTTCCCACCCTCACATTCCTTTTGATAATTAAAAAAGAAAATTCATTGTCAATGTATAATTTTCAATATAAAACCCCAATTATTCTCTTTCACAAATGTCGAGCATGAGAATTGTCACTGTA
This sequence comes from Carnegiea gigantea, assembly GCA_029747015.1. NCBI lineage: Eukaryota > Viridiplantae > Streptophyta > Magnoliopsida > Caryophyllales > Cactaceae > Carnegiea > Carnegiea gigantea. The sequence continues at coordinate 687,302 of JAKOGI010000240.1, read as the reverse complement.
GGTTTAGTAAGGACTGACCTTATAGGAAGGAAACTGCAGGATCAAAATGTCATTTTATAGCCCACGGATTAAATACATTCAACTTGAACCTTGCCAAGCCTCATCATGGACTAATTCTTATCACCCAGGAACCTAGTGGCTAATAAAGTCACCAAAATGATCATGCCCCAAAACCCGAGTCCCACAGATGGTTGGACCATCGTGAGAGAGGTAGAGAGAGTAGTGCACATTGAGGGGCAGATGATCAGTCTAATCAATACATCTAACCCCTAATTAGCCACCTCTATATAGGCTTTCTAATTCCTAATAACCAGAAGGTATACGAAGAGATTTAGAGTGTACTAAGCATTCACCACTTAGATGAGGAAAGTGGTTAACCTAGATTTGGTTAGCAACTCTCACTCGGTCGTGTAAGCCTTAAACCACATGTCTCCTTGCCAATCATAAGTCTTCATATTTCATTTTGTTAGGAATGGGGCATGTGATCAAAAATTAACTGATAGTTTTATATAAAATTACTATCCAACTAACATAACGCTTCAACACAACACGAGACCCCAAACTATCCAATCATCACTCATAGTACACTCTATCCTTTTATGCTTATAGATATATCATATGATTATATACTCAATATAGTTATCTGGGCTGATATGGAGAAGATGGAAAGATTATTCCTTAAACATCTATGAGAGTCCATCTTAGCTTAATTGCTTTCCTAATGTGTTCTATTCAATCGTATACATTTGGCCCTTAAAAAACACATTAAGATAGTAACATCAAGCTTCAATTTCATATCATAACTTTCATATCATAGTTTTCAGTCAAGGGGCATCATACATAGGGTTACACTATGACAACGAAAGGAAATTCAAATATCACTCCATGTATGGGTTGATTTAGTAGTGCACACACTATGAAACGTATGTCATGACATAACTCCCACTAAGTTGGGCATGCCACTTTATTATGCCATGCCAGTCACTAGTCTAGACTTACGAAGGTGACTGCCATTTATCATTCATACATTACCAGTACGAACATGAATCATATTATACACATAGTGCCAATATGATTCAGTCTCATCCTATCCGCTACTTAAGCGTCAGGACGATTGTAATCCATAGCAAGAGCTCTAATCATCTTCCTAAGTTGATTAAATTCATAATTCACTTGTTAATAGTGGATTATGTGAAATAAAGCTTTTATTAGAAGTTGTATAGAATTTTCAATTTTGTAGGCTAAATTTGAGCTGCTTTCTAGATGATCAAATAAGTTTGAAAATAAGTGTTTTTTTGAAAATAAGTGTTTTAGTTATGGTTGGATATTTCCAGATGTCTATTTTCCAACAAGCTATATTTATCTTTCAAATTCTAAGTATTGGGCAAGTTATTAAACTTAACCCGAACAAGAGTCAGTGCAAGTCTGGATATGTCTGGTTTTGATTAAGAGCATAATCGAGCCAAAAAATGGATGATTAAGGTAATATTTTATAGGACATTAGTTTGGACATGCATGGTTTTGATTATGAGCTTAGTTAGGCTGGAAAAGGGATGATTAAGGGGCTAGTATTTTCTAGGAAGTTAGTGACACCTCTAGCAAATTACCCTTTGAATATATTACTCGAATTCCTCCATATGGGATAGCGGATGAAGCCATCAATCAAGTACAAATTGTTGGAATAATTGGTGTAATGGCTACTATGAGGACAGAGGAAAAACTATATCATGGATGAGATCACTGACCTGAAAGCCAAAGTCGCCTGACTCAGGTGCAGATCGATAAGGCGAAAAAGTTCCCCAAGGCTTAACACAGTGAGCTTTTCACTCATTCACTCGAGGGAGAAGCTATGGAGTATAGCAGTCTGTTGCCCAGGAAGAGAAGGAGGAAGAGAAGAGGAGAGAAGGTTACTATGTTTCTGTGTATCTTTCATAGCTGTAGAAGGGCTCTTTATATAATGGTCTGATTGAGAAAAGAACTATTGAATAGCATTAAAAAGGGAGTAAATTAGAGCGGAAATCTAGAATAGGTAGAGGATCATCGTAACTAAAGTAATAATGGAGGAAGACTCAGTTAAGCTAGCCGTTAGGTTTACGACAGTTTGTATGCAAATAGTCCGAAGAAAATTAAAATATAATCAATAAGGCCCAAGCCCACAGCCCATGGCCCGTGCCGCGCCCAGCCCAGCCCAAAACAGACGGACGGGCGGGTAGCGGCGTGTGCGCGTGTGGCATCCCAAGTCCCTTCAACCCCGTTAAAACATGGCTTTCAGTTATTCAACAGGCACAAGGAGAGTGGAATATATGAATTCTTCAAACCACTCTCAAAAGTTCCATGTGAGACAACAAAAGAGATAGAGAGAGTAAGTGAACACCCTTTTGGGGTGCCATTACTCCAACACAAATGCAGCAAAATTCTAGCCTTGTATTTGGGACAACTCATCACTAGCCCAGAAGCTTCTAATTTCATTATGCTTAAATTATTGTGTAAATATTATTGGTTAGAGTGGATGCTTGAATCCTATTGGTTCACACTAACTCCATAGGTGCTTTATTTTTATTGGCTTATTTATGTAGCTTAGGGAAGGTCTACTAACTCCCAATAGGTGCCTCATTTCTATTGGCTATTTTTGTAACTTAGGGAAGGAAGCACTAATTTCATTGCTATAGCCTCCTTCTATCTATTTAGGAATAAACTTGATTTAAGAATTAATGAATGAATGCTAGAGTGCTTTTACATCCCAAAAACAAAATCTCTCTCGTTACTTCAAATACTTGAGTATTTGGATGGCGATTGAGTCAATCCTTTAGATTAATTATTCCTGTTTGCTTTAGAGAATTAGTTTGTGGATGGTTAAACTAAGTGGTGGTTTGGGCCTATGTCTGAGTCGTATCCTTTTTTATTAGATTTTATCCCATATTCAAAAATCCACAAAAGTTTTATTAGTTTTTTTTTGGTTATTTAAGGTCTGGCTTGGTTCAATGTCTTGTCAATTGATGGTTGTTGAAGTTTAATTACTCTTGTGATAAGGCCCTTTCCATTTGCTTCAGATTGCCTGTGTGAAAAGGCCAATTAGACGCTTATAATACTTTGTTAGGTGCTAATTTGTCGTATTTTACATACTTTTTTAACCTAATTTTAGCTCGTACAATATAATCTCTAAGATATTTACTCGTTTTATTTAGTTTTATAGGTAATAAATCCCATTGAGCAAATGTTGCATAAATGAGTGAAAAGGAGCAAAAGAAGAAGACAAAGTATCCCACGACGAGAGAAAAGTCGACTGCATGATGGCCGGTCACGACCCAGCCAGTAGTAGCTGTCAGCCGTCGCCCAGGCAACTGCCAATCGGTCTTGGCTGGTGACGGCCAGTGGTCGCCATGCCGATGGCCGTCGGCCCTTGCCCTGTTGTTCTCTCCCATTTTCACCGGCTCAATTTGTATGAAAATCCCATCTTCCGGACTTTTGGGGGTCCCTTTGAGGCGATTTTTTAGAGTAGTTTAGCTTAGGGTTTAGCCTCAAAAACCTCATTAGGAGGAAATAAAGTAGATTTTTTTTTTGGAAGGATAAGTACAAACAAACATTAGGTAGCCCTTCTTTCAAGGGTTCTACCTAGGCAGTCATCTCTAAGGGTACTTGGAACCTCAAGAGAAGGGGATATAGAAAAGATAGCTAACGACCTAATCAAACATCCGAATTTGGCCATCCAATTAGCGGCTAAGTTCTCTTCTCTATAAATATGTTGAGCAGAGAAGTAGAAAAACAAGGAAGCAAGGATAGGATATCGTGCACCAATGTATGAATATGCCACGGAATGCGCACAGACCCTTGTACGGCCTGGATAATGAGCTGATTGTCACCTTCAATATGGAGATGCTTGAAGCCTGCATCCAAGGTTGCTTTAATACCATCACACATCACGGTAGCTTCAGGCACAAGAATAGGCGCATTATGCAGAAAGCGAGTTCCTGCAAGAAGGAGGCGTCCCTGCCAATTGCATAGGACAAAGCCTGCTGCTGCACCGGAAGAGGAGAACATACTGTCGAAGTTAAGTTTGATGGCGCCATGTAGTGGGGAGTGCCATTTGACTGGGCGGGTAGCGATGATGTGAGTGGGGGAATGGGTTGTACTTGTAGAGGGATAAAAGGATGAAGCCCGATGACGTTGACTCCATTCTGCCCAAGTGCATTTGGCCCTAATTAAGGACTTCAATGGAGGTAGGAGTTCATTTTGGTAGACAATAGCATTCCGAATTTTCCAGATACTCCAAAGAAGAACAACGATTTGAGTGAAATTATGTCCACACTGAAGGTAAAGGTCATGGAAAGTATCCCGGAATGAATGTTGTAGATTCACAAAGAGTGATCGACATAGCCACCCATGTGTGATAGCCAACTCCCATACTTTTTTAGCAAAAGGACAAAGGGGTAAGAGGTGCTCATTGTCCTCAATATTGATGAGGCATTCAATCGGTAAACCACGTCGTAATATTGCCCCTCTGGTGGGTAGGGCGTTATGGCATAACTGCCAAAGGAATATCAAAATCTTAGGCATTATATCCAATTTTCAAATCCAATTAAATTTCCAAGATGGGTGGTCCAGTAGCAGATGCAAGTAGCGAACTTAATAGAAAATTTTTCACTACCCGTTAACCCCAACAGAATGTGTCAGGCGCTATTATGAGCGGAATGGGTACAACGAGGATGTGGGGAATAACTTGAGCTAATAGAATCTTATGGAATTTAGGTTCATTCCAGATGCAGTTGGGTAAGATAAGTTCACTAACCTTAAGGTATGGATCAAACAGGGTGGGGGAGGAAGTGTAAAGAAGATCCGCCAGACGAAAATCATCACACCAAATATGTGTCAAAAATCGAATTGTATGGCCATTACCCAATTGCCACTGGATTCCCTGTTCAAGGAAGTCACGTGTATGAACCATGCACTTCCAAACCCAGGAATTGGTTTGTTTTTGTTTGTACGAGAAAAAATCCTCCAAGGAGCCATATTTGGCCCGCATTTGTTTAACCCAGAAGTTGTTCGGATGGGAAATAAATTTCCAGGAAAGCTTGGCTATGAAAGCAGTATTGACTGCACCTGTTTTTCACAACCCCAATCCACCATATTTGTTTGGTTGATAGATCTTATTTCAAGCGACTAGTGGTAAATCCGTGTCGGTAGTGGGATTCTTCCAAAAAAATTCTCGATGGATTTGATCAAGTTTCTGGGCAGCAGGAGTGGGAAGACGGAAGCATTGCATGGTATGGGTAGGCAAAGCCTCCAGATATGACTGAATAAGAATAGTGCATCCATCTTTGGACAATGAGTTCACTTTCCAGGGACTTAATTTAGTATTGGCTTGATGAGGGAGATCCTAGAATAGATCGACCTTAGGCTGGCCCTAGAAAACAGAGCAGCCCAGGTATTTGCCTGAGGAAGAAGTGTGAGGAACATTAAAAATGCCCGCAACATGTAGCTTAACTTGACGAGGCATATTTTGTGAGAAAACAATGCTGGATTTATGGAAATTGACTAGTTGTCGAGACTGTAAGGAAAAAGAATCTAAAATACCTTTGAGAGTAAATGTAGTTTGGGAAGAAGCTTTCCAAAACAAAAGACTATCATCTGCAAAAAGTAAGTAAGGAATTTTCTCAGCTTGTTTTGCTATTTTGACACCAATCCTTGTTCTTAGGATCTAAGAAATGACAAGAAGCTATTAGGTAAGCATGTCCATGCAAAGAATAAATAAATATGGAGAAAGAGGGTCTCCTTGCCTAAGCCCTCGTGTGGGTGTGAAAAAACCACAGGCTTCATTGTTGATAGTTAAAGAATAAGATACCGTAGGGATGCATTCCTATATTAAGGCTATCCAAGTTGGGTTAAAATTCATGCTTTAGAGATAGTGCATTAGAAAGTCCTACTCAATACGATCATAGGCTTTTTCCATGTCAAGTTTGAGAGCAACATAGCCTTGTTTGCCTTTCAGATGATGAAACTTATTCATAACCTCGTGAAATGTTATCATGAATTGCCCTATGTGGAACAAAAGCACTTTATGTAGACTGGACAATGCGCTCTAATATCGGGCACATATGATTAACCATAATCTTAGCAATAATTTTATAAAACGTGTTACGAAGACTAATGGGCCGAAACTGGGACGTAGTTTCCGGATCATCGGCTTGCGGAATAAGGGTTATGAAGGTGTGGTTAAACTCCTCCAATAAACACCCAGAACGAAAAAAATCTCGAACCGCTCTACAAATGTGGTCATGTAACTAGGACCAATACTTTTGGAAGAATACTGGGCCAAACCCATCTGGACCCGCGGCTTTTGAGGGGTGCATTTGGAAGACAACGATGTAGATTTCCTCATTCTTGATGGGTTTGACGAGGTTGGAATTTTTGGCGTCAGTAACTTTATTAAGGGAATTAAAAGGGCTACAAATGTTACTAGAATGTCGATTAGATGATAGACATTTGGTAAAATTGGTGAGAAACTTAGTTTGAATGCCTGCCTGGTCATGAATCCAGCCATTCACCTCGGACTTGATACGAAGGATTTGAGTATGTCGCTTTTTGGCCGTTACACTGTGATGAAAGAAGCTGGAGTTGTGATCACCATCAACGAGCCATTTATTACGTATAAATTGACCCCAGTAGTGTTGATTAAAAAGGATTAACTTTTCACGTTGTCTAATCAAGTAATTGTGCCAATGATTAAAACGTAGACTGCTAGGGTTGGCAATGAGCCGATCCTCCACATATTGTAATTTGCAGGTGTTTTTCGTAAGCTGGGTTCGGTAGTTGCCACAAGAAGTTAGTTTCCAGAGTCTTAAATGTTTTTTAATGGACTTGAGCCATTAGGCCTCACCATACATGGGATATCTATTGATATGACTAAGCCATTGAGTTTTTACAATATCGTGTGCTGCGTCAAAAGTGGCCCAATTAGGTTGGAAACGAAAGGGGGGGATGCATACTATTAGGGTAGTGCAACTGTATGTTGAGCAGTATAAAACAATGATCTGAACATGTAAATGGACTATGGGTGGCAGTGGAAGTGGGATAGAGCTGAAGCTAATCCTAGCAACCTATGGCACGATCCAACTTTTCATAGGTAAGTTGACGTTAAATCCGGGCTTTCCAAGCAAATTTCCGGCCCAGTGTAGGTAAACTAGTGGCATGGGTAGTGTGTAGGAAGAAAGGGAGCTTTTGGCATTGGGACATGGTAACAGGCGTGCCTCCGGATTTATCTGCAGGTTCTTCTAATTCGTTAAAATTGCCTAAAAGACACCATGGCGTGTCAATAACATTGTTAAGTTCTAAGGGATGTTGCCCAAAAACTAGTTTATCTAATGACTGTGCATGAGCATATGTACTGGAAATAGTGGTTAACTTTTGGGAATTGACATCAAGCACATACATATGAATACATCTAGATTCCCTAAGAAGAACTTGTGCCATAATATTACGGTTATTCCAAAGGACCCACATACCTCCTGCATGGATAACAGGGTTAACATAATCATAGTGTTCAAAGCCAAAAAGTGGAATAAGCCTGTGAGATGTATTTTCAGCCTCCATCGTTTCATTGAGAAACAGTATATCCGGTTGATGGGTTCTGATAAGAAAACCGACTTCATCATGAGGCTGTCATCTTTTAACTCCTCGAACATTCCAGGAAATAACTTTCATCAAAAACCCAGGAGAAAGATAGAACGTTGACAACATTCTATAAAGAATAAAAAACAATAGGTAACGAAGATATGAAAAAACTGGACAACATTGCTAGTATTATACACATAATGTTCAATAAAAAATAACCATGGAGGTGCTAACAAGGTAACCCTATGCAATTTTGGAACAGAAAGGGAAGCCAGAAGTGAGGAACACCGTACGGCAGAAACCCACAGCCACATGTATGGCCCCTGCGAAACAAGAAGTACACAGACCATGGAAGCAGGTGAAAAATCACAAGAAAGCAACTATGTATGATACAGTGTAAGCATAAAACCAAAAACACGAGAACTACAAGGTCTTAGAGGTAGGGGACTCATCACAAACCTGAGTACCGAGGGGCTGGGCCAGGCTCACAAGTCATGTAACGCACCAGCATTATAGGTGAAGCGTATCACCAATCAATGGGCACTGGAACAAATAACCCAATGAGGAAGGCCATCAAACGAACGTTAATACCAATGCATCCAAAGGCATGCCAGTTGATCCAAAACCCTAAATAGAGTAGAAGTTCCAAAGAAAGCAACAACAGTTAGGACCCAGATCATGTAGAATCATCATGGTCCTGAGAAGCACAACTAAGCCAGCCAGTATCAATGCCCACAGTGAAGGCACAGAATGCAGAGAACTATAAGGTCTAAGAGGTAGGGGGCTCATCATAGACCTAATTACTGAGGGCTTGGCCAGTCCTACAGGTCATGTAACACACCAGCCTTAGGGGGAAGCATACCACTAACCAATGGGTACCGGAACAAATAACCCAATGAGGAAGGCCATGAAATGAATGTTTAGACCCATTCATCCAAAGGCATGCTAGTTGATCCAAACCCTAAATGGAGCAGAAGCTCAAAAGAAAGCAACAATAGTTAGGACTCAGATCCCATAGAATCGTCATGGTCCTGAGAAGCATAACCAAGCCAGCCAGTATCAATACCCACAGTGAACACAAAACGCATAAAGTTAGCAAGTAGGCGAACCCAATTGAGATGGAGCTTCACAGAAAGGAAGTGAAACATAAATGCAGCCCACTCTAAAATAGAGGTTATATGGTCCAAGCATATACGTATGCAATCCAGGCAAACACCCAGGCCTAATCCAATGACTGGACCAAAGTTGGAAAATGAGAGAGAAGTAAACACAGAGCCCAAATCAAGAGCCCCACAGGAGAAGACAGAGACATATGACAGTCAAGATAAGAATGATAGAAAAACAAGAAGTGAAAGCAAGGCAACAATAGGCAGGTTGCTGCAAACCCCAAACTGCCCCCAACAGTAGCCATCGTGTACCAGGGATGGAGGCGCTAAATAGCAGAGGGACAATTAAAAGAAGGGTCGGGTGCTGCAACAAGAGATAGTGCACAAATGAAAAATAGAAAACCATACCTTGACCAAGTGGAAACAGGGGCAAAGTAGAAATAGGACAAAGCACACATAGTCCAAAAACACAATATCCACAAGTAGTAAAGAAACTCGAAAATGATACTATCATTAATACACAACAACTAGGAGTTTACAAGTATAGTCAAGCTATATACTGCTGCACAAAAAGGCCTCCCGATCCTAGGTATTATGCAAAAAATAGTAGGAAGTACCCAGAACCAGGGACAAGCACCAAACCCAGCAAATAACCCAAGAAGACTCAGGATATAGACTGTGGAAAACATCAATCAAATACAATCCCGAGAACCAAAAAGAAGCCCACCAACAGCAGATACTAACTTGACAGAGCAATGAAGATCAAGGAACCCAACCTATGGTTCCAAAAACATTTGCATCAGCATCATCACAGATAGGTAAATGAGGATGAGTGTTCCTTATACTCCTCGAAGCAACATTTCTTAGACGAGTCAGAAGAGTGCTATGGTTCCTCAGCTTCGTCCAAATTAAGAAATATGTCCATGTCATTCTCACCATCTTCAGTAAATTACGAGTCAGAAACATCAGCAGTAGGAGAGAACCCGTTCGTTCCAAAGGGGGAGACCGGCTGCAAAGGAATAGGTGCCATAGTGACAAAGATACTAGAGGACGGACCACCAGCATGTTGCTTAGCAGGGAGAGAAGTTTCCAAAGGAAGGCGAGGTAATAGGACAACTAGGGTAGGATTGGCAGAATCTGCTGGGCTAGGGACAACAGTAACCTTGGGTGTAGCGAATCGAGTTGGCACCCTTAGGAGTTCATGCTTCTTATGGGCATTAGGTGGTCTGCTCCATTTTTTAGGAGAAACAGTCATCTAGTTCTCCACAGGAACAGCGGACCCTGGAGTAGCCATGGAGGACACAGCAAAAGGCCTAGTATGGATATTGGTGGCGCTAAATTTCTTGACGACAACCTCAAAAACAGTTTTGGGAGAATTAGGACAGGACTTAAGAGCATGTGCATGACTACCACAAATAGCACAAAGCTCATGAAGACCCTCATAGGAAATGGGCAGCTGGCGAAAGGAGTCGACATAACGGATGACTAGGGTACCCTACAAAGGTTTAGTAACATCAAGGTTAAGACAGACACGAGCGAATTTACCCTTACCACCGGTCAAAGTAAACTCATCAGCTTCGCGGAATACCTCGACATCACTAAGCAAGGACGTGAGCTGTTCATCATCCCAGAATTAATAGGTTAGCCTAGTAATAGTAATCCACTGGTCCACTATAGTGATATGAGAAGCATAGGGATCAAAGAAAGCCCCGAGACGTAAAACTAAATTAAGGCCACTAACAAACTAAGGATGATTAGCCCATACATATTCTCTATCTAGGAGGGTGGCGAATTTAAACAAAACCCACCCATTACCCATATCCATATAGTCCACTATCCCTTCTACCTTAGACTAGTCCAATTTAGTTTTAATGCAGTTAAGGCGAAAGGGAACAGCCGCATCCCATATTTTCCCAAAGAGACTCATACTAGGCAGATCAAAGTCAGGGTTGGGGGGATGGTTTGCCTCACCCGTTGATTCCAAATGACTCGAGGCAGAATAAGCACAACGTTTCGGGCTAGTTTGTGGAAGATGATCACCATTGAGACCTCCCATTTTGAACTTAACAACCTAAGAGAAGGTCTGTAAGGGAGCCTTACCCTTACTGCTTGAATCACTACTAAGGCTTCCATCCAAGACAGATGGAAGCTGAGGTCTGGGAGTAGAATCATCATGGGAAATTTGAGAAATAGAGAGCAGATTGGCATCTTGGGTTGCAATGGGAGGGGAGGAAGAGTCAATGGGCATCGGAGCAATGGAAGAAGAAGGCACTTAAGACATACACAAGAAGAGGATTATGAGAATAAGGGAAGCTATGGTGAGAAACCAAGACATAATGGGGGGCTATTTATAAAGGTCACAAGAGAAGCAGGAGAGGGGAAAGCAAGCAAACAAGTAAACTGACCACAAGCAAAGAACTCCCACCCTAAACAAAAGAAAAAATAAATCGAACACTAATTGACAAGTAAAAAAATAAAATACACACAATTAGGAGAGTGATAATTTCTAGTAATTAAACCAAGGGGATAAACTAGCAAGAACCAGTAAAGGAAGGAGGATATATTAGCTAGTAAAGTGAAGCCAGGCACACAGGCAACTATAGAGCCCCTCAAGAAGCATGAAGGTCCACTAAGACTATGCTACATAGACCATACAATTAAGTTGAAACAAAGCAGGGAATGAGAGGGCACAAGTAGAACTTTCATTACCTATAGCAAGATCTACAAGTAACTAAAGGAAAGGCAAGCCACTACAGCATAGTTCAACAAGAAGAAGGTGACGAAAATACTCCTTTCACGGGGCAAGAAGCAAAGTGAGCAATAGTAGTCAGTAGATCCAAGCCCAATTGCAGAGATGGAAAGCATGCGCAGTATCCCAGGGCCGAGACAATAGGAGAGAGAATGAGGCATATCCACAACATAATCATATGAAACATTAATGATGGAGGCAGAAACCACCGCTGGAAAACCCAATAGTGGCCAGATACTCTGAAAAAAAGCCGTAGCAAGTGGGCGGCAGAAGAGATCTACGATGATTGCTTGCATATGGACCCTATATCGAGATCTAGCAGCCGGAAGGAGGCCAAATGGCCTGTAACTAGTGGACAGAACAACGCCAGAAAGCAGCAAACTAGCCGAAAAGCAAATTAGGGTTAGGGGGCATGAAAGAAGAAGTAGTGGGGGCGAAAACATGCGTCGGGAGGTTTCTTAATGCTGGAGAAAGGGGCCATGGTGGGCGGCCCAGAGGTGGTGACGAGGAAACTAGAGCAGGGGGTGCTCTCAAAGCTCACTCTAGAGAGTTCATTTTTGAGGAAATAAAGTAGATAGATTATGATTAATTGGATTATTTTTGGGATTCAAGCATTATACATTCGAATTCATCCAAGCAATTCATAAGTTTTCACTCTCCTCTCTCTTCTTATTTCATGTTTGTTCTTATTTCCTCTTGTTTAATCTTGTTAATTTAGATTATATTTAGCTTAAATGTTTAGTTTTTATTGTGATTTTGTGTTCATTAGTTATTTTGATCCTTGTTAGATTAGATTGATTCTCTTAGTTCATGTTTGTTTCTTTGCTTTGCTAGTCCAGGTTGAAATTAGGGCTTTTGTGATTTTGTGATGATTAGTGATTAGTTTGGTTACCTTGAGTTGTAATTAGTCCTTTGATGACTGATTAGAATAGCATTATGCGTAACCATACCTAATTTACACCTCCAATTTAGAGTTTTCTCTCATGTCCGCCACATGTTCAATGAAATGCTTGAGAGAGCTTTCATTTTTGTCTTTGGGCAGTTGACTTACATCGAGAGGTGAGGTCAACTAGCTAGTGTGGGGGAGAGAATGGCCGGGATTGGGATATAAAAATAGTCCTGATCCTAGCTAGGTTTGTGAGTTGCTATTCTTGTAGTCTAATTGGTTTAACCCAATGAAAATAGGTGGTTTGGCCAATCAGATTAGCCCATGATCCTGAAGAGAGGGCTTGGTGGTCTTTCATGGTGCAACCGACCACCTCAAATGTTGGCGGAGGTTGCTAGGTTAGGACTCTTCTAAAATATTTAGTTCATTAATTGATCAAATTGCAATTCCAAACTCCTTTCTTTTACATTTGTTGGTTTAGCATAGCTTTATTTTCATTTCCTTCTTCCTTGGCCTAGATTGAGTCGCTTTAGCTAATCTCGGTACTTGAAACCCAACTCAGAGTGGACGACACCCTGAGTACTTGACGGTAAATCAAGCACTTGGGGTTACAAATTTTAAAACTCAAATTATTCCTATCACACTTCAATATGCCTAACATGTAATTGTAAATTATGGATATTTACAAAATAACCTCAACCTCAAGTACATGAATGCTTATTATAAAAGAAATGTGTACATCACAGAATAAGATACATCTCAAAAGTAAATCCTACAAAGGCCTAAACTCATTGTGTAAGCTTTGAAAGCATTTATAAGAATAGGTTTAGTTAAGAGATCAACAATCATCTTATTCATGGATATATACTTGATGATAACGTCCTTCATCTTTGTGGTTTCTTGAACAAAATGATAACGCCTCTTGATATTTTTGGTCTTCCTATGGAATTTCATATCCTCAGCATACTAAACGGTGGCAGTATTATCAGATAATATTTTAATAGGATCATCAGCCCTAGAGTGAAACTAAGGTCCTAAATTAAAGAAAACTCCCAAGCCACATTGCCTCCTAGGTGGTAAAGCAATGAGAAACATTAAATTAAAGAAACCTCCTAAGCCACATTGCCTCCTAAGTGGTAAAGCATTGAGAAACATACTCTATCTCGATAGTCAATAATGCCTTGTAGTTTTGCTCCATCGCATGCCTCCTTCGCTAAGGGTGAAAACATATCCTAAGTTGACATAGACTCATCAGAGTCACCATCGCGAACTCCCCAACCTAATAGCTAAGGACCAAGTCAATAGTACCATGTAGTAGTGCAAAATTCTCTTGACGACATGCCAATGAGAAGGACATGAGTTACTTTGGTAATAACTTATCAAATCAACCAGAAAACAAATGTCAAGCTCCGAACACAACATAGTGTACATTAAGCTTTCTATAGTAGTATTATAAAGGATGTTATGCACTTTTTATTTTTCATAATCTGTTTTAGGGCATTGATTAAGACTTAAGATCATAACCTTTGTAATGGAGTATTCTACGGGTTTGGAGTTATGCATTCGAAAGCATTTATAGACCTTTTCAATGTATGCTTCCTCGTATAAACCTAAAAGCTACTTGACATGAACTTTGATTATTTCTACGGTTAGGACATACCTAATTTCACATGTTTCCTTCATCTCAAAGACAAAGGATGACCACTGCTTAGTGATTTCCATCATCTCTTTGTCGTTTCCAACAAGAAGTATATGAGTAAGAAACATAATCCCCTCTATTGTTTTCTTAACATACCTAATGGTCTTCTGAAACTATAGATATGTCGAACAAAGTAATGACTTCATGGAATCTAAAGTATCAAGATCTAGAAGATTGCTTAAGACCATATGTAAACCTTTTAAGACGACCAACGGGTTATGACAACCAGGCTTAAGAACCCCATAACTATTCCCACCATGGTCTTCGATAGCTAGAAAGGTTGCTCCTTTAGCTCTCCTCACAACGACCTGATGGTCATCGAGCTAAAAGTAGTTAATGCCCTCGTACACCGAATCTTCATTGACATCGGGAGTTCGACAAATATCATCACCTAGGACTACCTTAAGAAACTCAAGTACTGCATAGGGGACATCACTCCCCTTGTGCATCCGATCCTAGGCTTCGACGGCGAGAAGCGGCCCCTGTTGGAATGATCCATCTCCCTCTGTGATTTCAGGATAAGACTAAGTCCAGAAACTTAGAAGTGGACTTCTTGGTGGTGGACGCTCCCACGCCGTACGTCATTTTGGGCGCCCGACCTTGCACAAGGTTAAAGCCGTCATCGCCCCTTACCTCCTACAAATTCAGTATGACGCCGACGATGGCAGCATTAGGAAACTTTTTAGGACCAACCAACTGCTCGAGAATGCTATTTATCTAGTATAAAGCCATTGGTGGAGCGCTCAGACACATAAGGGCCTACGATATGACACCCCCGTCGAAGAAACCTCGTGTCGCGTCACCTATCGTAGTAGAAGCTTTAGCAATCTCTGCCATCACCTCGGCAATCCCAAACCATATGCACCTAAAGACCACTAATGATCTGGGAATCATGCTCTTTGAGGAATAACATCCTGGCCAAACGGTCCAGGCGGATAGGGAAATGACCGAGCAAACACACTATGCACTTATCAATCTCTTGCGGAACTATAAAGATGTTTTTAATTTCATCCGAGAGGAGATGCCCAGCATCGACTCGGCGGTCATGGAGCACTGCCTAATGTGGATTAGGTGATGAGCCGATAGCACAGAACAAGAGACATATGGGAATAGAGTAAAGCGAAGTGTAATGACAGAGGTGTAAAAGCTACTGGATTTGGGCTTTATCAGGGAATGTCAATACCCTAGGTGGTTTTCAAAAGTGGTGCTAGTCAAAAAATCTAATCATTCCTGGCGGATGTGCATATACTTCATCGATTTGAATAAGGCTTGCCCCAAAGATAGTTACCTGTTCCAAAAATTGACAAGTTGATGGATGCCGTGGCAGGATGTGCCATGCTGAGCTTTATGGATGCCCTTTTCAGGTATCACCAGATCCCTCTCCATCGTGAGGATGAGGAGAAGATGACCTTTATAACTGATTGAGGGCTGTATTACTACAAGATTATACCTTTTGAACTAAAGAATGCTTGAGCCACTGACAAGAGGCTGGTGAACAAAGTCTTCGAGCCCCTCATCAGGAAGAACATTGAGGTGAATGTGGATGGCATGATCGTTAAGAGCATATAGGATGACAGACACGCTGTCAATCTACAGGGGACATTCCAAATCCTCCGATAATATGGCATGAAGCTCAACCCTGAAAAGTGTGTTTTTGGGGTCCAATCGGGAAACTTTTTAGGGTTCATGATTAGTAGCTGGGGGATTGAGACAAATTTGGACAAGCAGTCGATCGTCCTTAATATAAAGCCACCATAGACGTTAAGGAGGTTCAACTCCTGACTAGATGTATCATTGCCTTGGGCCATTTTATGTCCAAATCGGTTGATAAGTGTCATCCCTTCTTTCAAATCATCTGAAAGCACATACACTTTGAGTGGGATCATGAGGCACACGATGTATTTTAGTAATTGAAGGCCTACTTCGCTCACTTGCCTAAGATAGCTAGCCCGTTGTTAGGGGAACCCTTGCTCCTGTACCTGGTCGTGAGTAGGCGGTAAGCACTATCGTGGTGGTAGAACAAGAGAAATGGCAGATTCTCATCTACTATGTGAGCCACGCCCTCACTAGAGCCAAATTGAATTATCCTCTTATAGAGAAGTTCAGCTACGCCCTAGTGCTAGCAAGTCAAAAGCTTCGCCCATACTTTGAAGGTCACAAACATACGGTCCTCACTAACCAACCTTTAAAGAACATCCTTCAGAAGCTAGATGCAGTGGCCGACTGCTAAAGTGGGTGGTGGAGTCATCTCGATATGGTATCAACTTTGAGGTATGGCGTGCGATTAAGCCATAAGTGTTGGCTGATTTCTTCATCAAAAACGACACCTGAAACTGGACTTACCGCCAACTCTTCGCACCTGTATGTGGATGGATTATCCACTAAGGATGGATGTAGGGCCGATCCAATTATAGAGACCCCCATGGGGAAAAGCATGTGCACACTTTAAAATTCATGTTCAAGGTGTCCAATAATGAAGCAGAGTATAAGGCCTTGACAGCCGAAATAGAACTATGTTATATAGCAAGCTCGGACTCTATTAGGCCTTATTTAAATTCGCTATTGGTTGTCAGCCAACTTAATGGAAAATATGAAACCAAAGATGACAGAATAATGGTCTATGTACGCTGAGTGCGGAAGGCTAACAGCAAGTTGAAAAACTTTTCAATAACTCATATCCCTCGGTCTGAAAATTGCCAGGCGACGCATTGTCTAAACTCACTAACTCTTACATGGATGCAAAGCCAAAAAGATTCAGTAGGAAACATTCACGGAATGAAGTATTGAGCCCTGGGAGATCCTATAGCTCGATAGAAGCTCTAACTGGATGGACTCTATCGGGTTGCACCTAAGTAACGGGATGCTTCCTAAGGACACCAATGAGGCTAAACGGGTAAAGAAGCGGACACAATGGTTTATCTTGTATGAGGGATACTATACAAATGCTCTTATGCACGACCATTGTTTTGTTATGTAACGCCCAAAATAGGGGAGAAAATCCTTAAAGAAGTCCATAAAAGGAGCCTGCAGCTCACACATCGGGGAACGTGCGCTTGCAATCACTGCAATGTGCACGGGATACTACTGGTCATTCTTAAGAGATAACACTATGAACTTAGTACGCAAATGCCACAAGTGCTAGAAGTTTTCCCTAGTACAGAGGAAGCCCAACCCCCCACTCACCCCCATCCTTAACCCATGACCCTTTGCTACATGGGGTATGGACATTCTCGGGCCAATCCCCAAGGCTACCGAAAAACACAAGTACCTATTTGTGGCTTTGGATTATTTCGCCAAGTGGGTAGAAGTTGAGACTGTTGCTTCTAGCATGGTCTTTAGTCATTCACTATAACATGATCCTTGACCATTCAATACACCTTTAGCCTCGGAGAGGCTAAGAGTTGTATGGCATAACCCTCAGCTGTTCACTACACCTTTAGCCTAAAGGGGCTAAGGGTTCTATGGCACGACCCTTGATCGTTCGCTACGCTTTTAGCCCCCAAGGGGCTAAGGGTCCCACGGCATGGCCCTTGACTGTTTGCTACACCTTTAGCCCAAAGGGCTAAGAGTTATATGGCACATCTCTTAGTTGTTCACTATATCTTTAACCCCCAAGGGGCTTAGGGCCCTATGGCATAACCCTCAGCTGTTCGTTGCACCTTTAGCCCCCAAGGAACTAAGGGTCCTACTGCACAACCCTTGGTCGTTCCCCGTACCTTTAGCCCCTAAAGGGCTAAGGGTCCTATGTAACGACTCTCAACTGTAAGGGTCTTACAGTGCATCCCATGAGCTACTGCAGTCACCAGACCAATTCACTTGTTATTTAATTTAAGGGCTGGCAATACATCCAGACCGGTAAACCGGCATAAAGTAAGAGCAACATCAAGTCAATAACAAGTGATAGGAATAAAGGATGAAGGAGAAGATGCCTTTTCATTGACATTCAGTCCAAAGTTACAAAGGATGGGATACAAGAAGCGACCCAAAAAAAAAGAAGAAGAAAAAAAAGTAAAAAAATGGGTAAAGGTAGGAGTTGTGACCCTAGGCAGTAGGGTTCTCATCCTCGCTAGGGTTGTCTACCAAACCCCCGATGTCCAAAGTAAGGGTGTTCTTATGATGATCTAGGTCTTCATCCTCAAATATATCATGCTAGAACACGACCTCGTCAAGGTCTTGCCTGAATTGACGAGCGTTATGACGATCCTCTGTATAACAGACCCATGCCTCGAAGAACCCTCTCTGCTGAAAGATGGCCAGGGGTGAAGTCTCAAGGAGCTTACAAAAGAACACAGTCCACTTCTCTTGACTCCGTTGATATCTAAACTGTAAGCCTGATAGTGCTCTTTTGGCCTATGATCTTTTAGCCTTCAACTGAATCTGTAGGTCTTCCAGTTGGTGGTGCAGATTCTTGCTATTCTTTCTTCCACGCCTTCCTCTCCTTATTTAACTTCCCTAACACTGTGAAATCCTCGAAATGGGAGGTGGAAGGCGTAGATCGCATCGCCTTGAGAGCTTAGGTGAAGACCTGCATTAATGAAAGAAAATTACAAAGGAAAAGGGGAGGAGTAGGAAGGGAGAAAAGCGAAAGCGTCCATCAGGCTCACCTCAGCAACAAGCACTTACTCCTTGGCCACCCGTTGGACATGGGGGGAGGCCGAGGGCATGAGGTCCCAAGATTGGCCGAGCCTCTCTACCATCTCTATTTTCACTGGAGAGTCAAACTCTAAGAATATTATGGCTCTAGTAAATCGCTATAGAGAGGCCTCTATGACCTATTGATAGGTCATTTAGTGGCTCCCTTGAGAGTCCCCCAGTGACAACGACCTCTTCACGTCACCTGAGCCAGCCTGGGCGACCGACACTTCGAAAGTTTCCCTATGAGGACATCCTTCGGCAGCGGCGACCACCTGCTGAGATTCCCTGGCCCGCAGTGGGGTGGACATTGAGCCGGCTCGAGAACCCAACGTCTCCAGGCGCAGGCGTTTATAGGCGGTTGAAGGGTAGGCTTAGAGTCATGGTCAGTGAGGTTTTAGACCGCAGCAAGACCTTATCCACCTAAGAAAACAACAAACAAGATGTTAAAAAGTGAGCACATTTAGACAAAAGACAAAGGAATAGGAATTAGGTACCTTCTTAGCCTAAGGCTCAACTCACCAATGCCTCTCCTCTTCCCTCCACTGGGTAGCATCCTCAGCAATTTCCTCAGCGGTGGCATCCTTGGTCTCAATGTGTGATGGCATTGCGCAGGCTTGCTGTCCAAAAGGGAAAAGCAAGTCAGGTTATATCCATGGAGCAAAGGGGCATTAGGAGAAACGAGAAATATCCTTATAGAATTGTTTGAGGATGAGAAGGTCGGTGGCCGTGAGAAAGAAGTTGTTCTCCAAGTAGGAAAGCTTTAGAAGCCAGTTGAAGGGCTTCCTGTCACTTGACTTAACCTTTATACATTTGGGCCCCTTCCCCGTTTCAATAACTTGTGACATGAAGGCACGGAGGGGCCTCGGCCGATCGTCCTCTCGGACGTAATGTTGAAAGTACAGGTCGATTTCTCTTTACATCTCGGCCGACTCACCAAATTGGTTTTTGGTCGTCTCGTCCTTATTCTAATATGAAACATCGGGCCACCCGTTTGTCCTGTCGATGAAAAGGAAGTTGTACTTTCAGTTCTTCAGTTTTGATTCTTCTCTATAGCCTCATGAAGCTCTTCTGGTTTGGCCTTCCTAGCCTCGCTGGTGCCTCTTGAATTGTGTGCACTAGATCGAACGCCTCGAATGAGCAGGCTAACGCACTAGCTCGCACGTGGCGACAAAGGAGTAAATATTTTGCTGGGAAGTGGGCACTATCTGAGCAATCGCCAATTCATACCTGTTCAAGTTCTCTAGAATTAACCTATGCAATAGGAATCGATAGTCATACGAGAAAGTCACTCAGTACATCACAATGCGCCTAGGAGATGGCTTGTTCACGTTGCATCAGGGTTGGGGAGCATGAACTTATAGCCTGTGGGGACAATATATTTTCTTCTAAGGTAAGCTTCTTAAGGGACTACACTATCCTAGGATTCGCAAAGTGCAAGCCGGGGCTGTCTTCAGAATCCGAGCACGTGGGCATGACGAGGAACATTGTACCCTTTGCTACAACTTTCCTAAGGGTCGCTTGCTCAGGCGGCCCCTGCTGGCAATAGAGGCAGTAGAGCTGGAGCTAGAGGAGCTAACCTCCCTATTCCGCTCGAAAGAGGTTGAGGTAGAAAGGAGGTTACCTTCAAACATCTTGTCCGCCATCAGTTCAGGGACAGTCTTCAATCGCAGTCGTCTTGGTTCTACCGAGCTTACATTTATGGACATCAGACATATGAGGAATAGTAGTGTCAATTTCCAAAGGATATACCGCCTTCTTTTTTATACTAAGAATGTTAGGGGTGGAGGAATACTCGCAGCTTGACCAAGAGCTAGACCCCGACTTGTAGATGGGTAAAGCATAACGAATCCGCTTACACTCCCTAAGTTGATTTTTTTTGGGGAAAAAATGCCACTTCCCGGCCATCAATTTTGGCCAATATGTTTCAAAACTAAGGATGGTGGCGCTCTTCTCAAGGGTCATCCGTTCGTCCTGGGAAAGGCTCACTAGAAGATGAACAGGAAGACAACCTAACTATTTAATAATACAAAGACAAGTTTAAAGGAGTGAAGAGACACGCGTACCTGTATGAAGTGAATAAAGTGAGAGGGGTTGAAGGTTGTTGAAGGTTTGAAGGCAAAGGCTGAAAGTTGTTGAAGATTTAAAGGCTGAGGTTGAAGGCTGCTGAAGATTTGAAGGTCGAGGTTGAAGGATTGAAAAGGAGTTTGAAGTTGTGCTGGATAACAGATGGACAACTATAAAGGAAAGTTTGAAGCTTCTCTCTCTAAAAAGGCTATTTCTCTCACTAGAATAAAATAGGTGAGGGAAATGGCCTCCCACGAACCCTTCTTTTATAAGTGAGGGCAAAGGGAAACCAACCGCTGCACTTCCCAAGGCAAAGTGACACTTAGTAGACGATAGATGATGAGATGCATGGCATAGGATGCTTTTCCCCAAAAAATAAAAAACAAAACAAAGAAAAGATTAAGTGAGTAAGTGCACAAATCCCAGGACACAGCCCTTGGCCGTTTGTTACATCTTTGGCCGCAAGGGGCTAAGGGTCCCATGGTAGGGCTCTCGATTATTTGTTACACCTTTAGCACCCAAGTGGCTAAAGGTCTGATGGCATGGCTCTATGTTGTTCGCTACACCTTTAGCCCACAAGGGGCTAAGGGACCTATGACATATGCCTCGGTCGTTCACTGCGCCTTTAGCCCCTAAAGGGTTAAGGGTCCTATGACACAACCCTTAGTTGTTCGCTGTTCCTTTAGCCCCCAAAGGGCCAAGGGTCCTATGGCATGGCTTTTAGCCGTTCATTACACCTTTAACCCCCAAGGGACTAAGGGTCCTATGGCATGGCTGATGCGCCTTTAGCCTCTAAAGGGAGAAGGCCCCAGTGGTATGGCCCTTATCTATTCACTACACCTTTAGCCCCTAAGAGGCTAGGGGTCATAATGCAGCCTCGATCGCTTGTTACACCTTTAGATCCCCAAAAAGCTATGGGTCACAGTGTAACCTCGGTCACTCGCTACACCGTTAGCCCCCCTAAGGCGCTAAGGGTCTTATGGCACGACCCTCGCCTGTTTGCTACATCTTTATACCTTTAGGGGCTAAAGGTCCTAGGGCATAACCCTTGGCCGTTCGCTATGCCTCTAGCCCCTAAGGGGCCAGGGGTCATAGCATGACCCCTAGCCGTTCGCTGCATCTTGAGTCCCTGAGGAGCTAAGAGTTCTAAGCTATAGCCTTCGGCCACCCAGGTTGCCTCCGGCTTGATGAGCCATCCTAGTGGCGGTGCCATCCTTTTCCTGGGAAGCAACATGACTCAAGAAAGATAACATAGCCAAAGGAATAACAACAAACAGAAAGGAAAGATGATTTTCATTATCACAAGAGGACAAGTACAACAGAAGTATACAACACAGAAGGCACATGACATGACTTAAAAGCTAAGACAATAGTTAATTTCCATCCCCATCATTGGAGGCTACAGAGGTGTCATT
Source organism: Carnegiea gigantea (assembly GCA_029747015.1). Classification (NCBI taxonomy): domain Eukaryota; kingdom Viridiplantae; phylum Streptophyta; class Magnoliopsida; order Caryophyllales; family Cactaceae; genus Carnegiea; species Carnegiea gigantea. Next base: position 665,140 of record JAKOGI010000240.1, on the reverse strand, counting down.
AGATCCCCACATTCTCTGCATGATTGCCTAAGGGGTCCGAAGCTCTACAGGACCGCGGTAGGGATTGCTGAGCCATCAGAAGGTGGCACCTGTGCTCCCTAATCTACCTCTCAATATTGTACCAGTGGAGGTCCGTCAGCGCCATTTTTAAGACTTGAGCCACCTTCCTTGCAAGGATGCCCAGTTCCAGGGCTTCATTGACCACCATCGCAAGATGGTCTTGATAAGCTTGAAAATTCGGAAGTCCAGGGCAGCCTCCTTGGCTTCCTGCCGGACGAAATCCGAGAAGAGGTCTTGATAATCCTCGGGTAGTGGGAAAGGAAGTGGTGCAAACCTTCTCCGTTGCTGGTAGAAAGTCTGCCACACATGATAAGCCATCTCCCTAGTATTCGAGTAGTATGAAAACATCATAATGAGAATTTCTTTTTAGCAAAGGGAAGGATATTAGGGAAGTTGGTGGATGAGATGTGTTACCTCGCGCCCTAACAAAGCCCTTTGTAGCAAATAAGAAGGGCATTTCAGGCATTCTCAAATGGCCTTAAAACCAATAGCACTGCGCCTGGAGAAAGAGCCCTGCTCGAAACTCGAGGCGAATGCATTGGGAAGTAGCAGTTAAAAAAAATATATATCAACGTAAAATATAGGAATGAGCACCTAAGCCTTCTCCTAAGGTTCATTCACTCGGGGGTAAAGGTGTGTCGCTTAACCTCACACTCTCGGCTAAGTCATCCGACAGTTGTAAGGGAGCTGTGGTTGTCTTAGCCATCAGTGTCCTCTTGCTGGCAAACAATAGCTCATTTTTGTGAATCGCCAACTATTCCTCGAACGAGAACCATTGAAGGTCTCCCAACACCTCCTCTATCACCTCTCCCATTACCGTGGGCAGCATGCCTAGCTCTTTGGCATAAGCCATTATCATAGCATAAAACATGGCTTGCACCAAATCAAGTATTCCCACCTCATGCGGCTGCCTCCGCATCCTCCCTTACATAATTCAGGTAGCATAGCAACCGGAAATCCGACAACAGTGGGCAGGGAGGCAGCAGATGATGGCCTCGTCCAACTTCTCCTTGTAAAAAACCTCCCAAATATACAGAGCCATTTCATAAGAATTTAGCTCAGAAGGAAAACCCATTAGGCAAACCAAAGAGTAGGAGAACACCAACCACTGAGAAGAGATAGAAGCAAAACTGCCCAAAAGAAACCCCTGCCCTGCTGCCTCCTTTTATACAAGATGGGGGCATCTCTCGCTCTGGGCTTCGCAAGAAGGCAATAATGATCCCAGTGATGGGACAAGTCACAAATTAATCCATCCATTCACCTAGGATATTTATTCCATATCTCATGTGCACGTTCGTTGAGAGAAGGGCGTGTCTATAAAATGTGAGGGGCTAAATGATTCGGGCTAAACTCTCATGGGTCCAGCAAGCATCACCAATAGGCCAATAGGTCCAAGGAAAAGAGGCTCTGACCTCTCATAAGCCATCAAGGGTCGTCCCCTTTAGGCCTATAAAAATGGAGAAAAAAGCCCGAAATTACAGATTTATCCCTAGCTACAACCGCTATAAATACTCAACTATCGGATCCAAGAAAGGTAAGTCCTGAATGCTTGAATTCTACATTTTTAATTCATCAGAGCACCTGAAATTTTCATTCTAAGAAAGATATCACATTCCCTAGAAAGATTCTGACTTGGCCCTACAGAAGCTTAGCCGGACCCCTTTCTAGAGATTTTTGCTGACTTGAGTGTTGGAGCGGCGTTCCTCGGATCCAGCATCCGTGTTGGGCCTTTTTTCCAGGTTTGGAGACAGCAAAAGTGGGGATCAAGTTCGGATCGTCCTCCATCACATAAACTTGATCCTCTTCACATCACCCCCTAAGAAAAACCCTGTACTGAAACAACTCCGATTCATTTTGTGAGTGTGATTTTACCTAGAAGGTATTCATTAGTTTCTCGAGCACTTACTGCTGAATTAGAATCAACCCAAAGCAAGAGGATTGGCTGCCAAATATTATGCAAGTCAAAGGTACCACCAAAAAGAAAAACAAGCTGCTAGCTTGTTGCCGCAACAATAGTTATCTACATGTGCTCGATCAAAAGAACTAGAAGGGTGTTCATGAACGTACATAGAATTTACTTTCATCTAGTAACTGAGTGTGGTAGAATATTGATTAACTGATTTAGAGAAGCAAAGTCACAACTATGGAGATGTCGTTCTTTGATGTTCTTTCGCACGGTATACCCTAAGTAAGGATGTAAAGTTTTGATGATTGAAGAATAAAATACAATAGGTGAATCTTTCATTGATAATGAAATTACGATTTTTGGTTGCCTGTAGATCATAACAGGATAATTTTCCACGTAATAGCATTAATTTGCTATTTTTTTCGGGTGCATATGAAACGTAACGACCGTTACAGGCCAAATTCGACCATAGGCACCTCACAATAACTTTCAAAGACTTTACCAAGTATGTTAATTGACACCTATTATTATGCTAAATAGGATCAGTGTATTGACAAATTGCATTGTGCTGTTGGCTGGTTGTGTCTTTTTGTTCATTTACTCCACTTCTTCTTTGAGGCAATCAAATAATGACTTATTTAAAAAATATTTCCTACTTTTCCTTCAAGCAAGCCTTAAGTAATACTTCCTTTATCCAAATTTGTTCAAATGCTTTGACAAAAACAAAAATTGAGAATTTGGTCAGAAAAAATCATCACTACCAATTATAACCTACCTTATCAGAAAATTAAAGTTGTTGGCATCTCTAATTTCCAAGTATTGATTGTCAATTAGTTAAAAGTTCATTAATTTTGAAGTAAACGCTCTTCATTCAACACAAATTCTCTTATACCCATACAAATTGATTAGACTGGTATATTTTTATAAATGGATTCACTTTTGTTCGTTATTACTAAGAATGCTATACGAACAAAAAAAAGTTAAATAAATTTTATAACAATGAAAACTATTGAAACAATTTGGGACATTCCAAAAAGAATAATATTAAGTAAAATGGGGATAGAGAGAATATGAGATATGCAAATTGTAGTGTTGGATTTATCATGGGCCTCTTAGAAGTTGACAAGAAACTCAAGCATTCACTATGACATCTAGCTAATATAGAATAGCATACGTTGCTTCTATTAGCCTAGTACAAACCAAACTAGTAGATGTAATATAGTGGATGAAATGATGATCCATTTACTTAGTATACCTGAATTAATTTGTTCATCATTATTACATGAACTTATGTAATGTTTAATTGGATGTAATGTAACACAGTCAACTATATAATGTGATCATGATTATATAGTTTATGATAATTATTATTACAAGGTAGTTGTTTTTTGTAATACTCACATACAACCGAAGAAGATAATGGAAACACAATTACAAACTTGTTGGCACTACAAAGTTATTTGCATCTATCCAAACATTACCGTCGTGTTTACATGAATGAGTGCATCATTAATCCCTCATTATTTTCCATGGCCACTAAATCCAGCCTTGACCTTGCATATGAGCTAGCATGTGAACCAACTGCAAACCCAACACTGGACCCTCCTGAACCATAATGACTTGAGGATGATGAGCTTGAACTTGAACTATAACTTCATAATCCAAACCCAGTTCTAGATCCAGCACCAGCACCTGCACCTGAGCCAGATCCAGACCATCCGAGGGCCAAGCCTGACCCTCTCCTAAGCCGATTCCAATGCCACCAAGGTCCGCGCTCAAATCCTTTCTTAAACTTGTCCCTCAGGTCCAATAGCAAAAGCAGAGAGCACTGGAGTAAGAAGACCTAAGGAATTGACACCACCCATTTGAAAACCAAACTAATTCGAGCATGTAAAGCTTTGGGCATCTATAGTAGTTGTTGAGACAAGGCTCTATTCAAATTAAAGGTTGCGGTGAGGATAAGTCATGGGTATGGAGCTATTTATGGGGTCTATGTGCACTAAAGCAATTATACTTGGTAATGCACCATGGAGGAAATCCAACTTTCTTATAGTACATTTTGCACGACAGTGACAACACTATGGTGGAAATTGTTGTGAGCCCCTGGCTTGTGGACGCGAATTTGTCCACGTAAAATATGCGGGGATGTAAAATATGCAGCACCATGGCCGTCCATGCACTACCATGGCCGTCCATGCACTAATTCAAGTTTGCTATTGTAATATGGTATGCTGTTTGACTTTTTGGAAAAGATAAGCCTTCGCCCACCCTCCATTAAATTAGTAATTGTTGAGCTGTTGTTATATCATGCAACCGGTTATATAGAAATAGTCGTATAATCAGATTTTGGCTTACTAAAAATATTGTATAACTTGCTAAAATATGTTACTGTACACTCAGTTTCACTCACTAAAAATAACATATAGCTCACTAAAATGTGTATTGTACTAAAGAAATATTATTGTGAATTTTTAGTGAGCCAATATATACTTTAGTGAACAGATAGACTGAAATCAATGCATCTTATCTAATCAATTTTTTTTGCTTAGTAAAAATACTGTCGAGCTTATTAAAATGTGGTATTGTGCTAAAAAAATATTATTGTGCATCTGAATCTCACCAAATTATATTCTAGTTGTCTATAATATTATTTTTTTAATGCGTTATGGTATTTATTTCGTGAGTTGTGATAGTTCTTCAGTAAGTGATGAAATATATTTGGTGATCAATATGATTAAGCAGCACTAATTGTTCATAACAAAAAAGTGACCAAACATATAATATACCGTTTTAGTAAGCACATGCACATTCTTGTTCATTTTTTGGCATACTATTTCTTAGTAAGCTACATTGCGATTTTTGATGAGCTATGATATATGTTTAGTTATGAGCAATACTTTATATTTAGCTTGTAATGTGCTATGATATATTTTTTGGTTAACTAAAATATAAGATTTTTGTTAAATGCACAAGAATGACATATTTAAAAAGTTTTAGTTACTTGTACTATTTCTTTTAGTGAGCTATGATATTTAGTAATTGAGCTATGATGAATATTTAGTGAGTTATAAATATACTCGGTGATCAATACGCATAATTCAGTAAGCAATACCAACTATTTCTAATCAAAATGAGCAAGTAAAAATATAATACACAATTACACATTTTTCTTGTATTTTAAGATATAATATTTTCATAGTGAGCTACACTCTCACTTTTGATGAGTTATGGTATATGTTTAGTGTGCTATACTTTATATTCATCTTCTTATATACAATGATATATCCTTTGAATAACTCAAATGTAATATTCTTTAAATGTACAAGAGTGACATATTTGAAAAGTTTCAATGACTTGTACTTTTTTGTTTCTTTTAGTGAGATATGATATTTATTTAGTGGGCTGTAATAGATATTTAGTGAGTTATAAAATGTATTCAGTGATGAATATGATTCAGTGAGCAAATACTATAACCATTACTAATCAAAATGACTGAATAGACAATATAAGACACAATTATATAGCTCACTAACATCTGCTTACTTATGTATATTATAAGTTATGACTCACTAAATGTATATCATCACTCACTAAATATACATCACCACTCACCAAAACATTACACGATAGCTCTCTTAAAGAAACATAGTATAGGTTAATAAAACTCATGAAATGTATCACACTAAACCTACCTATATCATCATCATTTTAAATTATTGTGCTGTTCTTATTCACTTAAAATTCAGACCGATGATACATATAGGCAGTTTAGTTGTATATTTAATGAGAAATTGCTACACATTATACAACTTTATGCTCATCAAGTTAAATTTAACTATGTCCTCATCATTTAAAATTATTATGCTCATTTCATCTACTTGAAAGATCGATGACCATTTTAAATAAATGAAATTATTGAAAAAAAAATAATAAAAGGAAGAAATCTTAATTATATTTTTTAATCCAACTAAAATAAATGAAGTCATTGAAAAATTAAATGTAATCTTAATAAAATAAATTGCAAGTAATAAAGTGACTAACCTTAATTGGATAGAATGAATTAAAGAAAATCTAAGCAAGTGATGTCTAAATAAAAATAAATTAATTAATTAGCCCTAATTTATCTTTTTAAATGAGCCTAAAATGATTTTTGAGGCGAAAATAAATAAAAATTAGAAAACAAAATACAAGCCATGCTGCTTTAGAGGCCATATGATATAATTTTTAAGATGATGGGAGTTAAATAGTAATTAAAAAATAGTGAGTTGCAAAGAACATTTGTCTAAATGTGGAGGGAGGTTTATGATAATAATCCTTATTTAATATTGCGTTTTCTAGTATCTAATGTGGAGGGAGGTTCATGATAATAATCCTTATTTAATATTGCATTTTCTAGTATTTTTAGAAAAGAGAGAAAATTTTTAGTGCCAATTATAGTAAAAAGGGATTTTATTTTGGAACTTCTATAAAAAGAAATGGGGACAAAATTTATGACACGAAGAGCGTAATAGCATTTAGCATATACTTTGATGGTATTTATTTTGAATATCATCACCAAGTCAAACACACTTTCACTTAATAATTTGAAAATTTTATGGACTTTTTATGATATGTGAATCATACTTTTTGAGAACATGCAGGAACTAAACAGACAATCCACATATAACAGGTAATCTACTACATTATCAAATTGATCACTCAAAATGTTCATTCATAGTATTCACATAGACAAATCAAATATCGCTAAAATTTAGGGATGGGATTGTTGGAGACCCCACAGCCACAGCCAGCTCAGCATAGAAGTTAGTTAGGCTGCGGGTTTGTTACAAAGTTGTTAGAAGGAGTTTCTTGAAAAGCTGATGTATAAATAGAATTAATCCAAGCCTTGTAATAACAAGTTTACATAGAATAATAAAATAGACTTTCATCCTCTCTCTCTCTTCTCTCTATTTTTCCTTCCATGGTTCTCGTGAAGATCTGAATATGGAGATGAAGTTTCATTGCACTACTCTATCTTCAGTTTGCAGAATTTGGCATGGTATTAGAGGTTCAATACCTCTTTCAATGTTTACATTTCTTAATTTGTAATTGCAATTCTCGATTGCTTCTTCATTCCAATTTTGCATTCACATTTGCACTCTCTATAATCTTCAATTTGGTATTGACAGTACAATCATCTGAACCCCAATCTTGATAAGAAGATATTGTTCTTCAAGCTATTGTCTGTTTTTTCCCCCTGGATCCTCTGGAATTCACACTCTGCTTTTTTGAAAGAAATGGCTGATGCTGTAAACATTGAAAATGGTTAAGTTCCTTTGAGTAACTACACTCTTGATCCAGGCCATATTCTGTTTCTACACCACTCTGATAATCCAAGTTGTAGTCTCACCAGTGAACTTCTCCATGGGAACAATTATGCCCAGTGGAAAAGGTCTTGTGAGGTTTCTTTAAATGCCAAAAACAAGATGGCTTTTGTGACTGGATGTTATGAAAAGCCGGCTAAAAACTCACCTTCGCTACCTCTCTGGGAAAGATGTGATAGGTGATTTCTTAGATTTTACACTTTGTTGATAAAGATATAGCATCTAGTATTATTTACACTCCTACAGCAGCACAGATATGGAAACATCTTCCTCAAAGGTTTAGTTCAGTCAAGCTACCATGATATACCAATTGCAAAAGGAAATGAACAATCTATCCCAAGGAAACCTTTCTGTTTTTCAGCATATTTTACAAAATGCAAACAACTTTGGGATGAATACATTGTCTTGGTTACACCTTGTACTTGTGAGTCTATGGGCTCTGCCATGAAGTTTATGGAAAGACAATAGTTAATATAGTTTTTAATGGGTTTGAATGAGGCCTATCAGGTGGTAAGGAGCAACATACTCATGCTAAACCCCTTACCTACTGTCAATCAAGCATGTGGTATAGTTATTTGTCAATTCTACAAATTGAAGACAGAGTAGTGCAATGAAACTTCATCTTCATATTTAGATCTTCACGAGAACCATAGAAGGAAAAATAGAGAGAAGAGAAAGAGAGAGGATGAAAGTCTATTTTATTATTATGTGTAAACTTGTTATTACAAGGCTTGGATTAATTCTATTTATATATCAGCTTTTCAAGAAACTCCTTCTAACAACTTTGTAACAAACCCGTAGCCTAACTAACTTCCATGCTGAGCTGGCTGTGGCTATGGGGGTCTCCAGCATCCCCCCTCAAGCTTGGGATGTGGAGGAAACATGCCAAGCTTGTGGAGTAAATTCCAATGTTAGTGAGAGGGTAATACTTTGGTAAGAACATAAGCTAGTTGAAACTGTGTGGGTAAGTAGCTGAGCTGAAGCAGGCCTTCCATTACTTTGTCCCTTGTAAAATGACAATCCACTTTAATGTACTTTGTTCTTTCATATAATATGGGGTTGCGAGCAATATGTAGAGCATATTGGTTATCACAATGTAAAGTAACTGGCTTTATGTGAGAAACCCCTAATTCCTTAAGAAAACTAACCAGCCAAGTGATCTTAGCTGCAAGTTGGGCCATTGCCCTGTATTCAACTTCTGCAGATGAACGGGCTACTCTGCTTTATTTCTTTGATTTCCAACTGATAGGAGATTTGTCTAAGAGCACAACATAGCCAGTGACTAATCTTCTGCTTATTGGACAAGAAGTCCAATTAGAGTTTGAGTAGGCGGTAAGCTATAGTGAGTCAACACCTTGAAGTAAAATCCCTTGTCCTGAAGTTCCAGAGATGTATCTAAGCAAATGTTTCAATGCTGCCATGTGAGCTAAAGTAGGGTGCTGCATGAATTGGCTCAAGGTTTGAGCAGCAAATGAGATATCAGGTCTTGTGTTAGATAGGAAATTAAGCTTGCCAATGTAAGTCCTGTAAGTAGTAGGGTCTATAAGTGGGACGCCAGTATCAGCCAAGAGTTTGTAATTTATTGGGAGAGGAATAATAATAGGCTTGGCATCATCGTAACCAGAGTCCTTAAGTAAGTCTTGGGTGAATTTCCTTTGAGTAAGAGTTATTCCATTTCGAAGGTGGGATATCTTAAATCCCAGGAAGTAATTTAGTAAGCCCAAGTCCTTGATCCCAAAAGCTGCATATAGATTGAGTTTAGGGGCTTGTATCTCTTCAGGGTTAGAACCAGCAAGCAAAATGTCATCCACATAGACTGCAACAACTGTCAGATGCCGCTGAGTTTGCTTGAGAAAGAGGCTGTAATCATTCTTGGATTGAGTATAGCCTTGGTTTTTGAGGAAATCAGCCAATTTAGAGTGCCACTGTCTTAAGGCTTATTTCAAACCATACAAGGATTTTTGTAACTTACAAACTTTATTATAAGGATTAGGAATACCTTCAGGCATCTTCATATAGACTTTTTCATGCAAATCTCCATGTAAGAAGGCATTATTAACATCTAGTTGATAGAGAGTCCTTTTTTTTGCAGCGGCCAATGCCAAAATGGTCCTGATTGTAGTCATTTTGACTACTGGGAAAAAAGTGTCAGTGTAATTAATGCCTTTCTTTTGTGTGTTTCCTCTGATAAGTAATCTGACTTTGTATCTTTCTAATGAACCATCTGCCTTAAGCTTTACTTTGAAGACCCATTTAGAGCTTATAGCTCTCTTCCCAGGTGGCAGGTCAACTTCACACCATATGTTATTGGCTTGGAATGCATCAATCTCAATCTACATAGCCTGGACCCAATGTGGAGAATTTGCAGCTTCCTTACATGTAGCTGGCTCATGGAGGTGATCAAGTTGGGATATTCTCTATTGCTGATTATATGGTAAGTCAGAGAATTGAACTAAATTGCACCAATAAGAGGCCTCAGAACTAGGAATGTACTGACTGTAGGAGCAAATATACTCCTGCAGGTAAGAGGGTGGTCTTAAGGTTCTTGTAGATTTTCTAGGTAAGGTGTCCTAGTTGGGTACAAATGAATGTTGCAAGAATGGAGGCTGTGTAGAAGAGGATAAGGAAGATGATGGAAGAAGTAGATGATTTGTGGGCATAGATGGAAGAAGTGGATTGAATTTCATTACCAGATGTGCTGATTCCTTGAGGTGCCAAGGGAGAAGAAAGGATGTCTGTGTCATGCAAATTGGAGAGGAAAATCTTATTAGGTAAGACTGTGTCTGAAATGTTTGTGTGCTAAAAAGGAAAATAACTTTCTTGATAAACCAGGTCCTTACTATAGTGAATCATCTTAGTGACTAAGTTATAAACCTTGTAAGCCTTCTTAGCTATAGGATACCCTAAGAAGACACATGGTTGAGCTCGGGGCTCAAACTTAGCTCTTCCATGCTTCAAAGTGGACATGTAGCATAGGCAGCCAAAATTTCTCAAATGTTCATATGTAGGCTTGGTGTTAAACAGCATCTCATATGGAGTTTTGAAATCAAGGGCAGAATTTGGTAGCCTGTTATTTAAGTAGGTTGTTGTTAAAACACAATCTCCCCAAAATTTTGTAGGAGCCTTTGATTGAAAGAGCAAGGCTCTAGCTACCTCCAAAAGGTGTTTATGTTTTCTTTCAACTATGTCATTCTGTTGAGGGCTGTCAACGCATGATGTCTGGTGAGTAATTCCTTTTCTTTTGTAAAGTGCTAAAGCATGCTGATCACAAAATTCTGAACCATTATCTGATTTGATAATCTGAACTTGTGTAAGAAATTGAGTAGTAACATAAGCAATGAAAGCTTCTAACATGGAGAATGCACAGCTCTTGTGGGACAACAAAAAAACCCATATTGCTCTTGAAAAATCATCCACAATTGAGAGGAACAATTTGAAACCATCATAAGTGGCTATTCTATAAGGACCCCATATATCTATATGTAAAAGTTCAAACATCTTATTTGCCCTTGTACTGCTAGAAGGGAAAGAAGATTTATGTTGCTTGGCCTATCGGGGTCTCCAACAGGGATGACATTGTATGGTATTCATCATATGTAAATGGTGATATTAGAACAAGTAAGGAAAAGTATATTATTTACATGGGATAAATAAGTTACATGATTATCAAAAATCAATAAATCAAAGTATATTTATTTAACGTGATGATGATATATACAAAGCAAATGATATCAAAGGGTAGAGCTAGCATTGACACTATTTTTTAAGTATAAATTATTGGTCTCCAATATCCCCAAAGTGAGAATGCTGGCGTCTAAAAATATTTAAAATTAATTGGCACCTGATTAGACACCTCAAAAATTAACAAATATGACACTAAGTCTATAGTGTTTCCAAGTTTGCAATTGAATATAACATCCACCAAATTCTTTCGGATTTTTTTCCCAAGGGAAGGGAAGGGGTGACATGGTAAGTTGTGTTTGAAAATTACATTTCATTACACTTATAGACCCTGATTAATTGAATTTAGGAATGACAACGGGGTGGGTTGGGGGGCATATTCTCCATTCCCGTCCTTGCTTAACTCCCCTCCCTCCGTCGTTGACCCATTTCTTATTGTAGGGAGAAAATTCCTCCCCATTTCCGTCCCTCGTGGGGATCTAATCCCCGATGGGCCCCAACGGAGGTTGTTATTGTTTGTGCCAAAAATACGATATTTTTATGATACCTTTGCACCTAATTTATGCTCGTAATAACAGTTATTTTTAGATTTTTATTTGATTTGATTTGATTTTGTAGGTATTGAATAATTCGGGAAATAATGGGGAAAAAGATGAAGAAATGTCGAAAATGAAGAATGGGGATAAATTGACTCAAACCCGATCTAAATTCCTTAGCCATTAGCTTTTATAACCCAAACAAAAAGAAAAAAAAGGAAAACCTAAAAAAACCCCAGGCACGCGTGTGACACGTGCTTGTTCACCCCTTATTTTCTCTCTCTTCTCAGATCCCTCTCTCTGCTCACAAAAACCAGAAACCCGAAAATCCTCCCATTTTCTCCTTCTTCGGCCATCTTCATCCTCTCTCTCCAACGAACTTATCTTTCTCTCTCATCCGAATTCCACGCATCACCACACCATCTCCATCCTCATCTGAATCCCACACAGCACATTAACACGGCGCCACCATCTGCCCTCCTCACCGGATCCACGTCAAGGGTCGAGGCTGAGAGAGACTCGGGTACAAATTGAAGATGCGGCGCAAGCTAGGCATCGAATCTAGGATTTAATTAGGTTTTAATCTAGTTTTTTTGGGGTTTAGTTAGTTTTTAATTCAAGCTTTAGTTAATTTTGGTATGAATTTTCGAGTTTAGTTTTACTGATTAGGGTTTGATTTCAGGCATTTGTTTTGATTTTCGAATTTTCAAATGCATTTTCGAGTGGCGATTTCATGTAATTTGGCCTTGAATCTGATGAGGTTTTGATTGTAATTCTTTGTTTTACGAATTGTAGCCTTAAATTTTGCTTGAATGTTGATTAAATTGATTGCCCCTGGTTGTCTTCTTTGTCTGTTTGTGAACTCGAACCTGCGGTGATGGTGAATCTGCCATTTTGAATAAGCCTAGAATCTCATGCATGAGTTGTTCTTGGTTGAAGTATTGAAGCCCCTTCCTCTGTTTTTCTAGTTGCCTTGGTGAATTGCTCGATTCAGATTTATGTTTTGCCCTATTGCTTGCTGTTTTTAGATCTCAATTTAGGTTATAGCGGGTTATGCCCCAGTTATAGTTTGGTTTTGTGTGGTTATGGTGAAACTGAGTGTTGAGATTATTGTTTGCTTGGTTAACCATTAATAGGGCAGCAAGAGCCAAGCTGGGTCGAGCTTCCATAGCCAAGACACCCCTGCTCTTTCTCTACTCTCATCTCTGTTTTATCCTACGATTAATTTGGTTGTGAGATGGGGGTGGATTTAAGGCTGGGGGGTTGAGCTTTGTTTAATTCAGGAGACCCATGTTCCTCCTGTTCTCTTTGGTATAGTTTCTTCCTTATATAGCTGCAGTGAGGTAATTTGCTCGCTTCTCTTTCATCTCCTTCACTTTATTCTTAATTTGTTCCCTTCTTAGTCAATGCATTTCAATTATGATATTAGAGAAAGGATAGGTTTAGCTTTAGTGGTTCCCTTAACACATGTTAAGTAGTTTCTCTTTGATTTAGTTAAATAGCTTTTATTATTATTAGTTCATTTGTTAGAATTATGTTAAATATCAAATGTCATTTAGTTTAATTAATTTCATGTCAGTTTAATAGTTTTTCTAGTGACCTTAATCTCATCCTCGCCCCTTAGGAGATGACCTTTAAGTACTATGACGATAGTCGTATACTTGCGGCCCTTTTATTTTTCATTCGAAATTATCAAACAAGTTTTTAGCGCCATTGTCCGGGGCGACGGTTTGAAATTAGATCATTGTTTGTAGTTCTTTTTGGTGTTCATTTTGCTTTGGTAATTTAGTTTTGTTTTTGGTTTATTTTCGTTGCCTCATTTGGTTTGTTTCTTTGCTTTAGTTAGGTAATTGCTTTTCATTTGTGGTTTTGGTGTTTTTTCTTTTTGTTGAAAAAAAAAACTAAAAATTTTGCAAGTTGAAAAAAAATGCCAATTTTTAATTTTTCTCAGTTTGAGCATGAGCCTTTTTGGAGATATTTTTCGAGATCAATGATTACCATGCTCAATTGAATCAAAATTTTGAAAAATGGAAAATTTATGAGGTTATTTGTGTGGGTCTAAATGCTAAATTTGGACGTCACATTAAGTCCATGTGTCTTAGGGGTTTTCAAGGCTTGTTGTCTAAAACTCCAGACGAGGTCTGGGATTTCTTTGAATACTTGGCTTGGGAAACTTGGAGTTTGAGCAAGCTAAAGAAGCTCTTGTTCACTCTTCTTTAGATCCTTATGTTTATCATTCTGAACCTTGCCATCAGGATCAATTTAGAGACCGTTGTTTTCAACATGCTTATGTGCCTCCTGTTTTATGCGATTATTGTCAATTTTATAGTCATGAAATACGATCCTGTCCATTATCTGCTGATATAGGTGCACTAGAACATTGTACTATAGACATGATGGGGTAATTTTCTGGTATTCAATATAGGGAATGTTATAATGACTTGCTTGTGACCGGCCTAGTCTAGGATATCCTATGCCTAATGTTAGTCCAGTTGATGATTTTGAGTCTTTTCTTCCTCAAAGTCCCAATATACATGTTGATACACCTTTTGGCGCTCTTGAGGAAGAGAATGACATCCCTATATCCCTACACGTTTCCCCTTTTGAGCCTAGCACACCTAGGGACATCATCAATGATGTCCTGATTTTTCCCAACCCACTTAATCCTTTGACCCTGTCTTGCAAATTTAAGGAGGGCGAGAGATTTAAGGACGATACTAATTCTGAGGAGCATTCTCTTAATGAGCCTTTTGATGTAGATTTTAGTGAGGTTACACCTCCTTATGAGCTTAATGATCCCTTTTCTGATTAGTCTCATCCTGACTTAGAGTCTGCCCCTCCCATGACACCCCTTTCTTCTCGTTTCTAACTACTTGCATTTTTGCGAGGATTGGGCTTGATTATTTGATAAGCTGCTTTGTTTGCTGGTTGGTTTCGATACGAGTAGCAGCTTATGAGTTGTGATGGAGTGGCTGATACTCCATAGTCCTCATCGACAGCATCTAAGTGAAGCATTTAGTTTGGGTACAGTTAGTGCCCAACCTGGTATGATCGTTCCACCCTCCGCTCTTCTCTTTTTCATTTCATTTCTTTCTTTTTGTACTTAGTTGTGAATATTTAGGATTGTGATTATATGGCAATCTTAAGGAGCAATTTGGGATTTCTTGAGCCGTTTTGGCTATGATCACCCTTGATTGTGTTATTGTTTTCTGAACATTTGTTAGTTGTGGATATCTAGGATTGCTTTTATGTTTTAGTTTGTTTTGTTTCCATTGTTTTGTGAGTTTTGTTTTTCTTTGACTTCGTTTTTGTACAATAAATTGGTTTTGTTTTGCTTTTGTATGTTTTATGTTCCTTTTTGGTGTTTTAGTGGTTTTGTTTTGTGTTTTGTATTTAGCTTTTTTTTCTTTTATATTTTGTTTTGTTTTAGGTTTCTTTTGGTTTAGGTTGGTATTTAGTAGGTCCTTGGTTTGTTTTGGTTTTTATTTTTTCGGTGATTATATTCTGGTCTTGATTGGTTTTGTTTTCTTTTGTTAGGCTTTGGTTTTTGTTTTTCTTTATTTAGTTATTTTGCCTTTTGATTTTTGTGATTATGTACGTTTGGGTCTTATTTTGCTTTGGTTTGGTTTTGATTTTGGTCATTTAGTGGTTTGGTTTGTTTTAGAGTTGGTTTTGTTTTTGCTTTTCTTTTGAGATTTTTATTTGTGATTTTTATTGGTTTCTTAGTTTTGCTGTTATATAGCTTATGTGATCGCTTTTTAGCGCCTTAATTCCCACAATGAGGACATTGTGAAGTTTTGTTGTGGGGGTGAGGTCCCATTTGTACATATTTTTCGATAATGTTTTTCATTTTTTTCAAAATTCAAAAAGATTTTTTGTTTTTCTTTGGGATTTGTGTGCTTTCTTAGGCGTGTTCCCATTTGGCTAGTTCATTGAATAATATGTAAATAGGATTTGCATGATGAGATGTCTAGTTGAAGATATAGATTTGATTTTTCATAATAACCCTGTCTCGTATGTGTGATTTGTGCCTACCTTGCTTACTTTACCGTCAGTTCTTAAGGTCTTGTTAAGTTGGTATGTGAGCTTTTTGTTTATTGAAATTGCCTTTTAAGCTCCTAAAAAATGCGAAAAAAAAGGAAAAGGAAAAAGTCTATAAAAGTGAATAAAAACCTAGACACCAATGTCCATAGCCACTATCTTTATTGCATATTTTAATTGGATTGAAGATGTGCTATTTTGCTAGATTACGCATTCATTTAGGCAGTGAAATAAGTGCGTTGTACAAGCGAATAAAAGGCCCTTTTTAAGGAAGGCCCGAATATTTGTAATTCAAGCGGGTTTAGGGTGTGCGCGTTATTATTTTTTAAAAAAAATGGAAAAAATGGAAAAAAGGGGGGGGGAAGGAGCAAATAAGGCAATTAGGCAAGGAAATAGGGATTGTGTCGATATTAGCAACTTGATTCATAAGAGTTTATACACATTAGCACATGCACCAATGTGTATATATCATTGCATATTGTGCGTAGGGTGAAAAAATGAAAGTCGAGATGCTTCTTTTGACTTCAATATCTTCTGATTATGCATTCTATTTGTATATAGTTTGGTGATTTGGTTACTAGGGTGATGCAATTGTCTAAGTTGTGCACATGGTTTCCCTATTATTTGTATATATGTTTATGTTTTTAAAAAAAAACCAAAAATATTTTCCTTTGTTTTTGAAATAATTTTTGTGGGTATTTCACCTATAAACCCTCACAAGACCTCACTCGTCCACTTGGGAAGTTGAGGGGTTTAAAGGGCTTGTTACATACGCTAAATACAACCGTGATTCCTACGAAATTGAGTTAGGATTTTCTTTTCCTTATTTTCCATTTTTTTTCAGTAGTTTAGTTGTTTTACTCGAAAATGAGCCAAAATCTTGACGTGGGAGTATTTGTTCAGGCCAAAAATACGATATTTTTATGATACCTTTATACCTAATTTACACTCGTAACAATGGTTATTTTCATATTTTTATTTGATTTGATTTTGTTTTGTAGGTATTAAATAATTCGGGAAATAATGTAGGAAAAAGATGAAGAAATGCCGAATATAGAGAATTGGGCCAAATTTACTCAAACTCAACCCAAATTCCTTAGCCCATTATCTTTTATAACCCAAACAAATAGGAAACAAAGGAAAACATAAAAAAACCACAGGTACGCATGGGGCAAGTGCTTGTTCACCCTCCTTATTTTCTCTCTCTTTTCAGATCCCTTTCTCTCCTCACAAAACTTAGAAACCCGAAAATCCCCCTCCTATTTTCTCTTTCTTCAGCCATCTTCATCCTCTCTCTTCAACGAACTTATCTTTCTCTCTCATCCGAATTCCGCACATCAGCACACCATCTCCATCCTCATTTGAATCCCACACAGCACATCAGCACGACACCACCATCTGCCGTCCTCGTCGAATCCACATCAAGGGTCGAGATTGAGAGAGGCTCGGGTATAAATTGAAGATGCAGCGCAAGCTAGGTATCGAATCTAGGTTTTAATTAGGTTTTAATCTAGTTTTTTTGGATTTTGGTTAGTTTTTAGTTCGAGCTTTAGTTAATTTTGGTATGAATTTTCGAGTTTAGTTTTAGTGATTAGGGTTTGATTTCAGGCATTTGTTTTGATTTTTGAATTTTCAAATCCATTTTCGAGTGGCGATTTCATGTAATTTGGCCTTGAATTTGTTGATGTTATGATTATAATTCTTTGTTTTAAGAATTGTAACCTTAAATTTTGGGTGAATGTTGATTAAATTAGTTGCTCCTATTTGTTTTTTTTCTCTGTTTGTAAATCGAAGCTATGGTGATGGTGAATCTTCCATTTTGAACAAGCCTGGAAGCTCATGTATGGGTTGTTCTTGGTTGAAGTTTTGAAGCCCCTTCCTCTGTTTTTCTAGTTGTCTTGGTGAATTGCTCGATTCAGATTTATGTTTTGTGGTGTTGCTTGCTGTTTTCAGATTTCAATTTAGGTTATAGTGGGTTATGCTCCAGTTTTAGTGTGGTTTCGTGTGGTTATGGTGAAACTGAGTGTTGAGATTATTGTTTGCTTGGTTAACCATTAATAGGGTAGCGAGAGTCGAGCTGATCGAGCTTTCATAGCCAAGACACCCCTTCTCTTTCTCTGCTCTTGTCTCTGTTTCTGTCCTGTGATTAATTTGGTTGTGAGATGGGGGTGGGTTTGAAGCTAGGGTTGAGCTTTCTTTAGTCAAGATGCCCATGTTCTTCCTGTTCTCTTTGGTACAATCTCTTCTTTATGTAGCTGCAGTGAGGTGATTTGCTCGCTTCCCTTTCATCTCCTTCACTTTATCTCTTAATTCGCTCTCTTCTTTGTCGATGCATTTCAATTATGTTATTAGAGAAAGGATAGGTTTAGCTTTAGTGGTTCCCTTAACACATGTTAAGTAGTTTGTCTTTGATTTAATTAAATAGCTTTTATTATTATTAGTTCATTGGTTAGAATTATTTTAAGTATCAAATATCATTTAGCTTAATTAATTTCATGTTAGCTTAATAGTTTTTCTAATGACCTTAATCTCATCCTCGTCCTTGTGGAGACGACCCTCAAGTACTACGATGATAGTCGTATACCTGCGGCCATTTTATTTTTCATTCGAAATTATCGAACATTTACCTACAAATTTTTTCCCTCGTATGTAAAAATTATATTACAAGTTGGATCTTGGATGAAACGCCAAGTTGTCTCTCTAAACAAACTCATTGATGCTTACGATTCTACCCAAATTTAAGTTTAACAAGTCTATGGAGCACAAGTATAACATCAATGAACAAATTACACAACTCAACCAAAGTCTAAGAAGGAAAAAAATAATTATATAGCTAGGGTTTTTTCAAATAAATTTACCTATTTAACCTTAATTTTATGTCCAAAAATGAATGATTTATATATAATTTAATTATAAACAAGGATGGGGATGAAGGTTTTTCCCCGAATCGAGAATGAAGAAGTGGAAATGGGGACAGAAATTTTCCCCAGCGCGAGTAAGCGGGGATGAGGGCAGGTAAAATTTCTCCCTGTCACTCCTCGGGGATTGAATCTCGTCCCTGCCTTCGTCCTCATTCCCATTAGGGACGGAGATTTCTCCCCAGTGCGGCTGGGGCCCTAGCAAGGATGGGAATCCTTGTCATCCCTAGCAAGGTTGCACATGTCTCATTTCATGAGAAATTAAATTTTTACTTATAATAAAATTTGTTAATGACCATCATGGTTATGGTAAAAAACTTTCGAAAATCACAATTTCTAAAAAATATTTGCAAGTCCATCCAACTTTGGGGCAAATGATTCTTGTGACTAAACTTGACCAAACTTAACCTTTTTAATTTTGTTGTGCACTTTAAGTTTCTGTTATTTCCATATTTGGCCCCATTTTTCAAAAATAACTAAAAATATTTGTAACTTACTCCGTACCTTTTAATGTTAGGTCATTTAACTCCCTAGTAGAAAAACTAGGATCACATCCAAGTGAGTACAAACTAATTACGATAAATAATTAATGTAATTAATAATTAATTAAGCTACTTAATAGCATTTAACGCTTGAATCATCATCTACTTATCCTGCTCCAAATTATTTATATATTGTGCACACTCTAGGGAATCAATTTGGTTGCAGCACTGACATAATTTTAGAATTAAAAAAGAAATTAGCAAAAATTAAGACTGAAGTCAGGGAGGTAAACAAACAATTGTCTGTAATTTATCTTTCTTTAATCAATGAAATTAGATAGTGAAAATTTTGATCTAGGTATTAGTATTCTATTTTAGCATGAATATCCTTTTTAGAATGTAAGAAACAAAATCTATTTCATTTGCAAGATATAAAAATCAAAACAGAAGTAGGAAAATCGACGGGAAAATCATCAAAAAAGGAGTAGAAAGATGAGGAGAAAGATGACGGAGCATAAGCAGTACAATCTAGAGAGTTACAAAATATGTTTGGTAAAAAACATAGTCCTCTAGAATTAAATAAAATCATGGGCACAATAGAACACAAACAAGAAATACTATTTGATGATAATGAGGAGATAAATAATGTCCACTTAGAAGAAGAAATATATCAATAGATGAATCTAATTAAACTAGAGGATCTATATGTCATTCATTTAGAAGAACTTAGGGGAAAACTGGATAAAAACTATGAAAATTTTGTGACTGATAGTGACATCAAAGAAATTGGCAAAGAACTTAGCATCAATGGATTTGAATCCAATTTAGTTAACAACGTAATTCCAAAACCTGAAGAGCTTGGTGAATCATCTAGAGGAAATACCCTATGAGACCTAGATATGTTCCAGTAGGATGAACAACCAATTTTTCTTTTAGGTTCCTCCCAAAAGAAATCACATCTTTTGAAGAAATTAATCTTACCTCAATTAGTCAAAAGGTTGCATTCTAAGCATAGATGGAGCTCATAATAGAGAAGAAATATTTGAACATTGAAAAAGAGGAATGAATAGTGCCTTGAACTTAAACATGACAAGGACTGCGGGAAATTTTCTAAACTATATTGAATATAATTTTTATGGCACTGTAGCTGACTAGTATAACTCATTAGATGAGATAGCTAAGAATGCAATTAAGAATGATGGAAATATTAGCTGCAATGTTCAAAAAGTTATGCAAGGAAATTGAAACTGAATTTATCCGTGCTAAAATTGATTCCAAATAAAAGAACTAGAGAGTGGCAAAAAAAGAATAATAACACAAAGCTCTAGGACATGAAATATCTGAAAAATTATATTACTAAATTTAGTTAATATTACTACAAACCTAAGTATAATGAATCCCATCTTGGTATGTTTTGTGATGAATTACTTTATGCTATGAATTCCAAAATTAATGAAAACATTACATCACTTTGAAAAAGTGGATGCCATTTATACCATTGTATAAGAATTTGCATTGCATGGATTGAAAGGTGGATGTCATTGACACCCTTGTTATAAGAATCCGCTATTTAAGAAAATTGGTTAATGCTTAATGCCTTGATCTTCAAAAACAAAAGAAAATGAAGAAATAATTTCTAGCCTGTTAGGATATTCCTCGTCGATGGGAAAATGAACCCAGGAAAAGAAGAAAAAGAAAGTTTTATAAGAAAAAGAACTTTAACAAGTAGAGGGGAGAAAACTATAATAGAATGTTTTATAACAAGCCAACCCCAAAAAGTGAAGATGTTTTAGAAAAGCTACCTATTATCCCATAGGAAAAATAATTGTAAGTATTGGTCATGTGGAGAAGTAGGTCATTATGTAAATCAATGCAAAAATAGGAAGAACAATAACCTTATCGAATCTTGGGTAGTCTAGATTATTTTGAACTTAGCAAAGAAAAAGCACGAGAATTGACCCCAAATAATAACAAAGGGATTATTGAGATAGTTATGGGAGATGAACATGAAGAAAGTGATTATGAAGAAACTAGTCATATGATGGAAAGTAGCTCAATTAGTCTTAGCGACCTTTAAGTAGAAGAATTTACAGTAGATAACAAGAATGAAGAAGTCAAAGTAAATTGTATCCTTCCTATAATACAGAAACATATGATCTATAAAAAAATCCATCTTTGAATTAAAAAGTAAGTATAAGTGAAATGATGGAAGAAGATTTAGAGATAAAGACAATGATATGTTGTAAGAGAAGTTAATCACATTAATTAGAAAAACATCCTTAAGTATAACGAGGACTGAAAATATAGATATATTTATATTGGAAGTGTACAAATTCAAATTACACCATTATAGTATTATGACAAAGATATTGACCTTCATGCTATGCTCTATGATATTAGGCATACCAAGTTTAATAATCAAGTTATCACAGAAATTAAGACCAATTTGTGTAATGGTTTAGTAGAATTTAATTGCCCACCTGGATACTATGTGAGCTTGAAAGATGTATTTGCTAAACACTTTATGTCCCTTAAAATAAAGATTGTTGGAATGACTATGAAGAGAGGAGGCTACCCACTGAGAAGATTTTGCAAAATAATCTACAAATTAGATAATATTATAGATCCAGAGACTAAGTTAACAATAATAGAGGTAGAAAAATTTGAAAGTCCTACCCAAATGCAAAAAATTCAAATAATAAAATCAAATCCATAGGGAAAAAAGAAATAGGTCTTTGATAGCTAGCTTCGTCAATGCTACAAAAATCAATAAGAAGAATGTAATAAAAATCGATCAGAATAGAAACATTATCATAACAACAAACAACAACACCACCTCACAGTGTGGGTCCCGCTTTCGCGGGGTCTGGGAAGATGTAGCTGTAGTCAACCTTACCTCGATCAGCATTTTTACTCGCAGAGAGGCTGATTCTAAAAGACCCACAAAAAAAAATTTTATGAAAATATTTTATAGAAGAAAGCTTTTATGAAAACATTTAATAGGGAAAATTAAGGCCAAATAGCCATGAATGACTAAGATAAAATAAAAGCTAAGTTGCTGAAGCTATGAAACGCAAGAATAATATAACAGAGGAAGGTAATATACCTTAACAATCAGAGGTAAGCAAACGCTGTCTCTTTCCAGAAGAAAATACTACTTGCATACAAACACGACATACGAAAAAAAACCACTACTAGCGCTAAGCCACTGCAACCAAACGACAACCACGGGGTCGACTCTCTGCGATCTAAGATCTTAATTCTATCTCGCCACAGCCTCCTATCCTGAGCCAGGTCTTTTGTCAAACCTACAACTTTCAAGTCCTCTCTAATCACCTCGTCCAAACTCTTCTTTGGTCGACCCCTCACTCTTTTGCCTTCGGAGATATTGATAATCTCACATCTCCTCACTGGAGCGTCCACACTCCTCTTTTTAACATGGCCAAACCATCGGAGTCTTGTTTTCCTCATCTTATCTTCGATGGGAGCTACTTTAGCTAGGTCCTTGATCACTCCATTTCTAATTTTGTCTATTCTTGTAAAACTACACATCCATCCAATTATCCTCATCTCTGCTACCATCAACCTTTGAACCTGCGTCTTTTTTAGAGGCCAACATTCCGATCCAAATATTGAGAAGTATTACTACAAGATCGGAATTGGGAGAAGGATCTTCAACAGCTAAAGAAGAAGCTGAAGAAGATTATACAATTAATATGACTAGTGAAATGAGAAAAATAAGTTTTGAATATGCAAGAAGCTGTATAAATCAAAGCATGAGTTTAGATAGAAAAATCAATGGGTATAAAACAAAGATTGTTAGTGAACCAATTTATGAAGATACATTAGTAAAAAATATGACTATAAAGACATGTTATGAAGCCACTACTAATCTTGATGGCGTTTACATCCTAATAAATATATACTTAGGACATAATAGTTATGAGTATGCTTACATCGGTGATGGTTGTTCTATTTATTTTGGCGAAAGATCTCTATTTTTAGAGTTTAGGTGGAAGAAATCAAATAATCATTTGCAAATAAAAATAGCTAATAATGGCATAATGAATTACAATGAAGCTATAGGAGGATTATCCATTAAAATAGGAGGAATCCAATGCATTATACTAGCTTTATGGGCTATTGATTAACCATATTATGATATGATTATTGGAAATAATTTTCAAAGGCTACAATCTTCATGCACACAAACCATAATCTAGATCATATTCATAAGAAATGGTCACTTAATTCCCATTGATAAATTAAATAAAGCATACACTCATCAGATGATTGAGTTTACAAATAGCTAAGTTGGTAAGAAGCTAGTTTCGACACATGGTGAGGTTGTAATGATAACTTCGCTACTTGAATCATCCGTTAAAGAGTAGATTGTCGAACAACAAGAAGAATCATGCAAAGACTCTACTCTAGTAATCTGTTAAACTATTGTGATGAAGATGGAACATTTACAAAGATTACTTTATTAAATCCCAACACTATTATCAAAGTTAAACAAATGGTGTATACAAATAAGCACATCAGAGAATCTGATAAACAAATCGAAGAGATTTTGGATAAAGTGTTAACGAAGAATGGTAAGAGTCATTACACGAATCCTACATTCATTATAAGAAATCACGTTGAGAAAAAAAGAGGAAAAATTAGAATGGTAATCAATTATAAAAGGCTTAATGATAATACTATCTTTAATGTTTATTATATTTCTAATAAAATAGTTTTTTTTAACAAAATCTAAGGAGCCTCGTGGTTGTCGAAAATGGACTGTAAAAGTGGATACTGACAAATAAAAATGGATTAAAAAGCATTCAGTTAACAGCTTTTAGTGCTTCTCAAGGGTATTGTGAATGGATAACAATGCCATTTGGTCTTAAAAATGCACCTCAAATATTCGAGAGAAACCTGGATAACATCTTCAAAGATCTTATTGACTATTATCTTATTTACATCAATGATATTCTTATCTTTTCTATAACTATAGAACATCACAAAGATGATGTTTGATTTATCGCCCAAAGATGCATTGATCATGATATTATCCCTGGAAAAAACTAGTACGTTTATGGGAAAGGGTGATTGAACGTAGGTTGGGGCAAGTTACTTAATTTCAAAGAATCAATTTGGTTTTATGCCTGCTAGATTGACGGGAGGCAATTCACCTCCTTTGGAGGCTCTTGGAATTATATATAGATAGGAAAAATGATCTCTACAGGTATTCATAGACTTAGAGAAAGCCTATGATAGGGTGACGCATAAAGTCTTATAGAGATGCTCGGAGAAGAAATGAGTGTCAGATGCATATATGTAAATTATTAAGGATACGTATGAGCGGGTTAAGACGAGGGCTAGGTCCTTCGGAGGGACACAAAGCATTTTCAATGCATATAGGACTTCATCAAGGATTAGCTATTTCATTTTCGGTTCACTTTCATCTTGGATAAACTCACGAAAAGGATCCAAATGGAGGTACCTTGGTATATGTTATATGCGGATGATTTTATCCGTAACTATGAGATTATGGTTGGAGTTAGTAGTAAGTTAGAGCGATGGAGACATTCCTCAGAGTTTAGCAGTTTTAGAATTAGTAGATCGAAGACTAAATATTTACGGTGTAGTTTCAGTGGAGGAAGATGGACAATGGAGAAGTCACCATTGATGGGGTGATGGTACCAAGGGTAGAGAAGTTTAGATATTTGGGCT
Organism: Carnegiea gigantea; assembly: GCA_029747015.1. Lineage (NCBI taxonomy): Eukaryota > Viridiplantae > Streptophyta > Magnoliopsida > Caryophyllales > Cactaceae > Carnegiea > Carnegiea gigantea. Next base: position 640,432 of record JAKOGI010000240.1, on the reverse strand, counting down.
TGATTATTAATGAAACAGGGGATATGGACGATGACATTAACAACTAGATAAGAATGGGATGACAAAAATGGAGGAACACTTCAAGGGTGTTGTGTGAGAAAAGGATACCAGTAGGGTTAAAAGGTAAGATTTATTTTATTATTATTAGACTAGCTTTGTTGTATGGCTCTGAGCTTTCGGCAATAAAAAAGAACCAAGCCCAAGGTTTGTTGGTAGCTGAGATAAGGAGGATTCGTAGAGGAGTGAACACATGAGATTGGATAGGATTATGAATGAGGAGATTAGGGATAAAGTTAAAGTAACGTCCATAGACAATAAGATAAGAGAGAATAGACTAATATGGTTCGGGCATGTTAAGAGAAGAAGTGTGAACACACCTCTAAGGAGATGTGAAAGGATTAGCCTCCAGGAGCATAGAAGAGAATGAGGATGACTTAAGAAGAGTTAGAATGAGATGATTAGGTAGGATTTAAAATGTTTACAGCTATCAGAGGACATTGCTTAGGATAAGAGTCTATGCCCGTCGAGGATTAAGGTTGAGGATTTTAGGTTGCTAGCTTTTAAGCATGCCTATCGCTGCTAATTGATAGGAGTGTTTTTCTTTTAACTTGTGTTAATAGTTTCTTGTGTTTGTTAGTACCACCATCCGCTCACTAAGGTTATCAACATCAACTGTTCACGGTGTAGTACCTTTATCTTATAAGATGTTGCTACATGTATGTCTTTTATAGCCTTATCTTTTATTGCCTTTTTAAAGTCATGTTATAGTCTCGAGTATATGTGGGTCTCTTAGAGGTGGCCTATCTAAGGGCAAATATGTGTGAAAGTCTAGATCTTCCTATACCCCGTGTAAGTGGGACCGACACTAGAATTTGTTATTCTTGTTGCTGTAGGTTTAGAAATAAAAGATGGACAAATCATTCTACAAAAGCATATTTAGGAAAATTAGAGAGAGTTGTCTCACGTGCAATGAAAAAGGCTATTGAATTAACCAAACAAGCCGAAACAAAAGAAATTAAAATACAATTCATAGGCCTTATTGATGGAAAAGACATTGCAGGTGTTGAATGGATCATAAAAAGTAGGGTTCCTTTACAAACCACTCGCATGAAAATTGATTTTTGCTATTAGCCTGTTCTGATAATACTATTCTTTTGATGATTTTTTGAATGCTACTGAGCTGAGAAAGAAACATGTGCTTGAAATCTCATCTATTCCCTGCTATATAACTTTAGAAAGTGTAGTGTTGTAGCTAAAGGCAAGGAAAAATCTTATTGTTTCTTTAACAATTTCTGATCTTTAGTGGACCTCTACTTAGACAACATTTTGTTTCGAATATAGGAGTTGCAAAGAGTAAAATTTGAGAAAAAATTTCCCTGAGAAGATCAAAATTAGAAAGAAAATAAAAAATTTTCTTGGATATCTTATGCATGCTTCATATTTCATTAAAAATTTAGGTAAATTAAGAAAACTATTGAAATAGAAACTCAAGAAAGAAGTAAGTTAGGCATGACCCCTAGTGATTCAATAATTGTTCAAAACTTCAAAAAGATGTGAAAAAATCTTCATGCTCTTAATTTGCCTGATGAAGGAGATGATTTAATTTTTGAGACAGATGACAGCAATGAGTACTGGAATGTAGTACTCAAATTCATAGAAGGAGAAAATCTCTGCAAACACTGTATTGGAAGCTTTAATAAAAAAGAATGCAACTATCCTACTATGAAAAAAGAAATCCTTGTAGTGCTGCGAAGGGCACTGCCGGTTTTCCTCTCTGCAAAAAATCATTAGTGAAAGGCAAAGGTTGGGCAGAGAGACCCCGAAAGGACTAGGCCGGCTGGCTTTCAGAGACTTCCCGTCAATGACCTTGAAATCGCTAGCACTCGTCTTTTTTCCGTGTGAGCGGGCAAAGAATCCAAAAATGCACCTACAATAAATTCCACCCTTTAGGGTAATAAAAGCTTACCCATCCCATTGAGGGGCTTACAAAATAGCTCACCCAGTTCTTTCTCTTCTTTCTTTTTGAGTTTCATTAATACTTAAATCATGAATATCATACTATCAACAAGGTGTTTTGTATTATGGAAATATGGGATGCGAGCTGATATGGGTATTTCAAAATTGAGGTTTTCTGGTCATAAATGTTGGTTAAATTGTATTCGGGCCTATACTACGTTAGCATGGAGGACAAAATATTTAATTCCTAATAGGTTTCATTCATCTTTATCCTATTCTTTTTATGGATATTGGGAATGTTTAAGAAGTAGCATTGGTTCTGTTAGATGGAAAGAGATTTATCCTAGTTCTCTCTATGCTTCTATGGATTTTTTATACCCTTACCCTAGAGCTATTGATTGTGATCTTATAACATTAGCATTTATACAATTACTTGAGCAGTATGCTTACAATATAGATTCAGCGTATTTGAAATTTAGTATTGGATATACAATGCAATTTCCTTCATCCTGTGATATCTCATTCACTTTAGCTATAAGGGAATCCGAACTTTTTCAGCCCCAAAACCTTTCTTATTAGAACTGATAGTAAAGGAATGCTCAATTTTGTGGAAAAGAATTTATCAGATATGTAAATGCAACAGGAAATCCTATATTGCCAATATGCCTTAACCAGTTTTCTTTCTCTATTGAACATATACAATGATTGAAAAATTTTCTGATGGATAGATTAACTTGTGAGCCTGCCAATAGTGATCATCACAATAGAAATTTTACCCAAAAAAAAAGAATATTCAAAAAGAAATGTCATTACTGCTAAAACAAGTCTCTCCTTCTGTTAGAATTCTTATGGATATTTTAGAGTTTCATGTAAGAATATAGACCACGCTTTGGGTTGTTATCTTCTACCTATGTAATAGCACAAAATTACAAACGCATTATTTAAGGTGTCCTTAATAAAGTTCAAGCAAAAATAAGTTCTAATGTTCAAAAATATGGTTTAAATGACTAGTGTGCAGCCTGTATCGACTATGATCATAATTATCCCTATGATATTTTAGAATCATGGAGTACTACGACTTTCTTCCCTTATAGATCTAGAGTTGCTGGTGTTAGACTCCTAACAAATTCAATCACTCTAGATAACGCCATAATGAAAGCGTGGAAATCTGGAATGGTAGCTAGCTTACCTCGTGGAAATCACTGATCTGACGTACCCATTTTTCTCAAGTCAGACTAAGTTTCAAAAGTGTATATTTAAACGGATCATCAGATTCTCACATCTCCTGATTGTCCAATAAGAGCCCTATATAATAAAATTCTGCATATTGAGGTACACTACACACTGATTGAGTATGAAAATAAAAAGGCCACACCAGTATATTTTTCTTGTTTAATTAATTGATCTAAGTGATCCCGATGATTGAAGATAAAAATAGCTTCCAGAGCGACAAGAATAGCTAGTGATCCTGCTTTAGCAAGAGTCATTGGTTTTTATAGTATCTATCATCAAATGTGAGCATTGGTTGAATGAGGGAAATAACTATTACATTACGGAAACACTACTTTCATTTATCATAGTGATTTCATATGAAAGTCAAAGGAACTACATCAGAAGATATCTTTGATATCTCTTTGATGTTAGAGCTGAAAAAATTTCTATCAAAAAAAAGAAAGAGATATCTACATAATCTATTTGAGAAATGGGATTAAGAGCAACTTGAACTTGATGAAGGTTTTGGTGATTCCTAGGATAATGATGGACTGGAAGACATTAATGGAGATGAATGCATGTAGAATCGCAATATGAACGACTAGTCTTATTAGCATTAAGTGTTCTGAAAGTTGTTGCACCATTATATGTTATGTTGTCAAGTGTCAAGTGAGTAAAGTACTATAGCCATGTGAAAGCATTCTATCATAGTATGTGTACTGCAACCGTTACGGTCGTGTTTCATCATTTCTCTATGAGCAAGTATCTTTAATGATCTTAGTAGTTTAAGTTCATTTTAAAATATTTCTATTGTAATATTTTCACTTTCAAGTTTTCAACAAAAGAAGTTTCCTAGTAGGGAATGTTGTTCAATTGAACACTATGTCATAAGTACTATATTTTTTGATCAAAGTTCCACTATTATGAAAACTATGAAAACCTTATTAGTGAGCACAATATAAGGTAGAAAATGAAATGGATTTGTGTTGTTCCTAATCTAAGGAAGGTGTGGTTGAGATTGACATTCTCTGTAAAATGGAAGCTAGAGAAACACCAGGATTCAATGCCGACTAGGTTTACATAATGCTCAAAACTCTCTAATTAAGTTTTACTATTTTGCTAAGCATGGTGGACCTATAATCATAGAATATATAATATTTATTATATAAGTTGTAGATTGTAATAACTAGTGCTTGTAAAAGTCATTATAAGTAGCGAAAACACTAAAAACAGTCATGTTTCCTTGAAGACCTTATAAAATAGCAAATCAGAATTACCAATTTTGGGGCCATTTCATAATTTCAGAAAAAGTTGGGTCAGAATTATAAATATTTTCCCATTGAAGTCATTTCACCAAAACAATTATATCCCAATAATATTCTTCTAAACTCGTAGGTCTCGTAAACTAATACACCAAACTCGGTGGAATAGAAAGGAATTGTTTTTCTTCGCATTTACATATGCTACATCAAAAGTGTAGCGCTGTATTTTATCTATTTTTTTTTCCAATTTTTTATCATTAAAATTTGTATTTTATAGTGATAGTTTTCATGTTACTTGTTTTTTTTTTTTTTTTGGAAAAAAGGTAAGACATATAATCTAGGATGTTCTTCTCTCAATGGCTTGTCCTAAATTATCCTCAATGAAGATACGCCCAAGGTCTTGATGCAGGACCAAATTCCACACATTGATGGAATGAATTGAAAGCCTGTATTTAGCCAACCAATCGGCTGCACTATTAACCTCCCTAAAAATATGATTTATAACAACATTGTAGAATCTATCTAAGAAGGTAGTGATATCCTGGACAAACACTTGGATTTCCCATGATACTTGAATTTTCCTTTTCACTGCTTGAATGAGAATACGATTGTCTCCTTCAATATGAATATTAGCAAATCCTTCTTACACAGCTACTCTGATCCCATTACGCATTGCTGTAGCTTCTACCACTAACACTAATACTGCTCCTAGGTTGAATGTTTCCGCTTGTATGAATCGTCTGTCCCAATCGCGGATGAGAAATCCTCCTATGGCTACCTAAGAATTTTTGGATCCATTAAAGTTGATTTTGACGAATCTACCTTGTGGCTTCCTCCATGTTATCCGCCTTGACTGCTTGCGCCCGTGGATTGAATGATGGTGTAGGGATGGTTGGAATTTTTGTGATAGTTTGTGTCTTATGCACCATTCTGTGCTTGCTCATTTTGCTTGTAAAAGGGATAATCCCGAATTGGATGATTCAGTATGAAATATTTTATTATTTCTAGTTTTTCAAATACTCCAGAGAATTGCAACAATTCTATCCAACTCAATGGATGGCTTGGGAGTTAATTGGAAGATCAACATTGACCCAATTATGACCGCTTACTAAATGCTAAAGGAGTTGAGTGTTTTCGCATCCTATAAACAGATGCTCTGCGTCCTCAATAGCCTCATTACAATGGGGTCAATATCCATGCCCCTAAGGAGTAAATTCCTTCATATAACATAATTATCAAAGAAAGACCTTTAACTTAGGCATAATATCTAAGTTTAAATCCAGCTGAAATCCCAGGATTGGGATTTACCTAGATCTAGGCCATGGGCAGCCCATGTTGTAGATTTAGTGGTAAATTCCCCATTTCTAAAAAGACCCCAACAAATGAAATCAGGAATAGGGTTTGACGGAATTGATGTTGCCAAAATTACTTGAATGCATGACTGATTAACCAGTCCCTGCAATTTAATAATATCCCACTCTTTAGAGGGTAGAATAAATTGCACAACAGTAAGAGACTTATCAATGTTGGATAATATCGGGGACTCTCATAAGATCAGCCAGACTATGAGTGCCGCATCAGCTATCTGATTAGAAATTAATATTTGTTCCATCACCTACTTTCCACCTTATTCTTTTACAGAATTGTTGACAGTTTCTTAGGATACACTTCTACACTTATGCATCCGACTGGTGAGACTTGGCTATGAAAAAGTTTTGATAGACGGGATACTTAGCCAACATTTGTTCTGTTTAGAGACATTGCTGATTTAAAAGTCTCCAGATCAGCTTGCTTAAGAAAGCACTGCTAACAACCTCTGTCTTTCTAAGGCCAAGGCCTCCTGATTGCTTAGGAGTGCAAATTTTATCCCAGGATACCATTGATAAGCCTTTGATAGTGTTGAATTTCTTCCAAAAGAAATCGTGGCTAATTTTATCAATTTTCCTACCAGTTAAAGTCGGCAGTTGAAAACATTGCATAGTGTGGGCAGGCATGGCTTCTAAATCTATCTGAATTAATGCTACTCGACCTGCTTTAGAAATGTTAGCAGTTTTCCAATTTTGGAGTTTGGCTAAAATCTTATTCACCAGTTCAGAAAAAGTTTTTACATTTGGTCGTCCCTTGAAAACTGGGCATCCCAAGTGTTTACCCAAATTGTCTTGGTGTTTAATATTAAAGATAGAGGATACTATATGTCGGTCATGTGTACTTGCATTTTTTTGAAAAAGTAAGAGATGATTTTTGAAAGTTGATGAGTTGTCTTGACTGCTGACAGAATTTATTAAGAAGGCCCATAAGTTTCTGGCACAACTCAAGGTTGGTTCGACCAAAAAGAAGGCTATCATATGCAAATAAGAGGCTTGGCAATTTATCCGCTTAGGGTGAAATTTTGAATTTAATTCCACTTTTCTTCTTAATTAGTTCTTCGTGTAGCGCTCACGTAAGCAGTTCCATGCATATAAGAAAGAGATACGGAGATAAAGGACCTCCTTGCCGTAATCCTCTGGTTGGAGTAAAAAACCCCGACACTTCATCATTCATAATAATCGAGTAGGATACTGTAAGTAACACACTGCTGAATCTACATAATCCATCTTTGATGAAACCCTAACTTTGTGAGACTTTCAAATACGAAACTCCATTCCACTCTATCATAATCGTTTTCTATATCAAGTTTGAGTGCAGTCCAGGATTTCTTCCTTTCATAGGATTAAATTTAGTGATGACCTCATATGATAATAAAATATTATCATGGATAGACCGATGTGGGATAAAAGCACTTTGAATAGGTCGATGAGTTTTTCAAGAAGTGGCCGCATTCTGTTCACCAGAATTTTTGCAATGATCTTGTAGACCATATTGCACAAACTGATGGGGCAGGAACTGTGCAGTGACTGAGGGCTATAAACTTTCGGAATTAAAGCAATAAATGTATGATTAATTTGCTTTAAAGCTTCCCTTACTGGAAAAAGATCTAATTGCTTGGCAAACATCATGTTGTACAACTTGCCAATAGTGCTAAAAAAAGCTGCACCAAATCCATTAGGTCCCGGTGTTTTATATTTATCCATCTGGAACACTGTCTCCCTGACCTCATGATTTTCGATAGGTTTAATAAGATTCTATTATCTTCTAAAGAGACCATTGTGCGTAGGTCAACCATCATTAAAGATGGACCTGACGATAATTTGAAATGTAATTTGAAGTCATTAACAGATGACTTTTGAATATCGACAGCATCGTCAATCCAAACACCTGATGAGTCCTTAATTTTAACAATAGTAGAATACGATTTCCTAGCTTTTGTCACTTGAATCTCCCCCAGTATTTTTGGCTGAATAAGTGCATTTTCTCACATTGTTTAATGAGTCTGTAGTGCCAGTTATTAGGACGAGCACTATTAGGTTTGGTCACAAGTTTCTGTTCAACTTGTAGCAACTTATCAACATTTCTTTCAAGCTTTTGCTTAAAGTTGCCAATTGTGCTTTTACTCCATGTTATTAGATCAAGCTTTAGTTTTTCAATTTTTGTGTAATGCATTACACTGGTGTGCCTTGCAAAGAAAGTTTCCAGTTATGATTAACTATGCAGTGTGTTTCATGATCCTAGGCTCATGAATGTTGATATCTGAAATTTGTACCCTTTATGAGAGGGTGAGTAGGTTTAGTATTAAGATAAACATAAGAGTGGTCAGAGCATGTGAATGGACCATTAGTCACATAATAATTCAGGAAGAGATGGAGATAGTCCTCTAGAAGAATAACTCTGTCCAATTTTTCATAAATGAGCTTATCGTCCAGAAAATTTTTCCATGTGAACATCCATCCTCGAACATTAGTGTCATGGCCTTTGCAATGTGAGAGAAAATCGTAAAGTCACTATAGTTTAGAGGCACACAATGGTGTACCTCCAATTTTTTCAAACGAGGGTAGCATTTCATTGGTGTACCTCCAATTTTTTCAAACTAGTGCAGCATTTCATTGAAATCACCCAAAGTACACCATGGCAATGTAAAAATATCATTAAGGCTTTTGAGATGGTTCCAAAAAGCATCTTTTTCATGATTTTGGGCCGGTGCATAGATTGCTGTAACAGTACACCGTTTATTAGTACTTTTTGCATGTACCTAGCAATGGATTGCTCGGTGCCCCTTAGCAATAATGTCAAGCACCACATTATCATCTCTCCACAAAATCCATATTCCAACCGCATGATTGTGAGGTAAAATGAAATCAAAATCACGAAACCTAAGAGTTCGAATAATTTGTTGAGTATTATGTTTGTTAACCATGGTTTCACTTAAAAATAAAATATCAGGATTGATTGTTCTATTAATAATCCAACATCAAGTTGGAGTTGGGGTTTTTTAGCACCTCAAATATTCCATATAATAATTTTCATTAAACAGTATTGAAGATGTAGCCTTGCTTCAGTGACGTCCCAAGGCCATGACTAATAGATAATTGGGGGTCCAGGAATGACATACATGGTCTTTGAGATTATCGAAACAACTAGTGCGAATGCATAGCTTCTATAAACTTAATGAGATGACACTGATAACACCCAGTCCTAAAGTGAAATTGGCGACAATCCGTAAAATTGTACCAACAAAGTGCAGTAAGAAATGTGTTACATGTAAGCAGGAATGATTACCAGTGCATATTTAGAGATAGAATATGGTGCTATTGATCCCAAGGATCGGTCAGTAAAATAGTATTGGGAAAAAGAGAATCCGCTTTGTTCCACTCATAGCATATGCAAATGAAGTAAAATGTCCAAAATATACAACAAAATTCTAAATGTAATACATACACCATGCAATCCAAATCAAATAATACATGATACAGGGACATAAAAAGAAATGCCTAACAAAGGTAACATAAAATGAATCCCAGCTGCCTGGCTCCCGTTCTTCTTTGTGACCTGACAATGGCTGCTAATAAAGCTCTCCTTATACACCCCATGATGTGCTGCAAAAAAGGAATTAGGACCCAAAAAATTATGCTCATTCTTACCCATGAAATCAAAATCTAGAAAAAATTGGTTTTCACTGGAAAACCATCCAGTTGCATACATTAAGATAGTACCATGATAAAACCAAGTGCTGAAAAAGAATGATCATAGTTGCCCTGAAATCAAAATCTAGAAAAAATTGGTTTTTACTGGAAAACCATCCAGTTGCATACATTAAGATAGCACCATGATAAAACCAAGTGTTGAAAAAGAATGATCATAGTTGCCAGTTCAAAGTCTCAGGTAGTAGCAAAGGTAGGTTGTTGTCATCCTTAACTTGATTGGTGGATAGGCCAAAGATGCTCCTCTCTAAACACCAAGGATTGCATATCCTGGTAGCCCAGAAATGCACCAAAAAAAACAGAGCCCAATGATCCATAAATAAAAAGAAATATACCAGAAGGGGTAGGTTAGAGTAGTCCGCCAGGGATCCATAATTTCCATTTGCCACCTCTTCTCAAATAGGGGTTGGTAGGTAAATAAAGCTAACGCGCTGGGAAAAAACTAATTCCAAACCATAACATAATCACATAAAATTTCATTAAAACCATAAGGACTAAAGTATAGCACACATTCAATCTGCTCACAATTCTGCCTGGCCTAATATCTGGGAACACACCCCCAACCATCCACTATAAGTAGTGAAGCCTGCATCAGGCCACAAAAAAAAATAAATACACAAAAGAAGGCCAAAACACCAGCTAAACAATAAACATCAAAAATCAAGGGCATCTAGCAATAGTGTGCAGCATCCCAGAAGTGCAAAAGAAGCAGATTGACCAAATTCATAGAATTTTAGTTGAAAGGTTTAGAGGAGCATTTATCCCCTTCCTCAATCTTCTGTTTCTTAGAAGATTCAGTTGATACCACAGGGTCATTAAGATCTTTAAGTTCCAAATACATACTATTGCCTTCTTCCTCATAGTCCATGGCATTCTCAAAGCCTTGAGAACCACTAACACCCTCTTAATTAGGAAAAATAGCCCTTTCAAGTGGAGAGGTTGGGCTCAAGAGTTGAGTACCCACAAAGGAAGTGCCACTGAAGAGATTAGTAGGGGTGAGAGGAGGAATGATCTCATATGGAAGAAGAGGCAAAATCCCAACATAAAAACACCCCCTACAGGAATGGCTTCTAGGATGGGCTCACCTATGGTAGTGTTTTCATGATTAATGTCTTCCTCAACAAGCACGGCCTTCCCCTTGTCTCCAAAAGATGGGGGGAGCCTTCTTATCCCCAGAAGAAGCTTGAAGGTGATTCATGGAAGGTTGGGCTTCAGAAATACGAATGCCACCATAGTTAGGATGACTCGTAGGAGTGGTGGAGGGAAGTCTCCCTCTCTTCTTGGGGGAGACTCGAATCCACTTCTCCTTAGCCTCGAGATCCCCACTGGTGGAGGCCTCATGAGAAGTCTTTTGTTCATAAATTCTGTGTACTTGAAACTTGTCAACCATAATTTCGATCTTTAGGATGGATGGAATATAAGAACACTTATCAATAGAATGGGTGGCACTACCACGAAGAGCATATACTTCATTGAGCCCCTAATAAATCAAAGGGATAGTCAAATCACAATGAGGAGTTGGGATTGTAAGGGAGCCCGGGAGAGCTTCAGCGACATCAATGTTGACACAAACCCGAGCAAACCTCCCTTTCTGCCTAAGAAGAGTATGGTGATCCACTCTGACTAGCTCCCCAACTTCTCGAAGAAGATAGGTGAGAGCTTCGAGGGTTTAAAACTCCTATGGAAAGGGGGGGATATGCACCCATTGATCTATATGACCAATAGAAACAGAATAAGGATCCAAGTATGGGATCCAAGGAGTGAGGACGAAGTTGAGACCTTTGACAAACCAAGGACGATTAATCAAAACATAGTTTTTATTAGAAATGAAACGAATCAAAGAAGTGCTCACCCATTCCCCAACTCAATATATTCTACCTGACCCCTAATATGCTTCCAATCCATTTTAGTTCTTGCAATGATAAGGGCAAGAGGTAAGAGCTCTCCTTAAATCTTAGCAAGTACACAGAGGGCAATGAGTTCATCCATACCCCTAAGAACATGGGATGAAGGGTTCAGTAGTGGGTGGCCCTCCCTATACTCAAGAACAGCCTGCTCAGTGAGAGATGGAGTCTACAAAGTAGATGGGGTACGATGAGAAGTAGTGATGTCCTCCATGACATACCGAATAGAACGGTATAGGTTGTATAAGCTGACTGACTCTGCTAGCCTGGAGGCGGGGGAATAGGTTGAGCCTCAAGAGTTGATCTTGGTATGGGACCTTGAGGGTCAGGGTGGACAGGTGGATCATGGTTAATTAGAGAGTCATCAACAGGTGATGGGAGGTTTTGATCAGAAGACATATTAGCTTGGAAGCAGGTAGACACAATGAAGGGGAAGGAGATAAGAAGCCTATCAGCCAGAAGGGTAGATATATAGATAATAGAAATCAGAACACATAACCAACAGTAAATCATGCATAGCTATCCTAAATAAATAACCGAGAATATACAAGAATCAGTCATGGATAAATCCATAAAGGGGGTTAGTTAGCTAATAAATCATCAATCAGGAACAGTAAGCCAAAGCTTGGAGTGCAAGGCGAACTTAAAGCTTGACAACTCTTCTTTACCTCCTTGTTCCACCACCAGGTACCCTCCATTTTGTTACCACCTCTCCTAGAAATGCCAAGGATTTCCTTAGCCGACCTTCTAATACAATCTGCTATTGCCTCCCACATTGAATCTGTATCCTCTACGCTCTTCCAAGCTCCTTCTTCAGTAATCCTTTTTAATAATAACCCGACGTTTTTCTTTGTGAGGGTCCTCCACTTAACTCTAGGGTCCCCGACTCTCCTCATCTTCTCCACATCCAATACTAGCAACTTATGTTGAGTCCCTAGATACTCACTAGGGATCACCTTACAATCCTTGCAAGACCTCCGGCTATCCGCCCTTATCAGGAAGTAATCAATTTGGGTCTTAAAGGAGCCACTCTTAAAAGTCACCAAGTGTTCCTCCTTCTTCTTAAAATAGGAGTTGACCACCAATAATTCATAGGCCACCGTAAAGTCCAGCACGGAAACCCCTCCCCAGTTTCTCTCTCCGAAGCCAAAACCCCCGTGAACCGTATCATACCCACCTGATTCAATCCCAACATGGCCATTAAAGTCACCTCCTATGAAAAGTTTCTGGCTCTGAGGTATATCCTGGATGACTAAATCCAAATCCTCTCAAAATAGTTTCTTAATATCATCTGGCAGACCTGTTTGAGGCGCATAAACACTAACCACATTCACGAAAACTGAACCCACCAAAACCTTAATGACCATAATCTGATTGCTCTTACGCCTCACTTTGACCACAAAGTCCACCAACTCCTTCTCAACCAAGATGCCAACTCCATTTTTCGCCTTGATTGACCCTGAATTATCTTATCATTAAAAACAATGAATCTTAACAATAGTTCATAATAAGGCCCCGCTCTCTTCAACATATTTTTTAAAAAATAAGTTTAGATAAGTTCAGTTCAGAATAATTTCAGAACAAATTCAATAAGTAAGTTTAGAACAAGTTCAATATAAATTTAACAAATAAGTTTAGAATAAGTTCAACAAATAAGTTTAGAATAAGTTCAGCAAATTTATACTTAATATGTTCAGAATAAGTTAAAAAGAAGTTAAACAAATAAGTTCATAATAAATTCAGCAAAAGTATTTAGAATAAGTTTAGATGAGTTCAGTTTAGAATAAGTTCAGATAAAATAAGTCGAACAAAATAAAGTCTAAATTTAGAATAAATTCAAAATAAGTCTAATAAATAAGTTTAAAACAAGTTCAGAAAAGTTCAATTCAAAATAAATTTGATCCAAATAAACTAAAAAGAACAAGGCCTACATACTATAAAGAGTGTTATCACGCAGATTATATAAAGTCATCTTATTACATATAACTTTCTATAGCTGCAAATCTGTAATATTACATGTAAAATCCTTCTTTGCCAATATGATACATTGTGACATTGTGTTAGGGTATCACTTTGTAGTGCAAATGACAAACTTATCACCCTTAACCATTGATCATTTTGCATACTTGATGTAGTCTACGAATGATACTATAATCAATAAATTCTATCCAAAAAGACATATTATATGCATAACTTGATAATACTGAAAAACATTTCATTATCATTATAGTATAATATACATTGGTAATGTTTTTACCGCCGTAAACATTTCAGACGATGTTTCATTAGGACAATGTGATTTATTGACTTATTGTTAGTATATAAAATTTAATGCTTAATTGTCTATGAGCTAGATTCTTTCATTGTTTGGATAAGTTTATTTCTATACACCATTATATTCTTAAAATAAATGAACTAAATTTAATTAAGTCAACACAATTGAATGCACATTTTAAGTTAGGAGTAGTGATGATATATGCTTTATTTGCTGCAAGACACCTTTAAATATCTTGCCTCATTCTAAATTAATGTGTTTTATAATTTAAAATCTGCAAATTCTCAATGATTATACTTAATTATAAATTGTTAAACTTAAATATGTGTAGACTTCGACAAAGTATTAAATAATGCCTTGATGGGATCAATCCTATTCCGATGGCATATGATACTTGTATTTTGGAGATGTCGTAAATTATGGATAAAAAAATAATTTTACACAATTTATAAGTTATAATATGTTTCCACTATTCGATCATACCGTCTTTTCAAGTTAAAAATATTGTAATAAAATTTCTAAGCCAGAACAAGATATTTAAAAAGTATCTTATGATGAGATATTTATCATTTTGCGTTAAGTTAAAAAAGAAAAAACGTCTTGCATTACGTCAACCAGCACAACACATATAGACAGGGACTAGAACAGTACATGGAAACAACTGCTAGAGACACACGGACATATATGTATTGCTGAATCGTAGTAGTACGTAATACATGAATGTAGGGACCTAAAACATGCACCCTTGATTAGCACATAATTATTCTCAAATTACGACAATATAAAGGACCTGTAAATATTGTGAAAATCTCATAGATCGACGACATATAGCCTTAATTAGTTTCTGCCACCACCTCCGTACCCTCCGCCGTACCCGCCACCATACCCACCGCCTTGACCATACCCTCTTCCACCGCCTGACCCCCCTCCACCTCCATATCCTCCACCTCCACCACCGCCACCACCACGTCCACCCCCTTGGCCACGACCCTGGCTAGACCCACCTCCCGCACCAGAACGGGCCCTTGACCCCGCATAGGACCCAGCATAGGAGCCGGCTTCTGAACCCGCTCCAGACCCTCCAGACCCTGAGCTCGAGCTGGATGAAGCCGAACTTGAGCTAGAGCTTGAACCAGAGCTACCAGATCCAGACCCAGCACCTGCACCAGCCCCGGAGCCACTGCCACTTCCGATGCCTAACCCTAGGCCCAACCCAAGCCCGGCCCCAACGCCACCGAGGTCTATGCCAAGGTCTTTCCTTGCAACCCTACACTCACTCAAAACAGCCGAAGTTGCAATGAGTAGGACAATGAGGGTTGGTGATTTTATGCGAGCCATTGTGAGTTTCAAGTTCCAATTGAGAGCGAGGAAGACTGCAAGAATGAGGCCCTATTTATAGTTGCTTAATGATGATGGCTGTTTTAGTTGCGCATAAGCAAAAGTGCTCAAAACGCGTGGTGGTAATCATAGTAGTACCGTTTGATATGTTGTATCGTTTTCTTTTCAATGAATATTTGGAAATTTATTCACTCCTACAAAATTGTCGTGAAAAAAGGTGATGTCAACGACGTACAGTTTAAAAAATCATTCGTATTCCGAACGGTTCTTGTTAATCCACCTGTGAAGCCAAACAAAGATCCTGCCGCACATTTTTATGCCCTATAAGCATATTCATCGTTCCTAGTTTATGGAGTTTTGTTAGTTCAAAAAATAAATAGTAATAGTTAATGAAATGTGAACCTAATGATTCCGTATTTGGCAAAATTAGTTGCTTGGATTGCGCTAATGATTCAAGTGGCAGATAGCTATTTAAGTAGAGGATAGTGGTTCTAATTTAGTTGTTTATGGATAGTTATTAGATGAGCGGTAGAAACACACGTGTTCAATAATTAACTGTTAGGTTAGCTGATTAATATAAATTAACATAAAATGATATAAATAATTTTCAAAGATAAAATTCATAGAGTATTTTTTGACCAAAAAATAGGACATGCTACTTTCAAATGCCAATAACCAAAGGTATTAACTTTTCAGAAACACTGCTTGAAACGCCAAATGCTACTTAAAATATTATTACTGAACATCGCTTAAGACTACAGTCATGGGCATATTAAGCTCAAGTTCAATTAAATAATCATGCTTTGTACGGTTATTGTAGTATATTATTGTCTTATGCTTTATAACCCAATTAACCGAAAAAAGAAATGAGTAATGCTAGAAGTTTTTTTTTTTTTCCATTGCTTGCCCCATAAATTAACACATATAATTAGATGATTTAAAACAATCAAATCAATGGTTGACGATCAATACTTAATAAGTTTGTGATGAGAACTTAACAAAAAGCAACCTCAAAAAATTAACTCATTGGCACCAAGGTGATTTTATGGGTCATCTTAAAGCCCCCCCCCCCCCCAACCCCCAAAAAAAAACAAATAAGGTGAGAGTTATACAATATAAGACTACTTCTGATTTACGTAAGTTTTTCATTCTTTATCATATCAAATACGTTGAATATGGTCTTTTTAACTTATCAAAAATACTTTGTATGTATTATATAGATATTGTGGAGTTATTCTTTTAGGTTCTGTTTGGACCGTGGAAGATTTGATGGAAAGAAAAAATTTGGAAAGTAACTTTTTTTCTTGTGTCTGGTTATCACAAAGAAAAAAATATGGAGGAAAATTAGGGGAAAAAATTGTTATAAATAAGTAATAAAATTTTTCTCATAAAATTATGAGAAAGGTTTGGAAAAAGTTCCCAAAAGAATTCCTGACCTCATCCAACCTCGCACTGCTTGGATGAAATTAACATGATTTAAGTAATTTATCAATATTCAAATTTCTCATCTAAAGTCTTGTATTTTTTCCTCAATACAAACCAAAAAAAAAAATTACTTTCTCCCTACTTTTTTTCCTTCAACTTTTCTTTCTACTAAATTTTTTAAATATCAAACAGAGTCTTAAAGAAATAAAAATTTTATATCACCGCCTAGCTAATATAAGTGGGTGATGGTTCCCTAGAGCCCTATCTTGTACTGGAAATTAAATTAGGCAACCCAAACACAGATGGAAGTGGAATGATGAAGTGGAGCTTTCAGAAATTATGCTGGAAGCCAAAGTTCCATCGAATGATTTTGTGAAATGTACAAGAAACTTTGCAATGTCAGACTTGCTGCCTGCATGCCCTAATATAATTAATAATATCCCATATGAGGTCCACTGATCAATGTAGTGGAGTATTTGATCTTGATTTAAACTTTAAGTTACACATATCATGTGGGCTCGGTTGACTATATTTAGGTTGCGCATGCATATGCATGCAACATTCACTGTCGCAAGGTCCTTATTGATCATAGATAGTGGGGTGATTTTTAGCCATAAAGCTATGATGATAATAATGACAATTATAGACCAGCGGTGCATTGCAGCTGCTTTATTTTCTACGCTTGCCATGCCACTTTCGCGTTAACTGGACAGGTGTATCAACAATGGCAAGCATAGAAGGCTCTAGATCTTCATCTTCCGCCCACATTCAGCGATGCATGTTAATCTTCTGAGATGAAGCTTCTGGAACTTTTGGGGATAAGGGCTTTGTGAGCTGAAAAACTTGGACGTATTAAAACTAAAGGGTTCAATAGGGTGATGTATAGGGTGATGTATAAAAATTAAAACTTAAGCAAATTGGTTTGCAGTGCCAAAGTCACAAAAGAACAACTTTGAAGATTAGCCACCGAAGTTAAGAATAAAAAATATAAATGCTTAAATTAAAGAGGGACAAAACAAGAGTATTATTATGATGTTCATCCATATAAATAGGGCTCCATGTTTTATTCACTTAAGAAGTTACAATGTTTAGTTCTTGAATCCACAGTAGCTTCCTTGTGTACTTCCAAGGTTAACCACCCCATCTACAGACACTCTTTTAGAGCTACTACTCCACTCGGGCCTTGTGTTGAGTTGCTCACTAAGTGTTGTTTCACTCAACACTTAGCTATCCAAATATGTTCCTCAACTTACTTGTTACAAGTTTTCCCTTGTAAAGATTTAATCCTCACAAGAGATTACAATTAAGAGGATTGCAAGATTACAACTTCCATATGATTAACTCAATACGCTTGAGTGTTATGTCTTGCTTCTTGGTCTCCATTCCTTTACATAGGCTTGTGATCTTCATATGACAACTGAATGAGATCTTCAGACAATCTTGGCAAGTTTCCAAATAACTACAATTGGTGTTGTCATGATTTCAATGTCATTGGCTCTGAATTTGAACTTTTTGTACTAAGCCCTTGGATCTGATAATGATATGATCATTATAAGATCCGATTTGAGCTAAGAAATCTTACTTTGAATGACATGAATCTTATAAAAAACTATCAAAATAATCCCATAACATATTTCAAAGATATGTCGAAGATAGGTTCCAAAAATATAACATAGATACTTTGATCCGCATAAATACCACATGAACTTTAGGCAAGTATGTCAATAATTAAACTCATAATATCTCTAAAGATATCGACTAAAATCAATTTGAAGATCTTGTGAGAATCATTTCCAAATAAGGCTGAACATGCTTTAAGAAAGAAATTGATAATTATATCAAAATCAACAATTAAAGGCAAGTGTTCCAAATATCTCAACAAATTAATCACGTGTAAATTACTCATAAAGATTATGAAATTCAATGAACAAGTACTCCAAAGTCTATCTCAAACACTTTGACCTGATCTAAAATCTACTACAACTACCATAAATAAATGTAGACTACAATCAATCACTTTTGATTAACAAGATTAACAAGAACAAAAACCTGCAATTCAGCACGTACTAACTGACACTTGGCACACCTATACACATAACAAGCTTTTTCCCTAAGTCTCCTATTGTTACTGTTCTAATAACCCGGCAAATTCACATTCATAGCCTCAACTAAGTCAATCAATTTGAACCCCACAAATGTTCACATCACCGCATACATGTTAAATAAAATAACAGTTCACAGCAAGTAAGCTCACAATAGTAACCATGCTCAGTTACAACTCACAAGTTAAATCATCTATCTCCCTCCATTAGCAGCACCCACAAATTGCTACCTCAAATTCATACCAAACACCCAAATAGACTCAGCCATTCCATTCCATCACTCGTATTTCAACAATTCCCCAATTTACAAACATTCAACCTCAATGATTCCAAATCTTTCATGAGGAAATAAAATTTCAAAATTAATTAATAAATTTAGGGATCAAAGACCACCCAGTCTCGAATTCAAGGTATTGGACCCGATTTAGGTCTAATTTGGGCGAGTTGATCAGTTGCTATCCTTCATTCTCTCCCTTCGCACTGCTCCTCTTAGTTATGCTTCAGTCAAATGGTGTGACCCTCAGCCCATAGCCATCTCCTTTAGTTTCTTTCTGGTCAACAGTTCAAGTGTAACCGCCCGTGGTGGTAGTGGTGTATATTGGTCATGGTGGGCTAGGGTTTGGCCCCACTTCTCCCCTTCGCTTCCACTCTGCACCACACTCGGCTCAGGTTGGGTCTACGGCTTGATGGTCCTAGCTACTCATCGCTGGTGATTAGGTTGCCACCACCTTCACCGCCGCTAGTAACGTCACCTGTCGCATGCTCCACTGTGTCGCCTCAATCCTTTCTCTCTCTCTCTTTCTCTCTCTTTGTATGTGGGTTGTGTTGAGTAATAGGGGGGTTTAAGCCCCCTCTTTTTCTTTTTTTAACCTACTAAACTCAAAATGAATTTCACCTACATAAACCAAGCCCACTTGCCTTGGACCTCAAATAGCCCAATCCACTTCATTAATCTCGCATAATCACTTACCGAGCCTAATTTTAACTGAACTTCCTAATTTCACATAATCACAAATTAAATCAAGAAAATTCCAAAAATTAATACACTTAATCAACATGCAAAATTTACTCTAATATGGCCACACAATAAAATATAGCTAATAGAATTATAACCATCATAATTAAATTAATTGAAATTTCTTGACTATTACACTCTCCCGTCCTTAAAAGAATTTCATCATCAAATTTTCAAAGTTTATGGTTCAATAACGCACAGAGTTCACATACGCATGGCGTAACCACACAAACTCAATGACAGAATCCAAAACTTTACTCTACAATTAAATACAAATTTCGAATCAGGAAAGAAAGCTTATAGTATTCAGTCACCTCCTCGCCAACCCTCTTTAAGCATCTACTCACTTTACTAAGGCATCGAGGGCAAATCATGTACGAAAGTGGTAAATGAGTTGGCATGGATAACTATATCAAACCCGTTTTAGAAACAAACACTAACTTTCAAATTTATGCTTAACAACATCAGCACAACAATTTATGCTCTATGTTTATACGTCAACATGAGCTGACATTTAAGGGATTTTCATTCATAGAAGCTTACATAGAACAAGTCAAGGTCAGAAAAAGGCAGTCAACTTCATTCTAAAGCATGAATAAACTGAATCATTTTAGAATCAAATCAATTAATCAGAAACCTGGCCTTTAGATCACACTAGAGTAGTAAGGACATCACATGCCATCACATAGCATCGCACTGGTAACAACAACAATCAAAATGACACCTAAAGTTAATAGGACATCTTATAGGATAACTCAGCATTTTGAAGACCAATAATTACAAGCAACGTCAACCAATGTAACAAGAATATGGTATGTGAGTAACTGAAAATAATATATGAGGCTATCAATCAATGAGTAAGGAAATAACCCAGAAGGAAAATGGTCTGATAAGAATGCAAGCTAATGGGCTACAGAGGTCCAATACATTCCCCTTGCACACAACTTGTTTAAAGGAGGTCGTAAGTTTGTCTTGGGTAGGGGTTGGATTGTCATAAGATCTCTATATCCAACAACGTATAATGCATTTATAGCTTGGTCACTAATTCAGCCACCTTGAATAAGCTACTTTAGATGAGGGATCTTAAATGAGCAGACTTCTAGTTTCGATGATTTATAGAATACAGCATGTCAAGTAGCATAGGGTAAGCAAGGCAGTTAACTGGAGTTTCTGGGCCGATGCCTCGCATCATACTTACATATGTAATTAACTAACAAAAGGCCTATAGTGAGGGTGCATAGTTAAAAAGGCAATCAAATAGACAGGGTAATCACATTAGTTTACCTGATGAAAAGTTCTATCCTAGGGTCTCCGTAGGAAGCTAATTATCTCTAAATCATGAAAACATGCGAGTGAATGACATGCACACAAACATAACTCTAGGTTGTTTGTACCCTTATAAGAATATCATAGGTATGTAATGCAACACAACAAAGCCACACTAGATCATGCACTTTGATTAATCACATTAACAACCATGTTTCACAATTCGATGATCAAGTAATACGACATAAGACTCCAATTATATGACCATGAGTACACCTAGCACATCGTCATGTCATATGAAGTACATGGACAATTACATATTCACGTAGATGCAGGTCTATTAGGTCATAAAATACTATTATGTAGGATGGTTGCATGATAACAAGGTGAACCAAACAACCCCATTAATGGCAATAAGTGGATCGACTAATTAAAAAAAAACACAACTCTAAGGTTTCTCCATGATGTTTACCATGTAGCATATGGCAATACACAGCTTGGTCATGTCATACCATGGCACTCAGATTAGTCATGCTAATGGTTATTTTTTGCAACTCACCTCATCAAGTTTAGAGTAAAGAGTTCAATCATGATCTTAGTGGATAGCATGCCATCCTTGTCAACTATGAAATATACAAGGGTAACGCATGCGAATGTAGGCTCTTACAGTCACTAGAGTATCATTAACTTAAGTATGCACTAATGTATGCACATCCGGCCACTCGAGCTATAACATGAGATACTAGAAATCATGTAGTGCCAATAACGACTGGACGATCATATCATGCAACAAACCACATTAACTAAATCATTTGCCCAATTGAACCACATGCCTAACTAGACTCAAGCTGAACAAACACCAAGAAGTTCATTTACTTAGCAAGCCATTCACAAAGCGCATCAACGACCATTTAATAACTAATCTAGGTAACTATATAAGCTCCTACAAGCTTTATATCATAACTGTTGCCACCTTTACACTCTAAAATGCACAGACTCACGGTGTTGTCACATGAGAAGATATCTAGATGAGTATAGGCGATTGCGAACCCTAGTTTACAACCTATAGTCAAAGGTTTCCTTAGATGGTTTGTAGGACACGTCCGTCCTATTGAGGTTTGTAGGGACTTTAAGGACTCGCAGTGAAGAAGGGAAGTTCATTCACTTATAAGAAGTTCTGGCTTCTGAACTTTGTTTACATACTCAATAAAGTACTAGTGAGGTATAGACCATTCACCCCAAGAGGTGACATGCATGGTTTGACAACGTCAAAGTCTACCAGGTTCTTTCTCCCCTCTTCTTTCTAGGTGTATTAGGGTTTAATTTAAACAAAATATTGTCCACCCCACAAAACAAATAGCAACCTATATGACAAAAAGCAAAAATTACATCATGTAAACAGCACGGACACGCAGTGGCAGCATAAAGGCAACAACGATAAGGATATAGAATAGAGGGAACAACATTTAAGCAATGATCAATATGACCCTACCATAATCACCCAAATTTACATGCAAACACATGAAATTCTCACTTAATTTCCTCAAGCAATTTAAAACTTCTAGATGAAAGACGTAATCTAGTAAGGTTTTTAGACAAAGGAAATAAACCCTAATCACTTTCCTAGTAGTTCATCATTAACAAATCCATTGATATGCACATCTCAGTTTGTACACACTCACTAATTAGATCATGTCATGCATATGAATACATGCTCACAAATCTAAACTCAAGCATTATCACAAAATGGATGCAAGTCTTCAGATGCAAAAGTAAAACCTAACTTAGCAATTAGAAAAGACCTTAACACTCCAAAATCTTTGTGTCTCGAAAATGGAAAAATAATTTAACCATTCAAACCCTTTCTCTATAACATTTTGAGTACACTCTCCCTACAATGGGGCCCGAGGAGCAAATCATACAGAAGGGTAAAGAATGGGCTCAGGATTAACCATTTCCAACCTTTTGAGTTCAACACCAAGCATACCTTCAACTGTGTAGTCAAAGGTGTGTGCACAAAACTAGTTACTACTGAAGCCAACACTTGGCTAATGTATAGGAGTACAAGTCATATACCCCACATTCTAAAACACAGCTCGCCCATATAATAAATCAGGTTACTCTAATAACATAACAATCACATCAGCTAATACACAAAAAATGCAATTACACCTAAACATACACATCAGCTAATATACAAAAAATGCAATTACACCTAAACATACACCATATGTTACATCATCACTCAAGAGGTACCTAAATAACTACATGAAAATGCAAGACTAAAGTCACTACCTATGGCCATAGGTCCTACTCCAATGCCATCTGTAACACCCCTACCATAAGGACTAGAGGTATTACTGCTTTTAAAAATTTTGAAACAAAATGGACAGAGTTCCGCCTAAAAAGTGACCATGCCTTAGGCTTATAGCCTTACATTTGGTACCTATAGCAATAAAAATAAAAAGGATATACCCTATAAGCTTGAATGCTATAAGCTACAGACTACAACTCTATAGGTCACGCATCCAGAGTATAAAGAAAGAAATGAACGGTATAGCTCAAGGGATCACATATTCGGAGCACTGGGTTTACATCCCAAAAATAACTTAACTCTAACCCCAAAAAAAAAAGGACTGACTATCCAGATGGTTGGCTCAGACGACCATTCAGAAAGGCTGCTAGACAATATGCAATACATAAGCCAATGTATTTAACTTATATGTGCTTAAGAACTTACAAATACATCACGTTATATGATTAAACTCATGAATCTAAGTATACATGCACATAATTCCCTTGACGCCTATCAATCAGACAGCCAAGAGAAATCAACTCAATGAATCAACAACTTCCACTTGTCTTTTCAAGAATCTGGGGGAAAAGGGAACGAGAGAGGGTGTATGCTACCACACACTTAGTGGATAATCTACAATCCTGAAACCTAAAACAGTTGCATACAATTACCACAAGTAGCAGCCACAGAGAATTTTTACTTAATATTATCATATTAAGTACACATGATGAAGAAAGTCCAGTTGACCTTTAATAAGACCCAATAATAGGGGAATATGGGCTATTCCATTCTTAATTTAACATTTCATATCAAAGGGGTTCACTTGGGTTACCAACCTAAGCTCTTTCAACATAAAACCGAAAGTAATAACCAAAAAGGGATAAAAACTCTTACTTAAACCTAATGGAACCATTATAAAACTTGTTTTGCATGGGAAAGGTCATTTTTGATTTAATGTAATTCCTTTCCAAGATTACTTACACTTGTGAAATCTTTACACTGACATAATTCAGAAACTAGTAGTTTCCAGTGCACAGCAGATAAAAAAGTCACTTTTAGGGCATTGGATTGACAAGTTAGCGCTCTCTTTAAGTGAGTAATATAACTCATGACTTTTTTTTTATCCCCGGGGCCTTTGAAAATCAATGGACTGCTACCCTTGTCAGGGTAGTCACATTCAGGATTCCCAGTCAATTCGGGATCCTCTAGTCTAACTCTCGAAATTGAGTCCTTTATAATTAGCACTATCCTCCTGGCCAAAATGTTTCATGTGCAACGCACTTTCAAGCACATAAAAATAGTTTACAGTCATTAAAATGAACCTCAGAACATCAAGTATCAATCACCATGAAAACTAACACCATTTTTTTCAAAGAATGTCACAAAAATTACACTTTTTTAAAAAGACAACCTTGAAATCATTTAGAAGTGTTACAAATAAAGATAAGCAATCTCAAATATTTGTTCCGTTTTCAATTTGATAACCAAGTTACTAAAGCTTGCTTAATTAAAAGGACTCCAAAACATGTTTAGCCAAGGTATATGTACAGACTCGTTTTGAATACTTAATTGTAGCTTATATGACTTCCAAACATGGTTCAACTTGACTTAATAAAGCAAGGTAATACTTTTACCAAATGAGCAATCTTACACATAGTTTCAATGTGCCCAAATGTCGTTTAAATCTTAGCTCAAAAGGGTTGGACCAAGCCACTTTATGGGTCAACTTAGCCAAGTAATGCTCAAAATCTGACTCGATCGCTTTAGTCACTAACTTGGGCACTTCAAAGTCCACAGTCCATGCAAATCTAATTTCATTTTGGTTCTAGTGCAGACATGATTGTTTTTCACTTTTGGTTAACAAGATTAACGAGAATAAGAACCTGTGATTCAACATATAGTAGCAACTAACACATGGCACACCTATACACACAACAAGCTTTTCCCCGCAATTCTCCAATAGCTACTGTTCTAATAAACCAATAAATTCACATTCGGAGCCTTAACTAAGTCAATCAATTTGGACCCTACAACCATTTGCATCACCACATACATATTAAATAAAACAACGGGTCACAACAACTAAGCTCACAACAATAACCACGCTTAGTCACAACTCACCATTCGAATCCCCTATCTCCCTCAATTAGCACCATCCACAAATTGCAACCTCAAATTCATACCAAATGACCCAGTAGACTTAACCATTCCATTCATATTTCAACAATTCCCTAATTTACAAATATTCAGCCTCAATGATTCTAAAATCTTTCATGAGCAAATAAATGTAATACTCTAAGTATGGCTTAAAAGGATTGAAGCGACTACTCGTATTACCTAAGGTGCACCTTCTTTTTCGAGAAGCGTACTCATAAGACTTTCACAGTTAAGCGTGCTTATTCTGGAGAAATTTTGGAATGGGTGACCTTTTAGGATGTTTCTCAGGTAGAGTGTGAGTAAGGCTGACACACATTGGAAAGCCTTGTGATGATTTTTGAAGCTAGTCGATGATCCTTGAAAGCATTCCTAGTAATAGTTCACAGCTCGCTAGGAGTCAGGTCATTATAACTTTACTGGCTATCATCGCTAATGACCTCTATTAATCAATACAGAAATTAAAATCTATTTACGCTTAAAACCAGGCGACAAAACTAAAAGTATGATGTTATTCCAAAGAAATTCAAAGAAATAATTTAAATAATTACATCGGGCGGGGATAAACTAACTAAAGATTACATCTTTACTCAAACTCAAAACTAAATAAAGCAACCAAGGGTAGTTAAGTCATGCCTTCAGGATACCCCATCTGATCTACTTGGGAACCCAGTAGAATGACACCTCCTTAACCAATGTCTCAGTCTTTTTACCTTCTAATATTCTCAGTATTCGATGTATTTCTGTTAAGAGTTTTTAGTTTATGTCTCTCTAGTTATGTGCGGTATTTGTCCTACAATTTTTTTTTCTATATCTAACCCAAGAGGGTAGCCTTATTTTATATCGCTAAAAGGGGGTGATACAAGCTTATTAGAAAAAAGAGACCAAATTCAACCCTTAGTAATGATGCCTAGACTTGATCACTAGAAGACCTGAAGTCTAACGTCTATACTTTTTCATCGTGACAGAGGCTAACGGCGTAATGCCTGAACTTAGCCACTGATGGTCTTAGAGCTCTGCTCATGCCCACTTTTGTTGTGATGGAAAGTGATGGTGAAATGTCTCATTGTGCCGGGAGCCAACAGCATGCCATTCTACTGGAAGCCAGCGTAATTATTGAAATGTCTCATGTGTCGAGATCCAGTAGTTTTTATATTTGACCTTTTGTTGATCTATCGAACTTTTATCAGTCTAACGGCTATGAGATTTGCTCTTTCGCTAATCTCAGGATCAGTTATTGATTTAGTAGACCCCTTGCCAGTTTAAGCAAATCTTTCACCAGTCTTGCAACTATGAATTTTGACCTTTTGCCAATCTAGCAAACCCTTTGTTGGTGTAGCAGTTGCAGATTGGTGGCATGTGAGCCTGAAGACTTGTAGTCAGATCTCTATGAACTTGGTGGCTTATAAACCTGAAGACCTGTAGCCCAGTCCCTATGAACTTGATAGCATATGAGCCTAAAGACCTGTAGCCAGGTCCCCGTGAACTTGATGGCGTATGGCCTTAAAGGCCTATGGTTAGATACTTATGAACTTGGTGGCATATGAGCGTGCAGACATGTAGTTGAATCTCTGTGAACTTGGTGGTGTGAGAATTCGACGACCTGTAGGCAGATCCGTATGAACTTGGTAGCGTAAGGGCCTGAAGACTTCCAACCAAATCCCTATGAACCTGGTGGCATGAGTGCCTAAAGACCTATGGCCAGATCCCTATGAACTTAGTGGTATGAGAGACTGAAGACCTGTAGCCAAATACCTGTGAACTTTGTGCTATAAGAGCCTAAAAACCTATAACCAGATCCCTGTGAAATTGATGGTGTGAGAGACTAAAGACCTATAGTCAGATCCCTATGAATTAAGTGGTATGAGAGGATGAAGACATATGGTGAGATTCCTATGAACTTAGTGGCATGAGAGATTGAAGACCTATAGCCAAATCCCTTTGAATTTTATGGGGTGAGAGCTTGAAGACCCATGGGCAGATCCCTATGAATCTGGTAGCGTGATAGCCTAAAGACCTTATAACTCGGTCATTCACTTGTTGTTAGTAGGATGTTGAGATATTAAATCTTTAAGTTTGACTTTTTATCACTCGGATGTTGATGTCATGTCCTTATGGGAGCTTGCTGAATGTTAGAATGTTTGAGATATTGAGATGTCCTTTTAGGCTAAGATGCATAGGATGAGATGTCCTCTATGGCTAGATTTTCTTGGACTTCATTACCTAATAATATAAAGTTAGATTGTTGTCCTTTCTATAAGGATGTGGGTGAACTGTCCCAGGGCGATGATGCATATATAAAGCCTGCTTTAAGGACGGAGCCCCCATTTTGACTGATCCTAGTTTAGGTGAGGATCAGATTATAGATGTCTTCTATGATAGTTGTTGATGCAATCTTGAGAACATTTGTTGTAGAATCATGGCTAACCAGGGTTGTGTGCCTTTCTTGTAGGGTTACTGTCATGGATGAATGCACTCTTCTTTGATTTTGGGTTCTCAAGTGGTCAAGATAGAGGGAAGGATAGTAAATAGGTTGTAGATCTATATATAGATCGAGCTGCACTTATTAGCCTAGGTTAGACTATGAATTTGTGTCAGCTGTACAAGGTTAACTATACTGACTTATGAAGATCTAACCACATATGCAAATAGGTGAAGGTCTCATGCTAACTTTCAAGTCTCTTATAGAAAGTTCGATTAAGGTATAGCAGACTGATGGAGCAGGCACAGTGCTGTTCTGTAGCTTAAGCTGCATCAGAGGGTAAAAAACTTGAGTGATTGCTTTGTTAGGCTAGGTCATGAAGTATAAGCTACTTGGGATAGAAAATCTTTCTTCTGAATAGAGGACTAACTTTTACTTTTGTACTAAAGTGCTCATGTTCTAAAAACTCCACTATTTCTATTTGTTGTAACAGAAGCCCCAAATTGTGCACGAATATGGCAGATGAAAATGCTTTTATTGATGCTGCCTAGAGTAGCCCTTAGTTTAGTATAAAACATATGGTTATCTCCTAGTTGGGAAATGTTTACCATAATAGAAGCTTAATTATCTTGGGAAATTAGAGGAGGCCCCTGTAATGCATAATGGGTAAGTGCCCATTTAGAAATGTTGAGAATATACAGCAAATATCCATTCTTGAATTTGTAATCAAGGCTAAGTCAAAAAGTTCTAGATTTTGAAACGGAGTTGAGATTGGAGGTTATGATAATTGAGAGGAAGTGGATAAATAGTTTTTCCAAGACAGGGGTGGGGAACAGAATACTTTTTTGTCCTAAAAAACCCATGTTTAATTTTCACTCTTCTTGTCCCTAGTCTACTTTTTCAGGTTTTCAGGGCAACCACATTCTCTCTCTCTCTCTCTCTCTCTCTCTCTCTCTCTCTCTCTCTCTCTTTCTTTTAAGACCAAAGGACTTATTGAAAAGTATCTTCAAGGAAAATAATCTTCATGGTCACGCTTAAAGAGACTACCTGTGTATCCTATGTAGAATCAGGCCAGTCATAGTTCGAGAACAAGAACATGCAGCTTAAAAGAAGGATGCCTTCAAGAGGATTGTTTAAGGTGGCCTTGAGGGTTAGTGTAAGACCCGCCTCCCTTATTTTTAAGTTAACCTGTCTATTCTATGTTTTACGTCATAAATCGTATTTTTATTAACTATATGATTTATGTTATTATTAACGTTACTTATTTATAAATTTATTAAATCGATGCTAACTTGAGTTTTTAAAATCGTTTTTGTTTTAATTAGTTGACTCCCGAAACCTAGATTGAAGTTTTAGCTGTGGGACATTTTTGACTGGAATTAGCCTAATCGCTAATGAGTTTAGGGCCAAAACATGGTTACGTTAGCTAGTTGAACAACCAAAACAAAAAAAAAAGGAAAAAGAAATGTCAAAAGGGGAGGGGCCTGAGTGCGGGTTGGAGAACCCTGAAACCCCCCCGACCCTCTCACGTCCTCTCTCTTTCTAAACCTCACTCACTCTCTCTCTCTCTCTCTCTGGGGCCACGGTCGCCGGCTGGCGTCACCGCCGACCGCCACCTGTCACCGGTGAGAGAAAGGGACGACCGGTCCCCCCAGCCGCGCCAACCAGCACCCATCGTCCTCCACTTCTCGTGGCTAAAAATCAACCCAAACACGCGTCCACCACCCGGAAACCGGCCACCCACGTGCCGGAATCCAGCGACACACACCTCCCTCGGTCCCCTCTATAAATTGGGGACTGAATTTGAGCCGAAAACCACCAAAAATGCCACATCTACGGGGGGTAACGCCTTGGTTTTGTAAAAACGCGGCTGGGATTCAGGAGTAAGTAGATTAGGGTGTGCTTTGGGGTTGATTAGAGTTGAAAATTCGATTAATCTAAGTAAGTGTTTCTCCCCTCCTAAACTATTACTATTTTCGAAAATGTTTTTCAGCAGATTGAGGTTGCATGTCAGATTAAGGTTGTCTAAATTCGTTAGAAATGTCAAGAAGTAAATTATACATGTTTAGCTTCGATTCAATTAGTTAATTTATGCCTGAGTTTCTAATTCAAAATGAATTATGTATGTTTAGCTTCGATTCAAAGCAATTGAGTTAATCTATGCCTGAGATTGTAGTCCGAAGTGAATTATATATGTTTAGCTTCGATTCGAATCAAATTAGTTAATCTATGCCTAAGATTCTAATTCGAAATGAATTATATATGTTTAGCTTCGATTCAAATTAATTTAGTTAATGTATGCCTGAGGTTTTACTTCGAACTGAGTCATACATGTTTAATACCAATTTTAGTAAATTTAATTAATGCGTGCTTGAAGGTTCGACTTGAATAAGTAACTATGACACGACAAATGATTGCCTAAAGTTGTATTATGCTTTAATGACATAAAAAGGGATTGAATGATAACCTTGATTTAATAAACGGATACCATGAGACGCATTATGCTTAAAGGGGCCTAAATAGGTTCGATTAGTAAGTTCGATGTAAATAACGAATACTTGGATTCGCATTATGTCTAAATGACCTAAATGGGTTCGAAATAGCAACAGTGATATGATAAACAGAAGCTTAGAACCGTATTAGGCCTAAATGACCAAGTTAGCCGAAATAAGTGAGTCGTTTTATGTTTAAATAGAGACTCGATTCTTGTTAAGCTTAAATGGTATGAATAAGCATGCTTAGTAAAACGCTTGAATCGCTTTACGCCTAAAATGACCAAAATAGCTTAAATGAGTGAGTCGCTTTATGCTTTGATAGATATTCGATCCTTGTAAAGCTTAAACGATATAAATAGGTATGCTTAGTAAAACATCTGGATCGTGTTATGTCTAAATGACCATTTTAGCCTAAATAGTGAATCGTGTCATGCCTAAATAAAGACTAGACTCATGTTATGCTTAAATGACGTAATAGGCTAAAAGTAACTTAGAGTCAATGAATGAATGCCCAAATCAACGCTTGTCTATTCAGTTGAATTATGCCTATACAATAGCTTTAGACATAGTATTTGGATGATGAACCTAACATGTCTGCGTCCCCTAACTGCCATACATGAATGCAATCATGTTTCACGCTTAGTTAGTTTAACCTAACATATTAGACGTCCGTTTCAAGTTAAGTTCGTATGAATACTTATATGTATATGTGTATACATATATATATATATATGTGTGTGTGTGTGTGTGTGTGTGTGTGTGTATGTGTGCGTGTGCATGGTTATAACCGTTGGTTGCAGCGCTCTGCTAATTGTTAGTTGTTTAACCGGTAAGTCTAGCATTGGTAAGTTGCGTAAGTTATGTATCGCTTTTCAGTATATCATAATGATTAGGATGCTAGATTGTGAAATTGAAACCGAGATGGTAGTTGGATGGTTTGAGAAAGAACTATGAGTGGTTCGAGGTCCTTGTGGTACGGTGCTTGTGAGGAGGGAGCCCGGGTTGTGAATTAACCGCAATCGTGTGGATTGCGAGGCCATGTGTGGCTCATTGTGTTGTTGAAATGATTATGAAGTGCTTGAATGTGAGACGTGTAAACCCTTTTCCCTTTTATATGTCTAAGATGCATTATGTGTGAAAGTGTGGTGATTTGACAAAGAACGTTTCTCATGTTTTCAAACTAATAATAGCCATGATTAATAGCAAGCAATGGCCTATTTTAGCTACACCAACAGTATTTGGGAGTGAACCTGCTTGAACGGGGGAATCCCTAAAACGTTTTAGAAAGGTGTGAGTTATATGATGAATGATTTTACCAAAAGAAACAACAAAGTTACTAGCCGTTATGGCCGATACGCTTTAAATTGGCTAAGATAATGTACTTCGGACAATATGATATGAATGATGTTGCCTAGGGAATAAGTCCTGGTACTAGGAGACCCTAGAAGACCCTGACGAGGGTAATGTAAAGGTCCGATATGTTATATGTAGCCATCCCGGGAGTAAAAGCTTAGCATGAGCATTAGGTCTCACTATGGGGTTGAGAATAGATCTCACCCAATCAGCACCCTGTAATGATCTTACGCTAGATGTATTTTCCTAATAAGCAAAGAAAAGTAATTGACGCTTGGCCATTTTACAAGTGTTGAATGAAAGAAAGTTTTTATGGGCCCTAAGTGGCCATATGGAATGAAGTATGAAAAATTTTATAAGGGTCGTTATACGGCCATTACGAAATGAAATCTCTTTTAGAAGGACAAGAGTCTCAAGAGGATGAGAAAATGTTTTCAATGAAAGAAAGAAAGTTTTCAATGAATGCTTAATGAAATGATTCTTAAGCATGTTTGAATGTGGATTCTAATATCATGCACCCTCACCCTTTTTCTACTTTAAGTCTATTTGATTAAACATGCATGCGTTGAATAAGGAAGTTTCTAAGGCGTTAAAGGATCCATGAATGAATGAATGAATGGTTGTCATATGAATAGCCTAGCGTGTGAAAGATCTATAAATGAGAACATCCCTCCTGAATGACTGAATGAATGAAGGTTTGAAGTGTGAGTAGTCCATGAATGTGTCATATAGCTTAATATAATATTTGGTAATATAGACATGCTTGATATGTGGTTAATACGAGTAGTATTGCTTGCAACGGTTTTATTTTAGGGAGTGGAGGAATACTCACTGAGCATGTGGTGGCTCACTCCATTTCCTTTCCCCTTTTTCCCCAGGTTTTCTTTATGACAGGAAGAAGTTGAGTCAGCTACGTTCAGATGGAATCTATTCTTGCTTGCAAGGTGTCGTGTGTGCCTATTTTGAAAGGATCTTACATCTTAATGAAGTCATGTAATGTATTCTTAGTTTGTAAACGTATGTAGGCCAAGTATTCTAGTTCATGTAATGCATATGGTATAAAGATCGCTCTGTATGGCCATATGAGCCAACCATCTAAATAGTTATATGCCTTCTTGGTTAAAGTTAGTTATGTTTTGGGATGTAAACCCCAATACTCCAGTTGTGTGAACCGTTGAGTTGTATCTTTCATTTATTCTTTATTAATGAACTATGCTGTTTGGTGTACTCCGAGCGGGTGGCTCATTGAGTTATGAACTCCGGCGTATGGCCGTTGAGTTTCTTTTAATTTTTTGCGCTTCCGTTGATTGCAGGGACTTATTGTAAGGTTTTTAGCCTGAAAACAGTCAGTTTTTAGGGGAAACTCTGTCCGTTTCATCCCAGAAATTTATGTAAGAAGTTAAGAAAACGTAACGCTTCCTGACCCTAGAGGTTGGGGGTGTTACATTGATGGTATTAGAGCAAAGGTCCTGCGACCATAGACCGCGACCTGAGTCTTACATTTCATATAGTCGCCTAGGAACACTGTATGGTTATGTGACATATGCCTGCTTTGTGTGCAAATGTGAGCTTTATGTGAATGTTCGCGCGTTTCACTAGTTAGATGCAGCTTGAGTAAGCTGAATGGTTGGATGAGAGAACCATTTGTTAAGATATAGGTCGAGTGGTTCGTATTGTCATGCATGAGATAAGTGTTAGTTCAATCGAAGGTTGTTTCGTTTATATGCTTTGGTGATTTTAATTCAATGTTTAAAGAATATATGATTTGAATCGAATAATTGGAAAGGCTTAATTCGACGCTTATCTTTGCCCCTAAAATACGATTTACTCCTCGGGCCCCATAATAGAGTGAGCAGACGTATTCAAAGGTTAGTAGAGAAAGAGCTAGAAGCAATTAAACTATTTCTTTTTGAAAGTCTAAAGACTTTGAAAGTTAAAGTCTTCCTGATTAGTGAGCTAAGGTTTTGCTTTCGCATTAAAGATCTTTTTAATTATTTGGTTGAGTCTTATTGTTGCAACCGAAGACTCGCATTTGCTTTGTAATAATGCTTGGATTTAGCCATACGAGCGTAACTGTCTATGTGTAATCAAATGATTTTTGAGTGTCCACATGCCAAGATGTATGCATTGCCGGATGTGTTAACGATGATTTGTTTGCAAGTGATTAGAGGTAGCTTTCTATGACTGAGAATCTCACTAGGTGACGCCCCCTATATGTGAATTTTGAGTTGTTTTAAGAAATTAAATAAGATTTCGATATGCTTGGATAGAAATTAAGCAATAGTAGTGCATTTCTCTTAACTATTACATGAAAATTATCCTCACTGTCTAGCGCAATGCTTGTTGTCACCTGTACAATGTTCTTGATGTCCTATGTGAAATTGATAGCGTCCTTGCTCTATCAAACCCCAATACACCCAGAATGAACAAGGTAGAGAAAGCCTGACACACACTTTGAAATTGTATGCCTCTTACTAAGGTGAATGTGGTTGATACAGCAGTTGTGACATTATGTGTAATACTAAGCTCGAAAGAGCTTATGTAATTACTTAGACTTGTTTTAGAGCAATCGTTGATAAGTTATGTTATTGAAGAGCCAAGTAATTGGATTTCCTACTGTTAGTACATCCTTCAGTGTGATTATGTATATGATTGAGTTAGATGGACTACTTGAGTTGATCGACAGGATGGGGTAAGGGAATTGCCTAATTGTTATATGAACTAAAGTGCCCCTATTCTTATGTTTTGTTAAAGTCGCTATTTATTCATCTACTTAGCTAGAAATCTTGTAACCATAGGAGTTGCATTTGCACTTGCTTGCCTTGCGCATTCTATGCCTGATCATATCGCATGCTAGCATACCCATGATCATACTTGGATGCGTGACTCCAAAGTTTATGAATGATTGTACGTAAAATGTTTGATGGCTTGGTTGATCAGTATGACATGGGATGATATGATTGAGAGTGCCACATGTAAATTGGTAATCTTCATGGCGAACCTTGGCATTGCATTTTTGTTAGTTGTTATGATTAGTCTTCCCATTTGCATGTTACCATGTTACAATTATGAGTGCTAGTACTTCACGAACTTAGACACCTATACTCGTGTGAACGTGTGAATATGGGATTGTCTAGGTACCTTATGAGACTCAATGATGTGCTTGGTATACTTGTGGTTGTATCGAAATCCTTACTGCATCACTTGATCATTGAAGTGTGGAGTATGGTTGCAATTAGGGATAATTGAAATGTATCATCCAATTTAAAAGAGCTATGTCGTGATATATACTTGTGATCCTTTAATAAGGTTGTAAACGGGCAGAGTCACGGGCATAAGCATGTCATCTTACTTGCATATTCTCATGATATAGGGATGTTTGTTTTATATGTGACGCTAAGTGATGTTGTGTGATGTATCCATTACTTTGCTATTAAAAAAAAAAAAAACTCCCTGGTTAAGTAACTCAGTTTTGAAATGCTTCGATTTTGTATGCTGGTGAATGATCTTGACTTAGTTAACCGTCTTAGGATGACCTTGATTTGTTTCGTTAAAAGTCTCCATATAGGGAAAGCTTTTAGATGCTAATTTGTATCGATGCGTAAATGTAGATCTGTTTGAAACAAAGTGGTTTTCTAGACTTGTTGCTCAGATACAGGATTTAAAGTCTGTGTTCCTGTTTAAAATAAGCTTAATATGGTTTTCTACGCCAACTCATTTGCCCCTCTTCAATGCGATTTGCGTCGGCGCCTAAATAGAGTGAGTAGACGCTTGAAGAGGATTGGCGAGGAGGAGACTGGATACCATAAACCATTTTCTTTCGATTTAAAAGAAGTAGTGTCTGCAAAATGAAACCTTTTGAAAACCTACCGCGTAGATCCTAGTTATGTGCATGCATTCTAGAAAAGGCCGAGCTTAGATTTAGAATTTCGAGGACGAAATTCTTTTAAGGGGGGAAGAGTGTAAGTCCCGCCTCCCTTATTTTTAAGTTAACCTGGCTGTTCTACGTTTTACGTCATAAATCGTATTTTTATTAACTATATGATTTATGTTATTATTGATGTTACTTATTTATAAATTTATTGAATCGACGCTAACCTGAGTTTTTAAAATCGTTTTCGTTTTAATTAATTGACTCCCGAAACCTAGATTGAAGTTTTAGCTGTGGGACGTTTTTGGCTGGAATTAGCCTAATCGCTAACGAGTTTAGGGCCAGAACATGGTTACGTTAGCTAGTTGAACAACCAAAACCAAAAAAAAGGAAAAAGAAATGGCAAAAGGGGAGGGGCCTGAGTTCGGGTTGGAGAACCCCGAAACCCCCCCAACCCTCTCACGCACTCTCTCTGTCTAAACCTAACTCACTCTCTCTCTCTCTAGGGCCACGGTCGCCGGCTGGCGTCACCGCCGACCGCCACCTGTCGCCGGCGAGAGAAAGGGACAACCGGTCCCCTCAGCCATGCCAACCACCGCCCAAACTCCACCACCCATCGTCCTCCACTTCTCACGGTCAAAAATCAACCCAAACACGCGTCCATCACCCGAAAACCGGCCACCCACGTGTCGGAATCCGGCGACCCACACCTCCCTCGGTCCTCTCTATAAATTGGGGACCGAATTTGAGCCCAAAACCACCAAAAACGCCACACCTACGAGGGATAACGCTTGGGTTTTGTAAGAACGCGGCTGGGATTCAGGAGTAAGCAGATTAGGGCGTGCTTTGGGGTTGATTAGAGTCGAAAATTCAACTAATCCAAGTAAGTGTTTCTCCCCTCCTAAGCTATTACTATTTTCGAAAATGTTTTTCAACAGATTGACGTGGTATGTCAGATTAAGGTTGGCTAAATTCGTTAGAAAAGTCAAGAAGTGAATTATACTTGTTTAGCTTCAATTCAATTAGTTAATTTATGCCTGAGTTTCTAATTCGAAATGAATCATGTATGTTTAGCTTCGATTCGAAGCAATTTAGTTAATTTATGCCTGAGATTGTAGTTCGAAGTGAATTATATATGTTTAGCTTCGATTCAAATCAAATTAGTTAATCTATGCCTAAGATTCTAATTCGAAATGAATTATATATGTTTAGCTTCGATTCAAATTAATTTAGTTAATGTATGCCTGAGGTTTTAATTCGAACTGAGTCATGCATGTTTAACACCAATTTTAGTAAATTTAATTAATGCGTGCATGAAGGGTCGACTTGAATAAGTAACTACGACACGACAAATGATTGCCTAAAGTTGTATTATGCTTTAATAACATAAAAAGGGATTGAATGATAACCTCAATTTAAATAAACAGAAACCATGAGACGCATTATGCTTAAAGGGGCCTAAATAGGTTCGATTAGTAAGTTCGATGTAAATAACGAATGCTTGGATTCGCATTATATCTAAATGACCTAAATGGGTTCGAAATAGCAACAGTGATATGATAAATAGAAGCTTACAATCGTATTAGGCCTAAATGACCAAGTCAGCATAAATAAGTGAGTCGTTTTATGTTTAAATAGAGATTGGATTCTTGTTAAGCTTAAATGGTATGAATAAGCATGCTTAGTAAAACGCTTGAATCGCTTTATGCCTAAAATGACCAAAATAGCTTAAATTGAGTGAGTCGCTTTATACTTAAATAGAGATTCGATCCTTGTTAAGCTTAAACGGTATAAATAGGTATGCTTAGTAAAACACCTAGATCGTATTATGTCTAAATGACCAATTTTTTTAAGCCTAAATACTGAATCGTTGTTGAAATGATTATGAAGTGTTTGAATGTGAGACGTGTAATCCCTTTCCCTTTTATATGTCTGAGACGCATTATATGTGAAAGTGTGCTGATTTGACAAAGAACGTTTCTCGTGTTTTCAAACTAATAATAGCCATGATTAATAGCAAGCAATGGCCTATCTTAACTATACAAACAGTATTTGGGAGTGAATCTGCTTGAACGGGGGAATCCCTAAAACATTTTAGAAAGGTGTGAGTTATATGATGAATGATTTTACCAAAAGAATCAACAAAGTTACTAGCCGTTATGGCCGATACGCTTTAAATTAGCTAAGATAATGTGCTTCGGATAATATGATGTGAATGATGTTGCCTAGGGAATAAGTTCTGGTACTAGGAGGCCCTATAAGACCCTGACGAGGGTAATGTAAAGGTCCGATATATTATATGTAGCCATCCCGGGAGTAAGAGCTTAGCGTGAGCGTTAGGTCTCACTATGGGGTTGAGAATAGATCTCACCCAATCAGCACCCTGTAATGATCTTATGCCAGATGTATTTTCCTAATAAGTAAAGAAAAGCAATTAGCGCTTAGCCATTTTATATGTTTTGAATGAAAGAAAGTTTTTATGGGCCTTAAGTGGCCATATAGAATGAAGTATGAAAAGTTTTATAAGGGTCGTTATACGGCCATTATGAAATGAAATCTCTTTTAGAAGGATAAGAGTCTCAAGAGGATGAGAAAATGTTTTCAATGAAAGAAAGAAAGTTTTCAATGAATGCTTAATGAAATGATTCTCAAGCATGTTTGAATGTGGATTCTACTATCATGTGCCCTCACCCTTTTTCTACTTTAAGTCTATTTGATTAAACATGCATGCGTTGAATAAGGAAGTTTCTAAGGCGTTAAAGGATCCATGAATAAATGAATAAATGGTTGTCATGTGAATAGCCCAGCATGTGAAAGATCTATGAATGAGAACATCTCTCCTGAATGACTGAATGAATGAAGGTTTGACATGTGAGTAGTCCATGAATGTGTCATATAGCTTAATATAATGTTTAGCGATACAGAAATGCTTGATATGTGGTTAATACGAGTAGTATTGCTTGCAACGGTTTTGTTTTAGGGAGTGGAGGAACACTCACTGAGCATGTGGTGGCTCACTCCATTTCCTTTCCCCTTTTTCCCCAGGTTTTCTTTATGACAGGAAGAAGTTGAGTCAGCTATATTCAGATGGAATCTATTCTTGCTTGCAAGGTGTCGTATGTGCCCATTTTGAAAGGATCCTACATCTTAATGAAGTCATGTAATGTATTCTTAGTTTGTAAACGTATGTAGGCCAAGCATTCTACTTTATGTAATGCATATGGTATAAAGGTCGCTCTATATGGCCTAGTTATATGTCTTCTTGGTTAAAGTTAGTTATGTTTTGGGATGTAAACCTCGATACTCCAGTTATGTGAACCGTTGAGTTGTATCTTTCATTTATTCTTTATTAATGAACTATGCTGTTTGGTGTACTCCGAGCGGGTAGCTCGTTGAGCTATGAACTCCAACGTGTAGCCGTTGAGTTTCTTTTAATGTTTTGCACTTCCGTTGATTACAGGGACTTATTGGAAGGCTTTTAGCCTGGAAACGGTCAGTTTTTAGGGGAAACTCTATCCGTTTCACCCCAAAAATTTACGTAAGAAGTTAAGAAAATATAACGCTTTCTGACCCTAGAGGTTGGGGGTGTTACAGTTAGTGTGCTGAAGGAAGGAAATCGGTATGTATAAAGGCTTAAATAACTCTTATGACATCCGTAATTATGCATGATTGTGTAAGTTAGTGAGAAACAATAATTTTTTCCTTTATTTAATGTTCTTTTTTAAATGCTTTTTTCTTTTCTCTTTTTTTGGTCATTCTTTTTTTTTTTCTTTTTATTTTTTTCTCTTTAGATGGGACCATTTGGTCTGAACTCTTTTTTCTTGTTACTGATTTCAATGTCACCTATGACACATTCCCACTCTATGGTTAGGCCTGATGTAGTTATGAAAGAAATAGGCTCTTCAAAGGCTCAAATAGATTCCGAAAGGTAGGTTTTTAGATTTAATAAAGGTATTAATTTATATTTCAAAGGAAGCCTTCTATCCTAGCCATGTAATTTAAAGTTGTATAACCTATTGCAAAGAAATTTTCGATCTTTCCCTTTTTCAGATGATGGACTTGGATTTACGATAGACAAGAAAGCTAGTGACTCTATGACTCGAAACGGACTATAAGCTAGGCATGACATAGGATTAGAATAGATCATATCATCTAAATTTTGCTCAAGGCCCCTTGGTGGAGGCAACATAGTTGCCTCATAGTTCATAGACATACGAGGGTATATGGACCTTTATTTGAATCCTTCTATATTTGCTATATAGATAGATGGGTCTCACTCTTCTCTTTGGTGGTCTAAAATGGCTACAATGTTATCTTTCGAACCAAGTACATTATAGTCATTGTTTACTGTTCCAGTAACCTTAGATAGAGAAAGTTTCTCTTACTTGAACATGCTTTCTAGTTGATTATTGAAGGTCTAACAATTTTCCCCGTACTTGGTGATATTTACAGTACTTATTTGGGTCCTAGTTCCTTGGCTTTCATATGTGCCTTGTCTTAGGTCTTATTGGCAAGAGGTTGATCTTGCACTTAGAAAGAAGGCGTTCTAGTGCTTGATTATAAGTGGTTCAGATGGGAGTGTACTTGGTGTAACGGTCTAGAGCATACACCTCCCTACTTATGGAACTATTGTCTTTCTTATCCTTGTTATGACAATTATTCTCACGACTAGTAGTAGCCTTTGTAGGCATTTCCCTCAACTTTTCTTCCACAAGCATGCCAACATTCCTTAATGTTACAAGGTTTTTGAATGGTCTGGATCTCAGATGTTACCTATATATGGATTGTAGGTTTTAAATGAATAATATTACTTGATCAACCTATAAGGGTTTGTCCACCATATGGGAGGCCTTTGCCATCCATTAAGCAAGGAAGCCAGAGAATCCCTTCCTTTCCTCCTGCTTGATCAATTTCAAGTCCCTAAGTGTAATTGCTAGGTCAACATTATACGAATATCACATAACAATTTCTTACAGAGATCATCCTAGTTTGTGACCTTTCGTGGGTCAACAACATTACAACATCTCATTCCATCTTTGTTAAATGTCCTTGGAAAAATGACATGGACAATGTTCTTGTTAATGCCTTTTAAAGTCAAAGCAATGATAAAATTTCTCACATGATAATGAGAGTTTTCAGTCCCATGAAACTTTATATTTGACATAGTGAATTTCAGGAGTAGTTTTCCTTTTGGGATTAAAGCGAATCCTACATGATCAGTGAAGTAGCTATTAAACATTGATCATACTTTGAGTACTTGCTTTATGCGATCTAATCATGAATGGACTTATGGGGAATCCTTTTCTCCTTCAACTTTTCTCTTGTTGTCACCTTCTTCATCTTCTCCTCTTATTTTGAGAATTTCCTTCTTATGAGGCTTGATGCCTTTTTTTTTTCCCTTCTTTGAAGTGTCCTTGACTAGGTTTTGAAGTATAGACGTAATTAGTTCCACCTTCTTTTTGCTTTTGTCCATCATAACTTGCATCTTTTCTAGCATTTTAATAACTTGGGCCATTTCGTTGTTATTTGCCATCTGAATGGGGGGAAAGATTGGACTTTGACTTTGATTTTGACGTTGATCTCACAGATGGAGTTCCTCAGCTTCTTCTTGACATAAGAGCCTGCTAGTTTGTAGGCTTTGCTCATATACCTTCTTACTCTTCCCTATCCTAATTAATAAGGTGACAGTTTAAAGGGCTAGAATGTAGTGGAGATGGGTAATGGAAGGGAAATATTAATGGTCACGGACATAAGTTGAGGGAAATGCTAAGCCAAGAAGGGGATGATAGCTTGGTGGGCTTGAAAGTTTAGGCTAGGGTGGAAGGAATAAGGTCAATATGCTGAAATTAGGCCTTCCCAAAGACTAGGCTCCAAGTTAGGCCTAAACAGCGAATCTGTGTGCCTAAGTTGGGTCTAGGTCTAACTCATATGCCTAGAATGGACCTAAGCATGATTGTGGTTCGATTTGCTTAGAATGGGCTAGTTCAGACATATGGATGGATCTAGGTGGATTCATATATCGATCCTAGACCTAGGAAATAGATGTATGGTGCATGGACTATAGATTTATGCATGGATCAGATATCTTGGTCTTAATTGGACTTATGCATCATAAATATGATACATGATTCGATGCAACCTAAAATGAATTAGGGCTCTAAGGATCTAAAGGGTTGCAATATGGACTTTGGCGATAGATATACTCATGAAGTATGCATGATGAGGCTAAATGATGTATGACCCTTTGGGCTCAGGTAGCCCACAATTAATATGTTAAGACTTGACAATGACCATTAGACTTTTCTAACCATGTAGACTAAGGATGTTGACTCTCATGTTATGACTACAAAACTGTAGCCAAATTTTGATCGACTGTTTTGATGTAAAGTTGATCCGTTAGAAATTTTAATAAAAATTTTGACCTAAAAGTAAGGATTTTGACGGTCTGTTAGTTGTACAGATCTCGATGTATTTTTTGACAGACTGTTTTGGCGAAAACTTGATCCCTCAGAAATTTTGATGCATGTTTTGAAGGAAAAGTAAGGATTTTGACGGGGGGAATGACAAATTGTTAGTCTGTCAAAATATAGTTCTTCATAAATTCTAACGTATTGTCAAGCCGTTAAAATCAGTTCATCACTAATTTTGATGGGTTGATCGAAAGTCAATTATGACTAGCCATAAATTCCATCACAAATCCCGTCACAATGGTCATTTTTTTGTCAAAATCAGCCCAAATTTTCATTAAAAAAATCCATGAAAATTTGACTCTTTTTTTGTATAATATATAATGCAAGCAAGGCTTAGAAATCAGATACTTTTTGCTAGTCCTCTCTTAATTCAAGACCAAAACTCTTAGACTTGACCTAGACTCACTACACCCTTAGCTTAGCCATAATAGCATTTTCCTAACCTTGGCACGTAGACACAATGATGACTTTATGAACCTAAGCATCAATAGATGGGTCTTTGGCTAGAGATCAGATTTAGAAATGCTACTAGACTTTTAAACATCCATAGTATCAAGCATGCACATGAATTCCAACATAGTCAAAAGTTCTAAATTATAAGAGGTTTGTGTAAGGTCTAGAATAGTCCTCTGATGACCTAAATGCTTAATCATCCATAGAGTGCATGGCAAGACTATGACATTTGGTTGTTTTCCTATATATCATGTAAATTAAGGAAAGCATGACGAGTTGGTGAAATAGTTGCCTGCTCAATTGGAAGTTTAATGGCCCCATCGTGTGACCAACTATTTTTCCAAATAGGTAACAGTAGGTTTAACCTAGAGGTATTGTTAATCCTAGTAAGGCAGCACCTAGAATGCAAGTATACCTAATAGAAATGTAACTAAAACAATTTTCCAAAGTAATTTTCAAGTCTCACCCTCTTTTTTAAAAAAAAAAAATTCCCAGTGAAGTCAGCCCCATAAGGACCACAGCCTGAAACTCTAGTTGTAAGTGTATGTCTGGATTTAATTTTTATTTTCAACAGAAGACGAATCAAATGACAACAAAAAAGGGCTACTGGCTAGTAGCCTTGATCTAGGATTCAGGTCAGGATCCTTGG
The DNA here is from genome assembly GCA_029747015.1 of Carnegiea gigantea. NCBI lineage: Eukaryota > Viridiplantae > Streptophyta > Magnoliopsida > Caryophyllales > Cactaceae > Carnegiea > Carnegiea gigantea. The sequence goes on along the minus strand of JAKOGI010000240.1, from coordinate 597,439 downwards.
CCAGTGTTGAGCCCAATTTTCTGGCGTAGCTTTCCAACAGCATCTTTGGTTAAGCCAAGAGACTAACCTGCAGTAATAGTCAGTGGGGTTTTCTGGCTCGAAGATAACTACTACTGGGATCCCAAATGTGCCCATTCCAAAAAGATTTAATAAGAAACTCATAAGTTTAATTATATAAAATCACCAGTGAGTTTTTAGGAAATCTTACGAAACCAAATCTACGCCCTACACGAACCATAAACCAAAAGGGGCAATTGGTTCATTCTAAAGAAGTTTTGGAAAAGCCCTCGAATGATTTCCAAAGCGGGGACTGATTGACTCCATAAATTTAAACTGAAGATCCAAGTGCGGGGGCAAAGGTACGATGACGTAATGGAGTGTATCATGTCACTACCTGTCATCGCCAATGGGCTCTACTAATCATTATAGGAAATTAAATTCTAGTTATACTAAAAATAGAGAGCATGCAACGTATTAGTATCAAACACAACATAAGTTAAAAACTAAAAGTGAGAGTTTAGTCCAAAGGATTTCAAAGAAATAATTCAAAGCATTACAACGAGAAAGGGCTAAACTAACTATAGTGACATCTTTACTCAAACTCGAAACTGAATAAAAACAGTTAAGAAAAGAAAAGAAAGAGTGAAGAAGGGGTAGTTTAAGTCGTGCTGCCAGGATGACCCACTGGATCTACTTGGGAACATGGCAGAATGACGCATCCTTAAGGACTGTCTTGATCTTTATGTCTCTTAATATTCTCAGTATTTGATGGTCTTCTCCCAAGATTTTTTTTGGTGTATGTCTCTCTAATTCTGTCCAGTTTTTCTACCACAATTTTCTTTCTGTGTCTAACCCTATGGTGTAGCCCTCTATTAGTGCTAAAAAGGGTTACACGAGCTAATTAGCAAAAGGAGGCCTAATTCAACTCTTTGTAGGCTTCATATAAGCAAACGCACCTGTCCAGATAAAATTATATCAACCTAGACGGGTTTGGATGCGGGGTGGGAAACATAGGAACCCAGCTGAGTTCCCAGAGGGGAACCGGACTAGTTCGTGGCTAGTTTAGGTTAGAAACCAGCCAGATTCTGGATGTTGTTATTGTGTGTTTAAAGTCTAATACCATTTTCTGTTAGTTACAAATTGAGGACTAATTTTTCTGGGCCCGCAAATACACCTATTGGATCACAACTTTAGTTATCGGGTATTTTATAGATTCTCCCCAAATATCACCACTCTTTCTTCAATTGCCCAATATCCAACCACGTTTGGAGAGAAAACTAGTGTCTTTATTGTTAAAGGTCGCCTGTTAGTCACCTCAGACTATAATTTTTCCATATCTAACTAATCAAGTTGATATCAGAGACATAAAATACATTTTTGCCATTTTGGGGGTTCATAATACTTTGATACAAAGGTGAAAAGGCATAAATAATAATTCGAAAATGACGTGAATATGACAAGTATTTGCTAAAACCTAAAGAGTGAATGAAAATCCTTCATTAATGTGTACTCTCCCCAACCTCTGTTGACACTTCAATCTAAAGGACACTATACCAATAAATCAAATCAAACCCCAAAAAAAAAAATCTTGCATAAGCTTTACAGTACTGTGGGACATCCAATTATATTTTTTCCTTTTTTTTTCACATTACTTTCTGAACTCAAAACCCAAAATTTTGTAGTAATTTTTTTATAATACGTCATCGACTATGTGCATCCATAGGCCTGGCAACGGGTCGGATTTGAAGCGGGTGAACATCCACCCGCATCCATCACCCGCATTCATCCACTCCATCCGATCCACCCATCACCCGCTCATCCGCTCACCCGCATCCAATCCCCCCATCACCCGCGGATGAAACGGGTGATAAGCGGGTGAAGTGGATGAAACTCGCTTTATCTCAATTTTTTCATTTATCGCTCAGAAAGTTCCAATAGTCTAGACAATTACATACAAAACAACCAACGGGAACTACATGCCCGAGTCTTGACATAATAATTACCGCAAATGATAAAGATAACAACCAAGTGTGAATCAACATAGATAAAGATAACTAGTACATGCCCAAGTCTTGACTAAAATGTTCAACACAAACTAGTAGTCTGGTAATTTGAGACAAAGTGTGAATCAACTATAACACAATCTTTGGAGTCTGGAGAGGCAAAGACATAAATCTTCAATTCTCTACAACGAACTACCAAGTGGTGGCCATGTAGATATCATCACCAACCGATGACTATCATTTAAAAAAAAAATTAATTAGGAATCATAAATTCATAATTTCACTAAACGTATTCAAATACTCAAAAAATATATGTTATCTAGATTGTGGGATGCCTGAAGATGGAGTTGTATTTGGCTCGGGACAAGATGAGACATGTTTAGACTCATTAATATTATCACTTGCCATAGCTCACTGCACAACATACACCAATACTCACAATTACATTTACACACTTACATATTCAAAAAAGCTAACATATTCAACAAAATAAACCAATGCCGAGAACTAAGTTTACCAAACAGCTTAACCTATCATAGCCAATGCAATCAGCTGGTAGCATAAACAGCATAATAGGCTTAATAGCTAATGCAATTAGCTTGCTGAATTAGCAAAAAATTATTTGCCAAATGAAGGCTTAACATTATTTTTTTGGGATGTCCTCAAACTAGGCATGGAGAAGAAAGTGTATAGGAACATAAGAGTATCAGAACATCAACCAGCTTCTAAAACCCTGTAAACTATCCAACCCAGTTTAAGGTAATGGTGATGCCAGGGTTTTATGTCCAAGATAAGATCCTCAGATGTAAGGTTCTTTGAGGTACAAATCTACAGCATAAACATATATATGATCAACTAAAAAGAAGAAGGATTATGTACTTCGTAGATTTTCTGTTGTTTGGCTGACTGAAGTCACAAGATCAGGAGTTCAACTGTAATGCACTAATTACAGAACGGTTGTTTCTTTTTTCCCCCCTTCCTTTTTTGTGGAAATGTAAAGTAAAATAGATGAATTCTTTCTTGTTCCAAGCTCTATATAACTCCAGGCTTTACTAAACTAATTAACCAAAGTTATGATTCTAAATCTAAGCTTTAGTGTAGTTGTAAATTGCATGTCACTATCCTAAACATCCAGCGCCAAAACATATGGGCTTTTGCATCATGATTATAATTACATCCTTGCTTTTTCAGTCATGGATGGAGCACTACACCAGGTGAAGTTTTAGGTGAATCACTGTTCAAATTTCAGGGCCTAAGTTTAGATCTGAAAATTGAAAAATTGAGGAAGAGGAGGTCGACTTACATGGTTGAGAAGTGAGAATCGTCGCTGACTTCACCTTCTCCGGTGCCGGCGAGGTGGCTGAGCAATGGCGGCAGACGTGGTAGAAGTCAGTCGTCGGGAGGGAGCTGTGGGCCTCTGGCGTGAGCTATGGTTGAGAAGGTGCACTGACCATCACCTGGCTAAAATGGAGAAGAACAAAAAATGAAGGAGAAGAAGGGCCAGGCGAGTATCGAGAAAATGGAGAAATTGCCAGGCTTGTAAAGAAGGAGAAGAATGGAGAGGCTTCTGCAGTTCTGCCTTCTGAAGGAATTAGGCCAGAATGCCAGATTTAGGGTTTGCATTTTTTATATATATAGTATTTAAGCGGGTGGCGGGTCGGGTGATGGGTCGGGTGGACCATCACCCGAATCCGACCCGATCCATCACCCGGTTAATTCACCCGTTTAGTCGGATTTTCATCCGATTTTTCGGGTCGGGTGAGTCGAGTGTCCATCAGGTTCGGGTGAAATTGTCAGGCCTATGCATCCATAACAAAATACACATATAATGACACGCTTACATGCTTAGATTCCTGTTCATACTTGCTCTTTAGTTATGGTCTCTACTGCCATAACTGAAGCCCTCGCCATACCCTGGTCTGGTGTATACCCGCTTTCCCCTGCACTTCTGAATCTGGGTCCCCCACCACTCCCTTGACCCGGTCCATAAACCGATCCCCGTCCTATTCCTATTACTTGTTGGTAATTACTGGATTCTGACCCAGCCTTTGGTCCAGTAACCGACCCGTAAAGGGGGAACAATTCTGCAACGACAAGTAGAATAACTACTAAGACTAAGGCTCTTAATGCCACTATTCTCAATATAATAATAGACTTGGTTTTACAGGCTATCCTGGCCATCGAGTCTGGCAATTAAGCTGAGTAATCAGGATCGGGTTTTCGGGCATTTGTGGTGGGTTGGGAAGCCCTCATTGCTGAATTCGCGAATGAGTTGATGCATGGCGTAGACAAACAAGAAATAACAATTAGAAGGCTTTACAAGGAAGTGATTAAGGTTTCGTTCCAAACTTGAAATTTTGGTTAAAAGAAAAAAATTGAGAAAGTATTTTTTTCTCCTTGTATTTTTTTTAGAGAAAATATAAAGAAAAAATATAAAGGAAAATTAGGTGGAAAAATTGTTAGATACAAGTAACAAAATTTTTCTCATAAAATTGTGAGGAAATATTGGGAAAAGCTCTCAAAAGAATTCTCGACCTTCTCTAACATCGCACTGCTTAAACAATATCAATATAATTCAAGTAATTCATCAATATTTAAATTTCATATTTAAATTCTTGTATTTTTTTCCTTAATCCAAATTCAAATAAGAGGAAAAAAACTCACTACCTCCTAACTTTTTTCTGCATATTTTTTTTATTCAGTTTTCTTTCTATCAAATTTTTTAAGAATCGAACAGAGCCTAAGTGAAAGTGCACAAGATAGATTTGGCATGGGCTGTAACTCTGCAATGCTTAGGCCTTGGACATGTGTCTTGATTATGTTTGTAACGCAAATATGACCCCCAAGCACCTCATCATAGCAAAATATAGTGGAATACAGTTGGCCTTTTCCTGCAGTGAAGATTCCCTTCTTTTTGTTTGTCCCCTTTATGTCCCCGATTCTTTTAATACAAATGACACTTGTACAATAGTGGCAAATTATTACATACTCTCCTAAATATATACTTTTATTATTATATATATTTTTTTTTTCAGTTTGTATTTGTTATACGAACCGTTATTAATATATATTTTGCAGATGTAACTTCTAAAAGTATATACTTTCTGGTCTATAATATAAGCTTTTGTACAATAGTGTATTGATAAATCTTAAATGAGTTAATAAATAAAAAAAAATCAACTCTCAACTATTTCCTTAATATTAGGGTTTTGGGACATAGCTAATCATAATATTTGAATTTTTGAACCCCAATCATTCATATTTATGAATTACAAGTCGCCTCTACACTTCAACAACATTTATTCTATGTAAAATGATAAATGTGCTATCATCATCATGTAAAACATACTTTAACTTTATATTTGGACGATCATATGGCTTTATTTATTAGGGTATTACATATTAGCTCAAAAAAATAATGTTTTCAATATTTGATGTTTTAAACTTGTATTTATCTGAAACAGTCAAATTTAATCCTTAATTTGACACCACGTAATCAATGAAATAACTAGTTTTCACTGTTTGTTTTGTAGGCAAAAGTACCCATTTCCGGGCCTCCGTCACTAAGAACTGGGTAGCTTGGTTCGGCCCAACCGGGTTTGCGTCTGATAAATTGGGCCTCTTCAAAACTCAAAAGGCCTATAGTTTTGTGTCAGTCTGATAAGTTGGTGCCAACCGTAAATCTACTGTTCTTTCTGATTGACTTCTGAACGCCACTTCATCCGGGTCCCAAGCCAACCTCCTTGGCACCGTTTAAGTCTCCCAAGCGTTCGCTCGCCAATATTTATATTATACTCCTAGGAGTCCATACTTTTAACAGCAACATCAACAAACATATATTAAAAATTAATATATAATAAATACACGTGTAAAAAATATATACACGTGGGCAATGAGAGTATGTGCTTTTGAGAGCATATAAGAAATTGCCTTCACTCGTGGCCTTCTTGCGCCATCTTTCTCTCTTGCTCCATATATATATATATATATATATATATATATATATATATATATATATATATATATATATGACAGTGCTCTTAATTTACTAAACTTGGAAGCTTGGAAGTAGGGGAATTTTTCAAGAGAGTAAAAACCTGAGGTTGTTTGATTGGTGGAGCAGACCAACGGAATTGAAAGTGAGTCTCTCTCCCTCTCTCTCTCTCTCTCTCTCAGTTCGTCTGATCGAATCGCAAAATGGCAGAGGTAACTCCTTATGTATCGTGGCGGACTTCTATTTCCTTTTCTTCCCCTTTCTACCATATTGCATGGTGCTGCTTTTGTTGTTATTGTTTATTGTGATAAGGCATTACTTGAATGTTTTCTGCGTTGTTTTCCATTCTAAAACTGAATTAACGAGTGAATGGATTAAGTAGTAGTCATTCACGCTCAATTAGCAAGGGCCTTGATTATTGGTAAACGTTGGGAAAACAGTGTCATAAATGTTGATGAACCCTTTCCCATGGTGTGCTTCAAGATAACAATGTATTTGGGGTACAAAATTTTTACGTGGAAAGAGAAATAGGATTAATTGCAAAATATTTCCACAATAACTCACCAATAATGACAAGTTCCAAAATTTCTTCATCTAGCTTTTGTAGAGTACTAGTTAATTTTCGCAAGCCTCGTAGATGTCACCAAAGTCTTCATGATCTTACAAACACCTTGCCCTTTTTTCGCCAATTTCACAATTCACATATTAAATAATATTTTTCCAAGATTGTGAAAATAGGAGTTTGCTTTGAATTTGCTTTCACTAACTTTCTAGTTTCTAATGCATCTTGGTAATACAAATGGCTTTCTTTTTTTTCTTCTTTTCATTGTTTTTTTGGTCAAATTGACATGGGTGTATCATTGCCACCTTTGGAAGGCTGAATGTCGTCGTGAATTTAGTTCATTTTATAAAATAACGTTAATGGCGATGTTTAAAATTTTCACACATTCAAAATTTTGTATATTTTTCAATTTTCGTACCGTATTTAAAGTTCTATATATTCGGCTTCAATATATGCATAACGTGTTCAAATTTTTTTTCCATATGTCTTTAATAAATACCATGTTCAAAGTTCGTATCCCCAGAACATTTTAGGCTTCTACAGATTGTTTTCATTAGGCCAATTGGCCAACCCACAAAAGAATCCTTAGTCTACAAAAGGTGTTGGAGAGACAGTCCATGTCAATTTTCCCTTTTTTCCTACCTATCTATTGTGTATCTCTCTCATCTTTCATTAAGGAGGAAAACATTAGCTTATCGCCTTTCCAGCCTAATTTGGGCGATCTCCTTGATCATTATTTGACCCATTTTCATTAATGTACTCTATATAGCTATAGGAGCTTATTATTAGAATACAAAATCAATTTCTGGACCTTCAATCATTAGCATAAACTTTTGATTGAGTTGGTTTTTGAATATGGAATCAGAATCTTTTTGAGCTAGATGTCTCGGGTTCAAATCTCAGCAGCCCCCATATTGATTTATTGCGCAAGGTAGGGTGAGCCTTTGCACAATCCACGCTTCAAATCCAAAGGACATTTACGTAAGACGGCGATATCAGAGTATAAACCTATTCCTGGGTCTTCAACCATTAACTTAACATTTTGATTGAGATTATCTTGAACATGGTATAACAACCTTTCTAAGCAAGAGATCTTAAGTTCGAATATTAGCATCCCCGTATTTATTGTGTAAGGTATGAAGAAGTCTTTGCAGTATCAACGTTTCAAACCTAGAAGACATTCGCATGAGGGGGCATATTAGAATATAAAAGCAATTCTGGGGCCTTCAACCATCAGTTAAGTTTTGGGTTGAGATGGTTCTTAAACACTTATTTTCCAAGACATTTCAATCTAATGAGAATACGCGCTTATATTTCTAGAACTAGAATGCAAAGTTCAATTCTAGGCAGGAGGTATAGCACTTTAGTTATTACATTATAACACATATATGTTATTTTTTTGGTTCTAATCCACTTCGAGTAGTTCTGAAAATCTTCTTACATGCTTCAACTTCAATGCCAGCAATCTATGCAGCCAGTGTTGTGTTGATGGTAGCACGTTTTTAGAGTTCCAACCTTAGATTGTCCCTGCAAAAGTTGTCAAAACATCTTGATGTCAATTTTCCTGATCAATATTTCTTGCTCATAAGTGATAACCCATTTCATGTAAGAACTTTTCATCCTGAATTTCTCTTTTCTCTCAACATCACCACCTATTCAGCATGTACATAACTCTCCAAGATAAAGCAAATTGTCCCTAACTATCGAAGAAAGGTCTTTACGGCCCTTAATGATCGACTTGCCTTTTCCAAGGCATAAGCACTCTTAGTTATTTCCATGTGATATTGTGATATAAGCTGTGGTCCTTCCCTTGGCCGGTCAAGTACAGTTTTTTAGGAAAAATAATTTGAAAAATTGCGCTATGTATATGCGGAAGCATAAAAGGATATAGATCTTCAAAATATAAAAGTGAGATCAACAAAATAATGGTAGGCACATAATTTTTTACGTGAAAATCCAAATCGAGAGAAAATCACGGGAGTCAACAACGATACAAAATCTACTATAATATGAGTGAGTACAACATGATTTCAAAGCAAACACAGAAGAAAGAGATCAGCAAGGTGATTATCAAATCATTTGAGGCTCTGTTTGGACCTTGGAAAATTTGGTGGAAAGAAAAAAATTTAGAAAATTTACTTTTTTTCTTGTGTTTGGTTTATAAAAAATCACAAAGAAAAAAAATATGGGGGAAAGTTTGGTGGAAAAATTGTTAGAAACAAGTGATAAAATTTTCCTCATAAAATTGTGAGGAAAGTTTGAGGAAAATTCACAACCTTCTCCAATCTTGTACTGTTTAGATGGCATCAAAATGATTTAAGTAGTTCATCAATATTCAAATTTTTCATGCAAATTCTTACATTTTTTCCTTCATTCAAACAAGAGAAAAAAACTCATTTTCTTCCTACTTTTTTTCCCTTCACATTTTTTTTCCTTCAACTTTTCTTTCCATCAAATTTTCTAAGGACCAAACGGAGTCTAAATGTTCTCTCACAAATTTAGAAAAATAGTGGAATAGAAAATAGAGATAGTCCACGAGGGGTGGTGCCAAGAGTACTGCAAAGTGTCACTCAAATGCTAGCAAATGCCCACGAGAAATGTCTACTAGTGCCGCCCACTATATAGAATTGAAACAAAGGCTTATAAAAATGGTACATGAATGTTGAATTGATGCTCTTGAAACATTCACAAATAAATCAGCCGCAAAGCCTTGCAATAAACCTCAAAAAGGAACCAAAACTGAGCAGCGCAAGAGTCACACATTGGCCACCCAAATGCCTATACAAATCCACGGTTCGTGGGCCAAGCCACGGCCGAACCGTCGTCCTCACTGGGCATATAAAAAAATGTTGGGCATGCTGAAGTGGTGGGAATTGCCGAACTCAGTGCGGCGGAGAGCAAAGCTATTGTTGAGTCATGCATGTTCATTACAATAATGAGCTGAATATTCCATGGCCCAAACACATGCCATCAATTGCTATCATGCTCACGTTGACATGTTATAAACCAAAATCATGTACTTGGTCCAAGGAAAACACAATATCACATCAAAATAGATCTTGGGCCAATCAAAACAAAAGAACACTGGCTGGTAATGAATTTGAGCCATAATTTTACACCCAACATACGGCCTTGTGGCACCTCTTATGTAAGCTATGTTGGCCCTAGTATGAACTTTGCTACCCGTAACATAGGCTTGTTCTTACTCTAGCATGGGCACCTCTTAGTTTATCCTTCCTGCGATATTGCAATGTACTTCTGCTGTACATAGGTTTGACGGCTCAATGACAGTGGATGTGTAAACCCAAAACTGTAGTTATTCTCGAATTCCTGTGTCTGCCATCATTTATACCTGGGTTGCATAAATGTGATTGTTTTTTAAAATTATTCAAGAACCAACTCAATCAAAAGTTTAAGCTGATAGTTGAAAGCCTAGGAATAGGTTTATCCTCTAACATACCCCTCACGTGAATACTCTTTGAGCTTGAAGCGTGGATGCTGTAAAGACCCCTATTGGCGTAATTTCCATTAGATGGAAATTTCATAAGATAATTATTTCCACAAAAATAGTTATGAAAATATATTTTTGAGTTATGCCTAAATAACAATTAATTATCTTGATAGTTAATTATTGCAATGCATCTTTTGATAAATAATTAATTTGATTAATTATCTATGAAGAGGTACAAGTTAGTTTAAATGATTAACTAACTTATACCTTTTAATGAAAGGGTGCCTTTTAATGAAAAAGATGTATTTATAAAGATATATGTCCCTTTTGAAATGGTATTTGTGAAATGATGCTATCTTTTCATGAAGAGATATGAATATCTCTATAAATATGTGGTATGGTGGCATATGAATGGTAATGCCTTGATAGGCATGGTCGAGAAAGTTATACTATCTCTATACTCCCTTGAATTTCTGTAATATCTTGGACAGTTATGGTCCTATCTTCGTGAGTGCAATACCCAGATAGAAAAGACTTCTTTGTATCCCAAATACCTATTCTGGCAACCCTATTGCACGTGGGGGTGAATAAAATTCTTAGGAAAATCGTACTTACACTTGCCTAGAAGGCTCGGTTAATTTGACACTGAGTTTGTCTATGACAAACTGAGATACATATCCATCAAACCGAACTTCACACCAACACCCCCTACCCTGCGCAATAAATCAATATGGGGGTTGTTGAGATTCGAACTTGAGACCTCTTGTTCAAAAAAGCTTTGATGTCATGTTTAAGAACCAACTCAACCAAAAGCTTACCATGTTCAAGAATCAACTCAACCTAAAGTTTAAGCTGATGGTTGAAGCCCCAAGAATTGGTTTATCCTCTAACAAAAATTTTGTTTAGTTGAGATATGCAAAGCTCTTCTTGGCATAATCTTTGTTATGTTAAGTTAATTCAGTTCTTTGCCTCCTTTGTACTACAGGATCCAATGTACTGCTGTTCAGTTACTTTGTTGTTTTAAGAAGCTTGCATAATTTTAGTCCAATTTGAAGTTTGCAAGCGCAGCTTCGTTCCTCAGTTACGTGCACAGTTTTGTATTGCTCACAGGGAACTACATTGTCACCCATCATATTACACTTCCATCAAATCCATGAGCAAGATTAACTGCTGTTTTCAGAGCAATAGTAGACAAATTGTGAATTGTGACTGACACAAAATTTGTATGATGCATGCATTTGGTTCATATTTCATAACCATTGAGACCGGATTTTATGCAATGCGGCAGCTAGCTAGTTCTAATATTTTGGGTTGGATCTTGCCTGTTAGATTGAACTCCAGACTGCACCAGCGGACTTCCGATTTCCGTCAGCAAATCAGACAAGGCACTGTTTCGCCAGATACATAGAGTTCCACAGGTGTAGTTGGCAACTTTGCACACTGATACTCATAAGGATGTACCAACTAGGCTGGTTTACGCCGGCTTTGTCCCATCTAAAGGAATTTTGGTTACAGATGCATAGCAGCCAAGGGTGAAGGAGCCAAGGAGTGTGAAAAGTTTGCTAAATACTATCGCTCACTTTGTCCAATGGAATGGGTGAGTCATGTTGACCTAACTAAATGTTTCCTTCATACGATTTGATAGTTCGAAATATTAGACTGTAGATTTAGCTGCAATTCATGTTGCTTATATCATCTTAATGTGAGGCTGTATGAGAACTCTGTAATTGGAGTACTTCTAAATTAGCTTTTTGGACCAAAGAAACCATTTAAAGAAGCTAGTTTACGGAACACCCACATTTTTAAATGGTTCAGATCCTTTATCGAAAACTGTCAATGATTCTTGTATTCTAAATGCTTCTGTCAAGCAAATAAGTTTTTTTATAATGATGATTGATTATTAACTTATTATAGTCACTATGCACTGATCTTTGCTTTATTGGGTCACTGTTATACTAATTTGAAAACTCATTTCAAACTGGAATCTAAAACAATTATATTCTTAACATAAACATATGTTCATCTTATTTTTGTTATTGATTCTAACCAATCCGAAATCACTGAAAGGTGGTGATATTGTTCAGCCATTGACCAAGAATTTTCATTTTGAGGATAGAACCATTTCTTTTCGTGCATGGATACTTCGCCATATTGTTCAGGCGAAATCCAATCTTTTTTCACTTCCGCACTCACACATCAGTCCACATGGGAAAGTGTCCAACTGAGGCAGTCTATGCCATCAGGGCAATGCCCTGTCGGACTGTGACACATAGTTTATTTGACTATTAGTACGTGGCAATAACAAAAACGAAGAGATCGGCTGAAGCCATTCTTCTACAACTAATCAATTTGACGAATTATTTTTCTCTTTGCTTGAAATTGTGGCAGATTGAACGCTGGAACGAGCAGAGAGAAAATGGCACTTTCCCAGGCCCCCTTTGATCTCAATTGACGCTTGGTCTAGACCGATATTTAGGCATTGGGAACCTTGAACTGGCTCTCGATTTTCCTCTGGAAGTTCTTCTCCCTACCCCCGTGGATTAATAAATATATACTTTTGGCCAAGTGCATATTTTTTGCTTAATTGGTGTAGCACATGAAGTTGTTGCTTCTATAAAGTTCATTGTTTTTGTTTGGTTGGATTGCTTCATTTGTGATTTTGCTACGTGGTCTAATACTCTACTCATTCAGCATGGCATTGAATAGTAGACTCCTTAATTCTCCACTTTTGTACTCCAACAAATTAGTCGTTCTTTTCCAGTTGATTTGGTTTTGAAGAATATCCTCGCCGGCCATGAGCAAGGGGATTAAAAAATTTTGAAAATTAGAAAGAAAAGGCAAGAAAAACCGAGAAAATGTTTTTTTTTTTTTTAATGACCCCTTCATAAGACCAAGAAAATGTTGAAAGTGTCAAGATCCGGTAAAATGCTAGCTTTTCACACATTTCGGGTTCTATCAAATTTTAAATGCCTTTAGAAGGAAAATTTACTGGCAGGTGAGACATCGACAGGTATGCAACCAATTCATTTTTTTTTTCAACATTTTGGTGTTGCTTTTGGAGAGAAAACAAGTGGGAAAATTATTGGAGAAATACAAATGACCAAACTACCCCCAATTAAAATTTTAGAGGTTGACCTTGTGAAGTTGGTGGAGCATAAAGGAGAATATTTAAGTAAAAGTGGCTACTTTAAGGTGTACTCTTTGGGCTCATTCTCTCTTAACAAATGCTCTCTCTGTCTCTCTCTCAACCTGAGCAACGCCCTACGGCTCCAAATAGCTTCAGCGCCTCCATCTCTCACAACCAGTGTACTAAATCTGTGAAATTCTTGTAATTTTGGAGTGAAATTGTTGGGTTTGTAGCAAGGACCTAGAAAAGGGTGAAGAAATTGCAGTGAGGCAAGCTTCATAAGGGCTCAACATCAGCAATGGCCTCGACCATTTTTCTACCTCTGTACTATTTGTGATGAAGGTGGGGATGTTATGAGGATGATGACCGGATAACGTGAAGAGGAAGGGGAAGAAAGATTTCAGATTAGTAGACCAGTTAAACTAGCTGGGTATACCATAGGTATGTCACACTCGATGGCAAATGTCAGTTATATGTAAGTAGAATGAGTTTTTTAATCATTGTTGTTGTTGTTGTGAATGGTAATTGATTGGTTACATATGTATGCCATGATGTTGTTGATTGTATACCATGGTAGTGGGGGGTGTCAGTGTTGGGTAAACCAAATTGCATGGAAATGCAGTGACTTTAGTGTATAAGACGACTTTGAGGGAAGGCATACATCCCCCCCCCCAAAAAATTTGTAGTGCCATGGCAAGGTGTATAGAGTTATGCATGACAATGGTAGTGTGAGTGGATAAGTTGTGGGGTAGGTAATAGCTCCTTCAAGGGGAGAAGTGAAGATGTTATAAAAACGGGTAATCATGTTGTGAAAGGGTGATCATGATGGTTGCAGGCCAAAATTGTGGTAGTTATGAACCCGGGAAACCTTATTAGTGTACCGTGGTAGATATAACTCAGAAAATAGGTAAACCAATGGGTATAGTGGTGGGCACTATATGAGTCACTTTTGTAAACTAAATGACGCACTGAAATATAAGCTGACAGAATGCTTTTAACATATGACATACAGGGCAACTGCAAAGCTATTAGGGAGGTTGAAGGGAGTGACTGGTTAGAAAAGTGATTGGAGAGAGTGGCTATTGTGACGATCATGTGAAATGGATACAGATGGCGTGATGGTAGGAGGTGGGGGGGGAATTAGTTGTGTACGTGTTATGGGGGTGTGTTGGAGGAAGATAGAAATGGAAAAGTGAAGTATGAGGGAGGGTCAAGGAGATATGTGCTGGTGAATGAGGTAAGGGAAGTAGAGGATGTGCATGGAATGGTCAAGGAGACTGTTGGTAGTGATAAGTCGGAGCAGAAAGTGTGGTACATGTTGAAGTATAACCAGCAAATATTAATGCCAGTTGAGGGGGATATGGATGTGAGTATGATTTTCAAGGAAAATGAATAACATGACTATTTATATTACGACCCATGCTACCATCGTGGCTTGTAAATAGCCGCATGAAGAGGCTTGAGAAGAAGATGGATAGGGTTAGTTGTTGGTGGACGAGAGCTCGATGAGGGGTACAACCGATGCATACCCCCCCATCAATGGACGACAACCTGGTAGGCCTCAGTTGAAGCATGGAGTCTCAATCCCAGGACAAGAAAGGTAGAAGGAGCTCGAAATGCGGCAAAGTCATACATATGAGGAGGATCTATCGTAGTACCTAAGCTGATTTTGATGCAAATACCAAGGTGACGTTGTGGAGTTTGAAGATTTGCTGGATGGTTCGTATGTGGCAGGCACATGTAGGATGTGATTTGCATGCAACCTTTATATGTGTTTTGTTGGTTTGGTGACAGTGGTAGGTATGTTACTATATAACCAACACATTTGGGCGAAGTTGCAATCGTCTGCGATGCTGTGTCATTTTTCAAGTCCACTGGTTACACCCAGCAACAATGTTTACCTAACCCTAGTATCATGCTTACCGTGGTAATCAATGCCTAAAACCCTGGTATATGTACTATATGTTTTGGAGTTGATGGCCAGTGTGTCCGGATGTACCTTGCACTTTGCACAATTATTGGATGATGATGTAGTAGTAGTTGTACCGTCTTACCGAATGTATTTAGCTTGGCAAATAAGGCATTACTTAAAGATGGGTGGTCATTTGATGTGGTGACTTATTTGCATGCAATTGTAACATTTCTATTTGTGGGAAGGCTAGCTCCGACAACAAGTGAACTAATGTTAATGTTTATCATGATATGTTGCCTGTTAGTAATTGAATGAATGTTAATGTTTTACATGACTTGTGTAGCGGCCTGAACCTAACATTATGCTAATAAACTTGAATTATCTCAATTAAAATTTAATTAAGTTGGACGCCGCATTCGAATTTAATATTTCATGTATACATATCTGTTTATGCAATTGCAGGTTGAATCGGCAGACTAGCATCAAAATGAATTCCGTTATGCTCCCGAATAAGCCATTCAAAGTATAAATAAATACTTGAACTATAGCTAAATAAAATTAGTCTAATTATTAAACGGGTCGCTTTGGAAAAAAATATGTACATACCGACAACAATGAAACAATAATAAGGAAATGTGAAACGAGTAATAAATTGAAAATGATAGTTCTTTCTTTTAAATTGTACGCCCAAATGGTGTGAAATTAATCCACAAATTCTAGCCAAGAAATTAGCCCAAAAATATATACTGGGTGAGAAAAAAAAAAGAAAGATTATAAGGATCAAAATCAGAAAAATCTACACAAAACTCTAAGTTTAGGACTCAAATGAAATAAAAGGGGGGTAAAAAAAGAAACAAAACTTAAGTGATCTACCCAAAACCCCTTAACCCACAACACCCCTTCTCTTCTGCAGACCAGTGGTCTTAGTGGGGAAGAAGGATAAGACATGGAACATATGTGTTGATTATAGGGAATTGAACAAACAAACTATTAAGGATAAGTTTCCCATTCCAATTATTAATGAGCTACTAGATGAATTGGTTGGTTCTGTCATATACACTAAGGTGGATTTTAGATGTGGCTATCATCAGATCAGGATGCGGGGAGAAGATGTCCAGAAAACTGCTTTCAAGACATATTCTGGACATTTTGAGCTTCTGGTGATGCATTTTGCTCTCACCAATGCACCAGCCACCTTCCAAAGCCTAATGAATTATGTGTTCAGGCCATTTCTGAGGAAATTTATTTTAGTGTTCTTTGATGACATCCTCATTTATAGCTCGTCCTTAGAAGAACATGCACAGCATCTCCACAGCATACTTTAGACCATAAGGGATCATTCTTTGTTTACAAAATAGAGCAGGAGTGCTTTTGGTATTTTCAAGATTGAATATCTTGGACATTACGGTTGTATTTGGTAGGGGGTAAAATCATTTTTCCGAAAAATGATTTTTCTATTTTACGTTGTTTGGTAAAAGTGGAGGGGAAATTTATTCTCAGGGGAAAATGATTTTACCTCCTGAGAAGGAAAATATTTTCCCATGAAAACGGCCATAAAATCATTTTTCTAGAGCTCGAAAACAACTCTACTTCTGTAACTTCTGTTCGATTTCAGGAAAGTTTCAGCAATGTTCGAAAGCCTTACTCCCTCTCTTGAATTTGGAAGTTTTGGCTCTCACCATTGTTGGAAGCCGGTTGAAGCACTCTCGCCGCTGTATTCGAGAGCTTTTAAAATCGACTTCAAGTGCACCATTAGAATCAAGAAAAATCGATAGAGAACCCGTGACAACGATTTGGAACTTCAAAATATCTCCACCCAAATGGCAGAAGTCGCTATGGCTCTACAAAAGATATCTAAATCCAAGCTCGACGTCGACCTTCTTTATCAAGAAGTGATGAAAACCGAAGGGTTCGAAGAGGACTTTTTGGATAGCGCTTTCGATCACCTCGTAAAGCGTGAAAACCTTGCAAAGGGCTTTCTAGTGAAAAGCGACAAAGTGAGAAGGATTTGGCTTGAAAAATTCAAGGAGAACAATTGAATGAAGTGATATTTCTCTCTCTTTTTTTTTTTTTTTTTGATCTCCCCTTTTTTGGCTAAGGAGAACAAACAGTTGAGAATTATGACTTTGTGACTATTTGATGACTTTGTAAGTACTACTAAATTGACCGTTTATCTATTAGCTTAGCCTATTAGTATCAAACACTTGAGAATTATGGTATTGAAAACTGATTTTTTATTCTACCAAACAGCAGAAAATGTAGGTGGAAAATTATTTTCCATGGAAAATGATTTTCCTGAAAAATAATTTTCCCCCATACCAAACACACCCTACATATCAGTGGTTAGAGTAGAAACAGATCTAAGGAAGATAGAAGCGCATTTTCAGGCGGCCTCAGCCACAGACAGTCAAAGAAGTGAGAAGCTTCTTGGGCTTAACTGGACATTACTGGAAATTTATCAAAGGGTATGCTCATGTAAGTAAACCATTGACTGATTTGGTTAAGAAAGGTAACTTTTGTTGGACTAAAGATACAGCTGTGGCTTTTCAAGCACTGAAAAAGTTTTGACGGAAGCCCCAGTGTCAACACTTCCCAATTTTAACAAACACTTTGAGGTTGAGACTGATGCTTCCAGTGCTGGGCTTAGAGCATTGTTACAGCAAGAAAAGCACCCTATAGCCTTCGTTAGCAAAGCCCTAGGCCCTAAGTGGCAAAATCTATCAGTATGTAAGAATGAGCTATTAGTAATCGTTTTTATTGTTGAAAAATGGGAGCAATATCTGATGTGCTGCAGTTTTATTATTAGAACTGACCAAAGAAGCCTCAAGTACCTCATGGAGCAAAAGATCTCAACCCCTTTCCAGTCGCTCTAGCTGTCCAAGCTTACGAGATTTAACTATAAGATTCATTATAAGAGTGGGAGTGAAAATGTAGTGGTTGATGCATTGTCAAGGGTTAGAGGGGGCTGAGTTACTGATAGTGGCAGTATCCATAATCCAATCCGATTTACTCCCTTTGGTACAACAGTCCTGGTTAGAAGATAACTCTTTGCAACATCTCATTTCACAACTGCAACAAGATCCAGCTTCCCATCCAAGGTATCAATAGGCAGGGGATCAGTTAAAGGTAAATTGGTAGTGGATAAAAACACTGAGCTTAAACTTAAAATCTTGCAATAGGTGCACTCGTCCTCTATAGGAGGTCACTCAGGCAGAGATGCCACTTTGAAAAGGTTCAAACAACTCTTTTATTGGAAGGGCATGAAAAAGGATACGCAGCACTTCGTGCAGAACTATGTCATTTGCCAAGCATGCAAGTATGATCACAGTGCTTACCCCAGTCTCTTATAGCCTCTCCCTATTCCTGAGGGAGTGCGGGAAGATATCTCTATGAATTTCATTGAAGGACTCCCAAAATCTCATGATAAAGAAGTAATTAGGGTTGTGTGGATAGACTCAGTAAATATGTTTATTTTGTTGCCCTTAGACATCCTTATTCAGCTGAAGAGTTGCACAAGCTTATGTGGATAACATCTTCAAGTTGCATGGGATGCCAAAGAGTATTGTCAGTGATAGGGATGCTGTGTCTGTTAGCAGTTTTTAGCAAGCTCTATTTTTCATTCAAGGACTAGAGTTGTTACTCTCCTCAACCTATCATACCCAAACTAATGAGTAGACTGAGTTTCTAAATAAATGCTTGGAATCATATCTAAGATGCATGTATAATCAGAACCCCAAGGAATGGTCCAGGTGGCTACCCCCTTGTAGAATGGTAGTACATTACCACCTTTCACTCTTCTGTCCAGCTTACTCCTTATGAGGTGATGTATAATCAGCCTCCAACAATTCATTTACCCTATTTACCGACAGAATCTAGATAAGCTGCAGTGGACAGAACTCTCCAGTGAGAAGAGATGATTACTAAGCTAAAACATCATTTGCCCAGGGCTCAAGAGAGGATGAAAGCTCAAGCTGATTTGGGAAGGTCTGAAAGAGAACTTCAGACAGGTGACTAGGTATGGTTGAAGCTCAAACAGTACAGACAAGTTAGTATTCAGCACAGGCCTAATGCCAAACTAAGCCCGAAATACTTTGGTCCATTTCAAATCATTGTCAGGGTTAGCAAGGTGGCATATAAACTGCAATTACCTAATATTGCTCAGATTCATCCCACTATGCATGTGTCTCAATTGAAGGCATTTCGAGGACAGCTACCAACTCTCCCTTACATACCTGAGTGGTTGTAGGGACGCAATGCTCAGACAGTTGCCACTCCAACCAAGATTTTGGCTAGGAGGATTGCAAAGAAAAATAACAACGCAGTGGTCTAATATCTTGTGCAGTGGCAGGGAGGAATCGAGGATCAAACTACGTGTGTTTTTGCTGTAGATTTTGAGGCCAAATATCCTCAATTCCAGCCTTGAAGGCAAGGCTGATGTGAAGGGGGAAGGACTGATATAGGGGACTGCATTTTTCTATTTTTTAAAGTAATTTTCCATTATTATTATTTGGTTGTGAGTAACCATGTATTGCTCGAGTTAGTTAGGTAGTTTTGTTGAGCTGGCCAGATTTGGGGGAGAATTGGTTAGGAAAAGGGGGTATAAGTTGGTGGCCTGTGGAAGAGGAAAACAGCTGCAAAATTAATCAAAAATCTTCCTCCTTTATTTCGTCATTTCTGTCTATAAACTCTATCTTATGTTAAAATTCTAGTGGTTGAGTAGCTTTCATCGAAATCCCTCTGTAGTCATTCGGGTGATTTCCTTAGAACCACATCAATGTAATAGTGGGGAAAAAAAAAATAAAACAAAAAGTCTTCTTTACTTGAGTTGAGGATGGTTTTTTTCGATTCATTTTGATAAATTGGAATTGAACAGTTTTAAACTCAATCTAAAATCAATATGTCAGAGTAAAGACCTAAACCATATCAAATCCGAGCTAGTAACCGGTCCTTGATGGGCTTCGTGAGAGTTAGGGATTGAATGTGAATTAGGCACATTGTTATTGCTGATCCACATGAAAACTTGGTTTGTTAGCACTTAAAGTAATCGTCCGCATTTGTCAAATTTTGCATGATTAGTGGTTTTGGTAGGAAAGGTACACACTTTATCACTATTTTTGGCAGCCTTCACTGTGAACGGTATCATTGATCATTAACTTGGCGAATTTAAATATTAGGGGCTTGTCGTTAGTCAATGGTTGGTAAGTGTTTTTCTTCCTCAAAAACGCGTCTGTAACTGCTAAAGTTAATTAAACTGGTAGTTTACTTGAGAAAATGATTATGGTGAAATGGTCAAATACTTCGTTACCCAATGGTAGTTATGGTACAGAAATGCATGGCTTCGCATTGTGGAAGTTTCCACAAAATATGCTTTATCTTTCGAGTTATTATATTAATTTTTCTTTTTCTGTTTCATCTGAAATTTTTGGAGAATTTCACCCAAACTTGTAGAACTCTATTAAAATTTTGAACTTATTTTTATTTACAAACTTCAGACATTATATATTATTTATAAAAATGTTCTAAAGGTCACGTTGAGCAACCATTTTGAAAGGCAATATTTGGTATTTTATATTTAGTCGAGCCAAAACTAATATTATCCAAGTGGATCTGTGTTTAATAAAGTAGTATTTGGACTATTATTTTAAACAATATGTAGGCTCATCTGGCAACAATTTTTGAAATAATGTTCAACATTTAGACCGAATAAAAAAACTAATTAGCTAAATATTAGCACTTGGTAAAAATTATATTTTGATATCGTTGGTATATTAGATCCTATGTTCGATTTGTCTTCTCCTACTATAACGTACTGTCCTTTGTGACTTACACAGACCCCAAAAAAAAAATTTCCTAAATAGGGCCTTATGTGTTGGGAAATAACGTTTCAAACTGAGTTTAAGGGTTTAACGAAGTCAAAATACTAACCATCCAAATATTGGTGTATAGTAAAATAGTGGCATTTTAAGTAGTGTTTAATGTTTAAGTAGCATTTTTGAAAAATATACAAAATTAGCTTTTGGCTTTTCAAAATTAGTGTCTCAGATTTCTTTGTTTAAAAATACACTTTGCTAGTTTTACACTTAGCAAATTATCTATATCCTTTAATGTTAATTTGTATTAATTAGTTAACTCAACTGTGAAATCTAACAAACACATTTTAGTCGGTCACTTAGATAAAAGGTCATCCATTAATAGTTAAATGTAATAGTTATCTACTACTAATTAAGGACTCGTTCTTTTCAATTTATTTTATGTTGTTAGTTATCTACTACTAATTAAGGACTTGTTCTTTTTAATTTATTTTATGTTCTTATCATTAGTGCGTGTTCAGCATTGATCATCACTGAATGGTACTCATTAATACTTATCAGCACTAATTAGAATCGATCAATGCCCATCAATTGTTAGCAAATTCACAAATTATAATTTTCTAATCCTGAACACTGCTGATCAACACAAATCAACACTAATCACCCCCAATAAATTACTTATGATAAGTTGAAAGAATAAACCCTAAGATAGTCGAGTCAAAACATGTTCAAACTCGATCTTGGTATAAATAACAAATAGGGTGATAGTATAGTATAAGGCCATCCAAGTTCAAAGTTATGAGTATTATCATCCAATGCCCCAAAGTATGATGTACCATGGTTTAACAATCTTTCAATTTATCATAAATAACTTATTGTTTTTTTAGTACTAAGTGTTGACGAGTACCAGTGTTCAGCATTGATTAGTGTTTATCAGCGGTAATTAGTACTGGTGCTTATGAAAGCTGAATTTTTAGAAAATTATATTATAACTTGGAAAACTGATTAAGTATTGGCGACTATTGGTTAGTGTTGAATGATGATAAGAAGCACTTATGGCAAGTTAAAAAGAATAAATCCTTACCATTTTTCCAATTAAATTTGAACAAATCAAGTAAATTAAAGGTAAACACATGCTCACCCTATTTGGACCCTATTCTTTTCATAGGTATATTGCACGTGTGAAATGAAAAGGGGTGGAAAAGAGTAGGAAGAAGTGGGCAGGGAGTGAATAGAAGGGGAAGAAGTGGATGAGAGTGTATAGGCATGGTTTGTTGTACGTGAGAGTAGCAAACAATAGAAAGGATTGGAAAAAAGTGAAATAGAGTGGGAGTATTGATATTAGTTACGCTAACAATTTGTGTAACATAATAATAATTAGTAACAATTATTATATTATTATGTAATAATTATTATAATAATAATTGTTAATTGATAACAAAAATAATAATCAATATAGTAATAATAATTACTAGTAATAATAATAATAATTAGCAAAAATAACCACAATAATAATTCTTATTAATATTAATAATAATCATAATAATTATTAATATTAATAATAATTATTATTGATATTTATATTAATATTAATATTCACAATTATTATTAATTAGTTATATTAATAGCAATAACAATAATTATAATAATAATAATTATTATTATTAACGAATATTATTAATAATTACAATAATAATTATTATTGTTGTTGTTAATAATAATCACATTGCTAATAATAAAAACCAAAATTTTCTAATATCTATAATAATGAATAATAATAAAAATAATAATTAATAATATCAAGAAAAATTATTATGATTAATATTAATACAAATAATAATTAATAATTAATAATAATAATTAATAATAATAATTAACAATAATAATTGCAATAGTAATTCCAATTATTCATAATAATAATCATTATAATTTTTGATATTAATCACAATAATGATTATCAATATTTAAAGTAATGTCAATAGTAATAATGGTTATTAATAATAATAATATTAACAATTATAATTACAATTATAATTAATATAATAATAAGTATTAATAAAAATCTTAGAAAAATTACAATAATAATTAATATTAATATTGATAATTATTATTCTTATTGTTAATAATAATAATAATTATTATTAATGCTAATATTAACAACAATAAAAATTACTAATAACTAATATGAATAATAATTAATAATTATAAAATTAATATTAATAATTTTAAGAATAATAAAAATTATCATTATTAATAAATAATAATTATGAATGTTAATAATTATTATTTAGTAATCACTTAATTTATTAATAATTATAATAATAATAATTATCATTAAAAAATTACTATTAATACTACTATCAATTAATAAAAATTATAATAAAGGTGGATAGGAGTGGGAAGGCGTGGGAAAGAGTGATATTTATTTTAGGGAGCGAGAAGAAGTGAGAAGGCGTAGAAAAAAGTAGGAAGGAGTGGAGCAGGAAGATTTACCCACAAAAAGAATAGGGCCTTTGGTGGGTCGTGGTATTTATAGATCTTTTTATTAAAGGTTACATCAAGAAGCAGTGATTGAGTAGATAATAAGTGTTCGAAAGTGTATTAAATTGTTTTTTTAAAAACCATAGATATATCTTATTATTTTATTATATACTTGTTTGAATATAATGTCTATTATAAATATTGTATCTTTCAATTAATGAATTTATCTTTTATCAAAAAAATAATAGCACCCTATCAACAATGGCGTGCCACATTTTTCTTTGCCTTCCCCCTTTTTTTTTTTGGAGGGGGGTGCTGAGGGAGGGAGGGGGTAAGTATCCTTAGAATATAAGTATTTTACAACTTAATTATCTAATGATGCTTCCTAAGTGCAACTGTAGATTTCTTCCTCCACACGGGCACCCCTATCCTTCCAGTAATGACACAATGCCTAATTTAAAATGATGGTCTGATGAACCTCACGGTTCAAGCCTTTTAAGAACTACGTATATCAGCGATCGATGTGGGCAAAATATCGTTTTAAGGCATTGCTGATGGACATTTGTATCAATTAAAACGTGATACAAAGGACTAAACAATGCGTACAATGTAACATCAGTCAAGTTTCAGACGCTATCGCCAAACATACATCTTGGTAATATGTATGTAGATTGATAGTGAAAATATAAATAGATTAAAGTCGTCAGTATGACTCTCCAAAATTCAAAGCTTTCATTAGCCAAAAAAAAATAAAAATAAAAAAAGGAGAATAAGAAAAGGCCAATTGCAGATATTAAAGAAGAGGACAAAGGGAGAACAGTCAAGGAATGCGTCCGCAAATAATTAATCCTGAGGTGCACCAGTGGCGAGTACGTCATTAGCTAGCAGGATTTGTCAACTATCGGAGTAGATTTGAAAAGACTCGATCGGCAGTGGAATTATTCAATTAGAATGGTGCAAATGAATACCAAACATCACCTGCAAATTTTAAACTCATATTATGACTATATTTGACAAATAATTATTAGCTATTAACTGTTAGTTATTTATATTAACAATTAATTATTAAATATTTGAATTAGCTGTTTACTTTATCTATTTGAATTAGTTATTTATAAAAGAACTGTTTGATAAAATTAGCTATTTTTAAAAAAGATATTAAGTAAAATTTTATTTGTACCCTTATTTCTAAATTACTTTTTAATTAAAAATAATTTTTTTCATTTCCTAGTTATCTTATTTCATTCCAAAAAGAATAAAATTGATGTCATATATACAAATTAACTTTATTGATAAAACCTTAATTTGTTACTAGTTATACATAATTTGTGTTCTTATTAATCTTTTTCTTTTCTTTTCAACTTGTGTATATCTATCTACACGATAATTGTATTTTAAAATATTATTTTGTTATTTGCTACATATTTTATTATTATGAATTGAAATTTATATATTCGAATGATTTAATCTTGGATAGATTAAACGTAAATAATACGCAACACTAAATATAACTACAAAAGACTAATGACATATGGTGTAGTTTTTTCAAACTCTTGGATAGTTATGTCATTTTCACAAACAGCTATTCCCAAAAGGCTAATGAAAATAGGTTTTTGAGAAAGAGCTATTTGGGTCTAAATAGCTCTTCCAAATAGCTCTTCAATCAAATATTAATTTAGCTGTTTTAACTAGTCAAAATAACTAAAATCCTCCAAAAAACTCTTTTTCTGCAAAAAGTTCTTGCAACCAAACACCCCATATATCATATTATTGGTTATATAAAAGTAATTGTACAATCGAATTTCGACTTACTAAAAATACTATATAGCTCACTAAAATATTTTTTAGTGAGTTGAAACACAATTTTTAGTGAGCTAATAGATGCTTTTAGTGAGTAGACAAACCTAATCCAATGCATCTTATATACCTAAATTTCCCTTAGTAAAAATACTATATTTGCTTACTAAACTGTGCTCACTAAAATATTTTAATGAGTGAGCTGAAACCTAATTTTAATGAGCATACAAACCTAATCCAATGCGTCATATATACCTGAGTTTCGCTCCGTAACAATATTATATTGCTTACTAAAATGTGCTATTGTATGTAAGAGAAACATGCTAGTGAGATCTGAAACTCACAAAATTATATTCTAGTTATCCACATTGTCTTTTTTTTTTTTTTAAACGAGTTATGATATTTTTTAAGTAAGTTGTAATAGTTATTTGGTGAGTTATAAAATATATTTGATGATCAATATGATTTAGTGAGTAATACTAATTGTTCATAATTTAAAAAAAAAAAAAGAATGAGCCAACATATAATACAGAATTTAGTGAGCATCCACACATTCTTGTTCATTTTTTGACGTATTATTTTTTAGTAAGCTACATTGTGTCTTTTGATGAGCTATGGTCTATGTTTGGTGAACAATACTTTATATTTATCCTATAATGTGTTGTGATATATTATTTGGTTAACTAAAATATAAGATTATTTAAATGCACAAGAATAACATAGTTAAGTTGGAAAAGTTTTAGTCATTTTTATTTTTTCTTTTAATGAGCTATGATATTTATTTAGAGAACTATGACAGATATTTAGTAAGTTATAAAAGATATTCAATGATTAACATGATTCAGTGAGTAATACCAACTATTTTTAATCAAAATGAGTTAGCAACAATATGATACCCAATGACACATTGTTGTTCATATTTTGAGGTATAATATTTTCTTCT
Source organism: Carnegiea gigantea (assembly GCA_029747015.1). Lineage (NCBI taxonomy): Eukaryota > Viridiplantae > Streptophyta > Magnoliopsida > Caryophyllales > Cactaceae > Carnegiea > Carnegiea gigantea. The sequence goes on along the minus strand of JAKOGI010000240.1, from coordinate 571,359 downwards.
ACATTGTAGGAAGGATTCAATCTCCTTTGATGTCTTTATTCTCATTATCTACTGTAAATTCTTCTCCTTGAAGATCTTCAAGACTAATTGAGCCACTTTCAATCATGTGAATACTTTCTTCATAATAATTTTCTTTATATCCATCCCTCATTACTATCTCAACTCTCTTATTGTTTTTCAATGCCAGGCCTAGTTTTTCCTCCTTGCTAAACTCAAAATAGTCTAAACACCCCAATGTTTCAATAAGCTTGTTGTTTTTCCTATTTTTTGCATTCATTTTCATAATAATTTACTTCTCTACATCCCCAACACTTACATTTATTTTTCTCTTTACGATAATAAGTGGCTATTCTAAAAAATCTACGTCTTTTGGGACTTGGCTAATTATAAAATTTTTTTTTTGCAATTTTATCCTCTTTACTTGTTAAAGCTCTTTTTCTTATAAAATTTTATTTTTCTTCTCTTCTCAGGTTTATTTCCCCATTCATGCGGATTATCCCAATGGATGAGAAATTATTTTTCTATTTTCTTTTGTTTTTAGAGATCAAGATATTGATCATTGACTCATTTTCCTAAGTAAGATATTCTTGTGCTAGGGTTATCAATGTCATCCGCTTTTCAAGTCATGTAACATTTTTTTCATTGATTATGGAATCTTTCTTTATCACTCTTTAATTTTGTTACAAAACATACAAAGATTGATTTTATGATGCCCAATTTTGTAATAATATTAACTAAATTCAACAATATATTTTTCTAGATATATCATGTCGCAAAGGTCTATGTTATTAATCTTTCTTTGTCACTCTGTAGTTTTTTCTTTGAAATCAAGTTGGGCTCCCATAAATTCAATTTTGATTTTCTTACATAATTTATTGAATATAGTAGCTAATGTTTCCATCATTCTTAGTACATTTTTACATTCATCATCTAATGAATCATATCATTTAGCTATAGTGTTCGGAAAATTATGTTCGATATGCTTCATGAAATTTCTAGCAATCCGCATGATATTCAAGTTAGGACGTTATTCATTCCCTTCTTACAATGCTTGAAAATTTCTTCTTTATTACGAGTTGCATTGATGTTTAAGATGTAACCCGTTTGGTTAATTGGGGTAAGGCTAATCTCTTCAAAAGATCTGGTTTTTCTTGGGATGAAACCAAAGAAAAAGTTCATTGTTTGTCCTACTGGAACATATCTAGGTCTCATAAAATATGTATTTCTTCTAGATGATTCACCAAACTCTTTAAGTTTCGGAATTACATAGTTAATTAAGTTGTATTCAAATTCGTCAATATTAAACTCTCCGCCAATCTCTTTTTCTTCTCCAATTTTTTTCACTTTCACCCAACAATTATTCATGTTTGTTTCTCTGGTTTTCTCCTAATTTCTTCTAAAAGAATGACGTCCAAATTTTCTAGTTTAATTAGGTTCATCTGTTGATATATTTCTTCTTCTAACTAGACATTTTTTGTCCGTTCATTCTCAGCATATAGTACTTCTTGTCTGTCTATTATTGTGCCCATGATTTTGTTTAATCCTTCTCGATTTTGGTTTTTATCAAATATTTTTTGTAACTCCTCTAGATTGTGCTATGTTTATTATGTCCTCTTTGTCTTTCTAGTTTTCTTCCTTTTCTAATGATATTTCAATTGATTTTTCTACTTCTTTTTTTATTTTTATATCCTGCAAAGGAAGTGGATCTTGTTTTTTAAGTTTTGAAAAGGATATATATGATGAAATGGCATACTAATACCTAAATTAGATTTTTCACTCTATCTAACTTTATTGATTAAAGAAAAATGAATTACAGACAATTGTTTCTTCACATCCTTAAATTTAGTTTTAATTTTTGTTAAATTCTACTTTTCATTCTAAAACTATATTAGTGATATAATTTAATTGCAATGCTATGGGAGTGGATCTCTCAGGAGTGTGCATTTGCATAATATGTAAATAATTTGAAGTAGGAAAACTAGATGATGATTCAAGCATTAAATGTAATTAATTAGATTAATTAACTATTAATTAACTCACTTATATTAATTATTTTTGATCATGTGTCTCTGACACCAGATAAAAGCAGACTTTGAGTAGTACTTATGAACATAAGGTCACAAGTACAAAATTATATGTTTTGGAAGTAAGTTTTTATAAATTTGGATAAAATATGCAAATATAAAAAGTTTAGGGTGATAAATGAAAATTGAAATAGTAAGTTGTCTCCTTAAAATAGTTGTCATAAAATATGAGGCCTTTTAAATCTATTCTAATAATATGGTCCCTAATAATAATTTTCACAAAATGGAGTGTACTCTCAGTATTTTTTTCTTGGAAATTCATATATCATGAACTTTTTTAGAGTTAGATCTACTATGTTACATATGACTTGTTCTATGAAGTTAAATTATAACTCGTCGATGTTCGATAAAGACACGTTGAAGTTGAATGATGTGGTGGTCTAAATGATGTTGTTAGGATAGAGCTGGCCGGTCAAAAGTACGTTTACCATTAGCTTTATAGAAATAAGGATCTGTTTTTATATTTTGAGTTATAATCTTGTTAGGAAATTATCAACGTGAATGTTGTGTGATTTTTCATTAATGAACTTCTGTTTTTTGGTCAAAAAATTTCTTTGCTTTTTTTGAAATAGTTAGCTTATACTACCTTAATCCGAGGTACCTTCTTATTGGAAAGTGGTTGACCTCATAATCTTGTATCAACATAGGACACTCACTATAAACCATTGGGAATGATAATGTCAATCTGTAAGTCATTAGGTTTAGCTTTTTCAATTAATTTCATAGGGCCCAATGTTCCTAAAGCTCTGTTTTCTCTCTAAACTTGACCTTCTTCATTTAGACTAGTTAAAAATTTGCTAGCTATAGATGAATATGTTAAGGGTAAGAATGATGGAAATGATAATTAGATGAGTCGTAATTCTCAAAAGGAATAGTTGTGAAGCTATGAGTGATTGATAGAGGATAGATTGTCATGAAATGGCAAGAATAAGATATTCATGACTGGAATAAGAATTTCAGAAATGATGGGGCACGAGCATAATGATTTACAAACATGGACCATAAGAACAACCAGAAGATGGTCAACATCCTTTGAACTTTCTAGACCATCTGAAATAGAATGGGTAGCTAAGAGGCAAAGTTATATATATTAAATTAAGCATAGTATAACTAGGAATGATTTGGAGCCATTCTTGTCATGCCAAAAAATAAAACAGGGCATATAGATAACGACCCAATAGAGGCTTGATAGAAAGGGCTAGAATCGCCCTGGCACAGAATAATATTTTAATTACACTTTGAAGAGCTTTTGATAGCAATCAACATGATACGATAGATTCACCCTCACTCACATGAGATAAGTCTAGGTAAGGTAACAGGATGGAATAAAGAAAGATGACTATAAGTTATGAGTGGAGTTTAGAAGTAAGAAAGGGTGAAATCGCAATAATCAAGGATCCAACCTCACTCGCAAAAGCTTAATTGCATAATTCAAACAAGTTATATGGACTTATCAATATGGATGAACCAGGTGCATGCTATAGATATAAGTTTGTTCTCAATGAAATAGAGAGGAAGACGATGAGGATTAAAGTTATTAGGCTGTTGATAAATTAGATTTAAGGTTGATTAGGGATGCATTACTTAATAAAGAACAAGATTCAGGAGCATGGTGAGTCATACCAGAAAGAATCTATGAGCGACATACATTTAAGGTTGATTAGGGATGCATTGCATAATAAGCAGCATGATTGAGGAACATGGTTAATCACACTACAAGGAATGTGTGAGAATTCTCGAGAATCCACAAGCCTTCAGATGTTTAAAATGAAAAAGTGGGAAGTTAAATAATTATCATGGACAAAAGCAACTTGAAGGATGAGGTACCTCCACATATATGAGAAATGTTAGAAGGAAGAACATCAATAAGAAAGGCATAATCTATTGGAAGCCTTGGATATCAATACGAACCTTTCAAATATATGGTCTAGATCAAGGAAACACACAATAGCAGGGAATGAGGTCAATAAATAAACCAAAACAATCAAGGCAGAGGCATATTAATGATTGAAAACAAAGGAAATATGACGGATGTAAGATTTTGATTTAAAAAGTAGATGACAGATTATGAAATGATGAGTGAGGGGAATATAATGCAGGTAGAATGAAAATAGCGATAAAGGCAAACAATTTAAGAATAGAGGGACGTAAGGCTCAAATGGTCCCAAATATTGGTTATTCAGAGACAAGAACATTTGATATTAGTTTAAAAGTCAAGCAATCTATAAAGATAGACATTTCAAGCAATGATCAAATGTTTAATGTAGTAGGACATTGTAGAGTGTACAAGGTATTGATATGAGATTGGACTATAAAAGGATCCATATGGATTACGGTTCTCTCATGGGAACCTCTAAGGTTACAACATCCAAACGACCACGGGTCAATGGGAATTGAAGTGGAGATCATTACAAGAAGGGAGAATCACATAGATTTTTAGTTTATGAGAGAATCAATATGTGCTTTTGTGTAATTATGAGAAGCAGAGTCACATGCTTTTTAATTCGTTCATGAGAATTAGTAGGATAAAAAAAAAAGACTAAGAATATAAGGTTAAATGGATTGCAAAAGCACCCGAGGACGAGATAGTGGATGATGTAAATAAATAAACTTATCTTGCATTCAAAGTGTTACCAAAGAAGCTTAGATGGTGCTCCTAAGAACATTTGATGGGCAACTCTAAAGGGTTAAGGAATGAGGTAAAAGTACTATAAATAGGAAAAACTTTGTTTGTCAGCTTGTTTCATTCGAGATTATCTAAGATAAAGAGAACAGTCTGGGGTAGATATAATGAACTTAGGAAAATAAGGGAGCAACAAGAACCCAAGTTTATTATAAGCAAGATAGGTAATGATTACTAATGAAGGAGAGAAGTAACCCAAACAAACATGGATGACCGAAGGAAGAGGATACCTCTCCAACTTGGTGGTCATGATTCCATAAGAGGAATAATGTCATGAAACAATTCAATTTTGGAAGAATATTCAGTGAGATATTGTTAGGACAGCTAGGTGATTTTGTGAACAATAGGTTTAGGATTCAAACAGTATCTATGGGTTGAATTGCACTAGAACAAGGCAGGACACGATTGACATCTAATTATAATTGAAAAGTCCAAAGGTTTTGTTGAACGAATATGTAATATGTAATGGTACAAACTTTATAAGGATAACTTCAGTCAGTTAACCAAGGGTTATCATAGGCTCTTTTTAATCAATATAATGAATTACATGGTTGCATTTGCATGTGTTTGATATGCTTAAAAGAATGTCACCTAAGTTTCAATCCTTATGTAGGAACTTCGCGTATCCCTTTCACTTTATAAACCTTTTCTGCCATATCATGGTTGAGCTAAGGCGATGCCCTCCCGAATAGGGCAATCTAGTCTTGTGGAATCGCTAGTTATAGCCTCATGCACTCTATCCTACACCTGGTTTAGAGTAGTGATTCCTTAATAAAGGGGGTTGTAAGAAAATAAGATCAAAAATATCCAAACTTCAAACAATGAAGGGATCGTACTTCTATTATACTTCTCCATACCTCATTTACGACCTTAGATTGCTTCCATTGCTTTTGTCTATTGATTGACTAAATATAAATTATGACTCCTAGAATTTCTTAGGTATAAAATATACATACATGTATAATACATGAGCCTTTCTCCTTAAGTCCCAAATGTGTAACTAGATGCTGTAGGTGATCCAAGCATGCTTGAGGCAGTTAACCGCCGCTTTTGCTACCTAGATGACCCCATCATCTATGTACCTTTTCATATTCTACAAAATCCAATCTTTCTCTACCAAATTTTATTTCCTAATCCAATTAATCATTAGCATGTTTCACACTCCAAAAAGAACACATCCCCTAGGCCAGCAAAATTCGATAAGAAGTGATATATTCCCCTTTGAATTTTTGCTTTGAGAACCTTAGCATTGAGATCTACCCTTTCACAGCTTTTATATGCTTCTAGGGCATATTGTACCCATAATAATTAGTCATTATTCGGTGATCTTAACTACATCCTAATATCACATGATCTCGAATCCCCTTTTTTTTGGTACATTTTCAAAATTTCTTAGAACTCACCCACCTTGTCCGCACATAAATTAGAGAATGCCTATTTAGATAACCTCAGTCTATGGCCGAAGATTGACGACACCACTTAGAACCCTTATCCGAATACTCCATCTTTTCAATACCTGCACAGTTGCATAACGTGTTTAACATGTAATATCTTGGATATATCTTCAACTTATAGTAACCTATATAAGTGCACATATTTTGAAATCAACTAATTCCATCACTTCTTTGGATAGAGACTTATTCAGTCACACTTGATCCATATGATCTCAACTAGCATAGCAAAAGATACTCAACTCGTTCGCATAATTCACTAAATGATCATTGTGTATTATATTGACTATGACAGTACTATAGCCCCTTATTGATATGTTTTACTTCTGTTTCTCTTCACAATTTAATATAGTTGCGCCCTATTGCGGTGCAATTTGATAAAATGAAAAATTGCTTAAGAATTCATAAAATGAACCCTTGTACGGTAGGGTTCATAAGGTTGCCAATTGGTCACTAACCTCACTATCCAGGGGTACAAGTTTGCTCAAAATATCCTCATTACATACTCATACCATATCCAAACTTCAAACTTGACATCACAATTTACACTCCAATTCGACTGGTAAACACCCTAAAGCTTGTACTAACATGAACCCTAACTTAGATACCATAACTATAACACCCTAACTCGTAATTGCTTAACTAGTCTTAATTAATGTTAACTAACTATCAATGGTTAATATAGTGGAAGCGCCAAGGTAAGGACATTACCGCCATCCCAGAGAGGATAAGGCTTAGTTAATTCACTTATACAAACATGATAAAGCATCATAGCTTACGTGTAGTCCAAATGGCGTACACTTTGATGACTCACGACTTGGTGAAGTGCCATTGTGATCATCTAACTCCATTGATAGTCTCCTCGCTTCTGAGGCATTGTCAAGTCAAGACTTCACAATTTATTTACCTAAAACATAAAAATACAAGATATTCAAATAGTGAGCTGAAGCTCAATACGTTTACTTCTATACTGTAAAGTTAGAAATTTATTTTTTAGTGAGCGGCTGTATTTTGATTCATTTTAATTCGAACTCAGGAAGAGAGAGAATTATATCAAAACTGTTACCAGTTACTATCGGAAACTCTAGTCCGAATTAATGAGTTCATATATACAATACAATAATTGAATAGGTATACACCAGTTAGGCCGATCAACTAGCTTGATCTGAGAGCGTGCGGGTGAACTAAAGGGTCTAAACCTTAATAATTGATAATTGGTGAGTCCACTTACTTATAAGGCAAAAGAATACTTGAAAATAGTTCATTAAATAATTGTATATTATGCGATTCAGATATTTGAAAATGTGTGATTTTGTGAAAGGTATAGATAATAAACGTACTTGGAAGATATATCTCTTTCTTGTAAAACTAAATGTGTACGGCTTGATGATGATGACAGTGACCTTCTTTTTGAATTCATTGAAAGAAGCGAGAGAGGGGAGACGAGAAGGCCGGGTGGTAGCCCTCCCTAGCATGGGACGAAGAGTGAGAGGGGCATGCCAGAAAGAAGTAGGGTAGTGGTTTATATAGGCTCCCCTTTTTAAAAATATCTCTTACATTTTTGAAAAAAATTTTAGATATTTTCCATAAAAATCTTAAATATTTTTGCTAAAAATCTTTAGACATTTTGCTAAAAATCTCAGATACTGTCTCCAAAAATCTTTAGATATTTTTCTAAAAATCTGAGATATCTTTTCTAAAAATCTTTAGATATTTTGCTACAAATCTTTAGATGTTTTTCAAAAGTCTTTCGGTATTTCTATGTGTTTATTATTTTGATTTGTCCATCAATTTGCTAAAGCATGCAAACGATATAAAACATTGCTAAATATTGTTTCGAGACTACCTTGTTATGTTTGCCTCCAATAATATAAATGTTTCAAATGTCGAATCGAAATGCGATGCTAATGTTAAATTGAAATTAACTAAGGTGATTAATATGGATTATGTTCGAGCTATTGCAACAACTCTATGTGGCCTATCAGCTGTTTTGATTTGAACACGTGGGATAGACCTCGAGTGTGTCATAGAAGTTGTATTGGCAGCAAAATTAGCGGAGACAAAGGGAAAAGACAATTTTGTTGCTGTAGCATGGGCTGTGTGGAATGCGATAAACAATTGGTTCTTTGGGAAACTGGACCATGACCTGACTCAATTAGTGTTGAAAGCTTTGGAGCTTGTGTAAGAGTTTCGTTATGCATAAGATGAGTTGGAACGACAAGCCGCTCGGTAGTAATTGTCCAAATGGAGGTCATCGTGTTCAGGTATAGTCAAGGTAACTTTTGAAGGGGTAAGATTGACGATTGGAGCCATGGGATGGGTGCGTTAATCAGAGACTCGTTTGGAATGATTAACTTGATGGGTGTCGGACAAAGGGTTGGATTCATGAAGCCTGAATCTACGGAAGTTGAAGCATGCATCTTTACTGTGAGACAAGCATTTGAGCATGGCTTCTCTTCGATTGTAGTGGACAGTAGTTGCCAGAACCTTATCACAAAATTAAAGAAACACGAGAGCCAAACTACTGAATTGGGTCTTTTAATTCTGAAGACTCTAAGTTTTGACATGCATTTGAGTTTTGTGCTTTTACTGACATTAGGAGCATGGGGAATGCAGTAGCTCGTACAGTTGACCATCTTGAACCCTGTGTTCCATCTGTTTGAATGTAGTTGAATGGTGGACCATATCATGTCCTAGATTTGGTTAAAACCAACGTTTGGAATGTGATTGCTCGTTAATAGAATGAAGTCCCCATCTTTCTATTTTTTTTTTTTAAAAAACAACTCATTCATTATACTTAACTTTTTAGACAAATATTTTTGATTTGTCGTCAAATAAAAATATGTGCATCTAACATAAATCAAATTGCCTCTTTGTTTTGATTAAAAAAAAACATAAATCAAATTTAAAAACTGCCATATGTAGTTGTTTTATCATTGAAACAAAAAACATATATTACGAAAAGGGTAATGATGCGTATCTTGCTACAAGACACTCTTAAATGTCTTGTTTTAATTCAAATTAATATATTTTATGATTTAAAATCACTAGATTTTTAATAATTACAACTTATTATAAGTTATAAATCTTTAATATTAGTCGGTTACGCTAATAAATATAAATTGACACCCTAATTGGATCAACCCCATCTGTGAAAGCATATCATATGTGTAATTCTGTAAATGTGAAAGATCATGTATAAAGTGATGATTAATTCATAAGTTTTGGTATCCTTTTACTATTTAATCGTACCATTTTTTTCAATTTAATATGTAATAATATATATTTTAAATAAAAATAAGATATTTAAAAGTATCTTGTAATAAGACACTTATCATTTTACATTATGTAAATGAGTGCAAATAAAAATATAGGGTATGCCCGTGGGGCCACCATAAAAGTTCAATAATTATAAGAAAAAATTAATATAATTCAATTTAACGTTTACGACCCCTAGCCGGCTACACCAGCCAATGTTCTCCATCCAAGCGCGTGCGCAAATCCGTTTCACGTTTTTCCTCTCTTACCCGTTCACAACGCAACTTCGACGCAGCCTCTTTGCACCAGAAAACCCCACTATAAAATCCTGCTTCTACTCAATCATTCCTCCACTGCAAATCCCCCTTTCATTCTCTCTCTTCCGTTCTCTTCCACTCCGCCGCTGCAGCAACCACCGTATAATTATCTCTCTACCTCCCAAGCTTCCGCCATGAGGGTCTCAAACAACCTAGTTGGCCTCCTAAACTTCATAACATTCCTCCTCTCAGTCCCCATCCTGGGCGGCGGAATCTGGCTTGCCCACCGTGCCACCACCGACTGCGAGAAGTACCTCGAGAGGCCTGTTATCGCTCTCGGCGTCTTCCTCATGTTAATCTCACTCGCCGGCCTTATTGGTGCGTGTTGTCGCGTGAACTGGCTTCTATGGCTCTACCTCCTCGTCATGTTTATCCTTATCGTCATCCTATTCTGCTTCACTATCTTCGCTTTTGTTGTCACAAACAAAGGCGCTGGACAAGTACTCAGTGGTAAAGGGTATAAGGACTACAAGCTTGGGGATTACTCTAATTGGTTGCAGAAAAGGGTTAACAATAACAAGAATTGGAATCGGATCAGGAGTTGTTTGATTGATGGGAAGGTTTGTGAGAGTCTTTCCAAGGAGAATAGTACCACCCAGTCTCAGTTCTTTGCCAAGCATTTGTCTCCTATTCAGGCAATTTCAGTTCTTGAATCTTGCGTTCAGCTTTTGTTTGATTTATGGGTTTTTCTGGGTCTTTTGATTTTGAGTGTTGAATCCCTTTGATTTGGATTGGGATGTCGTCATGTCGAATTGTGTGTTTTCGTTTGCGGGGTTTTCTGGCTTTTGGATTTTGGGACTTGGGACTTGGGCCGCTGGAAAATTCTGAGATTTGCCAACTTTTTTTTGTGTTCTGGGTTCTTCGGTGTTGAATTCGTTGGATTTGGATTGGGATGTCGAATTTTGTGTTTTCCTTTGTGGGTTTTTCTGGATTTTGGATTTGAGGACTTGGGTCGTTGGAAAATTGTGGGATTTTGCTACCTTTTTCGCCCTCAGGTGAGGATTTCTTTTGGAAAGGTTTCATTCTGATCTTTTTTTCAAAAGCCAAGGGCCTTTTACAGATCCACCATCCTGGACTCTTTTTTGGTAAATTAAAAAGGCAGAATTCCTTGCTTTGCTACCTTTTTCCTTTATGCTTCATATTTTGACATGTTAATAAAGTTAATAACTTTGACAACCATTCTTCTATTTATGTTTGATTATTTGAATCTGAGAAACCAGCCTCTCTGCAATTCATTGTATACCTCACCCGAACACCTCCCTTAGACAGTATAGATTTAGACTTGGAGTCATCATTATTACTTTGTCCTCTGTTAAACATTTATCCAATAATCGGTGAAGACCTTTTCTCTGAACTGCCTCTTGCTTTTGTTAATCTGTTGCCTTTTTTGCAGCTTGATGAACTGCTTTCTCCCCTAACTGTGTCCTTTTGATTAATGAACTCTTTAATTTAAAGAAACGTGCTGGGAAAGTTCAATTAATTAGAACTACGAAAGGTCTAGATTAAGTATGTACTACATCAAGGCCCTGTTCTTTTGGTTGAGGGCCAAGTCAACTCCCTACTTCATCGTTTCTTGCAATATGCATTGCAAGAAGAAGATCTCGAGTTATGGAGCTTAAAAGGATTTGGATGAGACGTTGATCTGCCAATGCTTTGAATCGTTCAAAGATTTGATTTGCTCCTAAAATATTGGATATGAAATTTGAAATATATTGGTAGAACTTTCTGTAGTTCCCCCAAAATTAACTAGAATAATGGAGTCTACTTCACTTTTATTAGGGAACTTGAGATAAGGTTTGATACCATGATATGAGGCGTTATGAGATGAAGTTAACACAGCCAATAATGTTTGGAATTGGAGTGAGCCTTCGACATGCCCAGCTACCTGACATCTTTTTTGGTTCCAGTGGGTTTTAGTCATGCGTTAAAATCAGGAGCGAAACATCTAATGAACACAAGTTTTTTTTAATGATACGGTATTACGACAAGCATGGAAAGAGTTGACTTCCCATATGTAGTTCATGCCCCCCTCCCCCCAAAACAAGGACTCTTGCTTCGCCTGTACTGAAAATTTTGGTTGTGAGAGTCCTTTTATTCTCTGAAATTACTTTGATCTTGAGCTGCAAGCCTCATGCCTTGATGCACTTTTGCATTTGTTTTGCAGTCGGGATGCTGCAAGCCACCAGACAGCTGTGGCTTCCAGTACCAGGGGCCGATCACTTGGTCCAAGCCACAAACCCCGGCTGCCACTGCTAGCCAAGACTGTAATGCCTGGAGCAATGATCCCAACACCCTTTGCTACAACTGTGATTCATGCAAGGCCGGTGTACTGCAAAACCTCAAGAGCGATTGGAAGAAGGTGGCCGTTCTCAACATCATCTTCCTCGTCTTCCTCATCATCGTCTATTCTATTGGTTGCTGCGCTTTCAGGAACAACAGGTGGGATAATGCTAATAACCGTTGGAAGCCTTATGCTTGAAAACCGTGATTCCTATCTCCATGTTGTGTTTAGGTCAGACCCTATATAGAGAGAGCGCTTGTACAGATGTTTTAAATCTGTTGTTGCTGCTGTATGTTGTGCTGTTGATACTGGGATTCTGATGATTTCACCTTTCATATTACTTCGTATATTTTGTTCTGTAGATGTGTATATTTGATCTTACATCTTGGCATGAGATGGGGTACTTCTTTTGCTTTGCACCGGGCTTGTTAGGTGTGTTAACACTTTTTAAACTTCTTTGGTGCTTCTGAATGTTTTTTGGGGTATGAATAGGGCACAATGGTCAATGTAAGTGGGAGTCGATGCTTGATCTCTCGTATATAACTATAAAAGACTTAATTAATTGTACTAACTAATCGTTACTCTTAAGCATTGTAGGCTTGTCACAGCGCTATATTTTATGATGAGGTGGGTTAGGAATTGAGATACTTCTATGTTGCGTCAAGGTTGAGAGAACCGACTCGGTGATCAATCTGTTCGATTGATTGGGTTGATGGTTCAACCGGTCGGACTGTTTGGATCGGAGTTAGATCGGTTGACCCAATTTACCGTTAAACCAGGTTAGATCGGCACAATTCGGTGAATTTGAAAAAATTTTTTATATATATTTGTTATATTTTTTTTCAAATTACTAACTAAAATCTAATGGAAAAAAGTTACAAGTATAAAATAATGAGGAAGAAGAGAAATAAGAAATTCATTTATGGTCTTACATTGATAAAGTAGAAGGTGAGTACAAGACTCTCATTGCATAAATATGGGTTCCGTTAGATGGTGAGAATTGAGAAGTCCCACATCGTCAATTTGAGCAAATTTTCAAACTTGATAGCCTTATAAAAAAGAATAGAAGGCAAACCAAGGACAATACAAAGTCATGAGCTTGTAGTTAAAGTTAGGCTTTGTAAAAGAGCTTAAGGTTTTTGTGCATTTTTACTCCCTAGAAAAGCATTCACACTCCCAAAAAATAAACCACCCCTTAAAATGAAATTGTTTCAAGGGGAAAAGAAATAATTGAAACATAATAATTTATTAATACAACTAATTAGAAGGTCATAACTTTTTTTAAAAAAACAATACAAGAATTCAATAATTTGGACATAATAATTTGGTAACACATACTTGAATACAGAAATTATAAAAATTTGATGATAAATAAAAAATATACATTGGTTAACATTAAATGAAATAAAAATTACAATAAATGAACAACTGCATTGATTTTTCCCGATTCGGTGGCTCAAACGGATTAAAATAATTTTCAGACCGTTGTTCCCATCGATTTCTGGTTCAACCGGTTGTACCAGTCGATCCTGTCCGATTTCCTTAACCAGTTGCGGTCGACAGAATCGATGCCTAGGGGGTTGAATTCTGTTAATTAAAACAAATGTCAAGTCAAGATAGCGAAAGGTCATTTGGGACATTTTTTTGTTTTTTGGGTAGTGTTCGATGATGACTTTATTTGTTACGTCAGCCACGTTGTTGTTCAGCCAACACTAACAAAGACACGATGGAACTCTGTCTTGCCCGCTTTGTGATTGATAGGCGACCACCATGGACGTCGGCATCATCGTGTTTTCACAATTTTATCGTGTCCTTGTTATCTTCTTCCAGCCAAACATCTTGTCCCCATCAGCTCGAGGTGTTTAAAGATATCCATAATCAATTACTTGAACCCAAAAATCACTACTCAATTTAAAATTTTGGATATTTGAATTGGAATATTTGAAAATTTTGATTTGATGTCCAAACCGATATTTTTTTTTTTCGAATTGTTGGCTTGGAGATGATTCGGATGTTTTAAGGATTTGTATGTTCACCATTTTTACGATCCAAAATTTCGAATAGTTGAACTGAAATACCTTTTAATTTGGATGCCTGAACCATAACACTCCTACCATCAACTATTGCGTGTAGCTCTTGACCACCCTTTTGCAAACTGCTTAGTTCTAGTGTCCTTGCATTATTTGCTAAGTGATATTATATATTATTTACCTACAGACAATTTGTTGTCTTTCCTGCTCTCCGTCTTTTGAGAATATGATGAGCTCTAGTGTTCAGTGCATTTATATCACAATTAGAAAGAAGAATTTCACAAGCTTGCTTTGGTTTGCTCTTCATAGCGCCTTGATTTTTAAGCCCTGTTCTTTTCGTGGGTTAATTCTAAAATACTAACATCAACCTACTTCAACCTATTTCAATCTACTTCAATCCATTTCAATATCCTTCAGATCACTTCTATCATTTTAATCAGGTTTAATTTATCACATAAAAAAATTTAACCAACTTCAACGAACTTCAATTCATTTCAACCTACTTCAACCCACCTCAACCCACTTCAACTTATCTCAACCTATTTCACCCTTTTACCTACCCCAATTTACCTACGAAAAGAACAGACCTTTAGTATAATTCGCTGCCTACAAAGCTTAAGTGTATCTCGTATTCATAGTGGATAAAGGGATCAAATCTAGATCGGTTTGAATAAAATTCTAGAAGACACCATCTATCTCTTATCACTTGGTAAGAGAGGTTATCTTATCCGACAACCTTGGAGCGAAGCACTTTTGACATGGAAAACGAAGAGAGTCGAACCCAATCGGGTCTTTGGATCGGTGACTCCGGTCTGGTGAAATGGATGGTTTTTTTTTTTTTTAAACAACTTGGTTGGTTACCTAAAAATACAAAATCGTACGGTTTCCAAAAATAAAAATCGGTTGGGTTTTCGAAATAGGAAACCAGCTGGTTTCTAAATATGGACCAACTAGTGGGTCGCACTTACACTCTAGTTTTCTGCTCTAGTTTTTGTTCTTAGTTTTTGTTTTTATTCTTTTTTCTATTGGGCCTCAAGCAAACGGATTACGCTTTGAGTTTCGTTATTGAACTTTTTATGAAAATCGAGATGCCCTTTTTAGATGCCTATAGGAAAATGTGTTTCCTTAGTTAATATCTCCAGCTTGACTACTGTAAATGGAGAGAACATGTGCTTAAAAAGTTATATTCCTTATAAATAACATGAAGTTAGCTCAACTGAGATCAGTAGAGGATTGAAAAATGAGACGTAAAGATTGACGTAGGTGTAATTTGATCTTAGATCTTTAGTAACAACTCATAATGACGATTAAAAAGTGAGACAATAGTTAACTCACATCTTTTTTTTTTAATATATTTATTTTGGTTGGTGCAAATGAGATGCAAAGATCGATGTAGGTGTAATTTGATTTTAGATTTTTTTGTAACTCACGAACATTTCACCTGTATGTGAATTAATCTAAGCAGCTATTCTCACAAGGATTCTTTTGTGATAGTCCTCATAGATAATACAAGAAAGGTTCCTATGAAGGATCTCATTGCACGCTACTGAGGAATGTAAGCATAGACCATACCAGCTAGCCAATCAGATATACAATTTTCTTGCCTAATAATATGAGTAATAATGATATTATTAAAAGTTGAAAATAATCGTTAATCTCCTGGACAAAGAGTTGGATTTCCCATGGCGCTTGAATGTGACATTCCATTGGTCGAATGAGAGTTTTGTTGTCACCTTCAATATGAATATCAGTAAACCTTGCTTGAATAGCTGCTTAGATGTTGTTTCGTACAGATATTGTGTTTAGACATGGAAAAATAGACCCGAGATCAGAAATTCAAACCGAATGACGCGGACTCATACCCAACTCGACATCTAAAATAGGCTCATCTGAATCCTAAATTGACACGCACTGAGCCATACTCGACCCGAAATTTCTGACAAAGTTACTTATTTTGGCATGACAAGCTTATTGGACCAAAAATCAATGAATCTAAAGTCGACCCCAACCGAAGTTCACCCGACCAAAACCGAATATCACTTAATCCGAAATATGACCTGATCCAAACTTAACACAACCCATATCTAAACCAAATGACCTGTTTGTCAAGTCTAATTGTGTCTACTACTAGTACTAATGCTACTCTCATGTTGAATAACGCTGCTTGAACAAATCTTCCCTTCTAATTTCAAATAATGAGGCCGCTTCGTTTAGTGCTCTTTGTAAAGCTTTGAATCCATCAAAACTAATTTGATGAAGCCACTTTGTGGTCTTCTCCATCCTGCCTAATGAGTCTTCTTGTGTTTGATGGCTAAAGAGTTTTGGTTTGGTGGCTGAAGTATATGTGTGAGTTTGTATTTAATACGCCATTTGGCGCTAGCTTTTTTTTTTTTTTGTTGCTCTTATTAATGTATTTATGGGGTCAACCATTTCTTTACAGAGTACCATGCTATCTGTTGTTTTTCACAAAATTCATAGAAGCATAGCCACTCTATCTATTTTAACTACAGGAATCATAGTTGTAACACTAGATAATATCTCTAAGATAGCTTTTTGTTTGTTCGATAGGAAAGTGTTACCTATGCAATAGGACAATGCCAAAAAAAAAGATAATCTAAAATAAACCTCTACTTTTACTATTTTGACCATCCGATTTCACTAACCTCTTCCACGTATTTCCTGGAATTGGTGGAAGATTTGTTAAGAGTTGGTTGTTTTTGCTTACAATTATCTCGGGTCAATTCTCCTTCTTTGTAGGTATGTTGGTCCCAAATGGAAGAATTTCGGCACTTATCGGATCAAAAGTGAGCGAGGAGCAATGTTACAGGAAGGAACGACGTTCAAGGATCAATTAGAAGGGTCGAAGGCTTGGAGCATTAAAGAAAAGACATTTGCATGGCCAACCATGCATGTAAGCATGGCCATGCAAGTTGGAATTAAAGCCAGAAAAGTGCACGGCTGGGTGTGCAGATCAAGCATGGCCATGCGTTGGAAGCAGAAACAATCCTGCAGAAGTGCACAGCCAGCCGTGCATTTGTGCACGACCGTGCATCCCCCGATTAATCACAACTTAATTCTTTTTTTCGGGGGAGTTAGAGGATTAAGTGGGTTTTTATTTGAGAGAGAAATAAGAAGGCAGTGGTTAGGTTTTCTAGCTGAATACTTTTGCACATTAATTTCGACTTGATTCGAGAGTTTGACTTCCTTGTTCTAATTGTGAATTGTCGATTTCAATTGATTGAAGTACATTTCCCTTCCCTTCTCTTTGCGCTTTTCATCAAAATTTGTGCCTTTAAACATGTTCTATGGTTCTTTGTTTTTGATTGTGGTTGTTATGATGTTTAGTGGCTAAATTCCCTATCTTAGACTGAGATTAGCCCCTATTATGTGACTTGTGATCATGTTCTAGGTTTTTGTGAATGAATACTCATGTTTGTGATTGAATTCTCACTTAGTACGCTATGTGTTCGATGAATTGCCTAAGACGGACGTATTCATGTTCTTCGTTAGGGCTTAGGAGATCAATGAAAGTTGAATCCTCTACTTAGAGCTACTTTGTGAGCGATTTAACATGAAAATAGTTAGGATTTCAATTCGAAAGTATGGGTTACTCAATCCTGTGACTTTTATTGACTCTAGTTTCATGAAAATAAATAGCTAGGATTAATTAGCCAGTCTAATGCCCTTTGAAAGTAGGCATAAATGTGCTCCAATTTGTAACCATTCCATTTCAGTCATTTGCATGGGCAAGTTTGCATGATCAAGTTCAAATTCCAAAGAGTATAATAGTGTAGTGAATCCCAATCTAGGATCTTTGTTATTATTGAGTTAAACAGTTTTAATAATGTTCAGTTCCCATCGATCTGAATCTGTTTTACTGAATTGAGTGTTAAAGTCCATCTAGTGGCTAGAACCAAGTTCCCTGTGGAATACGGCCCATACTTGCCATTGCTAACTATAATTGGCACTGTGCACTTGCAGTAGGGTTTTAACTTAATAAGTTTTTGGCGTCAATGTCGGGGAACTTGTTAGTTCTAAAATCGGAAGCGACCAAAGTACTTTAGATTAGGCCTTTTCTTTTCTTTTCTTCCCTTACTTTTTACCTTATTTTCCTTCATCTTTGCTTGGACTCGCTTACGCTTGGTGTAGTTTGTGGCTTTGTATGCACAGGCGCATTCAAGGAAATCAACAACTCGTTCCTTTTGACTCAGAGATAAAAAGCCACTATGCAGAGACAAAGAGGTGCGAGAAGGAAGCAGTAGGAGCAAATCATTATGGCTGAAAGAGAGCCTATGGTACAGTGGAACTACGTCCTACCGTAAGCAACTGGCATCACCTCCTCTATTATGAACCCGGACATTGAAGCAAATAACTTTAAGCTATGGCCTGCTCTCGTCTCTTTTGTGGAGAAGGATCAGTTTAGTGCGCGTCCAACAGAGAACCCCCATTTGCACCTTCGTAATTTTTTAGCGAAGTGTGATACGATCAAGCTCAATAGGGTCTCCGCTAATGCAATTAGGTTGAGACTCTTCCCGTGCTCACTGAAAGACAGTGCGAGTGACTGACTCTTAAATAAAGGGCCCAACTCCTTCACCACTTGGGAGGCCTTATCAAAAGCCTTCCTCAGCAAGTATTTTTCACCGGACAAGACCGCTAAGTTGAGAGCGAAAATCACTTCTTTTCGCTCAATGAGATGATGAGTCTCTATGTGAAGCATGAAAAAGATTCAAAGATCTCCAATGCCAATGCTTTCACCATGGAGTATACGATTGGCTCCTAGTCCAAACTTTTTATAATGGACTGAACCAGTCACTGAAGATGTCCATTAATGCCACAACTGGCGGCGTACTCATGGGGAAATCAATTGAAGCCGCGAGAGCCTTATTGGAGGAGATGGCCTCCAATAACTATCATTGATTCAGTGAAAGAGCTACCCCAAAGAGGACCAGTGGGGTTTACGGAGTTGATGCTATAGTCCTACTTGCTAGCAAGGTTGATGCCCTTGCATAGTGCTTTCACAGACTTGGGACTCCTTTTTGAGGGAATCTATCGGGGAGCTTTTCTGGTACAATGTTTGACGTATGGGCCTTATATGAGATTTGTAGCATTCAAGGCCATGTTGTTGTCGACTGTCAATCCCCTTTCCAGGGAGTTGAGCATGCCAATGTTATGTAAAACTTCAACCCATGCCTATAAAACAACCCCTAATCAAACACTTATAACCCTGGTTGGAGAAATCATCCAAATTTCTTCTACCACAACAACAATCTCGTTCCACCCAATGTCCCTCAAATTCAACCCCCTGATTTTCAATACAGGGCTCCCTATAACCCACTTTCCCAAAAACCCCTACACCAAACCCTAATTTGGAGAGCCTTATGGAGCATTCCATGGCGACCCAAACTAGGACAAATGAGGTACTTGGTGAGTCAGTTAATCAATTGAGCTTCCAATTTAGACCATGACTACTTACTAGAGGATGATGGAGAATCATACTGCCCAGTAGGTAAGCCATTTGTTTGGACCTCAGGGTCATCTACCAAATCAACCTGAGACAGACCCCAAAGGTCAGATGAATGTCATCACATTGAGGAGTGGCAAGGAGTTGGAGAGTCCTCATATGCCTATGAGGGAGGACAGGAGGGAGGTTAACAGTGAAGGTGGTGTTGAGAAGGAGGTCCCCATTAAGACTCAAAGTGAGAGGGTCTAGACTGAAAAGTCTAAGGAGGTTTAAGCTGAGCATGTTTCACCTCTAGTGAAGCCTTATAAGTCTCCTGTTCCATATCCTCAGAGGCTCGTGAAGGCTAGGGAGAAGCACAAGTATGAAAAGTTTCTTAAGATGCTAAAGAAGTTCCACATCAACATTCCCTTTTTGGAGGCTATCACCGACATGTCTTCTTATGCCAAATTCCTGAGGAATTTGCTCTCCAACAAAGGAAAATTACTTGAAAATGCCATAGTGCCTCTTACTGAGGAGTGCAGTGCTATTATTCATAACAAGCTCCCTCCTAAGCCTTCAAATCCAGGAAGTTTTTTCATCCCTTGTTCAGTTGGGGATGGCACTATCAGTAGGGCACGATGTGATCTTGGGGCTAGTTTGAGCCTTATGCCTTACTTCATCTGAAAGAAGCTACAAGTGGGGGACCTAAAACCCACTACTATTTCTTTGCAGCTCGCTAATAAATCTGTCAAGTACCCTATGGGTATTCTTGAAGATGTTCCACTGCAAGTGGGCAAGTTCTTTATTTTATTTGACTTTGTCGTCATGGAGATGGAGGACGACTCCTACATCCTATCATCTTTGGGAGACCTTTCATGGCTACTGCGAGAGCCATGATCGATATGAAGAATGGCAAGATGTCCCTTCCAGTAGGGGATGAAACAGTGAAATTTAGTATACCACAATCCATGGCATCTCCTACTCTAGACGACATGTGCTGCAGAGTTGATGTGCTGGATAGGGCACTCAGTTAGGAGGCCATCACTTGCCATTCTATCGAGGACGCATTAGAAGCCGCTTTGATAAGCTGCCATGTGACTAGTTCCCATTTGGGAGAAAGGGAGAGTATGCTGGGCTTCTCAATGCATCCCTACCTATACGCATAGGCAGTCCCCCAAGGAGGTTTGTAATGTGGAGGAACTTGCCTCAAAAGAGCAAGAGAAGGGTACGCCAAATGTAGAGTTAAAGCCTCTATCCTTCTGTCTCATGTATGAATTCCTTGACCCTGATCATAAGTTCCCTATTATCGTCAATTCTAAACTGGATGACCCCTAATTGGAAAAAATTATTGGATGTGCTTAGAAAGCATAGGAGTGCCATTGGTTATGGTATTGATGACACTAAAGGACTCAGTTCTTCACTTTGCATGCATTGCATCTTTCTTAATGAAGGTCATCGACCCTTTCGGCAACCTCAGCGTAGTTTAAATCCTAATATACAAGACGTAGTGAAAAAGGAGTTTGTCAACCGGCTTGACGCTGGGTTTATCTATCGTATCTCAGATAATAAATGGGTGAGTCCAGTTCATATAGTTCCTAAAAAAGTGGGATGACCGTCATTAAGAATGTGCGTGATGAGCTCATTTCTACTAGGTCTATTACCGAGTGGTGTATATGCATTGATTACTATTTGTGTTTCAAAACTGTGAAATAAAGCCGCAAGTGTACAGCCGTGGTTGTAGCACTTTACAGGTTGTCCATAGATATGGGTTGAGTTTAATTACTAGAATCTAACTATTAAACTAATCAAGACAAAAAAGAACTAATTCGAAATAACAATCAAGAATTTAAGATAAGATGAAACACTTGGCATTTAACTAAAACTAATTGAAACTAAAGTTAACGACAAAGAAATAAGGTAGAATTAATATAACCCAAACATGAAACATGAAATTTAAACTAGAGCTAGCACAAAGTAAGAAGGAAGAAAGAACTTACCTCAAGAAGAGAAATTATGAGCTATAATCAAAAAATCCATGAATAAATATTGAATCTTTGAGAGTCTCCTTTGAACTTGAATCTTGAAAGATAACTCTTGTAGAGAAATTCCAATTTGAGAGTAGAAGGCTTGAATTGAAATAAAATTAGAGAAATAATATTTGAACTAGTAACTTGACTGACAACTAAAACTCGAAATTTAAATTGAAACAAGAGCTTGAAATCAAACCTCAACTAAAAATTACAAGAATTCTAGAGAACTACACCAATACTATAAGAGAAAAAAAGAAGAAGAATTGATGAATTGATGATCACTAAAAGTCTCCTAAAGCCCCTATTTATACTAATGCTAATTTCCTAATTACAAAGATTGTCCAGATAAAAATCAAAATTTCTACCTTCCTAATAATACCCATATGATAATTTTCACCCAAAATCCCAATTTTCCCTTCAATTTCCAGTTTGTGGCTACTGAGAAAAGGAAAACAGGGAGCTGGGAAGCTAGGAGGCTGCAACTGGGCTTCTCTTGTAGGCTGGATTCTTCTTTTTTTTTTTTTTTCCTTATTTCTTCTTCTTCTTTTATTTTTGCCCAATCAATAAGATTTTCATCACAACATTATTTCCTACAAAAATCAAATAATAAACAAACAAAGTTCAAAAATAATCTCGATTACGAATAAAAACTAAGTGATTAGAAGTACTTAATTAGACACTTTTGGTGCTCAAACAAATACCCCCACACCTAAACTTTGCTCGTCCTCGAGTAAAATGAAAAAAATCTAAGCAAGACACCTAATTCACTTTCATAGATATCACGGTTGCACTTAGCACTTGCAATAAGCCCTTCAAAACCCTTGGTTCCCCCTAGTGAATGAGTATGGTCTTGTGACGGTTTGCAAAAGATATACCTACAAAATCTTTCAAAAAGGAAAAAAAAGGAGAAAGACAATAGAAAATCTTTTTGATTTTTTTTTCCTCAAACATACATACATATACACTAGGAAAAATTGTACACACTTGATCAACAAATCACCCTTGTAACCTAAGTATCAAAACATGCATAAGCTGCCAAAGATGACATTCGTACACCAACTTTTCACCCCAGAGGCACTTGCAACAGTGAATCCGTCCTAGTACTCAATGTGCTAGTGTACCATCATCTCAGGGTTTCGGCTAACCATGATTAGTAGCACTTGGCAACTTTATCGGCTCAATTATTTTGGTTGCAAGTTTTTCCAGTAGTAATATTGCCTCAGGGCATCACTCAATAGCGCATGCGTCAAAGGGATACTTGTCATACCCAATTCGAAGACTTTTTATTTTTGATTTTTCTTGCCTTTTTTATTTTTGAATGAAACAAATAGATGACAACGGAGGGATGCACCTATGGTTGCCTAAATTCCTAAGACAATGGCACTATGTGAATCAGGATTGGACTCAAGTTACAATGAACTGTCATGATTAGAATTGGGATACAAAATGATACTCTCGAGCTCAAGGTCTACTACGTACATAGTACTCATTACAACCTGATATTAAGTCGAAGGGCTCAAAAGTTAATCAAGATAGTACAACTCCCCATAATTACATAGAAAATCTTTTTTAGGGTTTTTTTTTCAAAATTTTGAAGAATAGCTTCCCCTCGCGAAAAACTTGTTTGTGTTTCAAAACTTTGAAATAAAGTCGCAAGTGTACAGCCGTGATTGTAGCACTTTATAACTCGTCCATAGAGATGAGCTGAGTTTTACTACCAGAATCTAACTATTAAACTAATCAAGACAAATAAGAATTAATTCCAAATAATAATCAAGAATTGAAACAAAGATGAAACACTCGAAATTTAACTAAAACTAATTGAAACAAAAGTCAACAACAAAGAAATAAGGTAGAATTAATATAACCCATATATGAAATATGAAATTTAAACTAGAGCTAGCGCAAATTAAGAAGAAAGAAAGAATTTACCTCAAGAGGAGAAATTATGGGCTATAATCAAGAAATCCATGAATAAAGATTAGAAGAAGACGACATTTACATGCCCTTATGGTACCTTCGCCTATCATAGGATGTCATTTGGGTTGTGTAACGCCCCTGCCACTTTCCGGTGGTGTATGATCGCTATATTTTCTGATTTCATTAAGAGCATCATGGAGTTGTTCATGGATGACTTCTCCATCTACGGAGGTACCTTTTACTTTTGTTTAGAAAATCTTGCTAAGGTGCTTCGTAAATGTGAGGAAGTAAACCTTGTGTTGAACTGGGAAAAATGCCACTTCATGGTGCAGGAAGGGGTGGTTTTGGGTCATGTCATATCTGACAGGGGCTTCAAGGTAAACATGGCTATGATGGAGGTTATTGAGCGATTGCCCCCACCTACTTCTGTAAAGGGGTGCGGAGTTTCTTTGGTCATGTGAGATTTTATCACCGCTTCATCAATGATTTTTTTAAGATTGCTAAGCCTCTAGCTTAGCTCTTGGCCAAGGATGCCCCGTTTGTATTTACTGATGAGTGCCATGAAACTTTTTGCAAGATTAAGCAGGTACTAATTTCTGCCCCCATCATATAGCCACCTGATTGGGATCTCTCCTTTGAGATCATGTGCAATGCTAATGACCATGCGGTGGGGGCAATTTTGGGGCAACGCAGGGACAAGAAACCTGTTGTGATCTACTATGCTAGTAGAACACTAGATGAGGCTCAGCAGAACTACATCACTACTAAAAATGAGCTACTTGTGGTCATATATGCAATGAAGAAGTTTCGCCCTTATCTCCTTTGCTCCGAACTCGTTGTATACACAGACCATTCAGCTCTCAAGCACATCCTTGAGAAGAAAGATACCAAGCCTCGCATCATTAGTGGATATTGCTCCTACGAGAGTTTGATTTAGAGATCAAAGACAAGGCGGGCACCGAGAACGTCGTTACTGATCATCTCCCCTGGCTCATTACTGTAACGCCCCAAGGATACATCAATCACTATTTGCATCTCTTTCACTGGTTTTCTCCAATTGAAATGTTAACCCAAATAATTAGGCGTTACCGCCGTTCAATTAAGGACAAGGCTTTACTTATACATGATAACTGAGTCATAATAATCAATATTTACCATCAGAGGCATTCACACCATCACAACCTATCAAACCATTTCGATAAATATAGAAATTGTTCTAACATCAAAACCATACAAACATCTCAAGGATTACACCAAAATATAGAATTCTGATAAAATATACAGTGTCAACACCAAAATAATTCACAATACGGTATTATAGACATTTCAACGATGATACACCCCATTCCATAACGATTTCCCGGCTCACTTATGATCTTCAGCCATTCTGCCTGCCTGAGGGCGATTCACCGAACGCTTTCCTAAAACAAAACATGAAAACATTTCGAAATGTGAGCCGAGGCTCAGTGCATGCATTCCTATATTGTTAAACATTCATGGAACAAAAATTGATAGGGCCCGTATTGCAATTCATTTTTAATTCACAGGGAATAAGATGAATATGAAATTGCATTATCAATTGTTATCTGATAGTGAACCCCTGGTAACTGTTACAATCTGAAGATAGGCGTACACCTGCCAAGCCGATTGGGACCTGGCCTGAAGCCGCGCGGGTAACTGAAGGGCTATGCCCTATAACTGATAACTGATGGGGTCACTAATTATGTGAGAAATCACTGATTAAACTGATTCATTGGTGTACTTATCAAAACATCATAATTTTGATAAATACGTGCTGATTTCTAAAAATGCAAGTAATGAACGTACCTGGAATTTTTAAATGTAAGCACACGGAATAATATTATGTACAAAAGTGGAAGGAATAACAGATTAGGCCCGGATTCTGTGCAAAATTATCATTGTAGGAATATACGGTTAGCAAAAATATTTATTTCATAGCTAATAAGTTAGTAAAAGAAAAGTAAAAGCACAACGGAGGCTTAAAAAGGATGATTCATAACTTAATTATCTGACCTTTGATTGAGACTCAAATCCCAAATATAGAAAGCTTAGGAAATTCTAAAAATCTTTCATTTTGAACACCAAGCTTGATCCCACAATAGAATTCCCAAAATGAGGCTAGAATACAAACATGTTAGTTTTGGTCCATTCTGTGCAGTTTTGGTAAAACGACCATAACGTTTTGCACAGACCTTGGATTAAGGCGATTCAATAGCCCTTTGAAAGCTAACACACTGAACTATCTACCCACTCGGGCCGTGCATTACCAGTTTATTGCCAAAGTCTGTCCTATTTTCTTGAAATTTTTAGCCCTCATTGTTTTAGCTTTTCCCTCGCTTTTCACACAAATTCTCAACTTAAACCATTCTTTAAAAGCATGTAAGAAGCTTTGGTCCATTCCAACAGCATACAAAATCACCACACTCAAATTCACTTCATCGTCACATCCAAAAGAGATCATTTTTCAATCAAATATCCATATAAACCAACCTTAAGGCTAAATTAATCCAAACCATGCATTATTTGCCAAAACCCTAGTTTATGGCCAAGTTGGACTCTCTCCAACTCATGTAAAATCACCAAAAACATCAACATAAACACCAATAGATTAGAAGATAACCAAATCAAAGATAAAACAAACAAAATCCAACACTTTAACATTAAGCTTGTATGATTAAAGATTAACCCTAACCTAGCATGATCCAACCTCAGCACCACCATGATCAACATCAAAATAACTCTTATTTCTTATCAAAACAACATGATCAAAGATCATAAACATCAAAATAAGAATCAAAACTAAAATAAAAGGCAAACCAACAAAAACAAATTTCAAGATTACTCACTTTGATTGCAAGTAAGTAGAGATAGAGATGATGTTTAGTGGTTTTGATGATGGAGGATGGTGGCTAATGGTACTAGGATGTTGGGAGGGGTTGGAAACCATCGGGGCTGGCCAAAAAATGGCCGAAAACCACCACAAATAGTGGTTAGAGCTGCTGGACGTTTAGAGAGAGAGAGGAGAGAGAAAATGGAGTTTGTAAGTTAAGATTTATTTGTTTGACTTATCTAATGGCTTGGCTGAGTTTTTAACTAGAAAAGCCACCTTTTTTGACTAACTATGGTTAAATTAACCATGGTAATTAGTTAGATTAATATGCAAACTTATTAGGCTTCAAAACGGCTGAAATAAATTGGGTTCGGGAATAAAACGCTTCATAACAATAACATTTTTACGAAACTCAAAATTAAAGCTTTGTAATGTTAGGGTAAGCAAAATGAATTGCTTAGATTAAACTTGTTAGGGCCTACTATCAATTCTTTCACAGTTTTCTTTAATCAATTAAATAAATAAATAAAATCCGAATTGTCAAGTGAGGGCTCAAATAAAATTTTTCCACTGGGGTGAATAAATAAATGAATATAAGAGAAGAAAGAAAAATTATGAACTTGAGGTAATTAAATATGTAAACATAATTAAATAATTTTAGGGTAGGGCTATTATAGCCTTCCCCCCTTAAAGAGTTTCGTCCTCGAAACTTATGACTTTTTCCATGCGATGCAAGATTACCTCAAATAATTATGGATATTTGGCTTTCATTTCCTCTTTAGTCTCCCAAGTAGCTTCTTGGGAGGTATGATGTGACCATAGCACCTTGACTAGAGGTATCTGTTTGATGCACAACTACTTAATCCTGTGATCTAATATTTGGATTGGTTGCTCTTCATATACTAAACATGCAGTGATTTCAATAGGTTCAGGTACAATGACATGGTTTGGGTCTGAGGTATACATTCTAAGCTGAGAGATGTGAAACACGTTATACACGTGCTCTAGTTCTACCGGTAGATCCAGACGATAAGCCACAGGATTCAACTTTTCAACGATTTCATATGGTCCAATATATCTTGGACTCAATTTGCCTTGTACCCCGAACCTTTTGACACCTTTAGAAAAACTTTATCGCCCACTTGAAACTCCAAAGGCCTCCTTCTCTTGTCCGCATAACTCTTTTGTCAACTTTGGGCAACCTTAATATGTTCTCAAATCCTTCTTAATGTTTTCCACAGTTTGCTGGATCATTTCTGGGCCTAAAATCAATACTTCATCCAAATCACTCCAGCACAATGCGGTTATACACTTCCTCCCATATAGAGCTTCAAACGAGGCCATTCTAATGGTGGACTGATACCTATTATTATAAGAAAACTCCACCAGAGTAAATCATCTTCCCATTTCCCTTAGAACTCTAATATACAAGCTCTTAACATATCCTCTAGAATTTGATTCACTCTTTCAGTTTGCCCATCTGTCTCAGGGTGATAAGAGCTGCTGAAGTTCAATTTGGTCCCAAAAGCCTTTTAAAGGACTTGCCAAAAACGAGCTTGGAATCTTTGATCCCTATCTGATACTATGTCTAAGGGGATTTCATGTAGTTGGACGGTCTCTTTGACATTCAAGTGGGCTAGTTTTTCAACTCCCCAGGTATTTTTGATTGATAGAAAATAGGCCGACTTGGTAAGTCGATCGACTATAACCTAGATAGCATTCTTCTTCAAAGCAGAAAGGGGTAAACCCATAATAAAGTCCATTAAAATTGAATCCCACTTTCAAGTGGGAATCTCTAGGGGTCGCAATTCATCCACGGGATGCTAATGCTCTGCTTTGACTTTCTAGCAGGTCAGACACTTGTCTATATATTCTGTAACCTCCTTTTTTATATTATTCTACTAGAAGTATTGCCTTAAATCTTTGTACATCTTAGTGCCTCCTGGATGCACTGAGTAACGAGTATTGTGAGCTTCTTCTAGGATCTGTTTCCTTAGTTCCATATTTCGGGGCACACATAGGCAATTCTGGAATCGCAGGGCTGCATCCTTATGTACTATAAACCCGGGAGGCTTTCCTCTCTCTAGATTTTGCTTTATCCGTTGGAGTTCAGGATCACTTTCTTGGTTCACTCGAATTTCCTCCACTATGGAAGGCTGTAAGGTAAGTGCCGATAATTGAATATGTGCTTGCCCATGGGACACTAGTTGAATTCCCAAGTCCTCAAGTTCTTTCAAGAGACTCAAGTGAGTAATCACAACAGTATTTGGGCTATGTTGCACTTTTTTATTCAGGGCATCTGCCATAACATTTGCTTTTCCTGGATGATATGGAATTTGTAAATCATAATCCTTAAGCAACTCAAGCCAACGCCGTTGCCTCAAGTTGAGCTCTTTCTAAGTGAAGTTATACTTCAAACTTTGATGGTCAGTATAAATCTTGCATGGTACTCTATATAAGTAATGTCTCCAAATTTTCAACGCAAAGACCACGGCTGGTAATTCCAAGTTATGAGTCGGATAGTTTCTCTAGTAAGGCTTAAGCTGTCGAGAGGCATAAGCTACTACCTTATCTTCCTGCATTAGAACACACCCTAATCCGTTCTTTGAAGCATCACTATAAATAGTCTATTCCTTACCTTCCATTGGTAGCGTTAGGATTGGGGCGGTAGTTAGTCACTGCCTTAGCTCTTGAAAAGCTTTATCACATTTTTTAATCCACTCAGACTTGTTTGTTTTCTTCAGCAGATTGGTCATGGGTGAAGCTATCTTTGAAAAGTCCTTGATAAATCTTCGATAGTAACCTGCTAAACCTAGAAAGCTTCTAATCTCAGTGATATTAGTAGGCCTTGGCCATTCTGTGATTGCCTTCACCTTTTGGGGGTCAACTTTGATTCCTTCTTTTGTAACCACATGTCCCAAGAACACCACTTCTTCCAACCCAAACTCGCATTTCTTTAATTTGCCATAAAGTTGATGCTCCCTCAATGTTTATAACACCATCCTCAAATGATCAGCATGTTTATCTCTGTCCTTACAATAGATAAGAATGTCATCTATAAGCACTACCATAAATTTTTCTAGGTAGGGTCTGAAGACTCTGTTCATAAGATCCATAAAAGCTGTGGGAGCATTGGTGAGGCCAAATGGCATCACTGTAAACTCATAGTGACCATACCTAGCTCTAAACGCAGTCTTAGGGATGTCTTCAGGTTTAATTCTAAGTTGGTGGTACCCTGACCTCAAATCAATCTTAGAGAAGACTCCTACTCCTTGCAATTGGTCAAACAAGTCATCTATCCGCAGCAAAGGATATTTATCTTTAATGGTGATCTTGTTCAACTCCCTGTAGTCAATACACAGCCTTAAGGTTCTATCCTTTTTCTTTACGAACAACACTGGGGCACCCCATGGTGACACACTTGGCCTAATAAAGCCCTTCTGCAATAGCTCATCTAATTGAATCTTCAGTTCCTTAAGTTCAGCTGGGGCCACACGATATGGGGTCTTGGAAATAGGTTGGGCATTAGGGTTTAATTCAATTCTAAAATCAATTTTCCTCAGTGGCGGTAATCTTGGTAACTCTTCAGGGAAAACATCCTCAAACTCACAGACTATAGGAATATTTTTAGCTTTCTCTTCTTTTGCTTGGGTGTCTATAGCATAACACCAATATTCCATACACCCTTGACATAATACCTTACTTGCTTTCATAGCAGAAATCAAGAGATGAGATTTTTTCTCTCTCTGCCCATAGAAAAATACTTCTCTCCCTTTTTCATCTTTCAAAATAACCTTAAGGTCCTCACAGTCAATCTTAGCTCCATAAGTGTGCAACCAATTCATTCCCAAAATGATTTCAAAATCAGACAAATCGAATTGAATCAAATTCACAGGGAAGATGGTTCCACCAATGGTGATAGGAACAAATTTATAGGAGATAGGGCATTCAATCACATAATCATTGGATAGCTTGATCCTATAATTGGTTTCCATCCTCCTATCTTCCAAGTTCAATTGCATGGCAAATCGGGTGGATATAAATGAATGAGTAGCATCCGAATCAAATAATACACAAAATGGTCTTGAATTTAAAAAGAGAGTTCCAGTGACTACCATACCAGAGGTGATAGCTTCCTTCGTACTTATTACATACGCCCGTCCTACTACTGCAGGCCTTGGTCATGGGGCCCCTTGGCGAGGTGGGGCCAAGGTTTTTGCTGCCCCTTTGTCTACAGCCTTCATCCTTCGGGGGCATGTAGCAATCAAGTGTTTAGGGCTTCCACACCACATGCACTTATTAGTTTTTACTCGGCATTCAGGGGTGGTGTGATTTGTTATGCTACATTTCGCACGGGATGCTGTCGAGCCTGCAGAACGGCTCTTAGGGGGAATAGGAGTAGGTTTATTCTGGTTCTAGTTCGCACTCTCACTCGGAGTTTCTCGCTCAAACCCCTTCCTCTTTTGGTTGATTGGATTCAGTGCTCTTAACTCCGTCTTCACTCGTTCCATCTCAGCCGCTCATTCATATAGTTCTTGGTAAGTCAAAATTGGTTATCCTGCTAACTGATTCCAAGTATAGAAGGCCAAACCCTCTTCAAATCTCCTCATTTTCAACATTTCAGATGATACAAACTTAGGAACAAACTTAGATAATTCTGTAAACTTACTGGCGTACTGCATCACAGTCATGGTGCCACTCATCTTCAGCTCCATAAACTCTTTCTCCTTTTACCTTTGGACCACAACTGGGTAGAATTTTACCCTTAACTCACTCAAGAATTTATTCCAGGTAAATTCAGGCCCTACGAGCTTATCCTTAGTAGTATTCCACCAAATGTCAACTTTACCGGTCAGATAATACGTCCCAATGTTTACTTTCTTTCCTTCTGGCACCTCTACCACTGTAAAGATTTTCTCCATTCCTCTTATCCATTCTTCCAGTACTACTGGATCATAAGATCCATCATAAACTTTGGGGTTGTGTCGTGCCACACTATCCGCTAATTTATCCTCTTTAGGAGGGGCTTCAGTAGGTACCTGGGGAATCCGCTTCATCGATTCAGCTGCTAAAGCTGGCCAGTAGTTCGGGTCCCCAATATTGTGAGCTATCTCAGAAAGGATCGGTGACATTTGGCCAAAATTTGGTGGCATATGATGGGAGGCTTGATCACCTGATCCCTGGCCATGATTCGAGATTTCCTCTATATGAACCTCTTTATTGTTGTGCACTGATTCGGATATTCTGATTATACATGGAATGAAACAATTCAATTACTGGAATACTCAATCATATAAGATAAGCATGCCCAACAAACACATTTAATATAACTCAAAGATTATGGAAAACAACCCAAAGCTTCATTATATCATTTCATAACTGCTTATTTACATACATAATTGCCTATTTATACACATGATCAGTAAAACATACTACATCGAACTGCGTAGGCAAAGTCAGTTTTAACTCCTAACTCAACCCCAAATACTAACTAACCCCAAGATACTAGGTCCGTCATATAAGCAAAAAGAAACGCGGACCATTTCATAACGGTCAGAAAGGATCTAACTGACTATATACAACGTCATATCGTACACAAAATACATCCATCCCAACCGACCATACTATAAACAAACCAGCTCGAAAGAAAACTACTACCACTAACCCCTAGACCCACCTAATGATCCCTAGATGGATTGTAATCCGGGTCAGACTCATCATCAGGCTCTTCGCCTGAATCGAAGCTGCTAGTAGATGCCTCTAACTCGGCATCACCAACCTCCTGCTGGGCCTGTTGCCCCTACTCATCCTGTAACTCAACCATCAACTCATCAATCTTCTATTCCCACTGCTGCTCTCCCACCTCCTCATCAATCTCTTGATCCTCCTCGGGATCATCCTCCTCTTTCTGGTGGCCCTCTTCTTCAGAACTAATCACCACTACCTCTGGTGTGTCAGGGAGGTCTATCACCATATGAGCCTCCCCCGGATTGTCAGACATCAGTGGGATATCTGGTGCGGGCGGTGAGGGTGGTCCCTGTACTGGTGCGGGGCCTACAGGTGGGGGAGGTGCCTGATGTAGCGGAAAGACATACTGTAGCCTCTCCATGGTGGTCCCCCTCTGATCGAACTCTTCCCTTAATAACAACTCGGTAGCGATTGTAGTTCAAGTCCCCTGGGCTTGAACCTAGGCCCGTCCTAACCTGGGTTCTCTGTTACCATATAGTGATGATAACGAAGCCTAAACTCCACCCACAGATGAACTGCGGGTAAGGACCAGAATAGTCTATGTCCACGGACTGTAACACTGTGAAACTCATAGAAAGGGTCCTGTGCATGGACCTCTATGCTAGCATGCAACGGTGCAATGTGAGCTGCCATAGATGCACTCGACATCAAGTTAACAGCATAAGAATCCATCTAATAAAGAAAAAACACATATGAGAAGCATACATAACCATAATGAAGGAACATGCAAATGTAAGTAACCTGCATTTCTAATATCGTTACTACACTTTTAATATTACTCTAGCAGTATAAAGTGGCCCTCACTATGCTCAGTACCCACCATTCTCACCTTGTTATTTCTAAACTCCACATTCCACAAAGAAAATCTCAACCTGGCTCTGATACCAAATCTGCAACGCCCCAAAGATACATCAATCACTGTTTGCATCTCTTTCACTAGTTTTCCCCAATTGAAATGCTAACTCAAATGATTAGGCGTTACCGTTGTCCAATTAAGGACAAGGCTTTACTTGTACATAATAACTGAGTCATAATAATCAATGTTTACTATCAAATGGATTCACACCATCACAATCTATCAAACCATTTCGATAAATATAGAAATTATTCTAACATCAAAACCATACAAACATCTCAATGATTACACCAAAATATAGAATTCTGATAAAATATACAGTGTCAGCACCAAAATAATTCATAATACGGTATTATAGATATTTCAACGATAATAAACCCCCATTCCATAAAGATTTTCTAGCTCACTTATGATCTTCAGCCGTTCTGCTTGTCTGAGGGCGATTCACTGAACACTTTCCTAAAACAAAACATGAAAACATTTCGAAATGTGAGCCGAAGCTCAGTACATGCATTCCTATATTGTTAAACATTCATGGAACAAAAAATGATTGGGCCCGTATTGTAATTCATTTTTAATTAAACACAGGGAATAAGATGAATATGAAACTGCATTGTCAATTACTATCTGATAGTGAACCTCTGGTAACTGTTACGATCTGAAGATAGGTGTACACCTACCAAGCCGATCGGGACCTGGCCTAAAGTTGCGCAGGTAATTGAAGGGCTATGCCTTATAACTGATAACTGATGGGGTCAGTAATTATGTGAGAAATCACTGATTAAACTGATTCATTGATGTACTTATCAAAATATTATAATTTTGATAAATACATGCTGATTTCTAAAGATACAAGCAATGAACGTACCTGAAATTTTTAAATGTAAGCGCACGGAATAATATTATGCATAAAAGTGGAAGGAATGATATATTAGGCCCGGATTCTGTGCAAAATTATCATTGTAGGAACATACGATTAGCAAAAATATTTATTTCATAGCTAATAAGTTAGTAAAAGAAAAGTAAAAGCATAACAGAGGTTTAAAAAGAATGACTCATAACTTAATCATCTGACCTCTAATTAAGACTCAAAGCCACAATATAGAAAGTTTAATCTTTCATTTTGAACACCAAGCTTGATTCCCACAATAGTATTCCCAAAATGAGGCTAGAATACAAACATGTCAATTTTGGTCCATTCTGCGCAGTTTTGGTAAAACGACCATAACGTTTTCCACAGACCTCGGATTAAGCCAATTCAAGAGCCCTTTGAAAGCTAACACACTAAACTATCTACCCACCAAAAATCATAATTTTGGGTTGGGCCGTGCATTATCAGTTTATTGCCAAAATCTGGCCTGTTTTCTTGAAATTTTCAGCCCTCACTGTTTTAGCTTTTCCCTCTCTTTTTACACAAATTCTCAACTTAAACCATTCTTTAAAAGCATGTAAGCAAGCTTTGGTCCATTCCAACGGCATACAAAATCACCACACTCAAATTCACTTCATAGTCATATCCAAAAGAGATCATTTTTCAATCAAATATCCATATAAACCAAGCTTAAGGTTAAATTAATCGAAACCATGCATTATTTGCCAAAACCCTAGTTTATGGCCAACTTGGACTCTCTCCAACTCATGTGAAATCACCAAAAACATCAACATAAACACTAATAGATTAGAATATAACCAAATCAAAGATAAAACAATCAAAATCCAACACTTTAACATTAAGTTTGCATGATCAAAGAATAACCCTAACCTAGCATGATCCAATCTCAACACCACCATGATCAACATCAAAATAACTCTTATTTCTTATCAAAACAACATGATCAAAGATCATAAACATCAAAACAAGAATCAAAACTAAAATAAAAAGCAAACTAACAAAAATAAATTTTAAGATTACTCACTTTGATTGCAAATAAGTAGAGATAGAGATGATGTTTAGTGGTTTAGATGATGGAGGATGGTCGCTAGTGGTACTAGGATGTTGGGAGGGGTGAGAAACCACCGGGGCTAGCCAAAAACTTGCTGGAAACCACCACAAATAGTGGCTAGAGCTGCTGGACGTTTAGAGAGAGAGAGGAGAGAGAAAATGGAGTTTGTGAGTTAAGTTGTATTTGTTTGACTTATCTAATGGCTTGGATCAGTTTTTAACTAGAAAAGCCACCTTTTTTGACTAACCATGGTTAAATTAACCATGGTAATTAGTTAGATTAATATGCAAACTTGGTGGGCTTTACAACGACCGAAATAAATTGGGTCCGGGAATAAATTGCTTCGTAACAATAACGTTTTTACGAAACTCAAAATGAAAGCTTCGTAATGTTACGGAAAGCAAAATAAATTACATAGATTTAACTTGCTAGGGCTACTATCAATTTTTTCAAAGTTTTCATTAATCAATTAAATAAACAAATAAAATCCGAATTGCCAAGTGAGGGCCCAAATAAAATTTTTCTAAAGGGGTGAATAAATAAATGAATATGAGAGAAGAAAGAAAAATTATGAACTTGAGGTACTTAAATATGTAAACATAATTAAATAATTTTAGGGTTGGACTATTACAGTTACTGAGGGCAAGACGCCCCCATCATTGATGCTTTTCCTGATGAGCATCTTATGGCCATCTAAATAGAGCAAGCCCCATGGTTCGCCAATTTTACAAACTATTCAGCCTTGGGGATTCTACCTTATGACCTCTCCCACCATCAGAAGAAGAAGTTATTCCATGACATCATGATGTATTTTTAGGAGGAGCCATTCCTATACAAGCTATGTAAGGATGACATCTGCAGACGTTGCCTCCCTAAGGAGGAGATTCCGAGTATGATTTCCCATTGTCACGACTCTCCACATAGAGGGCATGCTAGCACCTCCAAGACCATTATCGTTGTCCTATATATTACCACAGGTGCATGAAGCCAGTTGTAGCCAGCAATGGTAAGCACGGGTCGTGTCCGTAGGGAACTTGGTTTTAGTCACTTGGTCGACTACAGCACTCAATCCAAGTAAGAACGAATTTAGGTTGATTAAATTGAACACTCTTGAAACTATTTAATTCAATGATAACAAAAATCCTAAACTGGGATTAACCACACTATTATGCTTTTTTGAGTCAACAACTACGGCATGCGAATCTGCCCACGTAAATGATTGAAATGAAATGGTTACAAATTGGAACGCATCTATGCCTACTTTCAAAGGTCATTAGATTGGCTAATTAATCCTAATTATCTTGGACCACTTTCCCCTTCCTTTCTTGGACCAGATGTTAGAGAGGTTGGCTGGATATTCCTTCTATTGCTTTTTAGATTAATACTCTAGTTATACCCAAATCTCTATTACTCCTGAGAATCAGGAGAAGACTACTTTCACTTGTCCCTTTGGGACTTATGCCTTCAGACGAATGCCATTTGGATTGTGCAATACCCCTGCTACCTTTCAGAGATGTATGATTTTTATTTTCTCATATCTAGTTGAGCAATGCATGGAAATTTTCATGGATGACTTTTGTGTGTTTGGATCTTCCTTTGATGATTGTTTATCTAATATGAGAAAAGTGTTGAAAAGATGGAGGGAGAAAAACCTAACTTTGAATTAGGAGAAATGTCATTTCATGGTTAGAAACGGGATAGTCTTAGCCCACATTATTTCTAAAGATGGAATTGAGGTAGATAAGATAAAGACTAATCTGATTGTTAATCTTTTCCCTTCCACCTATGTGAAAGAGGTGAGGTCTTTCTTTAGACATGCGGGCTTCTATCGTCATTTCATTAGGACTTCAGTAAGATTGTGAAGCCTTTGTCTAACCTGTTAGCTAAGCATGTGTCATTTCACTTCTTTGATGAGTATCTTTAGGCATTTTCTAAACTTAAGGAAGCCTTAACCTCTGCTCCTATTCTTTATCCTCCCATATGGGGAAAACCTTTTGAATTGATGTGTGACGCTTCTGATTATGCTATTGGGGTTGTTTTAGGGCAGCGTGTTGATAAGAAGCTCCATGTGATTTACTATGCTAGTCACACTTTGAATGATGCCTAGTTGAATTATACTGTGACTGAGAAAGAATTTTTGGCTATGATATTTGGCTTTGAGAAGTTTAGACCTTATCTAATTGGGTCTCATATGATTGTCTATACTGACCACTCTATTCTTAAGAACCTTCTTTCTAAGAAGGATGCTAAGTCTAGACTTGTTAGATGGATATTGCTTTTGTAAGAATTTGATTGTGAGATCAGGGATAAGAAAGGATCTGAGAACCTTGTAGCTGATAATTTGTTTAGGATTCTCTATGATAAAGAGCGTGAGTCAACTGTTCCTGAGTGCTTTTCTGATGAGCAATTATAGGCTGTCCATCCTGATCCTTGGTATGTTGACATTGTGAATTACTTAGTTGCTGGTAAGATTCCTAAGGGTTGGACTAAGAATGACAGAGATAGATTCTTCCACTTTGTGAAGTTCTTTGTTTATAATGATCCTTATTTGTTCAAATACTACTCTGACCAAGTGTTTAGGAGTTATATTCCTGACCATGAGGTGAGAAGTGTCCTTTTTTTTGGTTATAACCAAGCATGTGAGGGACATTTTAGTGGCAGAAAGACTATAGCCAAAGTTCTTCAATGTGGTTTCTATTGACCTA
This sequence comes from Carnegiea gigantea, assembly GCA_029747015.1. Lineage (NCBI taxonomy): Eukaryota > Viridiplantae > Streptophyta > Magnoliopsida > Caryophyllales > Cactaceae > Carnegiea > Carnegiea gigantea. The sequence goes on along the minus strand of JAKOGI010000240.1, from coordinate 533,762 downwards.
CTCTGTTTCGGGATGCTTTTGAGTACTATAAGAGTTGCCCTAGGTGCCAGTAGTTGGGTAGAATAAGCAGGAGAGATATGATGCCACTAAAACCCATCATTGTTGTGGAGGTTTTCGATGTATGGGGTATTGATTTTATAGGTCCATTTCCATCTTCCTTTAGGAATGAGTACATTTTGCTAGCTATGAACTATGTTTCTAAATAGATGGAGGCCATCCCTTCTAGGACTAATGAGACTAAGGTCGTTGTTAAGTTCCTTAGGGAGAACATCTTTGCTAGATTTGACATGCCCCGTGCTATCATTAGTGATCAGGGAACCCATTTTAATAATAGATCTTTTGATGCCTTACTCAGAGGTATTCGATTGTCCATAGACTTGGTACTCCCTATCATCCCCAATGTAGTGGCCAGGTTAAGGTGTCCAATCGGCAGATTAAGTAGATTCTTGAAAAGACAATGAGTAAGAATAGGAAGGATTGAGTTGACAAGCTTGTAGATGCTCTTTGGGCCTATAGGATGACTTTTAAAACTCCCTTAGGTATGTCACCTTATAGGGTTGTTTATTGTAAGTCCTGTGGAGATCGAGTATAGAACTTGATGGGCCATTAAGAAGCTTAATTATGACTTAACTGAGGCTGATGAGGAGAGATGACTGCAATTGAATGAGCTTGATAAGATCAGAGCTAAAGCTTATGAGAGTGCTCGATCTAACAAAGAGAGGGTGAAGTTGTTTCATGATAAGCATATCTTTAGGAAAGAGTTTGCCCCAGGATTGAAAGTGCTCTTGTATGACTCTAAGCTCCATCTATTTCCAGAAAAATTGAGGTCCTGATGGACTGGTCCTTATATTGTCTCATATATTTTTCCCTATGGTGCAGTTGAAATCCAAGACCCTGAGAGTGGTACTACCATTAAGGTGAATGGCCACAGATTGAAGCCATTTCTGGAGTTGCCAAGCAAAGAAGATGTGGAGTGTCTGATACTTTGCAAGGCGAGTTCTGATCGGTGATTGTGATGATAGCTCGGGCGTACTTAGCACCCGCGCTAAGACTTTTCTTCTCTTCTTATCTCTTTTTCTCCTTTTTCTTTTTCTTTCCTTTTTGTATAGTTGGCCATTTTTTTTCTCTCTTTTATATATATATGATGTACCTTTGTTTTTAAGTCATGTCCTTTTTGTTTATGAGTCTCATTTTTATTTATTTTCTTTTTAGGTTTTATTTTGTGTTTAATGTTTCTTTCCACTCCCAATAAGGACATTGTGAGATTTAGGTGTGGGGGTGGGGGAAACTTGAAAATGTTTAAAAATTGAAAAAAAAATTTTAAAAACTTTGAAAATCCAAAAAGAATTTTGTTTTTAAGGGAGGCTTCGTACTATTCTGATTAGCTTAAATCTCCAGTGCTTTGACTATTAGCTTGTATGGAAGCGTGATGTGCATGATAGGTCTCCGTCCTTATTGTGTCATTCTAAGTCCTAATGCTAACCTCAATTATCGATGTATAATTCAATTCCTATTTATACCATCATCATTATCTTAAGGCTTTAGTCTTCCAAGATCGGCTCTCCCACTTGTCTTTGACACAATTACTTTGGTTTTTTGTTTGTGTTCAGAAAAAAAGGAAGAAGAAAAAATGAGAACGGAAAATGAGGAAAAAAAAAAGAAGAAAAGAAAAGAAGAAGAAATGAAATAAAATTTGGAAGTGTCCCTTTGAGGTATGTCCTACTGGGTGTTACTCTTTGAGACAATATTGCTATTGGGAAAGCTTGCTTCCTATGTTAATAAGTTAATAACGTTATTTATGTCAGTCAAGCGGGATTGAGTTTAATTTTGGTGAACCTAAGCCGTACGATGATGATGCACTTGCACACGAGCACTAGGATGGATTCAAAGTCTTAACGTATAGTGGGATGAAAAGTTAGTGCTTTTATGTCGTTTATGGGATAGAGAGCCTTGATGAGTATATTTTGTTTATATGTAGGCCAATATCTTTGTTACATGGGTGATTTAGTTGATTAGAATGTATATATATCTTTTTCCGGTTTTGTACATATTAATTTGTGAGGGAAAAAAACCAAAAAGAAAATTTTTTTGTTTCTGTTTATGTTTTCTTTTAAAGAGTTTGAGGTTACATCTTCTGCAAACCCTCACAAGACCTTCCTCGTCCTCTAAGGGTGACTTAAGGGTTTAAAGAGCTGGTTAGACATACTAAGTGCATCCGTAATTTCTACAAAAGTGAGTTAGGATCTTATTTTATTTTCTAGGATTTTTAGTTTTATTTTACTCGAGGACAAGCAAAACTTCGATGTGGAGGTATTTGTTAACCCATAAATTATATTATTTTATCTCCTTTTATTGTCTAATAATTGCTCAAAATAAATTATTAATTAAAATTTTAATATGCTTTTTTTGTAGGAATTGGGGAGATTTGGAAAAACAATAATAAATCAAATGCTCAGGGTAATTCCAAGAGTTGGATCAAGAGATGGAGAAAAAGAATAAAAGACGTTGAAACCGAGCCCAAGCATGAGGCCTGATCCAGTTACCAGCTCTCTCTCTCTCTTCTCTTTCAATTTTCTTTCCTTCCCCTATTGGCCTGGCCCAGCTCGTAGCAACCAAGCCTAGTCCCGTACCCTCCTCCTCTCTTTTCCCTTCCCTACTTTTCTCCGCTCATTTCTTGCTCTAGTGGGCCGGCCCAGCGTATTGGCCTCAAGTGCCCGGTCCAGCTTTCCCCTAGCTGGCCTGCCTCCACTTAATTTGTCACGTGCGAATCATAGGACCTAAGCCCCTCATCTCCCTCTTTAATCTTCTCTCTCCTCGGTGGTTCTTCTTCTCAAGCATTGCCCAAAACACCTGAAGCAGAGGAAACAAGACAGGGCCTTCTTGTCATCCTTCTCCCACCCGTTACTCTCTCTTTCTCACCATCAATTTCCATCAATCATTACCATCATGAATGCAACCGTTACATGGAGTGAATGAAGGCAATTACTTGAAGCAACGAACCGATCCTTCGGTGGTTTTCATAGGAGTCGAAGCAGATTAGCGAAGGGCAGAGAGTAGATTAGGGTGTCAGTTTATGTTCTTTTTTGGTTTTCATTTTCGTTGAACTTTGGATTTGACACTGTTTTAATTGCTCCTTGTTTCGTTTTGGTTCCCCTGTTTTGGGTAAGGAATTGTGGATTTTCGTTTTCAGATTTGAGTAATGAAATTCTGGATTTGGGACTATTAGTGTTCAAGTTGGCACTTTGAATTTAGAACATTTGATCTTCGGCTGTGACTTTGTATTATGAGCATATGTGCATTTCGTCTAGTTGCGTGGGCATGCTGATGTCATTGGCTTTGCTGTGAAGACTCCCATTGTTTTCCCTCTGCTTCATTTTCCCCTGCTTTGAATTCACAAGTTCATGAAACAATTATAGCTAAGTGTTGGTGAGTTCAAGTTATTTGCATTTTGGACCTTCTTATTTTGGCTAGAGTATAGTTAACAATTACAAAATTAAATTTTGTTTATTTAATCTATTAATTTTGAGGAATAATTTAACTTTGGAGTTGGTTAATTAGCATTTAGTTTTAAATTAGTTTAGAATTTTTGGTAACCAAATTTTATAATCCATCCTTGAGGATCAACACCCGTAAGTGCTACGATGATAAACCGTACGCTTACAGAAAACCATAACATGTACACTACACTAGCGAATTCCCAAACGCGTCAATCCCATATCACATCTCAAATACATCAATCCCTCCCATTCTTGAACTTTTTATTATCCCCAATGAAAGAAATAAACATGTAAATGTGGATACAGGGGATACTCACAGTACATCAGTAGGGCCTAGGAGGGCCACTGGGTTGCTAATCAAAAGGAGGATAGGGCCAGTGGAAGTGCTCGCAAGCATAGTACACGTGGTGCTCGAGGTTCCACTGCCGGCGATCCCACTCATCTTGCCTATGGGGAAGCTCAGCATGGTCTTGGGAGTGTTGCTCGCTTATATGATCAAACCTCAGGGGGAGGCGAGCAAACTCGTTAGATAGGAACTGGAAGAGGGGAACCTCCTTAGAGTCGGGGGAGTTGGAGGGTCCGTCCTTTTCAGGAGTAGCACTAGCATGAAGGAGCTGTGGTTGCAGACCGAGTGCTCTAGAGTAGAGGTGGGATGTGGGCCGGTTCAACCCGGTCCCACTGGCACCCGGCTCGCTTTTTAACCAGCCCAGGCCTGTGGTGAACGGAGTACGGGTCAACACGACCTGTACCCGTGTTGGACATGGGTTGGGATGGGTGAAGGGGGAAACGAGTTTTTATAACCGCTCGGACCGGCCTAAATAACCGCCTCGTACTCGGCCCGCGAATCGCCCCATACTCGGCCCGCGAACCAACCCATACCTGGCCCGCGAACCAACCGTACCCGGCGTGTGAACCCGCAAACCCATCAACGTTAAATTTGTGATTGTTAGAGTCCTGCCCAGGGAGATAGCATGCATGTCTCTCCTTTTCATCACTACTTTTTGCAGAAGCTTTTCAGTGACAATTGACAATACAAGCCTATGGAGATAGCATGTGATTGTTGGGAAGCTTTTCAGCGAACGTTGCAAAAATTTGACAATATAATTGCATGAAGACAAAGTTCTATTGTTATCTTTTGGGGAAAAAAGTGGTTAATTTTGTTGTAAATTCGAACCTTGGTGGTGAAAGAATTCACAATTCAATTTCTCCTGCTATCTCATTCTTTTTCATAGCTGTTTCTGCCGCTTTCAAAATCTCTAACTCTGTGAAGTTTTCTTTAATTACGTTAGGATCTAAAGTCTAAATTCTTCTTCTAATATTAATTTTGTGCTAAATCTAGTTGGATAAAATTAAAATATAATATCTACTTAAAAAAATGGCAACTGCATCAAGATTAAGAAAAGGAAAGGAGGAGATGGTTATGGCACCGAAATTCAATATCAATTTAGAAGGTAAGTGTATTTTGGTTAGTTGTTGTTTACAAGTATGGTATAATTATTTATTTTGTTATTAGTTCATATACTAGTTAGTGCATTTCTTTTTATATGTTTTTCTATTGTTGTTTTTGTTCATTTGTTATTAATTATGACAAGTTGATAAGTGCCAATTCAGAAGTTAAATTTATTTTGGTTAGCCGTTGTTTACAAATATGGTATAATTATTTATTTTGTTATTAATTCATATACAACTACATGCATTTTTTTAAATACGTTCTTTTGTATTATTTATTTTGTTAATTTGTTATTAATTATGACAAGTTGATAAGTGTCAATTTATTCTACGTGTATTAATCATAAAATACAAATGTAATTTAATCATGAAATTCGTATTTAATTTTAAATGTATCTATTAATGTCATTTAGAAGTTTCATGTTTATTTTTATGTATTTTATAAGTTTCATAACTATGATTTTTAGAAATACGTTTGTATATTTTGAAGAAAAAACTATAATTTGTGATTCTTAAATTTCGATATTTCCAATATTAAATTTAATTTTATATATTTGTAATTCATGTAGACATTGAAAAAATTATCTAACTTGGCTAAATATGTGAATATGCTAAAATTACAAGAAGAAATGCAGCATTTTGAACAATTAGCAGGCTGTGAATCAGTTCGAAGTCAACATGATGTTGAAGTTGATGGAGATGCTACCCAACCGAATACGGAGCATCAAGCTGAGCTGCAACAATCCAAGTCGCAACCCATCGGCCATACAACTGGACCGCAGCCTACAAGACCCCCTCTTCCTCCAAATAGAGATGAGACCGGTAGTAATAAAGGAAAACGGAAACAAACATCTTGGGTGTGGAACTTCTTTACAAAAGTTCCCATTCCAAATGTGCCAGGGGAGTTTAAAACTGTGTGCGGGGTTTGTAAGACGGAGTATGAAATGCACACTAGATGGGGAACTGGAACAATGGCACGACACTTAGAGACCCATGGCATTTTAAAGGACAGTGGCATATCACTTAATCAAGCATAAATTTTCGGGTTCCCAGGGGCAAAATCCAGCGCAAGAATGTTTTTCTATAACCAAAAAAAATGATTGATGAATTTAGTTGGTATGTTGTCCTTGATGACAAACCTTTTGTGATGGGTGAAAGTCAAGCATTTGACCATTTTGTGTGCAGTTCGCTACAGCTGGCATATCGCCCGGTCTCACGAGGTGCATTTAAGAAAAGGATTAATTATTGCTTCACTAATACTTACATTGAATTATTGAATTACTTGACTGCTTTTAAAGGATGTGTTAGTGTGACGTGTGATTTGTGGAGATCTCCATTTCAAGAAAATTTTCTTAGTAACTTGCCATTGGATAGATGAAAAATGGAACATGCAAAAAAGAATTATTGGCTTTGAAGTTATCAAAAGCGAGAAAAATGGATATTTACTAAAAAATGCTCTGATGACTATTTTTACGAATTTTGGTATTCAAAACTAAATACTTTCTCTTGGTGTTGACTATGCCTCTAGCAATACTAAATGCATTGATTACATGTTTGAGAGCAGATGTCTTGATTTTCTTGTTAAAGAATTTTTCTATGTTCAGTGTGTGTCATGTACTCAACTTATGTGTTCAGGATGGTATTGAAATATTATCTTACATAGTTAACCCTGTTAGAAAGGCTATTAGGTGGATTCGTAGTGCCGAACGGAACAGACGATTTTTTAAAAAGGCTTGTAGGAATAAATTTGTCCCGTATAAATCTTTCAACCTTGATATGCCTGTTAGGTGGGGCTCTACATATAAGCTATTAAGGGACACATACATATATAAAGAAATAATATCTGATTTGTACAACAATGCTATGGGTGAGGATATTTTGACACAAGACCTATGGGACATAGCACAAGCCTTTTGCAGCCTTCTTGGTCTATTTGATAAGGCCACAACACATTTTTCTTATGCGTATCAACCCACTATAAATGATCTTGTTTTCAAAATAGTAGAGATTGTTACTGAACTGTCATCTTATACACCATCCCATCCTTTACTTGATTGTGTTCTTAGCATGAAATCGAAATTGCTTAAGTATTTTTTTGATATGCCCAAATTGTTTCTAATTTCTGCTATACTTGATCCCAGATATAGGACCCGTGTATCAAACTATCTATAATATTATTACCAAAAATTAGATGACCTTTACGATGTCAGTAAAATTATGAATGATAGCAATAACTTGTTACAATTTTTGTATGATAAATATTCGGAAGATGCCTAACCAGCTACCCCACAAACCTCCACATAAGCTATGCCTTCTGTTCCTGTGAGTCAATTTTTATATGATAAGCTTGTGAGGGGACCATGGGTTTCTACCACATCAGGTCTAGAAGGTAGGTATGCTGAGTTAAATGAATATTTGCGTTGTTCTGGTTATACACAACCAGATGAATCTTTTGATGTATTATTATGGTGGAAAGAAAACAGGAAAAAATATCCATTTTTACACAGAATTGCAAAAAGATATTCTTGCTTGTCCTCCGTCTACTGCAGCAATTGAGTCAGCATTTAGTGCTGGGAGACGGATCCTTGATGATAAACGAGCGGCCCTAACCCCAAGCACGATCAAGGTTCTGATATGCTTGAAGGATTGGCGAATGCCATACAACCGATCTCAAGATCAACCTCAACCAGAGGACGATAAGGATAAGATTGATCAATTTGTACAACTTAGCTTCTCATCCGATTCAGAACCATCATATGGCAGCTCTGCAGATGAAGCTCTCGATGATGATGACTGATGTTCTCCTATATTTGCCATATTCTACCTCCAGTTGTCCAGGTAAGTCAGGTAAGTATAAGAATTACATCGGCTTTGATTCTCCGCATGTTACATAGAATAACAAATATTCTTTGAAATATATGGGGATACGTAGGCATCTTAATATGAAATACTTTAATTAATTATTTCATAATCTTTGGAATATGAAATGTTTTAATTAAATGATCATATTAAGATCAAGCCCTTTCAATTTCCCTTCCCCTCCCCATTGCAAGTTAAGAAGGAAAAAAAAAAAAATATAATTATACTTAAATATCTTCTATACTATAGATATAAGTTATTATTTGCTAATTTAATAGTTACAACCTTTACTTTACTCATAATGTCTTTAGTTAGTACTCATTTTTAATAAAATTAAATGCTAATTTTAAATCATATCATTAGTTAGTACTCTTTTTTAATAAAATTAACTGCTAATTTTAAATCATGTCATTAGTTAGTACTCACTTTTAATAAAATTCAAATCATGCCATAACTTAGTAGTCATTTTTAGAACTACATGTTTGAGCTTAAAATTTAATATTCCAATCGAATCATCTATTTGTTATTGTTTTTGGGAGTTTATTCTACTAATTTTTTCCCCATATAAGTTCTTTCCCTTGCGCGGTCTCCTTATTTTGCTCTTATTGTGTTTGTGTCAACATTTTAATGCTATTCCTTCGTAATCCATCACATCAAAATCCTTGCTTTTATTGTTTGCATGTCCTTTCATCTCTCTCTCTCTTGTTGTCACAGCCATAGTGTCTCCCATTTGCCTTTTTTTTTTGTTTTACCTAAAACGGGTCAACTCGCCTGGCCCCGTATTGAACTTGCGAATCGCCCTGCCCTGCTCATTACTTTCACGGTGTGGTGCGGTTCACACTAACATAGCCCATCGGCCCGCGGTCCAATGGGGCGGGTTGACCTGGCCTGTACCGTATCCCACATCTACTATAGAAGTATCTGACACTGCGCCCTCATCTAGAGAGTGTAGGCCATGATCGGCATCCTTGGCACCCCCTCACCATCAATATCATTGTCGTAACTCCAACTGGATTCATTGGTGACGGTGATGTGGGGGTGTCGGGCAAGGGAAAGAGGGCATGACCATAATGGTTGACCTAGATTTGGTTGCCAACCACTGTGAAAATCTCCATATGCATACCAGTTTTTCATACACAGGAAATTACAATTGCACATAGTCACGACATCCCAAATGACCAAGTAATGCATTCATATAATCCCACATGCCTAATGCTTGTAATAATTCAACATCAATGTACCTAGGTGCACTAATCTTCCTAGTAACCAAAGCATTATATCGTTCACATTGCACATCATCCACAAACACAATACCATACTGATTAATCACATGAGTGAGATTAGATTGAGCATAGTTACCTCGAGGGGGAGTCGGTGGGCGAGTGGGGGCTCGAGAGGGTGCTGATGAGGAAGCGAGTGCCTTGGCTTTGTTCTTGGGAGCCATAGATGCGCAAAGAGGCATGAATCAAACCAAAACACACTCAATTGATCAATTGAAGCAACCAATGGAACCATTTAGGGGTTAGGGTTTGGGTGATGGAAATTTTGTGGTAGGGAGGGGGGTGGGTAGCGACGACGCCGATCGCCGGTGACTAGAGGAGGGTCGCCGGCATGGAAAGAGCAGTGGAAATTGTGAGGGCCACTGGCCAAGCGAATAGGAAGAAGGGAGAGAGTGGAGAGAAAGAAGGGGAGTGGCAGAAGAAAGCCAGAGGGCTGCCGGCGAGGGAGGAGGGGCGCCAGAGTGAGGTGGCGATGGGTGGCATTGTCAGAGAAAAGTGGTGAGAGAGAGAGAGGGGTTCGAGTGGAGAGATAGAGAGCAAAAGGGCAAAAAAGAGAGGTGAGTAAGTGAGAGAGCGCCGGCGAGAGAAAGAGAGGTCCTGGCGAAGGGGGCGGCAGTGCCAGCGATGGAATGTGATGGCAGTGGTCGGCCGACGAGGAGTAGGCAAGTGGGGCAGAGAGAGAGAGAGAGAGAGATAGCGAAGTGAGAGAGAGATAGTGAAGTAGGAAGAGGAAGAGAGAAAGTATCGAGCAGGGGGGTTGCCAAAACCCAGATGCATGACCATGCATATCATGCACGTGAAATCATACGCTGCCTGTAGGGACGCATGGTCGTGTAAAAATGCGCGGGCAATCATGCATATCTGTAGCCACTTTCTATCTCAGAGACATGGTCGTGCATATTGTCACGGATAGCCGTGCACCTTACCTGACTCAAAGTTCACTCTTTCTTTCACTTCTGACTCTTTTTCTCTGTGATTTTTTTTGAATATATATATATATTATATATATATATATATATATATATATCTATATATATATATATATATATTCGAAAGCAGTACAACTTGGATTGCCTCCGAAGAAGCGCTTCTTTTAGGTCCTGAGCCTGGTCATTACCTTAAGCAGGAGTAGAGGCGGACGAGGAGGAAGGGAGTGGGTTAACCACCTCTTATCACACATGCAAGAGTGCATCCAAGGCTAGTTAAGATCAGCGGGGGAACACATATGCAGCAGATAACCTCTCTTAGGGCTTCGAATCGCCAGCAGAGGCCCCCATTCTGGTAACAACTGAAGAGGTAACACATGCGACGCGAACTGTACGAGATGGGGGCGCTGCAAGAGCAAAGACAACCATGGGTGAAGGGAGGCAAAAATCAATCTTCTTACCACAGAGTTGGAAAGAGATCTTCCTGCTACCACATCATCGACATTCCCTTTTTGAAGGCTATCACCGATATGCCTTCTTATGCTAAATTCCTCAAGGATTTGATTTCTAACAAAGGAAAACTACTTAAGAATGCTACAGTGTCTCTTACTAAGGAGTGCAGTGCTATTATTCAAAACAAGCTCCTTTCTAAGCTTTTAAATCCGGGAAGTTTTTCCATCCCTTGCTCAGTTAGGAATGTTACTATCAACAGGGCACGATGTGAACTTGGGGCTAGTTTGAGCCTCATACCTTACTCCATCTATAAGAAGCTGTAAGTGGGGAATCTGAAACCCACTAAAATTTCTTTGCAGCTCGCTAATAGATCCGTCAAGTACCATATGGGTATTCTTGAAGATGTCCCATTGGAAGTGGGCAAGTTCTTTATTCCATGTGACTTTATCATCATGGAGATGGAGGAGGACTCCCGCACCACTATCATCTTTGGGAGAACTTTCTTGGCTACTGCGAGAGCCATGATTGATGTGAAGAATGGCAAGTTCTCCCTTTAAGTAGGGGATAAAATGGTGGAATTCAGTTTGCCATAATCCATGGCATCTCCTACTATAGAAGACACGTGCTGCAGAGTTGATGTGCTGGAGAGAGCACTTAGTTAGGAGGCCATTACCTGCCATTCTGTAGAGGACCCATTAGAAGCCACTTTAATCACCTGCCATGTGACTGGTTCCCATTCGGGAGAGAATGAGGAGTATGCTAGGCTCTCCAATGCATCCCCTGCCTATACGCATAGATAGTCCCCCAAGAAGGTTCTCAGTGTAGAGGAACTTGCCCCCAAAGAGCAAGAGAAGGGCATACCAAATGTAGAGTTGAAGCCTCCACCCTCCTATCTCAGGTATGAATTCCTTGACCCTGATCATAAATTCCCTGTTATCGTCAGTTCTAAACTGGATGGCCCCTAATTAGAAAAATTGTTGGATGTGCTTAGAAAGCATAGGGATGTCATTGGTCATAGTATTGATGATACTAAGGGACTCAGTCCTTCACCTTGCATGCATTGCATCTTTCTCGATGAAGGTCATCGACCCTTTCGGCAACCTCAGCGCCGTTTAAATTCTAATATGCAAAAGTTCGTGAAAAAAGAAGTTGTCAAGCTGCTTGATGCTAGGATCATCTATCCTATCTCAGATAGTGAATGGATGAGTCCTATTCAGGTAGTTCTAAAAAGGGTGAGATGACTATAATTAAGAATAAGCATGATGAGCTCATTTCTACTGCGACTATTACTGGTTGGTGCCTTTGCGTTGATTGCCGTAGGTTGAATCAAGTCACCCGTAAAGATCACTTTTCCCTTCCCTTTATTCATCAGATGCTAGAAAGATTGGCCAGGTATTCTTTCTTTTGTTATTTGGATTGATATTCAAGTTTCTTCCAGATTCCTAGCCATCCAAGTAATCAGGAGAACACGATGTTCACTTGCCCTTCTAGTACCTTCGCCTCTAGTGAGATGTCGTTTGGGTTGTGTAATGCCCCTGCCACTTTCTAGCAGTGTACGACTGCTATATTTTCTGATTTCATTCAGATCATCATGTAGGTGTTCATGGATAACTTCTCCGTCTACAGAGGTACGTTCAACGTATGTTTAAAAATCTTATTAAGGTGCTTTGTAGATGTGAGGAAGTCAACCTTGTGTTGAATTGGGAAAAATGCCACTTCATGGTGCAGGAAGGGATGGTTTTGGGTCATGCCATATTTGACAAGGGCATCAAGGTAGACAAGGCTATAATAGAGGTTATTGAGTGATTGCCCCCTCCTACTTCTTTAAAGGGGATCCGGAGTTTCCTTGGTCATGCGGAATTTTATTGCTGCTTCATCAAGGATTTCTCCAGATTGCTAAGCCTCTAACTCAGCTCTTGGCCAAGGATGCCCCATTTGTGTTTACTGATGAGTGCCATGAAGCTTTTTACTGGATTAAGCAGACACTGATTTCTGCCCCCATCATACAGCCACCTGATTGGAATCTCCCCTTTCAGATCATGTGTGATGCCAGCCACCATACGGTGGGGGCAATTTTGGGACAGCATAGGGATAAGAAACTTGTTGTGATCTGCTATGCTAGTAGAACACTGGATGAGGCTCAGTAGAAGTACACCACTACTGAAAAAAAGCTACTTGCGATCGTGTATGCAATGGAGAAGTTTCACCCTCATCTCCTTTGCACCAAAGTCAATGTGTACATAGACCATTTAGCTCTCAAGCACCTCCTTGAGAAGAAAGATGGCAAGCCTCACCTCATTCGGTGGATATTGCTCATATCAGAATTTATTCTAGAGATCAAAGACAAGGCGGGCGCTGAGAACGTCGTTGCTGATCATCTCTCCCAGCTCATTATTGAGAGCCAAGACACCCCTATCGATGATGTTTTTCCTAATGAGCATCTCATGGCCATCTCAATGGAGTAAGCCCCATGGTTTGTCGATTTTGTGAACTATTTAGACTCAAGGATTCTATCTCATGACATCTCTCCCGATCAAAAGAAGAAGTTATTCCATGATATCAGGATGTATTTTTGGAAGGAGCCATTCCTATACAAGTTGTGCAAGGATAGCATCTGTAGACATTGCCACCCCGAGAAGATTTAGGGTGTGATTTCCCATTGTCACGACTCTCTATGTAGAGGACATGCTATCACCTCCAAGACCATTGTGAAAGTGCTTCAGGCTGGTTTCTTTTAGCCCTCCCTATTCAAGGACGTCCACATCTATGTCCATTCTTGTGATTGTTGCCAACAGATGGGCAACTTGTCACAGAGGAATGAATACCTCTCAACTTCATCCTTGAAGTTGAGATATTCGATGTTTGGGGCATCGACTTCATGGGACCTTTCCTATCCTCTAGAGGCAAAAATACATTTTTGTTACTGTGGACTACATCTCCAACTGAGTGGAAGCCATGGCTATCCCTACCAATGACTCAAGGGTAGTAGCTAAGCTATTTAAGAGGATTATTTTTAATCAGTTTAAGGTCTCGATGGTTCTTATCAGTGACAACGGGATGCACTTCATAGAGAAGAAACTTGAGGCTCTATTGAAAAAATATGGAGTGCACCATAAGTATGGCTTTGGCTATCATCCTCAAACAAGTGGCCAAGTCGAGATCTCCAACCGAGAGATTAAATCCATCCTTGAAGAAGAAGTTTGTGAGATCCCGCAAGGATTGGATGGATAAACTTGATCACGCTGTTTAGGCTTACCGGATCGCATTCAAGACTCCAATCAGGACCACTACGTTTCGATTAGTTTATGGTAAACCATGCCACCTCCTTATGGAATTAGAGCACAAGGCCTACTAGGTCATTAAGCATCTCAACTTTGCTTGAAACCTATGAGGGAGAGAAGATTGCTACAGTTGAATGAACTTGAGGAAATTCGCTTGGATGTCTATGAAAGTTCTAGGATTTATAAGGAGAGGACAAAGAGGTGGCATGACAAGTTCATTGATCGCCGTGTGTTTCAGAAAGGTGACCTAATCCTCCTCTTCAACTCCCATTTGAAGCTCTTCCTGGGTAAGCTTTGCTTCAGATGGTCGAGCCATTTCAAGGTGATTAAAGTCTATCCATACGGGACTATAGTGATTGGCATTGATGCCACCGGCTCATTCAAGGTGAATGGCTCTGGGTTAAAGTCCTACATTGCCGGTGAGTCACTTGAGGGGAAGGTCCCTTGTGCCATCCTCGATGCTTCTCCTACTTAGAAGCCATTGAAGGTCAAGCTCAGAAGCGATTCTTAGGAGGCAACCCAAGTTTTATTACTTTCGGGGAAAAAAAAAACAATGAGGAGTAGAAAAAGAGCCACTGGTGTACAAAGGATGAAAAAATAGAAGGATTTTGATGAAGGCAAATGCACGGCTAGCCACATATAACCTGCATGACTATGGATCTAAGGCAGAAATCGCTTGCAGATGTGCACAGTTGTCCGTGCATTTTGGCACAACCGTGCGCCTTCCCTGGAAACGCACGGCTACCCGTGCATGATGTGCTGGTCATGCATCTGGGTTTTAAACTCTACCATGCCTGATACTCTGTCGCTTCTTCTCCCCTTTTCGCTCTCTCTCTATCACTTCGCTGGCTCTCTCTCTATCACTTCGCTGGCTCTCTCTCTCTCTCTCTCTCTCCCCTCTCTCTCTCAGATTTGCCCAAACACAAAACCCACCTACCGTTGATCTCTCTCTTCCTCTCAGATCTCCCTCTCCCTCATTTCTTTCTCTCTCACACCCCACTTTCTCTCTCTTTCTTTCCCCCTACCACATTCGCTAGTAGACCTGCCACCTCTGGCCTCTTTTCCCCTCGCCGCTGCCCTCTCTCTTGCCAGAGCTTTCTCTAACTCATTCTCTCTCTCTTTTTCATACCTTTCCCCTCCCTCTCTTTACCCCTTCGCCCCCCATTTCCACTACACCGGTAGCCGCACCATCGGCTACTCCTCATCAGCGGCTCCGTACCAGCCAAGAACCCTCCTCCATTCTCACCACTCTACCCCCTTAAACTACCCAAATCCTCAGCTTCATCTACCCCCAATCCACCTCCAAATTTTGATTTTGGGATTTGTTTGATTTTCTTAAAGTATTCAATTGAGTCTCAATTCAAGTTTGAGGCGATTTGCTTATGTATTTAGTGTACTTTGGGGACTGATTTGGGTGTCATTGCTTTGAGTTCCACTCCCCCAACCATGGCTCCTAAGAGCAAAGGCAAGGCCCCTGCTTCCTGCTCGGCTCCCTCCAGGGCTCCCACCGCTCACACCACTAGCTCCACTTGCCCAGTTACTCCCTCATGAGGTAACCATACTCAATCTAATCTCCTTCATGTGATTAATAAGTATGGTATTGTATTTGTGGATGATGTACAACGTAAAAGATACGATGCTTTGGTTAAAGATTAGTGCACCTAAGTATATAAAGCCCTAGGCATGTGGGATGCATGCATACCTTAATAGGTCATTTAGGGTGGCGTGACTATGTGCAATGGCAATTTCTTGTGTATGAAAAATTGGTGTGGGAGTTCTTTAGCTCTTTTACTATTGATACCGCGAGGGAATATCACAATGGGTGTTGTTACATTCGTTTTTGATTGGGTAATCTCATACATGAAATGAATCTCACCCGATTTAGCAAATTGTTATAGCTCCCACCGAGTTGTAAAGCTGATTTCATTAATAGGGATTTTGGTCGAGTGAATTTTAAGAGAAGATCATATGTCATGGCTCGCCCTATATCTCCCACTCCTCCAAAGCCACATCCATATGCAACCCCATCCTTAAGTACCTTCAGCGCCTCATAGCGAACATTATCTTTCCCCAATTTGATAGCCAAGGGGGTCCCAGGAGGGGTGAACTGTTTATCCTGTGGGCGGCTTTGTATAGGGTCCGCCCCTATACTACCTTCCATATCATTACTGCACTTGAGGAACAAGCTAAGAGCCACACCTCAATCATCGTCGCGCATGGCGTTGACACCACTTTTGCCCACCATTTAGGGCTTGGGAACTTTTTTCCCTTATGCCTATCCTTCGTGATGTTGCCCGCCTCAACTTGGAAACTTGTGTGCATATAGAGATTTTCACAATGGTGGGTAACCAAGTCTGGGTCAACCATCATGGTCATGCCCTCTTTCCCTTGTCCGATACCACACACTACTATCACCAATGAAGCCAACTAGAGCTACGACAATGATATTGATGGTGAGGGTGGTGTTAAGGACATTGATCATGCCCCGTACCCTCGAGATGAGGGTGCAATGCCGGATACCTCTGGAGCTCCCGATCCATGACCATAGCTCCTTTATGCTGGTGCTACTCCTAATGAGGTTGGCACCTCTAACCCCTTGGATCCCAAAGAGTTTCCCATCCACCAATTCCTATCTAACGAGTTTGCTCGCCTCCACCTGAGGTTTGATCATATGAGCAAGCAACACTTCCAGGACCACACCAAGCTTCTCTGTAAAATAAGTGAGATTGCCGACAACGGAACCTCGAGTACCACGTGTACTATGCATACGAGCACTTCCAATGGCCCTATCTCCCTTCTGATTACCGACCTCATGGCCCTCCTGGGCCATACTGATGCATTAAGAGTATCCCCTTTTCCTTATTTCGTATGGATATTTCTTTCATTGGGGATAATGGACAGTTCAAGCATAGTGGAGGGGTGAGCTCATATGCTCAGGGATGACTATAATGCTGTGGGATGCATTTCTGGTTAGCATGGATGTAGTTTGTGATTAGTTGTAGCGTGCACATATCTCATTAGTCTCGAACATGCTTGCATTTAGATCTTAGGGGTCATTTTAGCTTAGGGGCATTTTTAGAGTGCATTAGCTTTAGTTTTATTTTCTGTTTAGGAAAGCATGTAAGAGGATCCATATAGGTAGGGATGCATTGTATATATCTTATCCCTAACCACTGGTGTTGAATGTAGACATGTTGAGTTAGGCCTTACAAGACTGCAAGGTAATTCTTCCAACTCTTCTTGTTGTGAATTTCCGTAAGCGTATGGTTTATCGTTGTAGGAATTACGAGTATCGTCCTCAGGGATGGATTTTTAGAATTGGATTACTAAGTCGTATGCGCTAATCCTAAGATCAAAATTACTACCAAGGAAACAGAAAGCTAATTACCAATCACTAATGCATTTATAAAACAGAAAGCACTACTAAGGAAAGAGGATCCAAACTGCAGAACTTGGCCGTAAAGGACTTCTTCTTTTGGATTCCACATCCAGCAATGGCGACGAAACAGGAAAAGAAAACAGGGGAGGCTGCAATTGCTTAAACAACAGAAACCTTGAGTGATTCAACTCCAAATCCTTAAAATCTTTCTCTTAAAGTAAGAACATGAGTGCATTATAATTTTTTAGAACCCTGTCAACCAAATCGTAAATTCCAAAAAGAACAAAAAAAATGAAAATCCCTTATCTACTCTATGCTACTCTCTTCTTTTTCGTGTTGCTCGGCCTAGCCATTTGAAGCCAAAAATGCAACTCTTGTTCTTCCTCCATTAATGTCAATAAACTCTTGATACTATGTAACAGACGTTGGCATTTATGGGTTGATGCCGGTTGTGGTGCCCGGAGAAGATGAAGAGGCATCCGTTGAAATGGAGATGAAGAAGGAGGAGAAGCAAGCTTCGGTTTCGGGCACTGGGTCTTCGAAGGGTCGAAGTAGGGGTCAGAAGAAGAAGAAGAAGGGCAGATGGGGTTGCGGGGCTTCTGAGGCCAAAATGAGAGGAGAGAGAGAGAAAGGATTAATTGGGGGGGGGGGACCGGGTCACGTGCCACGCACGTGACTAGGGTTTATTATTTGTTTTTTGTGGTTTTCCTTTTTTTTTTGATTGTTTGGTTTGGGTTTGAATCCGTTTGGCCCAATTCTTCAGTTTGCAGCATTCCTTCATCTTTTTACCACACTTTTACCGAATTTATTGAAACTCTGCAAAATAAAATAAAATAAAATAAAAACCTAAAAAAATAATTATTTCGAGGATAAATTAGGCAGAAAGGTACTGTAAAAATAGCACATTTTTAGCGTCAACAAATACCCCCACACCAAAGTTTTGCTTGTCCTCGAGTAAAACAAAACTAAAAAGCTTAGAAAAACAAAATAAAATCCTAACTCACTTTCGTAGGAATCACGGTTGCACTTAGCATGTGCAACAAGCCCTTTAAACCCTTAGGTTACCCCTAGTGGACGAGGAAGGTCTCGTGAGGGTTTGCAGAAGATATACCCACAAAATCTACAAAAGAAAACAGAAAACAAAAACAAAAATCTTCTCTTTTTTTTTTGATTCAAAAATTAATATGTACAAAGGTGGGGAAAAGATATATACACATTCTAATCAACTAAATCACCCATGTGACAAAGATATTAACCTATATATAAACATAGTATACACATCAAAGCTCTGTACCCCATGAATGACATCAAAGTACTAATTTTTCACCCCACTTGTATACACTAAAGCTTTGAATACGTCCCTGCGTTCGTGTGTAAGTGTCTCATCATCCTATGGCTTAGGTTTACCAGAATCAAACTCAACCCCACTTGATTAACACAAATTGCATTATTGAATTATAAATATAGGAAGCAAGCTTTCCCAGTAACAATTTTGCCTCAAAGGGTACCATCCAGTAGCGCATGCCTCAAAGGGTTACTTGTCATTCCAAATTCCTTCATTTCTTTTTTTTTTTTTTCAATTCTCTCTCCTTTTTTTCATCATTTTCTTTTTTTCATTTTTTTTTCTCCTTTTTTTTTCTTCCTTCAAAGTACAAGTGGGAGAGCCGATCATGAAAAACTAAGACCGTAGACAATGAGGATGAAATAAATAGGGATTGAATAACACAGCGATAATGAATAGATGGGATTAGAATTAGGGCTAAGAATGACACACCGAGGACAGAAACCTAACATGCACATCATGCATATAGACAGGCTAACAATCAAAGCACATGGCATTTAAGGTGATCAGAATAGCACTAAGTTTTCCCAAAACAAAACAAAAATCTTTTTGGCTTTTAGCAATTTTCGTTCGTTTTTTTTTTTCAAAATTTTCGAAAATTTTTTTCAAAATGGGCACCTCACCCGCACACCAAAACTCCACAATGTTCTCATTATGGGAACTGAGGCGCTAAAAAGCAACACACAAAACCGAGGCAAAATACAAATATATACAAACTAAGACACGACAAAATCAAAGAAAATCAAAGAAAATCAAAAACTCAGAAACAAAGTACAAAACAATCCTAGATATCCACAACTTACAGAGAGACACAAAACTGAATACAACTAAGAGTGATCACAGCCAACACAGCTCAATAAATCCCAAATTTCTCCTCAAGATTGATCACCCATCACAACC
Source organism: Carnegiea gigantea (assembly GCA_029747015.1). Classification (NCBI taxonomy): domain Eukaryota; kingdom Viridiplantae; phylum Streptophyta; class Magnoliopsida; order Caryophyllales; family Cactaceae; genus Carnegiea; species Carnegiea gigantea. Next base: position 514,396 of record JAKOGI010000240.1, on the reverse strand, counting down.
ACAATCTTAAATATCTACAACTAAGAGAAAAAAGAAAAGAAATGAAAAAGAAGAGGGAAAAGAAGGGAACGATCATACCAGGTCAGGTGTTAAAGTACACCTAAGCTAAAGCCTCCTGCAATTTGGTCAAGAGAGAGGCTCAGGGAGCATCAGACACTCTATCACAATGCATAAGCTGTTATTGAAATCAAAACCCATTACAGCACGAAGAATCTTGTCAAACACAGAAGACCGACTCTCGATAAAATTAAGACAATGAAAATATTCGAGTTGGTACCAAGTACAGTACATCCACTATAATAATGCAGCACAAGTAAGGGCCCGTTTTAACTTATCAAACTGGTGGGCCCACACACCAAACAGGCAGACATACGCAAAAGTAGCCAGGGAAGAGGTCATCGGCCTAGAAATGTAATCGTCCTGAAAGAACGGTCTAGGCAAATTAGAGGGTCCTAAGTCCATAAGTCCTTTAAGGTCAATATGTGTATGAGTCCGGTCGAAATCAAAATGCTCAATAACAATGGTCTCAGACTTAACAAAGTCAGGCTTGCGAGATTCAAGGAGGAGGTCAGCTCGGATGGGGTGAAAAGAAAAAGATTCATATTCAGCACACATGTCCACATCCAAACCCACAGGGACATCAAAACAAAATGAATCATATTCAACAGGGAATGAGTCATGAGGTATTAGAGGGTCGAACGAAAATGATTCATATTCAGCACAAAAACCCTCATCAAGATTTTCATTGACATCAAACTCACATGAAAAAGATTCATATTCTATAGAAAGAATATCATCATTAAATTCTAAACTAGTGGGCTCAACTTCTACTTCACACGACTCCTGTGAAATATCGTCTAACTTATCATGATGCTCGATGGTAGATGGCATGCTCATACCTAACTTATCAGGTCTCTCAGGTTCCTAACCCTCCTCAAACTCAGAAGATTCATCAAAAATGGTGGGTGGGTCGGCATAAACTGGGATACCTTCAGTGACATCCGCATGTAAGCTAGATTCAGGTGCAAGGTCTGGGGATAGAGGCATGGGGAGGTCATTCTCTTGGTCGAGGCTAGGCAAAAGCATATCATCATTCGAGCTAGGCCTAACAAAATAAGAAGGCTCGAAGTCATCAGAAAGACTAACTCCAGGGTTAGGAGATCCTAAACTACAGTCAGAATCACTACAGTTCTCCCTACTTTGACTGAAATAGTGAGAATATTCAGTAATTCTCACTTTCATAATCTCTAACATCTTATCAGTCAATGCATTAATTCTCTTTTCCATACTTGCACACGTAGCATCACGATACAGACAAGAACAAATATCATGACAAGAAGATTGACAATAACCGCACCAAACAGGAGACACAGAAACAAGAGAGGGGTCATAGAAGTCTATCGAGTGATCTCGGAGGTAAGGATTGGCAGGAAAAACAGACTCATCATGAGTTGGGTATTGTAAATTCGGTCTAGCTTGTTCAAATACATAATTATCCCAAGCTAAATTCTCAAAGAAGTCCCAAACCTCATCTTGAGTTCTAGATAATAATCCTAGCAAACCTCCGGGGCACCACATAGACTCAACAACACCCTTAAATTCAGCATTGAGACCCAAAACTATGACCTCACAAATTTCCCATTTTTCAAAAGTTTGATTCAACTGAGCATGGTAAACATTAAGCCTAGACAAATAACGCCAAAAAGATTCATGCTCAAATTGTAGGAAATTGAAAATTGGCATTTTTGAAGCTCTTTTTTTTTTTTGGCTGAAAGAAAAATGACTCTAGGACACTAATTACAAACTAATGACTAAACAAAAACAACAGACTCAAATAACTAAATGAACGAACCAAAATAAACTAATAAAAATAAAATTATATTACCAAAACAAAAGAAAGATTGAAACGACAAAGCACAAAGCATGAGCATCATTTTTATGGTTTTTTTTTTCAAGGACAATCAAGAATAGAAAACAGAAAATAAACAAAAGCCCTCAACAAGTAAAGACTAACCAGAAATTGCTTTGTTTTTTTTTTTTTCTTTTCCCTTCACAAACACCAAATTGGTTAGAATTGTTTTTTTTTTTCCGAAGCAAGAAAGAACAACTCAAAATCAAAATGAAACTAAGCTAAAGCAAATCAAAACACGAACTGACTTCAACAATCCAACATAAGCCAAACTAAAGTACTAAACAAAATAAAAACTCAATCAAAACCTACTCAAACGAAAATAAAACTAAAACGAAATTGACGCAAATAATTCGAATAACTAAAATACGACTCGAAGCAACCTAATCTCACAACGCCATCCCCGGCAACGGCGCAAAAAACTTGTTGTGAATTTCCGCAAGCGTACGGTTTATCGTTATAGGAATTACGGGTATCGTCCTCAGAGATGGGTTTTTAGAATTGGATTACTAAGTCGTATGCGCTAATCCTAAGATCAAAATTACTACCAAGGAAACAGAAAGCTAATTACCAATCACTAACTCATTTATAAAACAGCAAGCAATGCCAAGGAAAGAGGAACCAAACTGCAAATAAGGTGAGACACCAACACTTGGCTGTAAAGACTTCTTCTTTTGGATTTCACATCTAGCAATGGCGACGAAACAGGAAAAGAAAACAGGGGAGGCTGCAATTGCTTAAACAACAGAAACCCAGAGTGATTCAACTCCAAATCCTTAAAATCTTTCTCTTAAAGCAAGAACATGAGTGCATTATAATTTTTTAGAATCCTGTCAACCAAATCGTAAATTCTAAAAAGAACAAAAAAAATGAAAATCCCTTATCTACTCTATGCTACTCTCTTCTTTTTCGTGTTGCTCGACCTAGCCATTTGAAGCCAAAAATGCAACTCTTCTTCTTCTTCCATTAATGTCAGTAAACTCCTGATACTATGTAACAGACATTGGCATTTATGGGTTGATGCCGGTTGTGGTGCCCAGAGAAGATGAAGAGGCATCCGTTGAAATGGAGATGAAGAAGGAGGAGGAGCAAGCTTCGGTTTCGGGCACTGGGTCTTCGAAGGGTCGAAGTAGGGGTCAGAAGAAGAAGAAGAAGGGCAGATGGGGTTGCGGGGCTTCTGAGGCCAAAATGAGAGGAGAGAGAGAGAGGAAGGATTAACTGGGGGGGGAACCGGGTCACGTGCGACGCACGTGACTAGGCTTCATTATTTGTTTTTTGTGGTTTTCCTTTTTTTTTTTTGATTGTTTGGTTCGGGTTTGAATTCGTTTGGCCCAATTCTTCAGTTTGCAGCATTCCTTCATCTTTTTACCACACTTTTACCGAATTTATTGAAACTCTGCAAAATAAAATAAAATAAAATAAAAACCTAAAAATAATAATTATTTTGAGGATAAATTAGGCAGAAAGGTACTGTAAAAATAGCACATTTTTAGCGTCAACACTTCTCTTCATTTATCTGCATGCTGATCACCTAGGTAGGTCTATTGCTTTGAAAAAAAAAAATTAAAAAAGAAGGTTTGTGAAAACCACTTCTATGATGACATTCAAGGGGCGATGAGTTGGATTGATGGTTGTGGTAATTCATAAACCAATAATGCTTTATTAGGCAAAATCTTGAGAATTGAATTGTGAAAATGTTTAGATTGCATGGCTATGTGTTTGTGTAATTACCCCTGAGAATGGCTGTAACATAAACTGTTGAGCCTTGGCAGTTGGCAATCTTTTGAGCTAGCTTCAAGATTGCGGTAGAATAACTAGTGAGACGTTTTGAGCCGTAATGACTATTCATTCTATATCCTATTAAACCTTCTTTCATGAGTGTTTAACCCTCTAGTGCTTGCATCTCTAGAATTTAGCAAAACTCTCCTCTAAATCACATTTGACTCGTACACAGTGCTAACATGATTAAGGCATTCAATTGTTTTATGAACTACATAAGCTAAAAGGCCCTCGCATGACACTATGCCCCTTTTGCTACCCCTTTTCATGCCTTTCCTTTCATTTGCTTCACCATCATTTATTTAACCATTGGACTAAAATGATTCATCCTATCCTACGCCAAGTGGTGGAGTAACGCATTATTATTGATGGTCTTTTGATGGTTTGGTGTGGATGCTGTTGCTCTTAGCTATTTGGCTACTTAGCTCTATTCTCCCAAAATAATTCTTTCCTCACCCTTCACCTCGGCCCCATTACAACCCCTAAAAAGTCCTCATGATTGACATTTGTGTACTTTGTCCTTAGTGATGGAGAGTAGAGAATTTTGTTAAGCCTATGATAGTTTGTTTGCATTGAGGGTAGTTATGAATGGAATATTCTTTACCCCTAAACACATGAGAGGAGTGTTCCCGTTCAAGCCCATGAGCGAGGATCTACCAGCTTGTCTAGCTCACCAATTACTAGAGGGAGGCATGACATGTCCAGTGATTCAATATAAGGTGTCTACTCTTGTATCATGGCCATGTAATCTTTTGATCTATTTTGGAACATGTATTTTGGGAAATGAAAGTTTCGCCTTGGCGGAGCACCTTGGTGTTGAATTGTTAGGATATTTTCGAGTAGTAAATGAAGTGCCGCAAGCGTATAGCTTTCGCTATAGTACTTGAGGGTCGTTTCCACATGGACGATAAAAGAGATTTAGGTCACTAGTCAAACTAGGGAAGTAGCTAATCTAACACGATTCTAAACTAATATTAAAGCCATAACAACTAAAACCGTTGATTACAAATAGATCTAAACTGACAACACATAATACCAAATCCAATCAAACAAGAGTCATTCGAGTGCTACTCAAGAACTTTTAAGCAATTGGGATTCGAAATCTCATCATTGAACACGTAAGAATACTCCACCAGTAATTTCGTCATTTGAAATTTCAAGCAAGATAAAATTTCAAGAACACTCAAGAACACCCAAAACTTCACCTTTGAAAATCAATAACCCACATCTCTAAAGCCGAAATAGAGGCACTAAATAGGGGTGAGGAAAATAGGAGATTGAAAGTCACTAACATCCATTATTATTATCAATCAATCCTAAAGCAACGAGCATCCAAAGCCAAAATCACTCATTTTGAATTACTAAGAACGTGCTATTTTAATCATTATCAATCAAACCTAAAGGTACGAAAACAAATCTCAGAGTGTAATTGAATAAAAATCATCTAACATTAACCACAATATCAACTCACACAATCGAAAAGCTCATACAGATTTCCCAATCCAAAATCTGCTCTACCAACAGCAAAACATCATTGATTCAACTAAGCCAAGATAACCAGAAAATGAGCATAGATGGTTCGAATTCTCAGCTATCTTTCATAAAGCGTAGATGAAGTTTTAGGATTCAAACTCAAATCATGTCCTGGGACAAAACAGCAGAGCAAGGCCTTAAACTGAGGAGAAGAACGAGATTTCAGCCAACGAAATCAAAACCAAGCTTCTCCCATTGCCAATAATGGTGGAAACGCCATAACCGTGTTTAACAAAATAAAAACAGATGAGGGGGTTGTGACCGAAATTAAGAAAAACCAACATCCAAATCTTACCAAAACAACCCAAAAACCATGAATTACAACTGGGAAACTCAAAATAGTAGTGTAATTACATGAAATTCGAAACCAAAATCCAAACTAACATCAAACCCTAATCGAATTTCTAAAACCCTAAATATGAAAATTCAAAACTCATATGAAATTGAAGCTTAAAAACTCGAAAATTAAACTATTTGAACCCTAAAAACCTCTGAACCTTTTCTCTAGAGTCGGTATCCTTCAATTTATATAGCTTCTCTTCTCATTTCCTCCATTGATTCATTCCTGAATTGTATAGTGGGATGGCGATGGTGCTGGCTGTTGTGTTGGCATCCTTAGCGTGAAATCCGGTGGTGTGAGGATGGTGGATTGTGTTGGTGCTTGGTGATTCATTGAAGAGAGAGATGAGAGTTAGAGAGAGAGCAAAGATGATGAGGATGAAGATGGAGAAGCAACAGGGGAGGGGTATCGGGTTTTTGATTACCCGAGAGAAGAGATAAGGAGAAATGAAGGGGGGTTATAGATGTCACGTGCCTAGCACGTACGCAGCCGGGGGGTTTTGATTTTATTTATTTTTTTCTTCTTTTTTCTCTCAGTTTAGGCTAAACAAGATAATGGGCTTAAGGATTGGGTTGAGATTGAGTAATCTGGCCCACTGCTTTATTTTCGGCATTTTTCATCTTTTTTTCGTATTTTTTGCATATTTATTCGATACTACATACCAAAATAAAAACCTAAAAATAACAATTATAATGAGCATAAATCAGGTATAAAAGTATCGTAAAAATGACATATTTTTGGCACGAACAAATACCTCCACACCAAGATTTTGCTCGTCCTCGAGTAAAATAACTAAACCAACTAAAAAGAAAATAAAAAATAAGAAAAAGAAAGTCCTAACTCACTGTAGTAGAAATCACGGTTGCATTTAGCGTATGCAACAAGCCCTTTAAACCCATCGGTCTCCCAAGTAGACGAGTGAGGTCTCGTGAGGATTTTCAAAAATAAAATCTTTTTGGTTTTTCCTCAAAGCTACTATGTATAAAATTTAGGGAAAGATATATACACGTTCTAATCAACTAAATCACCCATGTAACCAAGATATCGACTTGTATATAAACCAAATGTACTTCAAAGCCCTCTACCCTATAAATGACATCAAAGCACTAATTTTTTACCCCAATCTCACTTGATGAAACAACTACATTATTAACATGTTAACATTGGAAGCAAGCTTTTTCAGTAGTAGTATTGTCTCAAAGAGTAACACCCAGTAGCACGTGACTCAAAGGTAACGCCCAGTAGCACATGCCTCAAAGAGATACTTATCATTCCAAATTTTATTTCATCTCTTTTTCTTTTTCTCTTCTTTATTCCTAATACTTTTTCTTTTTTTTTTTTTCAAAAGTGGCAAAAACTAGAGTAATCGTGCCACAAGCAAGTAGGAGAATCATTCATGGAAGCCTAAGACCTAAAGATAATGATGAAGGGGTAAACAAGGATTGGATTATACAATCTATAATGAACAATTGGAGTTAGAATTAAGGCTCAGAATGACATACTAAGGTCGGAGACTTGCCATGCACATCCTACTTATATACAAGCAAATAACCAAAACATAGGGGATTCAAGCTAATAAGAACTATTGCAATTATCCCCAAAAAAATAAAACCAAAATCTTTCTGGATTTGCCAATATTTTTCAAAAAAAAGTATGTACACATGGGTACCCCACCCCCACACCAAAATCTCACAATGTCCTCATTAGGAGTGGAACAGACACATGAAGACCAAAAAGAAAATTTAAAAAGAAAACATATGTTCAAAAATAAAAACAAGACCCAAAAACAAAACAATCAATCATAGAAAAAGAAAAGCAACCAACTATACAAAAAGAAACTGGAATAAGATAAAGGAAGAAGAAAAGAGAGAGAAAAGAAGAGAGAGGAAGAGAAGAAATTTCTAGCAAACCAGGTCGGGTGCTAAGTACATCCAAGCTATCTTACATCACAATCACCGATCACGACTCGGTTCGTGGAGTATCAGACACTCCACATCTTCTTGGCCCGGCAGCTCCAAAAATTGTTTTAAACGCTGACCATTCACCTTAAAGGTGGCACCACTCTGAGGATCCTGAATTTCAACTGCACCATAGGAAAAAACATATGAGACAATATAAGGACTCGTCCATTGGGACCTTAGTTTCCCTGGAAACAGATGGAGCCTAGAGTCATACAAGAGTACTTTCATTCCTGGGGCAAACTCTTTCCTAAAAATATGTCGATCGTAAAACAACTTTGTCTCCTTTTTGTAAGATTGAGCACTCTTATAAGCCTCAACTCTAATCTCATCAAGCTCACTCAGTTGCAGCCGTCTCTCCTCATCTGCCTCAGTCAAGTCATAATTAAGCTTTTGAATGGCCCACCAAGCTTTATGCTCTATCTCTATAGGTAAATGACAAGGCTTATCATAAACTACCTTATAAGGTGACATACCTAAGGGAGTTTTAAAAGTCATCCTATATGCCCATAGAGCATCCACCAGTTTGTCATCTCAGTCTTTCCTATTCCTACTTACTGTCTTTTCTAAAATCTATTTGATTTGTCGATTGGACACTTCAACCTGGCCACTGATTTGGGGATTGTAATGCCCCTAATGGCTAATGCTGATTACTGTAGCTTAACCACGAATTTATTAATTTGCAGCGGAAGACTTTTGCTTAAATGGAGGCGTTACCGCCTTTCCATGATGGAACAAGGCTACCCGATTTACTAACTTTAGAATGAAATAAACATTTGCTCCCTTATGCAATTTATAATGTACGTGGTAATTTACCATATCAATCCTAAGCTCCATCGACCCTAAAGGTTCAAAAGTACAACTAAATGCAATTCCCCAGGGTGCTACCTACCATCACTGTGAGCATTCGGTTGGCTACTGCGCATTAAACCCTACAACTCTTGTTTGTTTCTTGGTGTCTTCTGGTCTGCTAGGATGATGGGAGGTTCATGGATCCCATACCTAAAACAGAAAACAAGAAAACATGCGAATGATGAGCCGAAGCTCAATACGTACATTCCCATGCAGTAAAGTAAGTTTTATGTGAAATTAGTTGGGCCAGCCGCATTTCAAAATATTTTGTTTTGCAAACAGGAGAGAAAGAATGTATAAGTAAACTTGACTTGCTGATTATTATCTGAAAGTGGACCCCTTGTTCGATGTACATCTTGAAACGATCATATTTTAGGTGCTCACCCCCCAGGCCGATCGAGAAGCCTAAGTTGACGCCGCGCACGAGTATATTGATGGGCATAAGCCCTAATGATTGATAATTGGCGGGGCTATTTGTTTATGTGACAAAACATTGAGAAATTGGTTCATTAAATGAATCTTGTATTAATTGTTCATTGTTGAGAACCTTATGAGTTTTTGAAGAACATAGGCAATGTACGTGCCTGATCTTTGAGATTCTCTCTCCTTTACAATGAAGAACGTGCGTTGGCAGCTTGAAGCGACAGATGTGGCCTCATTCCTGTTTTACATATGTAATTCTTTCTATTGATTAGTGCAAGATCATGAAATTTGTTTGGATTTCTTGGTTTAATAGATAATTTGAATCCCTTGAGCTCTGTGCTAGTCATTAGCATGTAAAAGGTTATTGACTTGACTTTATTTTGCTTTTGTTTCCATTCCTTTCCTGTATACTGCTATTCATTCGCTTAATGAATGTCATAACTATGAAATGAGGTAATGACGTTATCATCACATTATTCATAGGTTTGTTACTTATCGTTATTTTGTTAAACTATTAGTCTTAATAATACCATTACTGGTTCCTTCATCGACCCAATGTTATGCTTTAAGCTTTCTATAAATTAGGCTTAAACTTCATCTCAGCATCGAATCTTGTATCACCACATCATGGCAATAAAATAACATAACGACAGTCACTACTATGGCCATAGCTCTAGAACGTTCTGTAATAGCCTCAGTCGAGACATGAGCTCTTTTCCCAAAAACGTAACGTAACGAAATCATGTAATCACATTTCGTCAAACGTAACATTCCAATCAAAAATCTATAAATCATAAAATACACACTTAGAATTCATAACTCACAAAGTGTACATCCAAAGTCATGAAATTTTATCACAATTCTCCAAATAATATGTACATTCGACAGTAAAATTATCACAATGTTGTTCAACCCAATAGCTCACAATAATCAAAACATTAACCGAATTTCACCATATTTTCACCGGGCAGATGAAATCCAAAATTCATAACTTCAAAACCATATTGGATGAATTTATAACATAATTATCAAGTCATGACACCCAATCAATCAAAAATATCCCAACTAAACATGAAATTGGACAGTTGATTTCTGCCAATTAACATTAGTGCTTCAAACTACTAAATCCTAAAACATCAAATTCAAACTTTAGGTCGAGTAACTAAGAATTACTTACCTTGAATTTGTTTCCAAATCAAAACCTTAATCTCTTCTTCCTCCTCCTTCTCCTTCTTCTCCTCTTTTCTTTCTCTTTCCTCTCTCTTCTCTCTCTCTCCTCTTTCTTCTCTCTCTTCTCTCCCTCACCTGTGGTGTGTGTGTAAAGGCCCCCCCATATATATATAGCCTAAAAGCCAAAAAAAATCTTAGATTTTTTTTGGTTGGTCAAACCGACTTTGACCGTCGGTCAAACCAACTTTGACCCCTTTTTTTAATTAAATTTAACTATTGAATTAATATTTTTGGATAAAGTTACTGGAAAAGATTTTTAAAGCTTTAAATGTAAAAATTTGAGAGACATTTTCATGTTAACAGATGTTCAATTATGAATTATTTAAGGAGTAATCAAAACTCCATTTTGAGGCTATTCTGCCCATTCAACCTGTAACCGTACAAATACAAAATGCTGAATTGAAATGAGAAAATGTTTGATTGAAATGCTGAGCCCAACGTGATTAAGTCGTAATTAAGATGATTCAATGAATATTAGGGTCGGGCTATTACAGCCTTCCCCCCTTAAAAGAAGTTTCGTCCTCGAAACTTGCAATTTGAAAGAAATCCTTACCGTACTTCAGATAAGTACGGAAATTGGCTCTATCGTGCTGAGATGATGTGGATCTGGAGTATATTTCCTGAGCTGTGGGATGTATAAATATTCTGTATACTGCAAGCCACTAGGCTCCATGCTCATGTAATGCCCCCTAAATTTAGGGCTAAGGATTTGGGCGAAATTGAACTGAAGGAATTTAGATGGGAAAACTGACACACTCATGTTTTAGCCCCATTTTGGAAACCCATTGTGAGAATCACGTTTTGTGTTGTAAATGAAAGTTTTTGGGGACTTCTTAATATTTTCATACTGGGGTTTTAAGTCTCCCCAAAAGTTATAAATTTTTTAAGTGAACCGACCTGCTTGGGTGTAAATCAGGTCGTTACTGCAATTTCTGTGTAGTGTATATTTGAAGGAAAATTCTAAATCTCTTATTGTAGGGTGCCCACATTATCTTTAAATTTCCTGTAAGATCTCAGGAAGTTTGGTGGAGTTGTTGATTTAAAGAGCACACAACCACAAGAGGGGGGTGAATTGTAGTGTCCAATTTTCGCAAGTTGCTGGCAAACAGTCTTAGGCCCTGTTCGCACAGGTTGTTTCTGAGATAAGCAGAAGCGAAAATCCAACAAAATTGAATGCGGAAATAATGGACACAGGATTTTTACGTGGAAAACACCTCTAGCCCAACTGAGGTTAAAAACCACGACCTACCTCATGTAGGATTTAAACACTTCACTAAACGGGCTAATCACGTTACAATAGTAACACACCTTGTTACAAATTGCAACCCACGTAACCGTCTTCCCTGAGACAGGTTACCCCACGTCCAAAATCCCCTTGATTTGGACACACACTCAACTCACTTTTGTGAAAGAAGAGTATAAAGAAAAACACCCTATTACAATGCTTCTCAACTAAGCTAATATAGGGTACAATGAAGTCCTAGTATGCCAACTTTGAAAGCTCAAATAACTCACTCACTAGACACGGTTTTCTTTTCAAACTTTTAAGCTCATGAACACTGAATTTTTTTTTTGAAAACTGATACTTTTAACGTTCTAAGAAGCGACTTTATATAGTGCTTGGAAAAACAATTCCTCAAATTTTTGAAAACTAAAATCCCTAAAGAATATAGAATTCTTTAGCCACAAGGGATGAGGAAACATGAGCTGGAAACACTTCCTAAACCGTGTGCATAAGGCGGTGATTCTCAGCAACTAGCCCATGTTTTTCTCAACAACCTTATCCACTTGCCAAAAATTGGATATTCTTTTTATTCAAAAAGATTTTGCAAATCCCTTAGATTTTAATAACCGTTTTTAGGGTAAGGGGTAAGATACTCCATAGAAAAATCTTTCTTGCAAATCTTGGAGAAGCTACCCAAAATTCAAAAGATAAAAACGTGAAAATTTGTTTTTCGCAACTTATTCTGGGAACACCATGAGCATCCTGTTTCCAAAATTGTTTCGAAGGGTGATCCGAAATATTTTCCAAAAAAAAGCAAAACCGTTTCAAGTAAGTGGTAAGTTAAGAGTTTCTGATTGGTATATTAACAAGAGTCTAAAAATATAAAACCAAATTAAATCAAGACATCTTGTTGTAGCCACTAGTCATCTTGTAGAAAGACGAATTTGCTGCAAACACTTCACAGAACCTGTTTCTCACGGCTGCACTTATATCCTATGCTTCAAACACTTTACAGGACATGTTTCAAACACCTTACAGAGCCTGTTCTCATGGTTGTTCTTACATCGCTGACTTGAGTACCTGTTCTTGATAAACCATTAGTCAAGCAGTTTTAATATATTGAAAAACAGCAGTAAGACCCTGTTGGTAAAGCCTGTTTGGAACAACAACAACAACTACAACACTTGGATTTGTTATCATCAAAACCTTATACATTCTAACAAATTCCCCCTTTTTGATGATGACAAACCAAGTGACCATATTGACTTTCAAGGACAATTGAAGTGATTAGTGCCAATTATTTATAGGACCGACAATTCACATGAAGCAGTCAGTATCGAAAAAGTGTAAGAAATTTAACTCGTCCATGGCAAAACTAAAACAATATTGGTCATCCTATCTTCCCCCTTTTGGCATCATTAAAAAGTAGGGACGAACCGTCAAACATAGGGTGTTTGCTATCACCACCACTTGGGTAATGGAGGAAAGCCAACAGGCGATACACTCAAGTGTGTTGGTACGGTAATGAGATTGGCCATCCTAGTCACACACAAGCAATTCACAACAGAAAGCAAGCAAGGCAAGGCCAATCAAAAAACAAGATAACCTGTCATTCACCAAACAAGTGCAACAAAAAGTACAAACTAGCAAGAGAGGATAACCAAGAGAAGTGAGAACAGGCTATGAGAACAACAGATGGGGGGTGATCAGAGAGCAGGAGGGGAAAATTTTGCTGAGAGGGAAGAGAGAAGGGCGAGGATATCTTCATGGCATTTGGCATTGAGAGCCTTTTTCTCATCCAAGGCAGCCTTTACAGCAGTAAGCTCAGCACTGAGTCGAGAGTTTTCTTCCAAAGCAGCCTCAAGCTTGACTGAGGAACTGCCAGGAACAGGAGGACGAGGTGTTCTGGTCCCCTGTTCTGAGGCAGACCCTTCAACCAAAGTGTATCCACACCCCATAAGGGTGTTACTCCCAATCTCATCAATGAACTGAGCACCCACCTTCTTCTGCAGAGTCACCCCAAAGTGCTCAAACACACTAGTCAGGAGGAAGCCGTATCCCAAGTCATGTTCCCTGGAGGTGTTTACAATTCTTGCTATGTGGCGAATCATGATGGCAGGAAGGTTGATTTGCTCTTCCTTGTCCATCAGATCTATCAAACATTGATCCATGGCATCAGCAAGATTGCGACCCTGGCCCCTGGGGATGACATTCTTGATGATAAACCAGAATATCAATTGATGAAGCGATGTCATGTCCCCTTTCTTCACGGACTTGGGTGTTTGGAGGCTTGATTACTGGCTAAATTTTTCGGCGAGCTCCAGCAGCCTGGCTGTCCCTAGAATAGTCTTGTCTTCTCTCACATATATATCAAAGCCCGAGGAGGGAATCCCCAGAATTTCCCCTAATATCTTCGCATCAAAGCGAAGCTGTTGCCCATTAACAATACTTGTCACCACTCCTTCGGTGACAGTGCAGTTGGCATAGAACTCTGCCAACTCATGTACAGAACACCCCAGCTGGGTGTTTGTAAATAGCTCATACCACCCCTGTGCACGCAGCTTGTGCAGAAACACCCCCAGATCCTGTTCCTCAAAATATTTTACCTTGATAATTTTGCCCCTGACTACCCGTCTCTGAAGCAGTTGGGTCAGTTTGGCTAAGATTGCGGACGGGGTAGACTTCTTGGCTCTTTTAGGTTGAGGCTCAGTAGGAGGGTCTTGGGTGGAGGCGTGTTTAAGAGAGGATTTTCTCTTGGGAGTTTTGAGGGGTGATGGTTTGCAGGGTAAAGTGGAGGTTGATTTTGGTGCAGGCAGAGGCTTATCCTCTGAGGACTCTGAGAACATGGGAGTGCCCTGTTTAAAGGTGGTGTTCTCAGGGTCGCTATCTGATGAAGGCTTAGAGGAGGAATCAATTTCCTCAACAACAGGGGATGACTGTTTGACATGACGAGGTGTGGAGTGGAAAGCAATTCGGGCTGATTTTCGAGTTGGCCTGGTTGTGGGTTTGGCCGAAGAGGAGATTTGTGGTTTTGATTTGACAGGGGTTTCACTTTTTGAGGATTCTTCAGTCTGGCCGCTTTTAGGCCTTGATGGTGGTCGTGTTCTTGGCATTCTAGTACGCCGAGCCACAATTTTGTATCGTTTACGTTTCTCACCTGTTTGTGGTACCGGTGTGGCTTGTTCAGGCTTCACAGGAGACTCCTCCATTTGATCACTACTACCCCCTTCTTCTTTTGACAAATCCTCCCCTAGGTCATCCCTAAAAACTTCAGGCCCTGTTTCGGCCCCTGTTTCCTGCTCTGGGAACAGCCCAAGCGAACTGATGTCATCTAGTCCATGATCGAACAGAAAGATTTCATCTAAAGGCCCAATTTCTCTTTCAGATGCCCCAACAGGTTCTTGGGGTTTACATGCCCCCGTTTCTCCAAATAAAATCAATTCCCACCCAAACTTGTAAAGGATGTCTTCCAATTTCAGATTCACTGTTCTAAGGTCGATGCTTTTCAAAAACCCAAAAGGTTTATAGACAATGGGTCGAGAAGGTTCAGTAGTTTTACCTTCTATGAGGGCTGTCAGAAATTGTGTAGGCGCAAACAGGGCTGTGGCTGTTTGCAAGGCTGTGCTCTGTGTCTGGTTGCCCTGAGTCGAGGTCGAGGAGCTCTCGGAGCTAATGGGAGACGCCATTTTTAAGAGGAAGGAGAGAGATTAGGGTTTCTTGAACAGAGTTTCAGAGCAAGAGAGTTTCGGTGGAGGTGAGAGATTGAGCAAGAGAGCTTTAAAGAGAGAGACATGCGAAATCTTTAAAAGATTTTGCCCGTTTTGCAACGGGCTTTTGCATTTATTTAGGCCGCGCACGCCTCGGGAAGAGATTAGCAGTTTTCAATTTGTTGCACATATTTGACAAACAAGAGGCGTACCTGTTCCTGGTGCTTGTTCTTGAGATTACTTGCTCGGTAACATGGGACAATAAAGGCAATCTCATTAGACCTCAACAAGTGTCAGCAAGTTGCAAACCTCACATATGCTAAACATAGCACAGAAGTTGATTGCAAACAAAAAAAATTTTAACATGTTGTACCCGTAACTTTTAAATGTTGCAAACAGGGTGAGAGAACAGGTTGATCAGGTTGTTCTAATTAAGCCTAGTTCGAGTCTATTCCTTTCAAATTATTCTCTACTCAATGCCTCAGTAAATATGTCAGCAATTTGATTTTTAGTGGCACAGAAATTCATTGAGATCACTCCTTTTTCAACATTGTCTCTTAAGAAATGATGACGAATGTCAATATGTTTTGTTCTTTTGTGTTGACATGGATTTTTGGCAATGTTAATTGCACTTGTATTGTCACAATAAATAGGAATGCATCCTATGTCAACACAAAAGTCCTTGAGTTGTTGTCTTATCCATAATAACTGAGCACAACAAGATGCAGCTGCCACATACTCAGCTTCTGCTGTGGACAAGGCAACAGAGAGTTGTTTCTTGGTTGCCCAAGATACCAAACAAGGTCCAAGAAAGTGAGCCATACCTGAGTGCTTTTTCTATCAACCAAGAAACCTGCATAATCAGCATCAGCATACCCAACAAGATCAAAGTTGCAACCTCTAGGATACCATAAGGCTAGATCAGGTGTATGTTTTAAGTATCTTAAAATCCTTTTTACAGCCTTAAGATAAGTTTCTTTAGGGTTAGACTGAAAACGTGCACATAGACCAACACTGAAAACAATGTCAGGTCTACTAGCCGTCAGGTATAGGAGTGACCCTATCATGCCCCTATAGGATTTCTCCTCAACTGAGGGACTACCATCATCCATTAGCAGCCTGGTTGAGGGAGAGATGGGAGTATCAATGGGCTTGGCCGACTCCATCTTAAAGCGCTTAAGTAACTCTTTGATATACTTTTGTTGATGGATCATGGTGCCGTTTGAAGTTTGCTTGATTTGCAAGCCTAGAAAGAAATTAAGCTCACCCATCATGCTCATTTCAAACTCACTCCTCATCATTTTTGAAAATTCATTGCACAAATCATGATGAGTTGCACCAAATATGATGTCATCGACATATACTTGGACAATCAACAAATGTTCCCCCTTAGATTTTAGAAACAAGGTATTGTCTACCTTGCCTCTTGTAAAACCATTTTCTAATAAAAAGCTTGACAACCGCTCATACTAAGCTCTAGGGGCTTGTTTTAAACCATAAAGTACTTTGTCAAGTTTGAAAACATGGTTAGGAAATTCATTACTTTCAAAACCAGGGGGTTGTTTGACATACACTTCTTCTTTGAGGTACCCATTTAAAAATGCACTTTTGATATCCATTTGATACAACTTGATCTCCATATGGGCTGCAAATGCTATCAAGATTCGAATAGCCTCCATCCTTGCAATAGGTGCAAAGGTTTCTTCATAATCAATTCCCTCTTCTTGGTTGTAGCCTTGAACCACCAGCCGGACCTTGTTTCTAGTGACTGTTCCGCACTCATCCAGCTTGTTACAGAACACCCACTTGGTTCTAATGATTGTTCTATCCTCTGGCCGTGGCACAAGGTGCCATATCTTGTTCCTTTCAAACTGATGGAGTTCTTCTTGCATGGCTGTGACCCAATCTGAATCTGCAAGGGCTTCATTAATATTCTTAGGCTCAATTTTTGAGAGAAAAGCATAGGAAGCACAGAAATTTTTGAGTCTAGATCTAGTTTGAACTCCTGGATCAATATCAGACAAAATTTGATCAAGAGGATGTGAACTTTGGTATTTCCATGATCGTGGTGAAAGTGGGTTCACAGACTCGCTCTCCATCCTAGCTGGAATACTCGGTGAAACAGGTTCAGAACCTATTCTCGAGCCTGTTTGGGAGCTCGTTCTTGGATTTATCCCTGAAGGATTCGGCTGGTGTTGTCCCAAACAGGGTTCCACCATGTTTCCCCCTGTTTGGTTCACACCTTGCTTACCTTCCTGAAGAACAGCCTCAGACCTTGCTTCCTTCGATTGATCCTTACCTTGTTCAACTTGAAGCAGCACGTCTTTTCTAACAAGACCTAGTCCGAAGTCTTCTTCCTGTGCATCATTCTCGCTTAGAGAGTTAGTTTCATCAAAAAGCACATGCACACTTTCCTCAACACACAAGGTTCTCTTATTAAACACTTTGTATGCCTTACTATGCGAGGAGTAACCAAGGAATATTGCTTCATCACTCCTTGGATCAAATTTCCCTAAGGCATCCTTTCCATTATTATGCACAAAACATTTACAACCAAAAACTCTCAAATGCATAATATTAGGTTTTCTTCCCTTGAAAAGTTCATAAGGAGTTTTGTTAAGAATAGGTCTAATCATGCATCTATTTATAATGTAACATGATGTATTCAAAACTTCAGCCCAAAAGTTTCTAGGAAGACCGCTAGCAACAAGTATTGTTTTAGTCATGTCCTCTAGAGTGCGATTTTTGCGTTCTACCACCCCGTTCTGTTGGGGTGTTCTTGGAGCTGAAAAATTATGATCAACACCATGCTCATTACAATAATCAATAAAGCTCGAATTTTCAAATTCTGTCCCATGGTCAGACCTTAAGCATACCAAGGAATGTCCTACTCTCTTTTCAATCTTTTTAATGAAAGTAAGAAATTTTTCAAAGGTTTCATCTTTAGAAGCCAAAAACAAAGTCCAAGTGAAACGAGAGTAATCATCCACTATCACAAGCACATACCTCTTGCCACCTCAGCTCATGATCCTCATTGGACCACATAGATCCATATGTATCAATTCAAGAGGTCAAGTAGTGCTTACACATTTTTTAGATTTAAATGAATTTTTGACTTGTTTGCCTTTGGCACATGCATCACACACCTTGTCATCATTGAATTTGATTGAAGGTAAGCCTACCACTAAGTCTTTGGTTACAAGTTTGTTCAAAAGTGAGTGGCTTGCATGACCTAGCCTTTTGTGCCAAAGCATAACATCATCATTTAGGGCACTCAAACAAGTCAAATTATTTTGGGAAAGAGTGGAGATGCACACTTTATAAACATTCTTGTGTCGCTTTTCCCTCAACACAACATCTCCTGTGTTCATATTCACAACCAAGTAACGTGTTGGTGAGAACACTACTAGGTTGTCTTTGTTGCACAGTTGGGACACACTTAGCAAGTTGTGTTTTAATCCATCCACAAAATAAACATTGTTAATTGAATGGGAGAGTGACTCACCTATCTTACCTATGCCGACAATTGTCCCAGATTTGCCGTTTCCAAATGCCACATTCCCACCTTCTGAAGCTGTAAGTGAGAGAAAATTGGATCTTTCACCAGTCATATGCCTCGAACACCCACTGTCAACATACCACAGCTGCTTATTCCCTAGACTATTCCCTGCACTGTTTGCTGGGTTGTTCTCTCTCACTTCAGCCTGCAAAACAAATCAAGGGTTAGTTTTGGGAACCCAGATCCACTTGGGTCCCATTTCTTTAGAGGTACAAATCTCATCTTTCCTAACCCATATTTGTTTTACGTGCACTGAGTTCCTTTTAATGGCATACTTTCTTAAGGGACAAGTATAACGGTAATGACCCGTTTTACCACAGTGATAACATACAATATTCTCAGATAATTCTACATATTTTCTATTCACTGGGTAGGTCATCTTAGGCACAAAACCTAGTCCTCTTCTATTTCGACTATGATGGGTGTTTAACCATTCAAGTGCTTGTGAGGACCTGTTCCAGAGCTTGTTTATGGCAAGGTCTGATTCCATTTGTTTTATTTTCTCAAGCAAGTTTTTATTTTCTACAAGCAAGGACTTGACCTTACCTTTTAAGTCAAGGGATTCTTTTTCCAGCTCAGTCAATTTAGTGGAACAAGTCTCTTCTTTCATGAGTAGAGTTTCTTTAAGCACATTGATGTTTTCATGCAAGGTAAGAGTTTCTTTGTCAACTTCAAGTTTTTCCAATTTAAGGGTTTCATTTTCAAGTTCTAGATCTCGAACATCCCTTTTTAATTCAGCACATATATCCATTATAGTGTACACTAATTCCTCAAGAGTTGATTTATTTAGACCACGTACCTTGTTCTTGAGTTGAGTCAAACTATCTGTTGATCCATCATCTGAATCAGTGTCACTTCTTGCCATGAGTGCTACATCAGCTTCCCCAACTTCAGACCCTTCCTCATCCTCGCTTGAGTCTCCCCAGGCCGCGAGTATAGCTTTTGAGAACCTTTTCGCTGAGCTGCTTACACCCTGTTTCCTCCCCTGTTTTCTAGGGTGTTCGGGTTCTTGTTCTTCCTTGTGCAGTGGGCAGTTTCTCACAATGTGGTCCAGTTTACCACACTTGAAACACCCAGAGAACTGTTCCCGAGAGGTGTTCCTGACCTTGCTGAAGTCCTTCCTTTTGCTATTTTCTTTGACTTTCTTGAAGAACTTCTTGAACTTCTAAGTGATCATGGCAATCTCCTCCTCATCAGAATCAGAATCATCTTCTAAGGCCTTTAGTGCAAGACCTCGATCTCTCTATGTCTCATCTTTCTGTTGAGAATTTTTCCTAAGTTCATACGTTTGGAGGTTGCCAATCAGCTCATCTAGGGTGATCTTGTTCATGTCTTTAGCTTCTTGGATGGCCGTTACTTTCGCTTCCCAAGAATGAGGTAAAATTCTTAGGATCTTCCTCACCAATTCTTCGGTGGTGAAGGATTTTCTCAAGGATTTTAGCTCATTCATTATGTGAGTGAAACGAGTGTACATGTCCGTCACAGTTTCACGATCACCCATCTCAAACAGCTCATATTTTCTCATAAGCAATTCAATCCGGGATTGCTTTACTTGATTGGTCCCTTTGTGAGCTACTTGCAAAGCATCCCAGATTTCTTTAGCCGACTCACATTCAGATATGCGAGTATATTCATCAGGGCCTAGGCCAAAATATAGAAGTTTCTTGGCTTTGGCATTCTTCTCCATCATTTTGTAATCTTCAGTATTGAATTCTTTAGGCTCCTTGGGGATTGACTTTCCATCTTCAGTTATTTTCTTTGGGATGAGTGATCCATTCTTGATGAGCATCCACAACTCATAGTCCTCGGCTTGGATGTAGTTTTCCATCCTATTCTTCCACCAACCATAGTGTTGGCCATTGAAGTATGGTGGTCGAGTTATGGATTGACCTTCAAGCATGCCTTGTGGGGTACTCATCTTCAAGGATCTCTCAAGGTGTTAGCCTTTCAAAGGAGAACCTGCTCTGATACCACTTGTTGATTTAGAGAGTACACAACCACAAGAGGGGGGGTGAATTGTGTTGTCCGATTTTCGCAAGTGCTGGCAAACAGTCTTAAGCCCTGTTCGCACAGGTTATTTCTGAGATAAGCAGAAGCGAAAATCCAACAAAATTGAATGCGGAAATAATGGACACAGGATTTTTACGTGGAAAACACCTCTAGCCCAACTGAGGTTAAAAACCACGACCTACCTCCTGTAGGATTTAAACACTTCACTAAACGGGCTAATCACGTTACAATAGTAACACACCTTGTTACAAATTGCAACCCACGTAACCGTCTTCCCTGAGACAGGTTACCCCACGTCCAAAATCCCCTTGATTTGGACACACACTCAACTCACTTTTGTGAAAGAAGAGTATAAAGAAAAACACCCTATTACAATGCTTCTCAACTAAGCTAATATAGGGTACAATGAAATCCTAGTATGCCAACTTTGAAAGCTCAAATAACTCACTCACTAGACACGGTTTTCGTTTCAAACTTTTAAGCTCATGAACACTGAATTTTTTTTTTGAAAACCGATACTTCTAACATTCTAAGAAGCGACTTTATATAGTGCTTGGAAAAACAATTCCTCAAATTTTTGAAAACTAAAATCCCTAAAGAATATAGAATTCTTTAGCCACAAGGGATGAAAAAACATGAGCTGGAAACACTTCCTAAACCGTGTGCATAAGGCAGTGATTCTCAACAACTAGCCCATGTTTTTCTCAACAACCTTATCCACTTGCCAAAAATTGGATATTCTTTTTATTCAAAAATATTTTGCAAATGTCCTTAGATTTTAATAACCGTTTTCAGGGTAAGGGGTAGGATACTCCATAGAAAAATCTTTCTTGCAAATCTTGGAGAAGCTGCTCAAAATTCAAATGATAAAAACGTGAAAATTTGTTTTTCGCAGCTTATTCTGGGAACACCCTGAGCATCCTGTTTCCGGAATTGTTTCGAAGGGTGATCCGAAATATTTTCCAAAAAAAAGCAAAACCGTTTCAAGTAAGTGGTAAGTTAAGAGTTTCTGATTGGTATATGAACAAGAGTCTAAAAATATAAAACCAAATTAAATCAAGACATCTTGTTGTAGCTACTAGTAATCTTGTAGAAAGACGAATTTGCTTCAAACACTTTACAGGACATGTTTCAAACACCTTACAGAGCCTGTTCCTCATGGTTGTTCTTACATCGCTGACTTGAGTACCTGTTCTTGATAAACCATTAGTCAAGCAGTTTTAATATATTGAAAAACAGCAGTAAGACCCTGTTGGTAAAGCCTGTTTGGAACAACAACACAACTACAACACTTGGATTTGTTATCATCAAAACCTTATACATTCTAACAGGAGTATTTTGAGTTTGGTGATTTTCAGAAGCATTTTGAGTAATTGTATAAAGAGCAATAACAAAGGTTGAGTGAGATTGATCATGCACTCGTTTTGGGGATTTTGGGCTAAGCCATTTAAGGGGAAATAAATATTCATGGACTCGCATGGAACTTCTAACTTGAAAAGAAGATAAATATACAATTTTAGGAGCTTGTTTATGAGCTTTGCATCAATTATAGATCAAGAAAATACCCAGCTTAGTAAGCTTAATAGCTGCTATTGAATTCAATGACACTTGGGATAGAATTCTATATTTATGGATTTATGAATGAAATATGAGAAGGGGGAGTTGTGACTCGGATTTGGCTCGTGCAAGCTCTCGTGAAAGTCTCAAATTAATACGTAGAGCACTCCATCCCATTATTATATGTGCACATATAATCCCTTTTTGAAACAAGAGGTGATTTCAACTTGGCATACATATCCCCACTTCTACCTGTCACATTGAAAGCCTGGAGAGAAGGGGAATTAGAAGGGGAATGAGCTGCTTTTCTTGCATGCCTTTCTATGTAAGTCCTTTTGATGTTACCCCCTTTTTGACTATACTTAGTCCTCGCTCTTGTTGAGGGTTGCACTTTTCATGCTAGTAACCACTTATTTCCGGACTCATGTGATACAACTTCAATGCTTATATTATTGTGTTCAAACTATGCTTGGCTTTTTACCCATAGACTAGTCAAAAGTTTGATAATTCTCAATTGGACACTAGAGATGAGCATACCTATGAATAAGAGCGATGGAAATGATGGTGATGTGAGTCATTACTCATAGGAGAAATAAACAGTGAAGTCAAAATAATCAATAAAGGATTGTTATAGTAGAGCTAAAATAAAGATGGCTATGAATTTTCAGGAATGCAAGAATAGAAGGGGAGTTATTGCTCACATGTGTTGCTGTTCCATGCCCTTTTTCTCGTTCTTGGATATGTGGGATTGAGACCTTTTATTCTATGGTCGTGAATTTAATTCTTTAAAGCTTGTTCCAATGTGTTCGAATGAACTTTTGTTCTGGATGCGTTAGTAGGTTCATCTGTTTTGTGTTCCATGTTTGTTTGCAGTTTTTGAGTGCGTCTGATGGAAATTTTTGCAATCCTAGATTTGAGTTTCGGAGTTGGGGTTAGTACCCTTAGAGGAGGTAAAGGCAGATTCAGAGGAATAGAGGTAGGATACAGGTAATGTTTAGTAGCAACATTGACGGAGCAAGTACGAAAAATAGAGGGGATGAAGAACATATTCCTTAATTAAGAGCTCAAAGAGACCGGAAGATCTGATTACGTTCAGCAAGCATGACCTTGGGTAGAAGAGAATTGATGCAAATCAATTAAATAGTAGGTTTGGATGGTTCTATAAATTAAGAAGTTGAAATTAGTGGCTGCTAGTCATTTAGAGATGAAGTGCACAATGAATGTTCATTGAAGATATCTAGGTTGAAACTTTCACGGAGGAAAATTTCTGAGTCATATCAGTGGCAAATATGATCATCATTATGCCTTCTCAATCTGACTAGGTAGTTAGAAGATTGACTTGCAGCTCAAGGTGTGTTCTTTGTGAAATATGGACTGGAATAGGAAAGGATCGGAGTTTCAGCAAGGTGACCGTTTAGCTACCATCAGTAGGAAAAATCGATAGACGAATTTGGATTTGAATGGATAGAGTATAAAACAGGCACTATAAAACAAGCTTAAGTAAAACAAGCTTAAATAAGATAACAGGATTGCATGGAGAAGGCCGAGGCTATACTTTGAGGAACGGAATTTGACAGCAAGGAAATTGGTGGGGTTATATAATCATATATATATATATATATATATATATATATATATATATATATATATATATATATCTATAAGTACGTTCTCAATGAAATGAGGAAGAGAAAGATGAAAGTCAAAGGTATTAGAATGTTGACAACCACTTAAAATTGAGCAGGGATGGGTTCAATAGTTAACAACAAGTCAACACCAGGTTTCAAGGGCATAGCGGATAATGCTATAAATAGGTGCGAACACCCTTAAGGAGCCACAATCTTCTAGAAGTATGAAATTAAATAAGGACCAAATATCATTGATGAAGGCAAAGGTTAAAGATGAGGCAAATATACCAAATATAGGAAATGATCGAAATAATAACATTAGTGCAAAAGACAAACTAATCAGTAAGGTTTCGTATGTCAATCAAGATCTTTTAAGCAGATGCTCGGGGTTGAAAGGAGGTAGAATAGCAAGGAAACAATACTAGTACATAAATTGAGATGGTTAAGAATGAAGTGGATCAAAGACTAAAAGCATTTGGGAATGTTACCGATGTAAGATTTTTAAATGAAAGAAACAGATGACAGATTTGGGAAACGTTGGGTAATTGCAATAGTACTGTGATGTAGATGAAGTGAAAATAAAAATAAGCGTAAATAATTTTAGGCATGGAGCGCAATAAGAATGAAATAATTCCAATCATTGATCACATAAGAACCAGAGCATTGTGCATAAATCCAAGACCAGAATAGTAGGAGAATAGTCATCTACGCAATGATTGGATGTTAAGGGGAAAGAAAAATCACATTACTATTGAGATAATGATCGCAGAAAATAAGCTGAGTAGGGGTAATTAGTGAAGGCATCAGAAAGACATAACCCATCATAATGGTAGGGATTCCCTTATAGACATTAAAGTCATGGGAAAATTCAATGAAGGAAAGGATTGGTAATGAAGTATTGCTGCAACACTTAAATAGTTTGCAAAGCTTAATGTGAATGAAAAGGAATTACAAATTAGAGTGTGTTATTGCATAACAAGGGGGTGGCTAGTTTTAGGTGGTAGCCAAAGAGGTCAAGAAGGATGTTAAGAAGGATGAAAACTTAGGCAGTAATATCTGACAAGGGGGGCCTATTATCAATTATGCAAAGATCAGTAGACTCCCATTTGGATCAATACTGGGATTCATGTTGAGAAAGTTTCGAGAATTTGAAAAGTTCAGAGGTAAGTTGCCTAGATTTCAATCGATATATAGATGCCTCCTGGATCTTAATACCTCACAATCCTTTGTTGTTGTACCTGAAGTTGTGTTATAATAATGCTCGTTTGAAATTTGTCATCTTAATCTCATAGAATCACCTGTAATACTTTCATAAAGTCCATGTAACAGACAGATATATGCATACTTAACTCACCTCTTCAATTTCTTACCAACATACTCAGTGATGCGTCGGCAAATGCCCAAAGTTTGATTCCAATAGTCATTGTACTTATTATGCTTCTCCAATGATTATTTGCCCCCAAAATCTTATTTACTCCTGGCGACAATGTAAATTATGACTTCTAGAGTCTCTCACATTCAAAAGCAACAACCCATCGATATATTTGGTATATCCTTAAGCCCTTCCCCTATGGTTTCACGTTTGTATATTATCGTCTTTCACCAAAAGGGGTGTACTTAAAATTGGATCATCACTCTTACTACTTGATAAGCCCAATGTCTGGGTTCCCTTCTTCACCCATGACCTAACTCAACATAATAAGAGAAATTATTGATACCGTTTCCTTAAAACCCCTTACTACTTATTAAACTCAGTTTTCAGCCCAAATAAGCTTCTGTACATAATCAAACTTGTTGACCTCACTACACTTTATAATTTCCTTGCAATACCCATAAGTATATAGAAACTTCTAGAAATATCTCCAAATATTGCTGCTTGATGGTCTGCATTAGAAAATCCATATCTTTTACTCCCAATCTTCAAAGAAGATGTAAGACCCCAATATGAAAAGATCATAATGTCCACTAAAACTTTTATTGAGGACATGAAACATGATTTACATAGTAAGGTCCCTAAAATTAGGGTAGAACATAGACGTGCACAATCCCAGTTCGATCTGCGCAGTCTTCAGTAAAATGGCCATAACTTTGTGTACACAACTCAAAATTGAGTAAGTCCAAAGCCTATTGCAAGCTAACTCCTCAAGCTATCATTAAACCAAAAATTATGAATTTTTGATGCACCAATTAATACCAGTTTTCTCCCAAAGTGATCCCTATTTTAGGTCTGTTGACAGCTCAATAACCACATACTTGCAATCTTTTCTTCACATAACCACCCATTAAAATCACTCTTTAACTCATATCGATTTGCATGAACATCTTGATATTCATTACCAATTCCAAATATCGCAAATCTCCTTTAAAACAATCAAAATTCATCATTACACCCTAAACTTGCATGATCATGAACAACTTTAAACATTACTTGTTTTCAAGAGTCTTCTGAGATATGCCACCTAAAATCCATCCATGATAATCTTCAGGTACCTGTAGGTTTTGATTTACCTCATAATAAGTGTAGTCATTATCGACCCAACCACATTATAAAATTGGGAATCTCTGAAAGAGTTCTCCTCACACATTCGCGATGTTTCCTATGTCTATATCACCTAAGTTGAGGCATACTTGTTTATATGATTTGGGTCAACGACCCAGATTTTAAAATGTCCCCTAACATTCCAAATATAAATATTCTCCATATCTTTCTACCTTTGTTACTGCTAACCATGCTTCTAAGGTATAATGACTTGTCTGCACCTAGCAGTCAGTAGTGTACATAGGTTCACATACTCCACAGGCACCTTTTAACAAGACCTTCTTTATGTGACATTTTATCTTGACCAATATCATCAATATAAGATCAATTTACACCACATAGGCTATTGAATTGCCTAATAGGACTCCTTATACTAAATGATTACTGTAAAGCGTCCATGATACTGTGATAGGTCTTCAGCATTCTCATTTCTGCAACTTTGCGATGGATATTTCATAATAATCTAACCTATGAATATCACTGCAAAGTACATTCTTGCCGTCTCACATGTATAATTCAACACCACATTAGATCCTATAAGCGTTTACAGACTTTTTCTTCTTGCAATAGTTGAAACTTCACAATACCCAAACATTATATATTTAACATATCATAATAAAACCTATTCTCTAGGTTGAAAGTCACCCAAAATTTCACAAGATTTGCTATGAGCTAAGTATACTTTTCTGGAACACACACGTCACCAAGGGGTTGACTAAATGCATCCTCACTCTAGTTTAATAGCGATGGAACCCCTAAAGAATTATTTAACTATGCCATTGATCTCCTTATCAGAAGATGTTTTCTAAAACATCCCCATGATGCACTTGTACATACGAACTCCTGGTCACACATTCGTCTCACTTATCCAGCCTACCTCATAGGCATCCCTCTAGCTCACAGTGATGCTAAACCTGGCTCTGATACCATAACTGTAACGGCCCCAATGGCTAATGCTAATTACTCTACCTTAACCACGAATTTATTAATTTGCAGCGGAAGACTTTTGCTTGAATGGAGGCGTTACTGTCGTTCCATGATGGAACAAGGCTGCCTGATTTACTAACTTTAGAATGAAATAAATATTTGCTCCCTTATACAATTCATAATGTACGTGGTCATTTAGCATATCAATCCTAAGATCCATCGACCCCAAAGGTTCAAAAGTACAACTAAATGCAATTCCCCAGGGTGCTACCTACCATCACTGTGAGCATTCGGTTGGCTACTGCCCATTAAACCCTGCAACTCTTGTTTGTTTCTTGGCGTCTTCTGGTCTGCTAGGATGATGGGAGGTTCATGGATCCTATACCTAAAACAGAAAACAAGAAAACATGCGAATAATGAGCCGAAGCTTAATACGTATATTCTCATGCAGTAAAATAAGTTTTATGTGAAATTAGTTGGGCCGGCTGCATTTCAAAATATTTTGTTTTGCAAAAAGGAGAGAGAGAATGTATAAGTAAACTTGACCTGCCGATTATTATCTGAAAGTGGACCCTTTGGTCGATGTCCATCTTAAAACGATCATACTTTAGGTGCTCACCCCTCAGGCCGATCGAGAAGCCTGAGTTGACGCCTCGTGCGGGTATATTGATGGGTATAAGCCCTGATGATTGATAATTGACCAGACCACTTGTTTATGTGACAAAACAATGAGAAATTGGTTCATTAAATGAATCTTGTATTAATTATTCACTGCTGAGAACCTTGTGAGTTCTTGAATAACATAAGCAATGTACGTGTCTGGTCTTTGAGATTATCTCTCCTTTACAATGAAGAACGTGTGTTGGCAGCTTGAAACGATAAATATGGCCTCATTCCTACTTTCCATATGTAATTCTTTTTTTTTAATTAGTGCAGGATCATGAAATTTATTTGGATTTCTTAGTTTAATAGATAATTTAAATCCCTTGAACTCTGTGCTAATCATTAGTATGTAAAAAGTTATTGACTTGACTTTATTTTGTTTTTGTTTCCATTCCTTTCCTTTATATTGCTATTCATTCGCTTAATGAATGTCATAAACATGAAATAAGGTAAAGACATTATCATCACATTATTCATAGGTTTGTTGCTTATCATTATTTTGTTAAACTATTAGTCTTAATAATACCATTACTGGTTCCTTCGTCGACCCAATGTTATGCTTTAAGCTTTCTATAAATTAGGCTTAAACTTCATCTCAGTATCGAATCCTGCATCACCACGTCATGGCAATAAAATAACATAATAATAGTCACTACTATGGCCAAAACTCTAGAACGTTCTGTAATAACCTCAGTCAAGACATGAGCTCTTTTCCCAAAAATATAACGTAACGAAATCATGTAATCACATTTCGTCAAACGTAATATTCCAATCAAAAATCTATAAATCATAAAATACACACTTAGAATTCATAACTCACAAAGTGTATATCCAAATCATGAAATTTTATCACAATTCTCCAAATAATATGTATATTCGACAGTAAAATTGTCATAATGTTGTCCAACCTAATAGTTCACAATAATCAAAACATTAACCGAATTTCACCATATTTTCACCAGCAGATGTAATCCAAAATTCATAACTTCGAAGCCATATTGGATGAATTTATAACATAATTATCAGGTCACGACACCCAATCAATCAAAAATATCCCAACTAAACATGAAATTGTACGGTTGATTTCTGCCAATTAACATTAGTGTTTCAAACTACTAAATCCTAAAACATCAAATTCAAACTTTAGGTCGAGTAACCAAGAATTACTTACCTTGAATTTGTTTCCAAATCAAAACCTTAATCTCTTCTTCCTCCTCCTTCTCCTTCTTCTTCTCCTCTTTTCTTTCTCTTTCCTCTCTCTTCTTTCTCTCTCCTCTCTCTTCTCTCCCTCACCTGTGGTGTGTGTGTAAAGGCCCCCCCATATATATCGCCTAAAAGCCAAAAAAAATCTTAGAATTTTTTTTGTTCGGTCAAACCAACTTTGACCCCCTTTTTTTATTAAATTTAACCATTGAATTAATATTTTTGGATAAAGTTACTGGAAAAGATTTTTAAAACTTTAGATGTAAAAATTTGAAAGACATTTTCATGTTAACAGATGTTCAATTATGAATTATTTAAGGAGTAACCAAAACTCCATTTCGAGGCCATTCTGCCGATTCAACCTGCAATCGTACAAATAAAAAATGCTGAATTGAAATGAGAAAATGTTGGATTGAAATGTGGAGCCCAACGTGATTAAGTCGTAATTAAGATGATTCAATGAATATTAGGGTTGGGCTGTTACAGGGATGGTAGGGCGTAGTAAGCCTATGGACTATAGAATACCTCTTCAGTAAGGCATCAAAAGACCTATTATTAAAATGAGTACCCTGATCACTAAAGATAGCACGGGGCATACCAAATCGAGCAAAGATGTGCTCCCTAAGGAATTTTACAATGACTTTATCTTCATTGTTCCTAGAAGGGATTGCCTCAACCCATTTAGAAACATAGTCCACAAGTAACAAAATATACTCATTCCCAAAGAAAGATGAAAATGGTCCCACAAAGTCAATACCCCACACATCAAAAACCTCTACAACAATGATGGGATTTAGTGGCATCATATCTCTCCTACTTATTTTACCCAACTGCTAATATTTAGGACAACTCCTACAGTACTCAAATGCATCTTTAAACAAAGTAGGCCAGTAAAAACCACATTAAAGAATGTTAGCTACTGTCTTCCTACCACTAAAATGTCCCTCACATGTCTGGTCATGACAAAAAGAAAGGACACTTCTCACCTTATGGTCGAGAACGCACCTCTTAAAGACTTGGTTAGAGTAGTACTTAAATAAATAAGGGCCATTCCAAACAAAGAATTTCACAAGGTGAAAGAATCTATCTCTATCAGTCTTAGTCCAACCCTCAGGGATCCTACCAGCAACTAAGTAGTTCATAATATCAGTATACCAAGGATCAGGGTGAACAGCATACAATTGCTCATCGGGGAAGCGCTTAGAAACACTGGATTCACTCTCTCTATCATAGAAGATCCTAGATAGATGGTTAGCTACAAGTTTTTCAGAACATTTCTTATCCTTGATTTCACAGTCAAATTCTTGCAAAAGCAAAATTCATCTCACAAGTCTAGGTTTAGCATCCTTCTTAGAAAGAAGGTACTTAAGACAGAGTGGTTGGTATAAATGATCACATGTGATCCAATCAGATAGTGTCTAAACTTTTCAAAACCAAAGATCACAGTCAAAAATTCTTTTTCAGTAACAGTGTAATTCAGTTGGGCATTATTCAACATGTGACTAGCATAGTAAATAACATGGGGTTTCTTATCAATAAGCTATCCTAACACAACCTCAATAGCATAATCAGATGCGTCACACATCAATTCAAGTGGCTCTCCCCAGATGGGAGGATGAAAAACAGGAGCACAGGTTAAGGCCTCCTTAAGCTTAGAAAATGCCTAATAACACTCTTCAGAGAAATGAAATGGCACATCCTTAGCTAGCAGATTAGACAAAAGCTTTGTAATCTTACTAAAGTCCTTAATGAAATGACGATAAAAGCCAGCAGGTCCAAGAAAAGACTGCACCTCTTTCACACAAGTGGGATGAGGAATATTAACAATCAGGTCAGTCTTAACTTTGTGTATAGCTTGTCGTACAGTTACAAATTAAACCACTACTTTAATTTATAAATAATATTTGTAGTATAGGAAAGTAGGGATCGATCCCACAAGGGAAAATTATGTCAAAAAGCTAGTTTAAATCTAAATGATTTTACTACTCTAATTTATTATAACTTCTCTTTGTATTTCTAAAATAAATCAAACTTAATAAATAAAAATCTAGAAAAATACTTAATATTGCTCCTACATATTCTAAGTTTAATTATGGAAATAAAACAGTAAATAGCTATCCGAAATATTCTGAAAAAAACAGAAATAATAACACAATATTCAACTAAAAGTTAAAGCAGAAAATAACAAGCAAAAAATTAATATTAAAAATTACAAAAAGTAATCCAAATTAATATTCAGACTTTGTAACTCCAAAATTATATGTAATTAATTTCACAAAAAATTAAAACAGAAAATTAACTCCAGAAAATGAAACAAAAAATTAAATCTGAAACTAGAGAAAAAAATAAACTGCACTAATATAAATATGAAATTAAATAACAAAATTACCCAGATTTTAGGATATAATTTTCTGGACTTAACAAAACCCTAAAAACATAAAATAAAAATTAAAAACATAATTTTCAGATCTATTAAAATAAAAACTTGCACATATCTAATTCACGAAATAATTCTGAAAAATTACTAAATAATTTCCAAAAATTCCGAAATTAAATAGAGGAAGAATAGGACACTATATAAACCCTAAAATGGATTAAAACATGAAAAAACACAAAAGAAACTATTTGTAACCTAATTTCTAACTAACTGAGAAACAAATTGCAAAACAGAATATAAATTAAATATGAAAATTATAATCACACTAAAAATCAAAATCTAACTGATCTAATACCATCAAGACACTCCTACAGACTACTCTTTTGGGGGGGTAAATGAACTCTATAGTAAAGCTTATAAATTTAAGAATTAAAATTGACAAACTAAAAAAATTAATTAAAAGGCAACAAATAATTATCAAAGATACCAAATTTATGAAAAATACTGAGCATATTCTATATCTACCATGCAAATTAATATTTATCATCAATACACAAAACCATTTATTCATGAGTTAGACAATAGAAGACAACCACCAGCTGGTCTTCCCCGTTTTTTCTTATATTATAGTTTACTTAGGTCCAACCCTAATATAAACTATACTAGTGTTGATAACCTTATACCAGCACAAGAATTTAATCAAATTAGAGCATTCCGTATAAGAAAAATATCATCTAATACCTTGTAATCAATTTACCAGCAAATTGATTTAATAAAGATCTATAACGATTATCTAATTAAAAGAGATGGGCTTAAGCCATCTATGATTAATTAGGGTGATACTAATGCCTAAAAGACTATAACTTTTACATATTAAGACCTTTTAAACTATTATATGAATTCGTATTAAACTAACTAGCATGTATTCTAATTAATATAGCACAAATATCATAAACAATAGATACTAATCGTTATAGAATCATGAATAAAAATCAACTAGACAATAAAGTATGAAACTTGTTTTAAAATAATTAATCTAGTATGGTTTCAAATAGATTATACTAAGTACAAGGGAATTACTCACGCATATTATAAATAAAATCCCAACAATTAACCAAAGATTTCATACTTAACGCTAAACGAAACTTAAAAAAATAGAAATAAAAAAAAGAGCAATAGTTTAATATTACGTGATGACTTTGATGGTGATGATCTCTTGGCATGAAGGCTTGAGAAGAAGATTAGGCGTGGGGTGTGGCGGTGATTATAATATTTAGGATGATGATGATATTAAGTGAGAAAAGGGAGGATGTGAGATGAAGAAGTGGAGTCCCGTTAGAGATGAGTAGAGAAGAGGGTCTTTATAATATTAGCTATTAGGGTTTTCTTCTTTAAACTGCTTCTCTTCAAGTCTTCTAGTTTCTCTTCAACTAGGAGTAATAATTTTGTAACCCTAGCCCAAATAAATCATTATAGAAATAATATTATTTGGACCGATTTGATAGCTTAGCGTGTAAAATCCGATCTTTGACGTCTTCTCTTCTCCTCTTTATTTTATTAACGCTTAATCTGAAAAATAAATAAAATAAAGTAAATTAGACGAAATAATATTATTAAAATAATGCATGATTTTTGACTTAACGCTTTGTCTACCTCAATTCCATCTCGAGAAATAATGTATCCTAAGACTATACCCTTTTTAACCATGAAGTGATATTTCTCTCAGTTCAAAGTCAAATTTTTTCTCCCTACACCTCTTCAACACCTTTCTCATATTAGACAAACAATCATCAAAAGAAGATCCAAACACAGAAAAGTCATCCATGAAAATTTCCATACATTGCTCAATTAGGTATGAGAAAATAGAAATTATGCATCTTTGAAAGGTTGCAGGGGCATTGCACAGTCCAAACGGTATTCTTCTAAAGGCATATGTCCCAAATGGACAGGTGAAAGTAATTTTCTCCTTATCCTTAAGAGCAATAGAGATCTGGGTATAACTGTAATATCCATCTAAAAAGTAATAGAAGGAATGTCCAGCCAGCCTCTCTAGCATTTGATCCAAGAAGGAAAGGGAAAAATGGTCTTTCCTACTGGCAACATCTAATTTACTATAATCTATACACACACGCCACCCAAATCCAACTCGAGTAGGGACTAAATCGTTCTTATCATTCCTAATCACGGTAATGCCGGTCTTTTTAGGAACAACTTAAACAAGAGTAACTCACTCACTATCATAACTGGGATAAATAATCCCATGGTCTAACTATTTTAACACTTCCTTCTTAACTACTTCCTGCAAAGTGGGATTCAAATGCCTTTGGCGGTCACGGTAGGACTTAGCATGGTCCTCTAAATGAAGTCTATGTTACACAATAGAAGGACTAATATCCTAGATATCCCTGAAGTGCATCCTGGAGCTTCCTTGTTCTTTCTAAGCAAAGAAATCAGTTTGTCCTCTTGGTCCCGGTCCAAATCAAAAACAATAATGACAGGTAAGGATTCATCGAGTCCTAGGAATGCATACTTAAGAGAATCAGGAAGGGATTTCAGTTCAAAAGCAACATGGGAAATAGATTTAGCAGCAGATTCAGAAACAACGGTGAGCAAACAATTAGTAGTAGAGTACAAGTCATCAAACTCAAACACATCATATTCAGGCTCATCATAAATGACTCATACTCAGTAGCAAATATATCATCAAAAGCATCATTGAATACAGAATCCCCTACCCAGTTAAGGATAGAAAATTCTATATCATCAAATTCATAAGGCTGTCTTTGCATGTTAAAGATGTTCAATTCCACAGTCATATTGCCAAAAGACAGTCTCATCATACCATTCCTGCAATTAATGAGGGCGTTGGCCGTGACTAAGAAAGGATGTCCTAGAATCACCGGTACTTGACTAGTTAAGTTGGGCATCTTCTCAATTTCAATCACAATAAAGTCCACTGGGTAAATAAATTCACCCACTCTAATCAGTACATCCTCGACTATCCCCCTGGGCACCCTAGTCGATCTATCAGCCAGTTGAATGACCATCTTAGTAGGTTTCAGCTCACCTAACTCTAACTTCTCATACTCAGTAAGGGGTATCAAGTTAACGCTAGCCCCTAGGTCAAGCAATGCTCTGTGAATGAGTTGGTCCCCTATGACTATAGACACAGTAGGGCAACCGGGGTCCTTATACTTTATCGGGATCTGAGAAAGGACAGAATTAGCACCTGAAGTCAAGAAAGTCTTCTTAGGTACACCAGTTGTATAAGGAGGCATCTGCTGAATAACATCGAGCTAGGGAATATTGATCTTTACTTGAGAGAAGGTCTCTCTTATCTTCTTAATATGATCTTGATGTTTTCTCTTTAGCCTATGGAGAAAAGGAGGTAAAGGCATCTGGATTTTCTCAATAGAAGAAGGGGAGGAAGAATCCTTAGAAGGTGAAGAACTTGCCGAGTCAGATGAGTCTTTCCCTTTAAGCTCCTTTTTTCTTAGAAGATGACTCGGGAGAGGAAGGACTATCTAAAGTATTGGGGATACCGTCAATAGCATCCCCTGACTGACTGGATGAACCAGTGATGTACCTCTCAAGGGTTAAGCTTAATTCAATTCAAGAGTGAAAGCTAAAACCAAGAAAGATTAAAATTAAGGAAGAAAGACAGAAACTAAATCAGTTCTTGGATACAGATTTTACCACCAAAGATTAATCTAGTAAATATTAAACTCTCACTTAGGTATAGATTTCACCACTAAGCTTAAGTTTAGGGTCCTTAAGCTTAATTAGGATACAGATTTCACTATCTAATCAAGGCTTAAGACTCACTTGATCACCACTCTAATTGGCCTAATTAGAGATAAACAAGTAGAGAATTCAGGTAACAATACTAAGGAGTTTCAAACTCAACTTTAGATTTCACTTGATCATCACTTCAGTACAAAAGGAATGGCTAGGCTACTTATAATGGCACATCCAAGCCTTTCCTTACTCATTAGGTAATCATTGAAAGATTACTTAATGGTTAGGAAACTTACTAAGTATGCTAGCTTATCTAAATTACATAGTTTGTTGCTAAACTATGCTAAAGCATGAACAACACCTTAATTACATAGCAAAATGGCTATCTAAGCGTCTTCCTTAATGTTTCTAGGCTGCTTAGTCAGATTTTCCTCCCTTAGAGGGACTTCGTTCACGGCTACCACATCAAAAGATCACAGCTTGTACATGTCCGCCACTTCATGTCATAGTGTCCGAGTAATAGCTTGCCAGATGGGTTCTTTTCCTTACTTCACATGGCTGTTTCTTCATGGATGAGTCACTAGGTGACTAAGCTCAAGCAGCCAGCCAAGAACATACTCACCTTGGTGGAGGAAAACCCACCTAAGAGGGAAAAACTCCTTTACTAAGAAACCGACTGCTGGGTGGCGCATGGAGCTTAGTGTTTGCTGCTATTGGGCCACTACATTTTGATGACTAATATGTGGTTTTCTTCAATAAGGGGAACCCTCATGATGTCTAGATACCCCCTTTTTGAAAATCATGATTTGGACATTATTAAGTACCTCAATCATCCATATCTTTCTAGTTATGCACTTTCAGACACCTGCTAGGTAGTTTGATAAAATCAGCTAAACTAGACCCCTTAACGTGCTCTTCTAGCTTTGTGCGTAACATAATAAATAAACTAGACATTCTAAATGAACTAACAAACAAATAATTACATAATTTGGATGTCCTTTGAACTATGAAAGAATAAAAAACTACCAGGTACAAACTATCCCAAAATTGTAGCCTGGGCAGTTTGAGTTTAAGAGCTAAGTTGAATTATCAAACGAAGTCCAAATAAGCTGAAACTTGTTTTTTAAAAGCTAACTTCTTGTACTTTAAATGCATTGTAAATTAATTGACTTAAACCTCAAAGAGGCCTAAGTAATTAAGCTCACAAACCTGGGTATGCTGCTGGAATTAATCCGACAACTAGCTCCTGTTAAACTTGCAAAAATCTGATTGGTTCTCTAGACATTTGATGACTAATTTGGATTCTCTTAACTACCTTGGATCTCTAAATTAGTGTTCCTTGAGCAATTTACATCAACCAGACTCTGGAGGAGAAGAGGGAGAAGAATTTTGGACGAATTGGTGAGGATACCTGTAAAGTTCATTATGATTTCTCACTTGGTTATTAACCTCTCGATCAAAATGGAGAGATATAACTGCATTCACTTCCCTCACATGCTGATTTAGATTACCAAAAGAAGGGGAGGCGTGACCCTTAGGGTTCACTTTAGGTTGACTTGGAAAAGTACCTAGTTCCCTAGAAGCTGATGCTAACTGGAAAAACTGTTCGGTCATCATTCTCATCATTCTTTCATGTTAGCATTAATCAATCTCTCCACATTGTTGTTGATTCTTCTATCCAATTTATCAATATCAGTATAACTAGGAGGAGGTTGAACTTGAGCAATAGGACATGGAGGTCTAAGTGCATTAAGGACACCTGAAAAAGCTGGTCTCTGAAAGGAGTTTGAAGGATGAGAGATGGGTTGGGAGTTGTTTCTAGGAAACATCCCAGGTTGAGCATTAGGAACCGTAGCATTTGGTCTACTATTCCATGAAACGCTAGGGTGATTCCTTCACTCTGGTGATGCAGAAAAAGTTTTAATATTTATAAACCCCAAGTGCAAGGTGTATCGTTGAGTACTTGGGGTATCGTCCGTAGGAAATTATGTTTCCAACTACCCAGGCTAGCTAAAGCGTCTCGAGCTAGGCGAAATCAAAGGAAAATAAAGGGTAACCTAAACTACGCTAACAAACATAGAAAAAGCGACTTGGAGTTGTGATTTGACCAATGAATGAACCAACTAATTGAGACGAGTCCTAACCTACCCAAACAACATCACGAACTAGAGATGATCGGTTGCACCATCAAAGACCACTCAAGCACTCTCTCAAGGGTCATGAGCTAATCTAATTAGCCTAACCACCTATTTTCAGGGGGTTAGCCCAATTAGACCACAAAACTAGCAACCCCGGACCTAGCTCGATTTGGGTACTATCTTCATGTTCCGAACTCGGCTATTCCCTCTCCCACACTAGCTAATTGACCTCACCTCTCAGCATAAGTCAATCACCCAAAAATATGGATGAAAGCTCTCTCAAGCATTTCATCGAACACTTGGCGGGCGTGAGGGAAAACTCTAGGTTCTAAGTATAAATTGGATATGGTTAGGCCTAATACAAGATTAATTAGCCATTAAGAGGCTAATCACAATCCAAACCCACAAAATCTAACAACTAATCAACAACAAAATACAAAAACCCAAACCTAAACTAACGAAGAACACAAGCATGAACTAGAGAGAAGAGGCATGAAACTAAACTAATTCTAACAAGCAATCAGACATGAATTAAACATAAAAACTAAACGGTTGAATCAAATCAAAACCAAACATAAGAACTAAATTAACAAAATCTAAAACAAGAACAAAACAAGAAATAGAGAGAGAAAGGAGAAGACTTATGGATTGATGCGAATATTAACTTGAAATCCGAGTGCTTGAATCCAACATTAATTCGATACCATCCTAATCTAATCCCCTTAATGGAGTTTTTATTCGCTAAAACCTAAACTAAGCTACCCTAAAATTCTGTGGAAGAACCCCCAAGCGAACCCCCTAAAAATCACAAAGCAAGCCCCTTAAATAGAAGTCAAAACAGGCCGAAACTGGACAGGTGGCACGACCGTGCTACCTGGCACGGGGTACCCGTGCCACTTCTCTGGCAGTGGTAGCATGCCAATGCCGCCTGGCATGGGGTGCCCATGCCGTTTTTCTGCCCGTGTGCACTTTTTCGTTCGTTTTTGACCCTTTTTCGCTCCTTTTTGCGGCACTTGCCCGATTGAACTTATTACCTACAAAAGTAAATAAAATAAGTAAAAATCCTAAAGATTACTTAATAAAACAAGAAAAATTCTAAAGATTAGATTATTACACGAGCTAAAATCAGGTGAAAAAGGGATGTAAAATGCGACAATTTATCGTCTGACAAATACCCCCACACCTATCTTTTGCTCGTCCTCAAGCAAAACAAAGAGAAAAACTAAACTAAATAGCTAACTTACTTTCGTAGGAATCACGGTTGCATTTAGCGTATGCAACAAGCCCTTTGAATCCCTTAGTTTCCCCAAGTGGACGAGTAAGGTCTCGTGAGGGTTTGCAGAAGATATGCCCACAAAATCTCAAAAAAGGAAAAACAAAGAAAAAAGAAACAAAAATCGAAAAATAAAAATGACAAAACGCAATATATACATGGGGGTAAGCCGTAAACAATCGGATCAACCAAAACCCCCTAGTAACTCAAGTATCAGTC
Organism: Carnegiea gigantea; assembly: GCA_029747015.1. Classification (NCBI taxonomy): domain Eukaryota; kingdom Viridiplantae; phylum Streptophyta; class Magnoliopsida; order Caryophyllales; family Cactaceae; genus Carnegiea; species Carnegiea gigantea. The sequence continues at coordinate 475,609 of JAKOGI010000240.1, read as the reverse complement.
TGTACACAAGTATTATATGCATTTCAGGATACATTATCCCAAAGAATGACATCTAGACATCAGCTTTTCACCCCATGACGTATGAGAATATTGAATCCATCCTGATGCCTGGTGTGCAAGTGTATCATTACCCTAGGACTTTGTCTTACCGAAATCGAACTCAGTCCCACTTAACTGACACAAGCTACCTTATTGATTTTGCTAACATGGAAAACAAGCTTCCCCAGTGGCAGTGTTGCCTCAAAGGGTAGCACCCAGTAGCGCATGTCTCAAAGGGGTACTTAATTACTTGTCATTCCAAACTCTTTCCTTTCCCCCCTTTTGTTTTTTTCTTTTTCTTTCTCCTCTTTTCTTTTTTCTCCAAACTCTTGCCATGCCTCAAAGGGATACACCCAGTAGCGTATGAGTTTGTTTGTTTTTGCTTTTGTTTTTGAAAAAAGGGGTGCAAGCACATATAAAGAAAACTGTGCAGTAGACAAGTAGGAGAGTCGATCATGGAAGGCTAAGAATGTAAGATGATGACAATACATAAATCAGGACTGGATTGCAAAATTACAATGGACTGTTGGGGTTTGAATTGAGGCCTAAAATGACAGATTTGGGACGAATATCTATCATGCACATTATACTTACATATGATCTAATAGCCAAGGTACCGGAGATTAAGGCTGATCAAAATAGTACAAAACTCCCTTAAAGCTCAAAAAGAAAAGAAAAATTATACAAAAAAGAGAAAAATTGAAAAAAAATTACCCAAAAAAAAAAGAAAAATTTTCACAAAATAAGAATAAAAGGGGGAATGACCCCACCCCCACACCTGAATCTCACAATGTCCTCATTGGGAGCTGAGAGTCATCACCAACCACAAAACACACAAAAACAAAGAAGACAAAATTACACAAGAACACTAAACCAACACATATATACACGGGTTAACACTCTCTCCCAAAAACACAATCTCACCCAATCAACAACAAGATTACAAATATATACAAAACTAACACCACCAAAAACATGAATAAACCAATGCATCAACACCACCAATCACAACATACAAATATCCAAAAAAACACAAAAATGGTGATCATAGCCATCAATGGCTCAACAACATCCCAAATTTCAACTCAAGATGATCACCAACAAAAAGACAATCCTAATATCCACAACTAAACAAAAATGAAAAGAGAGAAAATAAAAATTAAAAAATGGAGGGGAAGGTGAGAACGAGTATACCAGGTCCGATACTGATTGTACCCCAACTACGCCTCCCTAGGATGGTGCTGTAGAGGCCTGAGGAGCATCAGCCACTCCTCATCATTGCTGAGGACTCGCAGCGTCAACTCAGATACCGTCAAAGCTCATAAGAGCTTATCATGCATTACTGCATGCATCTCAGAATGGTGTGAATAAGAGAACACTGGTAAGGATGGATCAAGCAAAGTTAGTGCCCTCTTAAACTCATCAAATGCCTTAGAGAAATCAGCAGAACAATCGAATGCAATAATCAACACGATTTTTCCAGACATGCTCTCTAGGTACAGACGATAAGGATTAAGGGAGGGGTCATACCCTCTAAAAGTACCTAGAGACTTACAACAGTCAACCTCATTCCCCTCAAGTATCACATGAGGATCAATAAGTAACATATCACAACACTTAGGGGAATGGGAGGATGGTGAACATGAAGAGGAAGCATGGAATGTATCAAGAGAGTTGGGGGATATATTATCAATAAAATCAGGACTAGTTGGTCCTGCAACCACAACATCCGCGCATGAAGTCCCTGTAGGAGTCTCATGAAAATTATGCAGCTCAATAGAAATATCGCCTGACTCAGACCAAGTATCATCCTCATCAACACTAGCGCTAATACCAAAGATCTCACCTACCTCGAATTCCGTCGACTGAGCTAAAAGGGAAGGTGTAGCAGGAAAGGTCATGATAAATGCAGTGTTGTCCCAAAGGGTATTAGGAAAGGATGGGGCAACGATGAGTAAAGTAGTTAAAGGAGGGTCGAGTACATCCTCTAGTCCGGACTCTAGAGGAGGGAAAGACGCACCATCATCACACAGATTGACATCAAGTCTAGAAGCACTAGAATTAAGGTCAGTCTCAGGTGATAGGTCATACTCCCGCATTTTATTAGCAAATTCAATTTGTTGCATATTTATTGTCTCTATTATATTGCTAAGCCTAGCAAAGCCTTCATTAGAGATATAATAGGGACAAGAATACTGGCATGATCAGAATAGTAGCAAATTTTGCACACAGGAGGGGCATAATCAGGGATGCAAGGGGGTGGGGTACAAGAAGCAGAACAACTACTTTCAAATTCATAAATATCCCAAGCCAACCAATCAAGGAAATCACATGCTTCATTAACATCTTTAGTACAGAAATCCCAGTACTCTAAAAGAGCACGGGTCTCACAATTCACACCCTCATAAACTGTATTTAAAAGTTCCCACTTCTTCAAACAATAACCACAATAAGCAAGAAAAGCATATAGTCCATCATAATATCTCCAAAACAATTCATGCTTATATTGAGGGAAGTGGAAGCTAAACATCTTTTTTTTTTTGTTTTTTTTTGAAATCTTTTTTGATTTTTTTTTTCAAATAAAAGCCTAGTCTCAAATGCTCAAGTAAACCCCAATATTGAAAAACGCCAACTCCCTGGCAACGGCGCTAAAAACTTGATGCAGAAAAAGTTTTAATATTTATAAACCTCAAGTGCAAGGTGTATCGTTGAGTACTTGGGGTGTCGTCCATAGGGAATTGTGTTTCCAACTACTAAGGCTAACTAAAGTGTCTCGAGCTAGGCGAAATCAAAGGAAAATAAAGGGTAACCTAAACTACGCTAACAAACATAGAAAAAGACCAATGAATGAACGAACTAATCGAGACGAGTCCTAACCTACCCAAACTACATCATGAACTAGAGATGATCGGTTGCACCATCAAAGACCACCCAAGCCCTCTCTCAAGGGTCATGAGCTAATCTAATTAGCCTAACCACCTATTTTCATGAGGTTAGCCCAATTAGACCCCAAAACTAGCAACCCCGGACCTAGCTCGATTTGAGTACTATCTTCATGTCCCAAACTCGGCTATTTCCTCTCCCACACTAGCTAATTGACCTCACTTCTCAACATAAGTCAATCGCCCAAAAATATGGATGAAAGCTCTCTCAAGCATTTCATCGAACACTTGGCGGGTGTAAGGGAAAACTCTAGATTCTAAGTATAAATTGGGTATCGTTAGGCCTAATACAAGATTAATTAGCCATCAAGAGGCTAAGCACAATCCAAACCCACAAAATCTAACAACTAATCAACAACAAAATACAAAAACCCAAACCTAAACTAACGAAGAACACAAGCATGAACTAGAGAGAAGAGGCATGAAACTAAACTAATTCTAACAAGCAATCAGACATGAATTAAACATAAAAACTAAACGATTGAATCTAATCAAAACCAAACATAATAACTAAATTAACAAAATCTAAAACAAGAACAAAACAAGAAATAGAGCGAGAAAGGGGAAGACTTATGGATTGATGCGAATATTAACTTGAAATCCAAGTGCTTGAATCCAACATTAATTCGATACCATCCTAATCTAATCCTCTTAATGGAGTTATTATTGGCTAAAACCTAAACTAAACTATCCTAAAATTCTGTGGAAGAACCCCCAAGCGAACCCCCCTAAAAATCACAAAGCAAGCCCCTTAAATAGAAGTCGAAACAGGCCGAAACTGGACAGGTGGCACAGCTGTGCCACCCCCCGTGCCACTTCTCTGGCAGTGGTAGCACGGCCATGTCGCCTGGCATGGGGTGCCCATACCGTTTTTCTGCCCATGCGCACTTTTTCGTTCGTTTTCCTTTTTTGCTCCTTTTTGCGGCACTTGCCCGATTGAACTTATTACCTATAAAAGTAAATAAAACAAGTAAAAATCCTAAAGATTACTTAATAAAACAAGAAATATTCTAAAGATTAGATTATTACACGAGCTAAAATCAGGTGAAAAAGGGATGTAAAATGCGACAATTTATCGTCTAACACCTGGGTTGTAATAAGGGAAGAAGGGGTCATTTTTAGGCCTTTGAAAGGCCATAATCGCTTGCTCTTGTTCAGTTGTTAACTGATGAGAACAATACGGACAAGCACTCAAAGAATGATCTAGGGCCTGGCAATGAGAACAAGACACTGTAGATGTCTGAGATAATTAAGACATCTGAGGAGATAATCCCTTCAACATGTTTTTTAAAACAGCAATCTTAGACTCTAAGTGACTTACATCAGAAATAGAATGCAACCCACCCCTTGCAAACCTAGAACTCATGCTGTCATCAAGAGCGGTTTTCCACTGCATGGTTTTCTTAGCCAAATCCTCTAAAACTCCCAAACAGCTGTAGGGTTCTTAGAAAAAAAGTCACCCTGATCCATGGACTCTACTGCGGTCCTAGTCTGTTGGTCAAGTCCTTCATATATAATTTAGCACAAGCGTGCTTGGTCTAAATCATGATGGGGATATTGGGCCAACAAAGTTTTGAACCTATCAAAATATTTTCAAAATGATTCCTATTAAGTTGCACAAATTGATTAATTTTATTCCTTAACTTAACGGTCTTAACATTAGGGAAATTTTTTCTTAAGAACAATCTTATAAAATCATTCCAAGAAGTAATAGAATTAGTAGCCAAGCCATATATCCAACGTTTAGCATAATTTTTCAAAACAAAAGGAATCAATTTCATTCGCACAACATCAATGGGAATATTAGGAAAATGCATCATAGAACAAACTTCTTTGAATTCCCTCAAAAATAAATAAGCATCCTCTAAACCGGTGAATTTAGGGAGTATCTGAGTATAATAAGGTTTTAATTCGAAGGTCACATTTAATACAAGATTAGGCATAACAAAGCATGATGGTAAAGCAGTCCTAGGAGGATAGAAAATATCACTCAAAGTCCTTTGTTGTGCCATATTCCCTAACTCAAGCTTAGGTTCAGGTTCGAGTTCTAAGTCAGGGTCGGGCTCACTCCTAACAAGTCTTTTATTTTCAGGGTGTCTAACCCAACTAGTCATATAAACCCCACACCTTCAGCAAAAAGTCCTATTTTTAGCCTTTTTTTCCCTTTTCTATTTTTTTTGGATTTTTGAATTTTCTAATTTTTTCTTCTTTTTTTCTTTTCTCCTAGGTACAAAATGAAAAAAAAAATGTTACTTAACCTTAAAGACAATTTACAGACAAGAGATAGCCAAATCAAAAAGCTAATCAAAGATAAGACACATCCCAACAAAAACTAAATTCAAATTACTAATTCTAAAACTATAAAACACCTTAATCAACAAAAACTATAAATCAATTCTAAGTTGTTTGTTTTTAGAGTTTTTCAATCAAACCTTTCTTTTTTTTGGGGGGGGGGGAGTTTCAAGTTATTCTAAATTTTTATGAGTTTTTGGATTTTTTTCAATAAATGAACTAAATATATCACACCTGATAAGGAATAAATAAAGTAAGTCAAAGCATAAGCAATTAGGAAGAATGAAACTAAGAAAAAGAAAAGTGCTCAAACTGAGGGAAACATAAACTTGCCACTTTGTTTTTGGAGTTCTTGAATCTTTCATTTTTTTTTTTTTTTGGTGTGTTTTTCAAGTTTTTCTAATTTTTTTTCAATTTTAGGCTTTTCCCATTTTTTTGGATTTTTGAATAATTCAAACAATGTACTAAATCAAGTCACAACTTAATAACGTAATAAAGCAGTCCTAATACCAAAGTAGCTACAAAAGGAAAATACGACCTAATCTAATGCCAACATCCCCGGCAACGGCGCCAATAACTTGTTAAGATAATTTCGAGTGATAAATGAAGTGCCACAAGCTTGCAGCTTTCGCTGTAGCACTTGAGGGTCGTTTCCACAGGGACGATGGAAGGTATTTAGGTCACTAGTCAAACTAGGGAAGTAAGCTAATCTAATGCGATTCTAAACTAAAGCTATAACAAATAAAACCATTGATTACAAATAGATCTAAACCAACATCACATAATACCAAATCCAATCAAACTAAAGTCATTCCAGTGCTACTCAAGAACTTTCAAGCAATTGGGATTCGAAATTTCATCATTGAACACTTAAAAACACCCCACCAGTAATTTCATTATTCGAAATTTCAAGCAAGACAAAATTTCAAGAACACTCAAGAACACCAAAACTTCACCTTTGAAAATCAACAACACACATCTCTAAAGCCGAAATAAAGGCACTAAATAGGGGAGAGGAAAATAGGAGATCGAACATCACTGACATCCATTATCATCATCAATCAATCCTAAAGCAACGAGCATCCAAAACCAAAATCACTCATTCTGAATTACTAAGAGCATGCTATTTTAATCATTATCAATCAAACCTAAAGGCACGAAAACAAATCTCAGAGTATAATCGAATAAAAATCATCTAACGTTAACCATGATATCAACTCACACAATCGAAAAGCTCATACAGATTTCCCAACCCAAAATCTGCTCTACCAACATCAAAATCTCATTGATTCAACTAAGCTAAGATAACCAGAAAATGAGCACAGATGGTTCGAATTCTCAGTTATTTTTTATAAAGCATAAATGAAGTTTTAGGATTCAAACCCAAACCATGTCCTGGGGCAGAATAGCAAAGCAGGGCCTTGAACTGAGGGGAAGAACGAGATTTCAGCCAATAAAATCAGAACCAGGCTTCTCCCATCGCCAATAATGGTGAAAACGCAATAATCGTGTTTAACAAAATAAAAACAAGGGAGGGGGTTGTGACCGAAATTAAGCAAAACCAATATCCAAATCTTACCAAAACAACCCAAAAACCATGGATTACAACTGAAAAACTCAAAATAGTAGTGTAATTACATAAAATTGGAAACCAAAATCCAAACTAACATCAAACCCTAATCGAATTTCTAAAACCCTAAATCTAAAAATTCAAAACTCATATGAAATTGTAGCTTAAAAACTCAAAAATTAAACTATTTGAACCCTAAAAATCTCCTAACCTTTTCTCTAGAGCTGGTATCCTTCAATTTATATAGCTTCCCTTCTCCTCTCATCCATTGATTCACGCCTGAGTTATACGGTGGGATGGTAATGGTGTTGGCTGCTGCGCTGGCATCCTTAGCGTGAAATCCGGTGGTGTGAGAAGGGTGGATTGTGTTGGTACTTGGTGATTCGTTGAAGAGAGAGATGAGAGTTAGAGAGAGAGAGCAAAGATGATGAGAATGAAGATGGAGAAGCAATAGGGGAGAGGTATCGGGTTTCTGATTACCCAAGAGGAGAGAGAAGGAGAAATGGGGGGGGTTATAGATGTCATGTGCCTAGCACGTGGGCAGCTAGGGGGTTTTTCGATTTTATTTATTTTTTTCTTCTTTTTTCTCTCACTTTGGTCTAAATAAGATAATGGGCTTAAGGATTGGGTCGGATTTGAGTAATCCGGCCCACTGCTTTATTTCAGACATTTTTCATCTTTTTTCCGCATTTTTTTCACATTTATTCGATACCTACAGAACAAAATAAAATCAAATAAATACCTAAAACCAACAATTATAACGAGTATAAATAAGGTATAAAAGTATCATAAAAATAACATATTTTTGGCACGAAAATGAATTACCTTACCTATCGATTTGCTTATCATTGCTTGTCTGAGGAGGTTGGAATATTGAGGTGAGCCTCTCCCTATTGATTCTTGATTAATGACCTTGCTTGAGGACAAGCAAGGGATAAGTATAGGGGAGCTGATAAACCTCTATTTTTACTATTTTGACTCTAATATCTTCCACATATTTCCTGAAATTGGTGGAAAATTTTGTAAGAGTTGCTCGTTTTTGCTCACAATTATCTTAGATCAATTCTCCTTCTTTGTAGATATGTTGGTCCCAAATGGAAGAATTTCAGCACTTATCAGATCAAAAGTTAGCGAGGAGTAATGTTACGGGAAGGAACGACATTCGAGGATCAATTGGAAGGGTCGAAGGCTTGAAAAATTAAGGAGCAGGCATCTGTATGGCAGTCGTGCATGTAACCATGGCCATGGAAGTTGGAATTAAAGTCAGAAAAGTGCACAACCGGGTGTGCAAATCAATCATGGCCATGCGCTGGAGGCAGAAACAATCCTGCAGAAGTGTCGACCGACCGTGCATCCCCTAATTAATCAAGACTTAATTCTTTTTTTCAGGGGAGTTAGAGGATTAACTGGGTTTTTATTTTGAGAGAGCACTAAGAAGGTGGTGGTTAGGTTTTCTGGCTAAATACTTTTGCACATTAAATTGGACATGATTCGAGAGTTGTGAATTGTCAAATTCAATTGATTAAAGTACGTTTCTCTTCCCTTCTCTTTGCAATTTTCATCAAAGTTTGTACCTTTAAACATGTTTTATGGTTCTTTGTTTGCAATTGTGGTTATTATGACGTTTAGCAACTAAATTCCCTATCTTAGACTGGGATTAGCCCCTATTATGCGACCTGGGATCATGTTCTAGGTTGTTGTGAATGAATGCCCATGTTTATGATTGAATTCTCATTTAGTACGCTATTTGTTTGATAAATTATCTGATAGAGACGTATTCATGTTCTTAATTAGGATTTAGGAGATCAACAAAAGTTAAATCCTCTACTTAGAGCTACTTTGTGAGCGATTGATTTCTTAACATGAAAATAATTAGGGCTTCAATTGGGAATTGTAGGTTACTCAATCCTGCGGCTTTGTTGACTCTAGTTTCATGAAAATAAATGACTAGGATTAATTAGCTAGTCTAATGACCTTCGAAAGTAGGCATAGACGCGTTTCAACTTGTAATCATTCCATTTCAGTCATTTGCATAGGTAGGTTTGCATGATCTAGACCAAATTCCAAAGAGTACAATAGTGTGATAAATCACAATCTAGAATCTTTGTTTTTATTGAATTAACAGTTTTAGTAGTGTTCAGTTCCCATCGATCTGAATCTATTTTGCCTGAATTGAGTGTTAAAGTCAATCTGGTGGGTAGAACCAACTTCCCTGTGGAATATAACCCATACTTGCCATTGCTAACTACAATTGTCATCGTGCACTTGTGGCAAGGTTTTAACTTAACAATCTACATCTTCATTCTCGGCTTGACAAAAAGGACAAAGAAGATCAATATTCACATCCCTTTTAAACATGATCCCTTTCGTAGGAAGTGATGCATGAAAGAGTTACCATGTAACTAAACTGAAAGCAATAAATAAGAAAAATAATATCATTCAACTAATGGAATTTAAATCTAATATAAATGTGATGGAATCTATGAATTCAACAGTTGTTGACAAATAAATCAGCAATTATGAATTGTAGTGCTTTAGGAGATGGTATATGTCTTACCATAGGATGTACACTCTTAGCCAGAAATTATTATATTATATCATTTGAAGTTACCAGATTTTCAATAGTTAAAAATAATTATGAATTGTGGAGCTTTAGGATTCGTCGATTATGCCAACGAATATAATTGATATCCTAATCGGAGTAACCCTATCCACGGAAACGTCTTATGCACATAAATTTATAATAGTGAAAATTTATGAATAAAAAGGTTATTTCACACAATATATAAGTAATAACACCCTTATAAATATTCAATCATACCATTATTTTTGAATTTAATAACTAATAGCAAAATGATAAACATCTTGCTACAGGACATTTCTTAAATGTTGTCTTAGCTTCAAAATTATATTATGATGTATTAAATTGAAAGAAAAATAGTATGAATAAATAGTGAAAATGTGCATCACTTATAAATTGTGTGAAATCACCTTATTAACCATGAATTTTCACAATTATAAAATTATGCATCTAATACTTTCTCAGGGATAAGGTTGATCCAAGTAGGGTGTCATTTATATTCGTTGACATAGCCGACGAATACTTAAACTTCACAAGTCATAAGCAATTGTAACTATTAAAAAAATTAGTGGCTTTTAATCATATAACATATTAATTTTGATTAAGACTAGACCCTTACGGAGAGTGTTTCAATAAGACATATACAAGCACCTAAGATGATATTATAATTTTTAAATCAAAATAAGGCGTTAATAAGTTTCTTGTGGCAAGATATTTCTCATTTTGCTTAAAAACAGGAACACAAACAAGATATCTAAGTAGATTTTAAAACTAAGAGGGAGAGAGCACTCAGTAGCAATCACAAGGATGTAACCATTGTAAGGGTGTTGTGGTGATGTTTGTCTCAACTTCTACCAGTTGTTATATCGTCCACCCGGTTGTACAAATGCAATTGTACAACCAGGCCCACAAAGAAAACCGTCAGATTTCAGCTCACTAAAAATACCCTATAGCTCACTAAAATATGTTTTTATGTATCCAGTTTCGCTCACTAAAAATAATGTATAGCTCACTAAAATATTTTAGTGAGCTGAAACACAGTTTTGGTGAGCTAATACGTACTTTTAGTAAGCAGACATACTGAAACTAATGTATCTTATGTACCGAAGTTTCACTTAGTAAAAATACTATATAACTTATTTAATGTGTTATTGTACTAAAAAAATGTTATTATGAATCTGAAACTTACTAAACTATATTCTAGTTGTCTATATTTTTTTAGTGAGCTATGATATTTATTTACTGAGTTGTTATATCATACAACCAGTTGTACAGAACAAGTTGTACAATCAAATTTCAGCTCACTAAAAATGTATAGCTCACTATAATATTTAGTGAGTTGAGACACAGATTTAGTGAGCTAATACATACTTTTAACGAGCGGATAGATTAAGTCAATGTATCTTATGTAACCCATATTTCAGTTAGTAAAAGTACTATATAACTTATTAAAATATGCTATTGTACTAAAAAAGTATTATTGTTCATCTGAAACTCACTAAATTATATTCTAGTTGTCTATATTTTTTTAGTAAGTTATGGCATATATTTAGTAAGGTATGGCATATATTTAGTGAGTTTGACTATTTTTAATTAATTCACTACATTTCTATTATATTCAGAAAATATAATATAAACACCCTTATGTCATAGTAAAAAATGATTGAGCTGTAACATAACTCAAAAACTTCACAATATTATTTGCTGGCTATCTATACTATTCTTTTTAGTAAGCTATGTCATTTATTTAGTGAGCCATGATAGATATTTGGTGAGTTATAAAATGTAGTGCAAAGCAACATATTTTTTTTTATAGTGAGCTATACTGATAGTGAGCTATTGTTTTCCCTGTTAGGCACAAGATTAATTATAGTGATTATATTTGGTGAGTAGAGAACTGATTTATGATTGCTGAATATAAGCTCAGTACAAGTGAGCTAAATGTATTTCTTTAGTGAGCCAACGACTATATTTAGTGAGTACATAACTTATATTGGTGAGTTGTTGTTTCTCATATGTACATAGCAATAATGAAAACATCATCTGGAAAAACAACAATAACATCTGTGGTGAGCTATAATGCAACATCAGTGAGCACACAGGTCAATCCTAATCAGCCAAATGTTTCATTTAGTGAGCAAAAAACTGATTTGTAGCACAGGACAACATATTTTTTATAGTGAGCTAAATGTATACCTCTAGTGAGCCAACGACTATATTTAGTAAGCATATAACTCTATCGTTTCTCGTATGTCACAAACCAAAATTTACATGGAACGAATGCAATCCAGTTCGAAAATCTCGAAATTAACTCATCAAAACGCAAAACTAACGAATACAACTTCCAATCCCGAAAACAAAAATAGAGATCGAAAAAACGCTATCAAACTTGATGAACGATTTTGTTTGATGAAAATTCAACATCAATAGCGACATTAAGATCAAACCCAACCATTCAATAATTGCTGAATACTAAAGCAATTGAAGCAGCGAAGAGTAATCGAATGAAAACCGCGATTTCAAAAAATTGAGGAGCATGAATTTTTTTATTAAAATCAGTTAGAACTCAGCAGTTGGAGGACTCAAAACTACTGTTGGTGGGCCTGGGTGGACAATTAAGTTATCCAACCGGTTGTACGTAATAATTTGCGAACTTCTACAAAGGAGATGAGGGTTCAAATCTCACTAGAGACATAGAAGAACTCCTGTTTTGTTATCCCCTCCCCCATTTCATGCCTTTTTGCACTTTAGTGTCCCCAAGAGATGTGAAGTCCTTAATGGACAGGTTTATCAACATAAAAGAATAAAATACAATAAAATAAAATAAAGGAAGTAACGCAAGGATGTATATTAGATTCATCAAAATCCTTCTGATTAATAGAACAGTTCGTCTTTCATAGGATTTTATCCAATTCACAAGGGTTGAGAGTGCCTATCCTACTGTTCATACATATACTCATTATTTTGTCCACCCCTAGCTGTAATTCATCAATGGATAGCTTCATACAAAACCTTAATTGATATGCTTCTGTGCTGGTCGAAAGATCTTTTAGCTCCTAAGGGCAAATAAAACTATTAATTATGCATCTGTAAATAGTGGCTCCTCCAGATTGATGCCACAGCTTGTATCATCTTCTCTTGTGATACTTGGTGGGCTGTTTCTTGGTTCAAGTTCTATTTTCTTCTTCATCTCTTCCGCTTTACCCCACAAAACAGCGTATAGGCCAATGATCGCTCCAACGGCACCCAGTAAACTGAGTGTATGAAGTTTAAATATGATAATTAATCACCAATGTATATGCATGAGCCAAAAAAAAAAAAAGATTTGTAAGTAAATAAATAACTCCTAAAATTTAGGATTTAAATTCCACTCGACAAAAGACTATGGCTCCTTTTGCATGTCTGGCTTATTTGATCCCATCCCCCTTTATACATCCCTCGATCTTGTCACAAATTTCTTCTCTTCTTAGGCTCAACAGATGACTTGATTGACTAGCTACCCCCATCGCAAAACAAAATAGTGAAACGATATCAGAATTAATTTATCTCAGACTTACGTCCCAATGTAGACTCCTTCGTGGAAAATTATAGAGGCGAAGAAGGTGGTGAGAACAGTACTTAGAGGACTAAATGCTGCAGTGAAAAGAGGACCTCTCCGCAAGATACACCAACACAGGATGAAGCTTTGAATACCAACTGAAAATATTCCCTATCAATGAAATTATAGGCAGAGTAACACACAAGTCATGAACATCCCAAGGCTCATAAAATCAGAAAGTCGTATAGTATATTAAAAAGCTTGTTAAACACTTCAATGAAGCCAAAAGTACGCGCAGGCTACACCCTTACAATCTCCTAGATCTATAACAAACGTTTAGTTTACCTGCATGCATGCATGCTTTTGCGTGAAAGGATGTAAGGCATTAGTGAGATCAGAGTGTCATTTAATGAAACTGGGAGTTTTCTACTTAATTTCATTTTAGCTCTTCAGACAGGGGATGTCAGGTCGGGGAAAAAGTAGTGATAAAAACCAGACCTATTGTTGCCCACACGATTCACTTATGAAGGACCATGCTAATGCTATCGCTCCAGGGGATGAAGTATAGCTCGTACATACCGAAAATAAGCATGCTCCAACTTCAACATTGGAATTCAAAGCCCATGCTTTAAGATCATGTTCCGAGAACAGAGCAACCATTCCGGTTTGTAGCATTGATAGGAAACACATCCAAGCAGAGAGAGATAGGTAATCAGGATAACGTTTTAAAATCGGTACCTGTTATATGTGTAGGAAGGGAAAGGAAAAAAACACCCCAAAAAGGTGAGAAATTAGTTGTTACAAACTATATAATGAAAAGGCAATCACATATAGGCCATGTTTGGCAAACAGCTATTAGCTGTTAGCTGCTGGTATTAGCTGTTAACTGTTAATTATTTAAGCTATCTGTTTGTATTAGCTGTTTAAATTAACTGTTTGTTGAAAAACTGTTTGGTGTTTTTGATAACGTTGTGAGACAAAAAGCAAATTCTTCAAAAAGCTCTTCCGAAAAGCTCATAGAATTAGCTTTTTCAAATTAGTTTTTTGGAATCAAAAAACTCTTCTAAAAAGCTCTTTCATCAAATACCAAGATTAGCTTTTCTACCTGATCAAAGAGCTACGTTTGATCAAAAAAACTCTTTTTGGTCAAAAAATTCTTCAAAAAACTGTTTGCTAAACAGCCCATAATTTATGTATTTTATGTACATAATATAGGCAATGACAAAAAAGTCTTGCGACATGACCGAAAAAGCATCTTTATTGACTTAAAGTGATATACTATTGGATTTACAATCACTAGTTATAAATAGTGCACTCAATTATTAGTTGTAAGTTTGAGTATGTATCGATTATGCCAATAGAGACAAATTACACCCTTTGTGTTAGCCAAACAAGTGTCGTTTTATAATTCCAAAACGTTGCGAATAATAAATTAAAGTGAAATTATGAAGTTTAAGTAGTAAAACTCTTTTACTATTCAAACCCACCAGTTTATCAATTTAGTACATAATTCAATAGTTTTTAAGCTAATATAATATTCTTTTTTCATGTCCTACAACAAGATATTTACCATTTTCAATATATGATATACCTGTAGAATGAGACACAAGGAACCACAACAAACGCTTGCCAAGAGAAGCAGACAGCCAATCAACCAACTCTGACTGCCTAATAATTGAGTCGGTAGAGAATAGGTAGGTCGGAGTTGATGTTGATCATTGAGTAACTTCTGTCCTCTTAGAAATGTCATCGCGGTTGCTCCACCAGCGCACAAGATTGTTCCCAGTATCTTTGCTATGCTACTCAACTTCTTCACATTCATTTCCTCCCACCTATATTTACATTTTACATTATCATTCGGCAATTCATGTACTAAGGAAAGGAAAATTATATGCTTATCAGATTTCACATTATAGAGATTGTTACTACTCAATTTATGTTGCCGTTGTTACTATTGCTACTGAATTCGTGTTGGGTTATTTGACTCATCGTTGTTCGATCTGGCCTTAAATTTTGTGTAATTTAACCAAGTATGAACCAATTTCAATTCCAACCAAATGTATCAAAATCTTACCCTAGAATGGCAGCCATCAAGAAGGTAACAGGAGGGACTAGATTGTACATAGCACTTGCAACTGAGGCTGAAGCCAAGTATAGCCCTTCTGCATTCAAGTTCTGAAATAGTGGCCCCCTGTTCATAATTGGGCCTATTAACACAACATAATTCCTCCACAAAATATTAAAAATCACGAAGCCAAGAGACGCAGACTTAATTGAGTTAGGAGAAAACTAGAACTAAGAGACAGAAAAACTAACATACCCAATGAAAGTAGTAATAAGTAACAACATGAATGTCCTACGCTCCATACGAGCATTACTTGACTTATCCCTGTCAGCAACGCAAAATTGTCAAAAAGATGTGCCATACAGGATGGGAGAAAATCACGCCAATAATTAAGAGATGTGATGACCTTAAGAAGTAAGCGATGGGAAAAGTGACCAAAGTGGCACAGACTTGCTTGTAGAAAACAAAGACACTAGCAGGCAAGCCTCCGAGAAGGGCTTGCTTGCTCCAATTATTCGCAATTGCGTATATAAACTCCAGTGACACCATGCCTGCTATTGGCGAGTACTCTTCCTCCCATATTCCCATCTCACAATATCTTTCTCCTCCCTGTTTTTGGGGCGTCCAAAAGATGCTTTTTTGGGGCTTTTGGGGGGGGGGGGGTTTGGGGAAATTTAAATACCGAGGTGTAGACCTAATCAATAGGTTAGGACCCATTCGATCAGCCCTGATTTGAACTTAAAAATGAAAGTCAGGATCGACTTTTTATCACCAATCGTCTTGACCTTCAAACTGAGGGTACCTAATTATTTTGAGATTGGATTTGAGTAGAAATTTTGACCATCACACGACCGCTAACCCTCACTTTTTTAAAAAAAATAAAATTTAAAATCAAAACACAATACTTTGGGTTTTATTTGTTCTATGCCTTTTCGCTTTTTACTTTTTCGCTTCCTCTTAGCCTCCTCCTGCCAGTTCATCCCTTCAAATTTCACTGGCTTTTAACCTTCTAATGCTCCCTCTTTGATATTTAGCATATATAGCGGTTCTAGTAAACTAATCATTTTAATCACTTACGTATTAGAATGTTTGTAATTACAAAACATTTTATTGAAAAATTATATTATCGTTTGGTCATTTGTTTAGTAGGATGTTCACTTGTTTAGTGGTGAACTTTATTATAAAAATAAAACTTAGGGCAAAATCTATTTTTTATGTGGGAAAGTATTAGAATATAAACATATTCCTAAACTTTCGACCTTTAGTTTAAGTTTTTGGTTAAGTTGGTTCTTAAAGATTGTATCAGAGCAACGGGTAAAGCCTGCATCGATCTTTTATCTAACAAATGCATCCCGTCCAGAAGTCGGGGTTTATTGCATGTATTAACTCTAGAATTACTACGGTAATCCGAGTAGCTAAAACCAAGTTAAATTATATATATCAATTGAGTCATTAACAAAAAAATCATGTATGTAAGCTTAAATGAGACTTCACCCTAGAACTAATTGACGGTGGGTAGAGTAACTCACAAACTTATATAAATATTCAGACCCTTTAATTTTATCAATGTCAGACAACAACCATCTTCATACTCTGACAGAAAAGTTTGAGAGTTGGATCCAATATGATGATCCTACGGTACCCGCAGAGTCAGGGTCAGGATCAGGGACAAAGGTATGCCAACTCATACAAAGGTCGAATAGAGTTAAGCTTGATAAAATCCTACTTGCTGATCATCATAACCCAACTCTCAACCTGTTCCAACTTTCAATTTGATCAAATCTACCTATGAGCAAGTGAAAGCGAAAGAATTTTGATACGAGAAGAGCCAAGATGACCTTCAACAATATAATAAAACATTTATATTTGGTGGTCTCGGCCAATTCATGAGAATTTATCATGCATTAATGAACCTAACCTTTTTTGCTTCCTTCTATGTTTCACTTTTGACTTCTAGTTTACCTGTATTGATGGGAATTGTCATGTCATAATCCCATGGCAATGGCGTCATAATCGCATAGAAATGGCGTCATAGCCCCATGCTCCATGATACGTACGTGCGGACCAAATAAACACTGAGATTTTAGAGCGTCGGGCCAGCTTCCACTTGATAATTGTTACATTGTTTTCCGCTTCTGAGCTTTGGGACGAATCGCGTATTCACATCCGAGCGACTCCACCCATTTTTCTTTCACTACAAGCAAGAAATATTACATCTGTCTATACTTAAATTTATCTTTTTCTATATTTATACCTGTGACAGGATATATTCACCACATTTAAGGTAAGCGTATATAGGATATCAGTGGAAAAAAATTCATCACGTTTAATAAGCGCAGTTACTAGTGCAGTACCCATGCCTATATCCATGGAAGACTGCGTCTATCTGCCACACTTATACGTGTACGTAGATTCCCCATGCTTTAATACCGTGGCCAGAGTAATCTTTGAGAGAAAATCATTTTCACCACTCCTTTGCTTATAAGTGTGACGTTATGCATTTGATAATTAACTTTCAAATGCTTTAAGCGGGTAACTAATTTAGGCGGAAAATTTTTATATAAAAGAAATAAAAAATTATTGTATTAAAAAAATATAAATAATTTATATTCACTAACGTATTATCATATATATATATATATATATATATATATATATATATATATATATATATATATTTCTATATATATATATACACACACACACAGAGTAGTATAGACCCATACTTTGCACGGTGATTTATAAAATAAACAATAAGTTGTTTCGCAAAAACACATAGTTGCTATTATTATTTAGAAAATAAGAGAAAAACAAGTTGCTTACTAAGTCATATCATTATAAGTAGAAATAAATTCGCACTATAAAAATTTAATAAGCTTAGTTACTATAGTTAGAAGTTTTCAGTATTATATTATTTATATACCTTTTTGTCTTTTTCTTTTAGGGAATTTTTATCGTTGAAAATAGATCTATTCTGGTCATAATTTCATTCAAGCTATCTCACTATATAGTTACGCTACATCAAAATTAGCCATCCATGATGTGCTTGTGCTCCTCCTTTTGAAATCATGAAGCTAAGTGGCCTTTAGTTGGAAAATATGTCACTAAATTTTCTTTAGACGATATATCTCCCCTAGTTTAGTGTTCTACTTAATTCATGAGTTGCAACACAAATGAGTTGTTGTAGACTTAGTACGATAGATTCATTGATTTTATGTGATTTGAATTATGCAATTTTTTTGGGAGAAAAGGGGGACTGTGGAAATAGTGGATGGATTTAGAAAAGTAATAAAAAGTATCATATATGGTAGTCGAGTCTATTGATATAAAACTACCTAACAATTTATATGAGTTGGCCCCTCTTAAAAGAAAAGAGAATGAGTTAGCAGAAAGATGCATGTATGTATAGTGAAATTGATATTCTAGTTAAATCAAGAAACATAATTAGTTGCAACATATTGCCCATAGAGTTCTGACCGTCTATTTAATTAACCCATAATTAAAAAAAACCAAACATAGTATTTTCAAATTTGATCATCTGATTAGTTAACGTAAATGGGGTTATTTTATTTCTTGAAATCAGAAGGACCCATCAAAATCTCAATGTTGATTATATTTAGTTTTGATGATAACAAATCCAAGTGTAAAAATTTGTCCAAGTAATGTTGCTCCGAACACGATCTCCAAACAGGCCTAACTGGTGTTTGTGATCTTTATTGTATTAACTGGTTTGCTACATGTGAGAACAAGTCTTCTAGACAGGTTTTACTTGGTGATTCCATATTAAGTCAAGAACACCATCTCGACAGTTGATTGTAAAGCGTGTTCCTGAACTCTAGCAATGCAAAGAACAACCCCAGCAAACAAGGTGGCCTTGGTGTTCACAGCAGCTCTACAAATCTCGGACAAGATGACTGGTTCAAAACAAGAAGTCTTGGGTATATAGGTTTTATTTAATTAGACTCTTGTTAATATGCCAATATTGAAAACATCATTTTAAACACCTCTTGAATCGGTATTTGCGCTAAAGTACTTCAGAACACCAGTTGCGAACAACCCTGCAAACAGGGTGCCTAGGGTGTTTCTGAACTGCAGTGGCCATACCCGATTATTTTTGAAAATTCATTTTGGTTGGCCAAGATCTCCAGAATACTTTCTTTGAATTTCAAAATTGCTATTTTTCTGGAGAGGATAGTTCTTGAAAATATTATGGAGATTTGCGAAAATAGGTTTGGGAGATTTGCCAAATCAAAAGATTCCTATGACTATATTTTCGGATTTGGTAAAAACTGAAAATCTCTTTAAACCTCTTTACGGCTATGGGAAGATAAGGGTTATCTTTTAAGATAACAAAATCCCTTATATTTTGGGATAAATTCATCATTAGCAGTTGGAGAATACATTTTGTTTGCAAATCATTTTCCATACTTAGCTGAGTCTTTGGTTTTTGACCGTTGGACCCTGTGTTTAAAAACCGCAGCTTTTCTCTCCCATAGAGAAGCCAAGAAGCAGATAGAAAAAACTCAGACTGAAAAAGAGAAGCAACACAGCTTTCTGAAAAATCTGGAAAAAATCAGGAAACTCGGTTTTCACATTAAAATTCTTGAGCTTCATTCTGAAAAGCAAAACCGTGACAAGCTGTGTTTGATTTGAGTTTTCAAACCATTGGCATAATAGGATCTTCATTGTACCTTACATCTGCTTAGTGAGAAGCACCCCCTGTAAGGTGTTTGTAACCCTGATCTTGGATCAGAAAAGTGAGTGAGTGTGTCCTAGTCGTGTGGACTTGGACGTGTCTAATCTTGCGAAGGTTGGACGTGGTGTAACCTGTCTTTGGGAAGAAGGTTACCTGGTTGCAAGTTGTAACAAGGTGTGTTACATTTGTAACGTGTGAAACCCGTTAGTGAAAGTGGTTAAATCCTACACGAGGTAGGTCGTGGTTTTTCACACCTCAGTTGGGCTAGAGGTGTTTTCCACGTAAAAATTGTGTGTGCTTTATTTTCCGCATTTATCTTGGTGATTTTCGCATCTGCAATATTTGAGAACACCCCGTGCAAACAAGCTATCAGGGTGTTTGTCATTTGAGAACAACCTCTGTGAGGGTGTTTGTTATTTACAACGCGAAAATCAGACACCACAATTCACCCCCCTCTTGTGGTTATATACTCACGAACTCAACAAGTGGTATCAGAGCAGGTTCTCTTACAAAAGGTTAACACCTTGAGAGATTCTGAAGATGAGTACCCCACAAGGAATTCTTGAAGGGCAATCCATTACTCGTCTACCCTATTTCAACGGCCAACATTATAGTTGGTGGAAGAATAGGATGGAGAACTATATTCAGGGAGAAGATTATGAATTATAGATGCTCATCAAGAACGGGCCCCTTGTTCCCACCAAGGTGCTTGAAGATGGTAAGAAGGTTCCCAAGGAATCCCTAGAGTTTGATGCCGAGGACTACAAGAAAATGGAGAAAAATGCCAAGGCCAAAAAGTTTCTATATTTTGGCCTAGGACCCGATGAATACACTCGCATCTCTGAGTGTGAATAAGCCCAAGCTATCTGGAATGCTCTGCAAGTTGCTCATGAAGGTACGAGTCAAGTTAAACAATCTAGAATTGAGCTACTTATGCGATAATATGAGTTGTTTGATATGGGTGATCATGAAACTGTGATGGACATGTATACACGGTTCACCCACATCACGAACGAGTTAAAATCCCTGGGAAGATCTTTCACCACTGAAGAGTTGGTGAGGAAAATCCTCAGAATTTTACCTCGCACGTGGGAGGCCAAAGTAACAGCCATCCAAGAGGCTAAAGACATGAACAAGATCACCCTCGACGAGTTGATTGGTAATCTCCAGACCTATGAACTCCGAAAGAACTCACAGCAAAGAGAGGAGCAAAAGAAGGATCGTGGGCTTGCCTTGAAAGCACATGAGGACACTGACTCTGACCTTGAAGATGAAGAAATGGCCCTAATGTCCAGAAAATTCAAGAAATTCTTCAAAAAGGTCAAGGAAAACAACAAAAGAAAAGACTTCAGCAAGTCCAGAAACACCTCCAAAGAACAGCTCATAGGTTGTTTCAAGTGCGGCAAACCAGATCACTTAGTCAAAAATTGCCCTCTGCTTCGAGAAGATTAGACGCCCGAACACCCTCGAAAACAGGTTCGAAAACACCCTGTAAACAATCTGGGCAAGCGATTCTCGAGGGCTATGCTGGCTGCTTGGGGAGATTCCTCTGAGGATGAAGCAGAATCTGAAGCTAAAGAAGGGGTCGTAGCACTTATGGCACAAAGTGATTCAGATTCAGATGATGAATCAACAATCAGCCTCTCAGATCTCAAGAGCAAGGTACATGGTCTTAACAAAGCTACTTTAGAAGAACTTCTATATAATCTGATAGACACTTGTGCTGATCTAAAAAGAGAAGTTCGTAACCTAGAACTTGAAAATGAAATTCTTAAAAATGAAAACCTCGGTTTACATGAGAATATTAACTTGCTCAAAGAAAACCTCTTTATAAAAGAAGGAGATTATTCTCGAATGGAGGAAAAACTCTTTGAGGTAGAAGGAATGGTTGAGTCCTTGCTCAGGGAGAACAAAGGTTTGCATGCTGATATAGAAAAACTGGAAAACGAGCTTACCACAACCAAGCGCTGGAACGAGTCCTCACAAGCCCTTGATTGGTTAAACACTCACCACAGTCGAAACAAAAAGGGACTTGGGTATAAGCGTAAACGAACAGTCTACCCAATTCACAGAAAGTATGTGGGATTACCTGAAAACATTGTTTCCTTTCATTGTGGCAAAACGGGTCATTATAGATACACTTGCCCTTTAAGAAAACATGCCAATGAAAAGAATGAAAGGTATGTGAAACAAATCTGGATTAGAAAAGATGAGTTTACATGTCTAAAAGAATGGGACCCAAGTGGATCTGGGTTCCCAAAACTAACCCGTGATTTGTTTTGCAGGCTGAAGTGAGAGAGAACAACCTTACGAACAACCCCACTAACACCCTTGGAAACAGGCAGTTGTGGTTTGTTGATAGTGGGTGTTCACGGCACATGACTGGTGAAAGATCAAACTTTCTCTCACTTACAGCTCTGAATGGTGGGAGTGTAGCATTTGGAAACGACAAGTCTGGGACAATTGTCAGTATAGGTAATATTGGTAAAACTCTCTCCCACTCAATTGATAATGTGCACTTAGTTGATGGGTTAAAGCACAATTTGCTAAGTGTGTCCCAACTGTGTGACAAGAACAACCTAGTACTGTTTTCAAAAACACGTTGCTTGGTTGTGAATGACGACACAGGGAGATGTTGTGTTGAGGGGGAAGCGATGTCAAAATGTTTATAAAGTTTGTATTTCCACTCTTCCCCAAAATAATCTGACTTGTTTAAATGCATTAAATGATGATATAATGCTATGGCACAAGAGACTAGGTCATGCAAGCTTATCCTTGTTAAACAAACTTGTTTCAAAAGACCTAGTTATTGGACTACCTTCCATCAAATTTAATGATGACAAGGTATGTGAAGCTTGTGCAAAAGGCAAACAAGTTAGATCTTCTTTTAAATCGAAAAAATATGTAAGTACTACTCGACCTCTAGAATTATTACACATTGATTTGTGTGGTCCCATGAGGGTAACCAGTAGAAGTGGAAAAAAGTATGTGCTTGTTGTAGTGGATGATTACTCTCGATTTACTTGAACCTTGTTTTTGGCATCCAAAGATGAAATCTTTGAGAATTTTATTGCCTTTCTCAAAAAGGTTGAAAAGAGAGTAGGACACTCTTTAATTAGCTTGAGATCTGATCATGAAACTGAGTTTGAAAGTGCAAGTTTTATTAACTATTGTAATGAACATGGTGTTGATCATAACTTCTCAGCCCCAAGAACACCCTAACAAAATGGGGTGGTTGAGCGCAAAAATCGAACCCTGGAAGACATGACCAGAACAATGCTTATAGCTAGTTGTCTTCCTAGGTATTTCTGGGCAGAAGCATTGAACACCTCATGTTATATTATAAATAGATGCATGATCAGACCCATTTTGAGCAAAACTCCTTATGAACTTTTCAAGGGCAGAAAACCCAATATTACGCACCTAAGGACATTTGGTTGTAGGTGTTTTGTGCATAATAATGGGAAGGATGCCTTAGGAAAATTTGAACCTAGGAGTGATGAGGCAATATTCCTTGGCTATTCTTCTCACAGCAAGGCATACAAAGTCTTTAACAAAAGAACCTTGTGTGTTGAGGAAAGTGTGCATGTGCTTTTTAATGAATCTAACGTGTTGAGTGAGAATGATGCACAGGAAGATGAACTTGAATTAGGTCTTGTTCGAAAAGAAGTGTTGCTCCAAGATAAACGAGGTAAGAACACCATGGAAAAAACAACTCCTGAAGGTGTTCCTCAGAACAGCAGGCAAGGTGAACACCAAACAGGGGAAAACACCGCTGAACCCTGTTCGGAACCGTGTTCTTCAGGAATAGACTTACAAACATGTGCAGAAACAGGCTCGGGAGATGATCATAAGCATTATGTTACGACTAGAGTAGAGCATGGGTCTGTGGATCCTCTTACTCCACGACCATGGAAGCACCATAGTTCACACCCTCTTGATCAAATCTTGTCAGATATTAATACTGGAGTGCAAACTAGATCTAAACTAAAGAATTTTTGTGCTTTCTATGCTTTTCTTTCTAACATTGAGCCAAAAAGTGTGAATGAAGCTTTTGCAGATTCAGATTGGATCACGGCTATGCAAGAAGAGCTTCATCAATTTGAGAGAAACAAAGTATGGCACCTTGTACCTAAACCTGCAGAGAGAACAATCATTGGAACCAAGTGGGTGTTCCGAAACAAACTGGATGAGTCAGGAACAGTCACTAGGAACAAGGCACGGCTGGTTGTACAAGGATACAATCAAGAAGAAGGGATCGACTATGAAGAAACCTTTGCACCAGTTGCTAGAATTGAGGCTATTCGAATCTTAATAGCCTTTGCAGCTCATATGAAAATCAAGCTATATCAAATGGATGTTAAAAGTGCATTCCTAAACGGATACCTTAAAGAAGAGGTGTATGTCAAACAACCCCCTGGTTTTGAAAATGGTGATTTTTCAAATCATGTTTTTAAACTTGACAAGGCACTTTATGGTTTAAAACAAGCTCCAAGAGTTTGGTATGATCGGTTGTCAAGTTTTTTACTTGAAAATGATTTTAGAAGAGGCAAGGTAGACAATACCTTGTTTCTAAAATCTAAGGGGGAACATTTTTTGATTGTCCAAATATATGTTGATGACATTATATTTGGTGCAACTCATCATGCTTTATGCAATGAATTTTCAAATATGATGAGGAGTGAGTTTGAGATGAGCATGATGGGTGAGCTTAATTTTTTCTTAGGCTTACAAATCAAGCAAACTCCAAACGGCACCATGATCCATCAGCAAAAGTATATCAAGGAGTTACTTAAGCGTTTTGGGATGGAGTCAGCCAAACCCATAGACACTCCTATTTCTCCTTCAACCAAGTTGGTTATGGATGATGGGAGTCCCTCAGTTGAGGAGAAACTCTATAGGGGTATGATTGGGTCACTCTTATACCTAACCGCTAGTAGACCTGATATTGTTTTTAGTGTTGGTTTATGTGCCCGTTTTCAGTCTAACCCTAAGGAAACTCATCTTAAGGCTGTTAAACGGATACTAAGGTATTTGAAACATACACCCAATTTAGCTTTATGGTATCCTAAAGGTTGCAATTTTGATCTTGTTGGATATGCTAACGCTGACTATGCTGGATTCCTAGTTGATAGAAAGAGTACCTCAGGTATGGCTCACTTTCTTGGACCTTGTTTGGTATCTTGGGCTACCAAGAAGCAACATTCAGTTGCCATGTCCACAGCAGAAGCTGAATATGTTGCAGCAGCTTTATGTTGTGCTCAACTGTTGTGGATAAGGCAATAGCTTAAGGACTTTTGTGTTGACATTGGATGCATTCCTATTTTTTGTGATAACACAAGTGCAATTAATATTGCCAAAAATCCATGTCAACATAAAAGAACAAAGCATATTGACATTCGACATCATTTCTTGAGAGATAATGTTGAAAAGGGTTTAATCTCTATGAATTTTTGCTCAACGGAAAATCAAATTGCTGATATATTCACTAAGGCACTCGCTAGAGATCATTTTGAAAGAAATAGACTGGAACTAGGGTTGGTGAGAACACCCTGAGATACCTGTTTCCAGAACATGAACTGGGTTTGGTAAGATCAACCTTTACACCCTGTTCTCTCCCCCTGTTTGCAAATTTTATTAATAACGGATGTGATTGCATACACCCGAATTGCGTGCATTTTTTTTGTCTCTTATCTACTTAGTACAGCATAAGGGGATGTACTGGAGCCGTCTTAATGCCATTCAGTCGAATCAGATCAGACGGCAAAGAACAGGCATAATACAGAGAACAGGTACGCCCCTTGGTTGCTCGGTGTGTTTTCTTTCCTTCCCAAGGCACAAGATGTTAATGCTCCTACCCGTTGCAAATCAAGAGATCTTCTCAAAGATTCGGCTGCTCTCTCTCTATCTCTCTCTTCTAGCAACAATGGCTTCCAACAACTCTTCTCAATCAAAAGCCCTCGTTCTTGCAGCATCAATCCCTGCTCCCCCTCGCCCAATTCTTTACAAGCCTTTCAAGTTCCTGAATCACTTGTCCCTAAAATCAGTGGGAATGGGGATGGATGATATTCCCTTTGAATGTGGAAGGGAATTGGTATTCCTCGTAGGGGCAATTGCTTGTCCCATTTTAGTTGAGTCAGAGGGAACAAAGTCGAGGTCTCAAGAACAATTCTTGGAAACCCCTGAAGGGTTTAATTTTGAGCCCTGTTCTTCTGGGTTGTTCTCTGACACCGCGACAGAAACAGGGGCTGCCTCTGTCGAAGGTGTGTTTGTGGAGGATCTGCATGTCGACTTCCAAGGGAAGTCGAATGAGTCGTCAGAGGAGAGTCTAGAGAAGAATTCTCTCCCTGAGGCTGAAATCTCCACTCCAGACTTTCAAACTGGAGAGAAAAGGAAGAGGGTGAAAATCGTGGCTAGGCGTAGCAGAACGCCAAGAATAAGGCCACAACCAAGGTCTCAACCCTCTCAAACTCCCTCTTCTCCTCAATCCTCTAAGCCCTCTCGAAAATCTGCAAGGCTAGCATTTCAATCCTCTCATCGTCCCTCCAAACCCTCTGCTCCTATCATCGAGGAGATTTCTTCTTCTTCTGAAGGGTTCTCGAGTTCTGACTCTAAGAACACCACCTTCAAATAGGGGACACCGGTGTTTTCCGAGCCCTCTGAAGAACAATCTCCTCCAAAACCAACCAATAAACCTGCTGTGAAGCCCTCTCCTGCCAAAACACCCCTCAAGCGAAAGCCCAGAACAGCCCCCTACCAGAAACTACCACCCCTGTTCCTGTCCTTAAACGCCCAAAGCAGTTCACTCCCTCTCTTATGTCTGACAAACATGTGCAGTTGCTGAAGCGCAATGTCGTCAAGGGGAAGGTAGTGAATGTAAGCTTTTTCGAGGAACAGGGTCTGGGGGTGTTCTTGAGCAAGCTTCGAGCCCAAGGTTGGCTTGAGTTGTTTGCAAACACCCAGCAAGGGTGTTCTGTGCCTGAGTTGGCTGAGTTCTATGCCAACTGCTCTGTCACAAATGGGGTGGTGACAAGTGCTGTCAATGAGTGCCATTTCTCCTTTGATGCAGCCACCCTTGGTGACATTCTAGGCATCCATTCTCGTGGATTTGCTGTGTATGTGAGGGAAGACAAAACTGCCCTGGAAACAGCCAGGCTTTTAGAGGTGTCCAAACGCCTTAGTCAAAAACAGGGCCTGAGAACACCCCTCTCGGTTAAGAAGGGTGAAATGACCTCCCTGCACCAACTACTGTTTATGTTCACCATCAAGAACATAATACCGCGAGGTCAAGGGCGAAACTCAGCAGATGCCTTCGATCAATGTCTGGTGGACCTACTGGATCGGGAGGAACCAGTAAACCTCCCTGCAATCATGATTCGCCACATAGAGCGAATTGCGAACACCACCCGGGCACATGATCTTGGCTATAGGTTTCTGTTGACAAGGGTGCTTGAGCACTTTGGGATAGTGCTCACACGAAGAGTGGCGGCCCAAATCATTGATGAGATTGGGATTGACACTCTACTAGGGTGTGGCTATGAGGTTGGCGAAGGGTCAGTCTCCAAACAGGGTCGTCGACCACCTCGACCACCTGTTTCTGGGCAACCTTCCGTCAAGGTTGAGGCTGTTCTTGAGGACAATGCTCGCCTCAAGGATGAGCTCTCAGCTGTCATCTCAGTTTCCTCTCATCTCAGTTTTTTGGCATTGTAATGTTTTTAATGCAATATCCCTTTATTAATGCTACTTGCACCTTATGCTCTATATTTCTTTTCATGCATTACTCCTGTTGCTTATGTTTTTTAATGATGCCAAAAGGGGGAATAAGACCATATGGACAAATATGACCTAGCACCTAGAGGATCCCTATCAGCAGATCCCTATCAGCATTAAACGTTGTTAAGCGCGTTTAAATTTTGTCAATATAGTCACTTGGTTTGTCATCATCAAAAAGGGAGAATTTGTTGATTATATTTAGTTTTGATGATAACAAATCCAAGTGTAAAAATTTGTCTAAGTAATGTTGCTCCAAACACGATCTCCAAACAGGCCTAACTGGTGTTTGTGATCTTTATTGTATTAACTGGTTTGCTACATGTGAGAACAAGTCTTCTAGACAGGTTTTACTTGGTGATTCCTTATTAAGTCAAGAACACCATCTCGACAGTTGATTGTAAAGTGTTTTCCTGAACTCTAGCAATGCAAAGAACAACCCCAGCAAACAAGGTGGCCTTGGTGTTTACAGCAGCTCTACAAATCTCGGACAAGATGACTGGTTCAAAACAAGAAGTCTTGGGTATATAGGTTTTATTTAATTAGACTCTTGTTAATATGCCAATATTGAAAACATCATTTTAAACACCTCTTGAATCGGTATTTGCGCTAAAGTACTTCAGAACACCAGTTGCGAACAACCCTACAAACAGGGTGCCTAGGGTGTTTCTGAACTGTAGTGGCCATACCCGATTATTTTTGAAAATTCATTTTGGTTGGTCAAGATCTCCAGAATACTTTTCTTGAATTTCAAAATTGCTATTTTTCTGGAGAGAATAGTTCTTGAAAATATTATGGAGATTTGCGAAAATAGGTTTGGGAGATTTGCCAAATCAAAAGATTCCTATGACTATATTTTCGGATTTGGTAAAAGCTGAAAATCTCTTTAAACCTCTTCACGGCTATGGGAAGATAAGGGTTATCTTTTAAGATAACAAAATCCCTTATATTTTGGGATAAATTCATCATTAGCCGTTGGAGAATATATTTTGTTTGCAAATCATTTTCCATACTTAGCTGATTCTTTGGTTTTTGACCGTTGGACCTTGTGTTTAAAAACCGCAGCTTTTCTCTCCCATAGAGAAGCGAAGAAGCAGATAGAAAAAACTCAGATTGAAAAAGAGAAGTAACACAGCTTTCTGAAAAATCTGGAAAAAATCAGGAAACTCGGTTTTCACATTAAAATTCTTGAGTTTCATTCTGAAAAGCAAAACCGTGACAAGCTGTGTTTGATTTAAGTTTTCAAACCATTGGCATAATAGGATCTTCATTGTACCTTACATCTGCTTAGTGAGAAGCACCCCCTGTAAGGTGTTTGTAACCCTGATCTTAGATCAGAAAAGTGAGTGAGTGTGTCCTAGTCGTGTGGACTTGGACGTGTCTAATCTTGCGAAGGTTGGACGTGGTGTAACCTGTCTTTGGGAAGAAGGTTACGTGGTTGCAAGTTGTAACAAGGTGTGTTACATTTGTAACGTGTGAAGCCCGTTAGTGAAAGTGGTTAAATCCTACACGAGGTAGGTCGTGGTTTTTCACACCTCAGTTGGGCTAGAGGTGTTTTCCACGTAAAAATTGTGTGTGCTTTATTTTCCGCATTTATCTTGGTGATTTTCGCATCTGCAATATTTGAGAACACCCCGTGCAAACAAGCTATCAGGGTGTTTGTCATTTGAGAACAACCTCTGTGAGGGTGTTTGTTATTTACAACGCGAAAATCAGACACCACAATTCACCCCCCTCTTGTGGTGGTATACTCACGAACTCAACACTCAATTAACACATGATTTTCAAATAAAAAAATGCAAGAACTTAAAATTTTCTATGCCCTTACCTTATGATTTGTGTCTAAGTTAACTAAATGACATGATTAGTGATTTTGAACATTTGTCATGATTTATTAAAAAAACCTAGAAATAGTATTTAAGAATGCATTACAGTATTTAACTAAACAACAAAAACTATTACGTTGATTCAACCATCCATTATAGTATCGAATGTGTGTCATGATTAAAAATATATAGAAATAGTATTCAATCATGTATCATAATTTCTAGCTAAACAATGGAAATACTCAAGCATGCATTATACTTTCTAATAGAACAATGTAAACAGAAAATTACATTAATTCAAACATGCATGTAGTATTGAATGTTTACGATGATTTTAAAGAAAAAAACTGAAAATTACATTTTTTAATGTTCGTGGCATATTTGAAGGTGAATTCAATAAGTTAAACTTGTTCTAAAGACTTTATAAATTTGGATAAACTTTTTAATATTAAACTCATCCCATATGTCATTCATGCAATTTGATCTTACTGCTAGGGTTCCTAACCTAGCAAAATCTCCCCAACACCCCCTCCATATTGTTCTAAACCCTAACTTGACCACCTCACTCAATTTCCAAAATAGCAAGACTTTTAAAGATATGAAGGACTACACTCACATCTCTGTATATAAAAAACAAAGTCAAATTTTATGGTTTCTTTTATATATCTTAATAGTAACATTTGTCAATTATGAAAATCATATTATAATTTGTAGTATAGAAATAAAATTATTTAATTAATGATAAATAGGTCACCCAATGATTTAGATACATGTGAAATAGTTTGCATTGTTGCTTCCATTAAAAATTTGCAAACACCAAGCAAGAGGATCAAATTATTAGAATTTTTCTTTTAAAAAAGAAAAAACCCATAAATGAACAGCATAAGTAAAACATGAAGGAACCTAAACATAAATATAATATAATATAATATAATATAAGCAAAAAAATTTTAACCTAAGTTATAAATTAGACGCAAATAATTAAGAATATAAACAAATTAAACCAAATACCAGCACTATTAACCAAGCTTGACAAAAACTACACTTAAAAGAGTGAGATTATGAATCGTAGCAAGAGATCAGTGATGGCGTTAATTAGTGAAAGATTAAATATCGAGAAAACAAAATTAAGGCACATATAGGAGGGAATTACAACAAAAAAGTACAAAAATTTCAATCAAATACAATTAAGAATTTTGAAACTACTAATTACAAAAAGACGAGGTCACTTGCAAACTAATTAAGAAATTAATACAAATAAATATGTGAGGAAGGGAACGATAATTTATTATATATCTGGAAGTGAGGTAAAAAAAATCACTTTGATACACATGAACAATGTGTAAGACGGCATAATTGTTTTCACCTATGAGAAATATTCTAATGTATAATTTTATAGGAGTAGGAATTGCTTGACTATTTATACTAACATTGAATATTCAAGAATGATTTTTTTTATATCGAAATTCCATAGTTATTAGTTACTAACTACTTCATAATTCATTACTCCATAAATCTTTCTTTCAGGGGGGGAAAAAGTCACTCCATAATCTTTATTTCTATCATTACGAAATTATACTTCCTGAGATTATACTTTCCTAGGATAATTTTCTTAGTTGTTAATGATTTTTTTTCCACCATTATGTAATTATACTTGTTGAGATTATACTTTCCTAGGATCATTTTTGTCGTCGTTAATGATTTCCTCTATTACTATGTGACAAATTTAAAATTATAAATTAATTTTTTCTACAATCTAGTGGTTGTGATAAAGAGAGAGAATGAATTCAAAAGGTTTAAGAAGGATATTTTTTTTATAATTTTGATAGTCAGTAATTACTCCATAATTCTTCACTTTTAGAAAAAAATACTCCATATTCTTTCTTTCCATAATTATGGAATTATATTTCATGAAATAATACTTTCTTACGATTATTTCCTTATTGCTATGTGAGAGATTTGAAAATTAGAAAGTAATCATTTTCAACAATCCGATGGCTGTGATGAGGAGAGAGAATAAATCCAAGAGTTCAAAATCTCTAATTAATGAGAATGTAAGAAAATTTCACATCATCAGAACATTGCTTTTATTATATAGTATAAATATATATATATATATATATATATATATATATATATATATATATATATATATATATATATAATATATATATATATATATATATATATATATATATATATGTGTGTGTGTGTGCGCGTGTGTGTGTGTGTGTGTGTGTGTGTGTGTGTGTGTATAATAGCAATCTCTACAAAACTCTAGAACGGTGCAACGAGAGTGACTTACAGGATTTGGTGTAATCTTAACCATAAAAATTATTTGCGCATTACGTCTAAGCCGTCGATTTTAAAGTTAAGATATCTTTTTATTTTATTCAAAAAATTCCCCATGATTTTGGATGTACATGATAAAAGATAGATAATAATCCAATTACCTAGAAAAAAAATTAGGAAATTATATTTATTCATTAAATCTACACCGTAGATTTTAGTTTTAGAAAACCACCTTATCTAAGTAAAATACCCATTAAAATTTTTTTAAAATACTCATAATTTCGGTTATATTTGATAAAGGATACATGATAATTCCATTATCTAACAAAATTCAAGCAGTTAAAAAAAGTGATAACTATTGGAAAAACCTAAAATGCTAGTGACAACAGCAGTGATTTACGGGATTTGATCTAATCTTAGCCATAAAAATTAGTCACCTATTAAATATAAGCCCTTGATTTTGTATCTAATCTGTCTATCTATCTACACTATATTAATAACAATATTTGAAAAACCCTAAAATATTAACAGCAGAGTGATTTGTGGGACTTGTATAAATCTAGCCACAAATATTATCAACTCATTAAATCTAAACCCTTAATTTTAAAGTTCAAAAAAAATAGTTTGTAACTGCTATCTATCTCCAAGCAAAATACTGATTTATTTTATTTATTTTTAAAAACAAAACTCTAAACACAATTTCACGTCTAAAATAGATTAACACAAGAAAAATGGACAAATTAATTTGTATTAATTTCAAAAGATATGAGTACCATCTCTGTGTATTTGTTACAAGTAAATAAATAAAAGTCCTCTTATTTGATCTCCAATACGTATTTAAAAGAGGATAGATTGACTTGAACATAGGTCAAGTTAATTGATTTGACTTCCTTTAAATGGACTTCAATGAGTTTGATCCTGAGAGAGAGCCTAAGAGCTTGATCTCAATCAAGAAGAGTTTTCTCTGATCTTCGATGATAGACGACACTTACTTTGATTGTGCTTGTTATCTTCCTCTAGATAATTAACCCTTTGATTCTCCAGAATGTTATTAGAGTAAATGAATTTTTGACCCACTCTTTAGGAGGTAGTAGTGCTCTATTTATAGGGAAAGAATCCCCCTCGATCCCCTTACTAGGGTTTGCGACTTATTTGCCTTCTTGGACCATTGATTGGGCCTTTGACTTATTAGTCCATTTGATTGTCGATTTAATAGTTAATTTAACTGTTGACTTGGTAGTCGTTTGAGTCATGACTTGGTAGTCGATTCAATCCAATTTATTTAAATAAATTAAATAGGTTAATCTAAAACAATTAATTTATATTAATTTCTAATTATGACACTTTTCATTATTTTGTTAGTGCTTACAAATTGCCCCATTGAGCATTGGCGCGTCCACGACCTTGCGGTGTTGGATGCGGTCGAATCTCGAACTTATTAGTAATTGGCAACATGTTTGCGACTTGTTTTGTTGTATTATCAAGGTCAATGTTCTTGACTTGGTTGGGTAGCTCAAAATTATAATCTTATGATTTCATTTAGGACTGTAAAATTTAACATCCTGATTCTAATTGTTGGCTATTTAATAAAAGACAAGTAGGCTTGAAGATAACCAACCCAACTCAAAAGACGAATCCCTAATATTTCAACTTGGGCCCAAAAAATTTTGTATTAGATTTTTCGCCGCATTAATCTGTGTTGACATTAACCTAGGTATATAAAATACCTAGATTGCAAGGTGAGAAAATGCATCGCCACCACAAATTGACTGCAAAAGGGATCCATTATTTATTTTGTTGCCTTTTTTTTGGCTTAAGTATTACAATTTGGATGGGATCTTCATCGTCATTGAGAAACCAAACACGCAGACTTACAAGCCACATTGCCTAATCATTGTTACCGTCTCAAAATGATCATTCATGTATACCAATTAATCCAAGGAGCTGCTTACAACATTGCGACAACCCTCTTTCTCCTTTCATTATTGCTTTTCTTTTTGCCTTTGTCATTCGGGACATTCTTTGGCTCTTTTTTGTGTGTGTATTGGTGTGTGTGCACGCTTAGCCTTCAAATTAAGAAATACGTCAACGCTGGGTTCAAGATTTTCTGCAAGGAGTACATTACTAATTAATAATCCATAAATCTCTTACTCTTGTGGATTCCCTTTTTGAATATGAAATTGACTTGACTTTCGATTGACCTTTGTCTCATCCACTTGGGTACATCAACGGCTTGATCTTGAATCTTTTCAAAGCGAACATTTCCAAAGGGGAGAATTCTTCAAAGGTGAATTCAATTTAATTATTGGTTAACTTTTAAATGTCTAATTCTTTTGGATACATCAATAGGTTAAGCTAGAATCCTCCTAAATGAATTTCCTCAAAAGCGAAAATTCTTCAGAGGTGAATTTGATTTAATCATCGGTTAACCTTTGAATGTCTAACCCTTTTAGGTACATTAATGGGTTAACCTTGAATCCTCTTAAGGTGAACTTTCTCAAATGCGAAAATCCTCCATATACGAATTTGACTTGATTATCGATTAACCTTTGAATATCTAACCCTTTTGGGTGCATAACTGGGTTAACCTTAAATCCTCCTAAGTTGAACTTCTTCAAAGGCGAAAATTCCTCAAAGGCAAATTTGCATAATCATTGGCTAACATTTGAATGTCTAACCCTTCTGGGTATGTCAACGGATTAACCTTAGATCCTCCTAATGAGATCTGCGTCGCCTATGTGACCAACTTGAAGAAGGCTATACCGCACATGTCAAGCAACTATACAATTTTTTTTTCCTTCATGCTTTTACAGCTTTGTCATTGGAAATGTTGGACGCTTAAAGCTTTGGACTAAATGGATTGTTTTATCTATGACTTGCCACAAGCAATATGAAAAAAAAAAATTTTTTTCTTCAACATGTCCACCTTGAGTGATTTTCCCTGTTTTTCTCACCTTTAGATGACTTGCCCATGTGAGTCTGCCTCGGGTAACTTCCCCTATTATAAAGATGGAGATCACGTTGTTGTCTTCACCAACTTGAAGGAGGGGCGCACGTCGGCAACATGAAGGAGGAGGTTATGGTGTTGTTTCTACCAACTTAAGAGGGGAGCCTTGCATTGCCAATATGAAGGAGGACGTTATGGCATCATCACTACCAACTTGAAGGAAAAGGCATGTGTTGTTGTTGATGCTAACTCGAAATAGGAGGTGGATATTTTGAACAAGGAGGCTTTAGCGCCATTATCACCAAGTCAAAGGAAGAGACATATATCACCATTGCCCCCAATTTGACTGAGTCCTAAGAATCTGCAACACTTTTATGAGAATTTAAAGTCCACTTACATTATATGAGAGTCTGCTCAATGACTTGAGAATCAGTAACTTTGATGATTTGGGAGTCTTGAACTTTGAAAACTCAGGAGTCCTTTTAGTGACTTGGGAGTCAATGATTTGGTTGACTTAGAAGTCGTAAACTTTAAAGACTTGAGAGTTTTTAAGTTTGATAGCTTGAAGCTAAGAACTTTCTTGATTTTAGAGTCTTGAACTTTGATGACTTAATAGTCTTTTAATTTTGATGTCTAGAGAGACTTCAACTTTGATGACTTGAGAGTCTACTTAGTGACTCGAGAGTCAGTAATTTTATAGACTTAGGAGTATTGAAGAAACAACTTTGGAATATTAAAAGATCGACTTGGAAGTCCACGAGATTTGGTGACTTGGGAGTTTGCTAACATTGACTTGGGAGTCTGCTAATATTGACTTGGGAGTCTTCACAATTTGATGACTTTGGAGTCTTGAATTTACTGACTTAATAATCTCTTATTTTGGTGTCTTTGACTTTGAAGACTTGGGAGTCCTTATCTTCGGTGGCTAGGAGTCTTTAATTTTGATGACTTGTGATTCTTGAACTTCAAAGACTTAGTTGTCTTTAATTTTGATGGCTTGAGAGTCCTTATCTTGGTTGACTTGTGAATATTGAACTTAGGAGACTTAAGAGTCTCGATTTTGATGACTTATGATTTTGATGTCTTGAGGGTCTTTATCTTTGATGACTTATGAGTCATTGAATTCACTTCAAAGTTTGTAAGTTTATTGACATGATAGTCTTTAGGTAACTTGGAAGTCTCTAATTTTGATAGCTTAAGCATCTTGCAGGTGACTTGATAGTCTATACTGACTTGAGAGTCTAGAAGGTGGGACTTTGAAATCTTAAGGAGGACTTGAGAGTCAAAATTATTTTGCGACTTGGGAGTCTTTAAGATTGACTTGAAGTCAACTTGACAATTTGAAAGTTTTTAGCTATGTATTGCAAGCATACAATTACTTGACTTAGGAGTCTTTAACTTGAGAGGTTTGGGACTCTTAAACTTTGAAGAATTGGGAAATTTGCAACGGTGACTTGAAATTTTGCCCCCTAAACACCAATTTTGGGTCGCCTTTCTGCCAAAGCATTTCATAATATGATCTTGATAGATGGTCAATTAGATTCTTCGGTGTCTTCTTTGTCTAACATGATTTTTCCTTCGTTTGCAAGTTGGATGACTTGCCTCTTGAATGCCTTGAACTTCTCTATAGGATGACTGATGATCCTGTGATACTTATGGTATTCAAGATCATTAATTCTTCTAATTTCTTCAGGATGCATCGACTTTAGGAGTTCTATAAGTCCTTTCTCAAGAACTTTGTCAAGCATTTTTGGTACATCAAACTCAGAATAAGAATATTTATTCTTTTCAGAGTCTCTTAGCATGGAGCTTCTATTTCTTGATGATGCTATTGATTCACCATCATGGAGCTGCCTTCCATAGTAGGTGATTGTAAGTTCCATATCATGAGCTCGTGTAGCCAATTCTTAGAAAGTCTTAGGCTTGTTTACCTACAATGCGCATAAGATATTTCACTGCATTCCTTGAGCACACATCTCAACAGTAGAAGATTCAGGTAAGTGATCCTTGCACTTCAAAGAGAGAACAGACCAACGATTGATATAGTCTATGGTTGGCTCTTCATCCCATTAACTAGTGTTAGTCAACTCACTTATGATGATCATACGACATCTGCTATAGAAGCGATTCAAGAATTCATTTTCCATGTACCTACAGCTATCAATGGATGTAGAAGCAAGGTCTGCGCACAAGTCAAATCCAAGACGTTTAAGAGATTGCACGAATTGCTTCATTAAGAGGTTGCCACCTGTGTCAGCATTATTGCAAGTCTCAATGAAGTGTACTATATGCTGACTCGGGTTCCCTTTGCCATCAAATGGATGAAATTTTAGAGGTTGGAATCCTTGAGGCATCCGCAGTGCATCAATCCTTTTCGTATAAGCCTTGTTGTAGTTATGAGTTCTACGAGAACCTCCTTCTAGATGGGCTTTTACCGCATCAGCTATCAAGTTTTAAATTTGCTCAATTGATATTAAATTTAAGGTTGAATCGTTCTTTGGATTGCATTCATCGTCAATCTCCTTGTTGTGATTAGACTCATTAGCAGAATCTTCACCACCTAATTCTTTGTTTGAGACTTCAGATGACTGCTTTTCTACCTTTTTTTTCAAATTAGCAATTTGCTTAATTCAAGCATCCTTTTCTTTGCTCTCCTTAGAGAATCTTTCCAGAGTTGTCCTGATATTTGCCAATTTTCCTCTAAGTTGATAGCCTCTGTCACCATGACTGACATGAAGATAGTGTCAGAGGATTCAACTTCAACTTGTGAGACAGGTGAATACCTTGGAGATGTTGGTGAAGAATCGCTACTACTAGAGTCATGATCCTCCTCATTGAAAGGTTAGATGACATTATTTGTATAGGCTTGAATCCACAGGGTAGAGTCTTCCTCATATTGAAGACAGTAAAAGGTTTTAGCTTCA
The DNA here is from genome assembly GCA_029747015.1 of Carnegiea gigantea. Taxonomy (NCBI): domain Eukaryota; kingdom Viridiplantae; phylum Streptophyta; class Magnoliopsida; order Caryophyllales; family Cactaceae; genus Carnegiea; species Carnegiea gigantea. Next base: position 438,127 of record JAKOGI010000240.1, on the reverse strand, counting down.
AATTAGGGAGAAAAGCAGTTTGATCGACTTCATCAGCAGGCAAATTAGAGCAAAATTTTTGAATTTTGTATGACTGTAAAGTCGGAGTCACAACTTGTTGTTTTGGGGTGATGGAGGCAGTAATTTTGGTCATGCTCCTATTTATCACTCTAGTGCTTCCATTACTAGATGTAATACTAGCCTTTGCACATCCTTCAGATGTAGATCCGGTAGTTTACTTCTTCGTAGATTGAAAGATGGCATTTTCGTGAGCCATTTCTTCTTCAAAGGAGTGTAGAACTTGTTTGCTTGGAGAAAGATATGAGAGGCAGGGAGGTTCCACTGGGCATGCAAAAAAATTATAAATACAAATTTCGTATCTAAAATAAATTAAGATAAGAAATATGGACAAATTAATTTATATTAATTTCAAAAGATATGGGTACAATCTCTGTATATTTATTACATATAAATAAATTAAACTCCTCTTATTCAATCTCCAATATGTATCTGAAAGAGCGCCAATTGACTTGAATATCGATTAAGTTAATGGACTTGACTTCCTTTGAATGAAATTCAATGAGTTTGATCTTGAGAGATTGCCTAAGAGGGTTGATCTGAATCAAGAAGAGTTTTATTTGATCTTCGATGGTAGACGACACGTGCTTTGATTGTGCTTGCTGTCTTCCTCTAGATAATTAACCTTTTGAGTCTCCATAATGCCTTCAGAGTAAATGAATTTTTGTCCCCCTCTATATGAGGGAGTAGTGCTCTATTTATAGGGAAAGAATCCCCCTCTCCTTATTAGGGTTTGCGATTTGTTCGCCTTTTTGGGCCTTTAATTTGTTAGTCGATTTGACTGATAATTTAATAGTCAATTTGACCGTTGATTTGATAGTCATTTGAATCAATTCAACCCAATTTATTCAAATAAACTAAATTAATTAAATGGGCTAACCCAAAATAATTAATTTATATTAATTTTCTGATATAACACTTTTCATTATTTTTTTAGTGCCTACAAAAATTTAGGGGAGTTAACTACCTACTCCCCATATTTTCAATTACGTGTGATATATGAATGCTAGGGCTTTAGGTGCTTTCGGCTGTTGATTTTGTGCACGTCTCTTTCTCTCATCAAAGTGCGCACCCACACACATACACACACGCACTCTTTCTCTAGTAAATTGATTGATTCCTTCAATTTATTTTGGAAATCGCTTCTCTAATATTCTTTCTTTCCTAATTTTCTTTGATATCCAATCTTTAATTATTTGCTGGATGAATTTTTAAAACTCTTTTGGCTAATTTGTTTGGGGATTTGTGTGATACATAGGTGCAAGAAAAACAGGAAAACACAAGCAATGCTCATAAAGCAATGGAGGTGTATGTTATCAAGGTTTTGGATTTTTTTTAACTTCTTTTTATTTTTTAAGGTGTAAGAATGACAAATATGTTTATCAAAAAGTTTGTATTTTCAGTTAAACAAAAATATAGAGGTTGGAGTATAACAATATTGTCAAAATTTAATTCCTAAATACAGAATAGCAATGGAATAGGATATATGTGCACCAATAAGAGTATAATTGAACAAACTATTTGAAGTGGTTATTTAATCAAAGTAATTTAGGAAGCCTAAATTCCACCATTGATGAAGAACTTTAAGTTTGTTAATTATTTAATCCATTACTGAAAATTAGTGATGAAGAATTAATTCCAAATACCTTTATTGTACTAGTTTGATATTGTGCAAAAAAGTCATGAGGAAAGACAGCAAGATGTATGCATTTTTTTAGGTGGATTAATTTTTTTCTCAATTATATTATTTCATACACTTTAGTTAAAAATATAGTATATTTATTGCATATTATAACTCCTATTTTGTTATTGTTTTCTTTTATATTTCCTTATAGAACATTAATCCTTCTTTAGGTCCTATTACGCCTCTTTTTTCTACCATAGTTTCTTTATGTACTTTGATACTAGCTGTATATCCTTATTGGACAGTAGTTAAAGATATTAAGCACTTTCAAAGTACTTAACTCGGAATTTTAGGAGAGCAGGATTTGACTGAGAAGGGGGGCAATTTCATTTTTTAATTTTTTTATTTGTTCAGATTTTGTTTCGCAATAAATGGTTTGCGATTTTGGTTCATGCTTTTTATTTTTATTTTGCATTTATATTTAGATATCAAACTTCCCCTTGATAAGTGGTTTGTAATTGATATTACTATTGTTCCTCAGTGTTTCACCCTTTGCAAAACTAACAAGATTTTCTCCAGTGAAGATGTCTGTTATCACATGGATTGTAACTTCCAAGAGGATGCAGTAATGTGTTGCTAATTTATTTAGCTTAATTCAAAATGTCATTGCATGATTGTGACGATTACTTTGATTAATTGTTTATTGTCTCCCTTGATGATTTTTATATGCCTTTGAAACTCGGTTCGGGGAATGCAATGTAATTGTGCAACATAAGAAATAAACAGCCATGAAATTTACTGTTGTTTTTGGGTTAGATTTGAATGTCTTGTAACACTACCATTCTTTGAAGATATTACAAAGGGGATGCTAATTAACAAGATGGGGGAAGTAAAGCAACTCATTAGAAGAAACAAATGGGTTGTTTAGTATAGTGCAGCGGAGCTCGAACCTTTTCTATGCTTATATCTAGGTGAGGGTCTTCAATATACGTTGTATTTTTAGATTCATAGTTTTTTAATGGGTCATCAAAGGGGGTATTAGATGTTAGATACATTATAGTGTAAAATTTGTAATCCATAAAGGTTGATGTATAATGCATAAACGTAGGAGTTCAAGGAGGAAATGACTTTGTTTTGAAAGAGATTTGAATATCTAATTATTCTCGAAGGTGGTGTCATCTAATGCAAAGAAATTGGTATTCTTCGTTTATAACTTAACGAAACTATTTTATATGTGAGTGATACATGATCCTAACTGTCTCACGCTATGTGCTGATTATATCATGAATCAAGACCTATTTTTAATTGGTTAGTTTTCGCAGGTATAATCCACTTTACAATTGAACTTAGGGAGATTTGAGACTTCTAAACGTAGGGGGGAAGGATTTGATTCATCAATTAAAGTTTCCATTGATTGAAAAGCCAAATTTGCTAATTATATGATCAAGTAAATTAGACAATGCTTTATCTTAACATTCATAAAATATTTATCAGACAAATGATTTTACAAAATGAATACTCTATAGTTTTTAAATTAAAATTTAATTTAAAAGATAATCAATGCATTGCACGGGTCTATACTAGCGTACATATATATATATATATATATATATATATATATATATATATATATATATATATCTGTGTTTGTGTGTATATATATATATGTGTGTGTATATATATATATATATATATATATATATATATATATATATATATGTATATGTACACACACACACACACACACATATACATGCATACATACATACATATACATATATATATACACACACACACACACACACACACACAAAGAGAGAGAGGGGGGTTAGGTAGAGGAAGAGAGATAAAAAGAGAGCAAATATATATTTGATCATAGTGTAAATGATACAAAAAGTACGACAGCTGTATAACCATAAACAAATTGTCATCAATTAAGTTCAAAAATAACTCGTGTTTAACCACATAATGAAAAGTACGAAATTCAATTCAACATGCCTATAAACTATGCACCCCCTACCTAAAAGTTGAGTTTGTTAGAAATACACACATGTAAGATTGAAACTAAACAGAACAAATGAGATGGTATAGAACTCCATAATTTCAATTGAACACTTCACGAACCCAAATGTGATATTCGATTTTGTGGCATATTGCCCTTGGTTTCAACTTAAAATCACCAAACCCATACATTAGGGTTAAGTACAACAAACAACGCCACTAACAGAAAAAAACTTTCAAAAAGATTACCACATGTAATATCTATTAGCCTTCATAACTATGTACTCCTGCTCAACAACCATTATGTAAGATACTTACCCTTAGGTTTGTCATTTTAGTAAATCCCCTTATTTTGAAAAAAATTCGGCAGAGTTATGCCTAAAACTTGGCTACTTTTCTTTTACAACATATCATAAATACAACAAGAAACTATTTACAATCTCAATGGTCACATGTCAGAGTAAATCAACTCAATAGGCCACACACCTGGAGTATCCAAAACAAACCCAACCCATTACCATGAATAAATCCAAGAAATCAAACAAGCCATGATAGGGCATTTCAATGCATAACGCAAATCAAATAACTCATTAGCATAAAAATATGTAAATTTAAAGTTTTTAAACTAAACTTACAATGTTTACATTTTGTAGTCTCTCAATAACACCTTGTCAACTATTTATGGATCAACTTTGTAATCGCATGTGTTCAATACCTATTGTAATTATGTTCAACTTGTAAACATGTGATCGAATCTAGCATATTAAAATTGAGAAGACATGAAAGATAAGACCATATTTACCATGCCTGCAAGATAACAAAGGATCAAAAGCTTCTTTTCACCACAAGCATACTTTCTATTGAATCATGATTCTTTTTCAGCACCTTTTCTATTATTTTCATCACTTCATAAGCCAACTAGCAAAATTTATGTATGTTTATAAGGATTTGCATAGAACATGAATGGTGGAGAATATTTTTTTTAAAAAAAAAAGGCATACTGGATATACTATATTTGACTTTGGTCGTTTGGAATTTTTTTGCTCAGTGAACTTCTTGTTCATTCCCATGATGGTCCTCTAACAAAGAAAATAAATAAAGACTTGATAATCATATACGCAACTAACATATCATTTGTAATGACAAACGTCATATTTTAAAAATACGTTTTGATTTGAAGTGCCATCTTAAATTGAAGTGTCAGCTAAAGTAGGAGTCGCTCCACCAGGAGTAGGTCTACCATCACCATTAACAAGTTACTAACGAGTAGGAGTCCCTCCACAAGGAGTAAGATGTCCGATTTTTATGGGATGATTTGATGGCTTTGATAAATACTATGGGATAAAAATCTAAAATTATTATTATATTATAAAGAATGTATTAAAATATATAATTTGTACATACCTGGATATTTTTTGATGGTTGTGGTTGTTTACTAGGCTCTACTTTGATATGCTTTGACAAACTTGACCCTCTTTGAATATCGTTCACTGCATACCCATAAAAAAAATTTTATTGATAGATAACACTATAATGTAACTAAGCCAATAGACCTTTTACTTCCTTTTAAAAAAAAAAAAAAAAACTACACCATTACATGCCTGCCTAATGCATGCGAGATTGAAAGGGCATCTCCAGACATGCGTGACTCGTAGCTTCTCTCATCACATGGTGTATGATTGACCAAGTTTTGTAGTGAACCAATACTCTACACATAATCCATGTACATTAGATAAGAAATAAGCAAAACTTCTCAAATTAAACACATATTTTGAAGTGATACGTACTGATTCAGGTTGAGAGTTTGTAGCTTGGGCAGCAACTTTAGCAGTCAAGATATCAATTTGATTCTGCATGGTTATCATTTTGTTGAGAACTTTCACTAACAGATTTACTCTTCTGATGCTTAGCCCACAAATCTTTTGTAGTAACAACCACTACCGAACCCAATAACCTGTTCATGACTTTCATCACCTATTAGCTTACGATGGACACTTTTCTCCACCTTTAAGGTTTCTTCTGAGAACCTAACTTTAGAAGATTGAGTTTTTTCTTTAATCATAGTCATCGCCGATTCCTTGCAAATGAAACAAAATGGGAAGCTTAGATCACATATAAATTAGTACAATAAGATTAAATAAATTGGTTAGTGTCATTGAAAAAGATATAATGTTCAAAAACAATAACGGGAGAGTGATGGCTAGAAGTTCCCGTTATATTACCACAAACTTTGTGGTAACAAGCTCATGAAAAGTTTTATTCTTTATTGTGTGAGTCTCAATAAACCACTCAATTGGCCTAGATTACCTGTTATGTTCCCTCTCCTAAAACCATGATGCCAGTGCGTTTGTAACTTATTAATAGAAAATTTTATAGTGTGAAAGATGGTCATAAGAAAATCACAAAAACTTATAATAAATACAAATTTGTCCTGCTTACATGCATAAATTTGAGATCTAATTGTGTGAGTATGCAAAAGCTTCCTCCTAGCTCTTTTGCCAATTTCAGAATATTGCGAAACATATAGATGTCACATTAGAAAGCAAAAGTTTACTAAGGTGGTTGTATTCAAACAATAAATTAGAAATATAAACATAATTGGCAATCAATAATTACTCTTACTTTAAACTTATTAGAAAAGCAAAGATCCACAAATCTAAACTGCATTGGATCGCCAATTCCTTTAGGACGAGTAATCTCGTTCTCTTTTGTAGACTCAGGTAATGGCAACGCATACAATTGCTCCTTAGTAGTATCTTTCTTAATATATTTCACCCTCAATGATCATTTGTAACCCCTTAACCTCTTCCCAATAGAACTCAAAACCTTGGAATCAACCATTACATTCGATGGTAGCATGAACTTCTTCTGCAATCTAGGGAAAAGAATTACAAAGATAAGCAAAACTGCAAATTTATATATCATATATCATTATCTAATATAACTCACCGGCATATATGTTACAACTCGATCCTTAACGACTCCAGGAACTAAACGCCACTCTTTATAGTGTATGGGACATAATTCAAGCTGCCTAGCCACATCTGCAAGAAATCTATTAAACACACTTCCTGCCTTTTTCGCTAGTTGCAAGAACTTATTTGATGGAACCAGAATCTTCTTAGGAGCATCTAAACTCTGCACAGTTTTGACATTGATTCTCCCTCTAAGTTTGATGATGTTGCCTTCTCCATCTATGTTGAAAAATGAAATAATTAATTAAACAAGCATGACATTAAATACTCCAAAATTCCTGAAATGAATCATTCAAAACTTTTGACTACTAAGGATAGTTACCTATAACCAATACCTCTTCATCATCATTGAACCCTTCTAGTATATCAACAAGATCTAGATCAAAATACATTTGAGCCACATTATCCTCATCGTTGACATGATCATCATTAATATCCTCATCAGTCCCTAAGTCTAAAGTCAAGTGCTCAGGGGTTGCTTCTTCATTTTGTACAGAGTTCAAATACTCTTCGTAAGAGCGCCTAGAACGAAACATGATTGCAAACTATCTTTTACACCTGAATAAGAAACACACGCATTAGGCAGCAAAAGAGGTCAAAGAAAATCTATAACAAAAAGAAAAGTAGCTTAGGTATACTTTTTGTGAAGTGAATAACTTGGCCTATATATATATATATATATATATATATATATATATATATATATATATATATATATATATATATATATATATATATATATATATATATATATATATATATATATATATATATTTGCAAAATAAAACAATCATATACAACTCTAAACAAATATTTGTTTCCAATCTACCAAGAAACAAAGTCATTCATAACAAAATTTGATAATAACAAAGGGATAAAATGTCTTCTAAACAAAAGAAAAAAAGAAACCAACAAAGCATTTCAATCTTTCATAAATCTAAAACATAAGCTATTTAACCAACTTGGTTTCAAGAACCCTTATTCAACTGTAGACCAATTGACTAGGTCTCCATATCCATCCTCATTACAAATGTTAAGAGGCATGTATTAGGGGTAAAGTTCTTCATCTACTTGTAATGATTGTAAATGGTAAGTATCCCTTGGTTTTACCCTAATGACATGCTCCCATACCTTCTTATCTTCTACATAAAATAGTTATTGTGCCTGAGATGAAAAAAATATATGGATCATCATTTAAAGCCTCTCCTTCATGTATCTTATGTGAGAAAATTTAAAAGAGTGAAACCTCTTTAATCCTTCTTTGGATCCCGTGAATTCACAATCACCTAATCACATCGAACTAATACCACTTTACACTCAGAATAATAGTCTAATTCAATGATATCAACAATTTTTCCATAACATGTTTTGCTGTCAGCTTTCACGATAACCCTGAAGTTTTGAGTTTTCTTTGACTCATCTCTCTTTCGAGTGTGAAAGCGATATCCACTGGTGACAAATGCATTCATTCTCTTAACAATTAGGTAAAGACCATCAGCCACAGCTCTAAAGGATCTTGATTCAGGCTCATCAACCTCCATATTTGGCACCTAGTTACACATAGAAAAAATAAGAATAAATTGCTTTTTGGTCCCTTGAGGTTTGGTGAAATGGTTTTCTGATACCACGATTTTAGAAAAATATTTATGGGACTACGTAATTTAGCGCAAATGGTTTCTGGAGCACAAAACTTTGGGTTATCTGATTTCTAGGTCACAAATATTTATTTTTAGGTCCCTGAAGGGCTTTAAATGCAAATACTTCAAAGTATTAGGCTTTTTTGCAAAGCTAGACTTATATTTATGTTCGGACTTCTTATAATACTTTGATGGTACTAGTTACCACAACCTACTCCTTATATCTCAAATATTATATTTTCTGTGATTAACGACCTACCATGCTTAGCAAAATAATTAAAACTTACTTAGAGAGTTTCGATCATTACCTGAACTTAGTTGATGCTGGACTTCGCCATTTCTCTAGCTTTCGGTTTATAGAGATTGTTAATCTCAACGCTACCTTCCTTAGATCAGGTACAGTACAGATCCGTTTCGTTTTCTACCTTGGACCGTAGTCACTAATCATGTTTTTAATATTTTTCAAGGATAGTGGAACTTTAATCAAGAAATTATAACATTTAAGACATAAGGTTCAGCTGAATAATGTTCCCTACTGAGAAGCTTCTTTTATTGAACGCTTAAAAGTGAAAATATTGCAATGGAAAGCTTGGAGAGGAACTTAAACTAAGATCATTAGAGATGCTTGCTTATAGAGAAATAGAAAATCCCGACTTCTCTTTTGCTCAAGAACGCTCAAATGACTATGTTCCTTCTCAGCACTCGACCTCTCCTTTTATAGAGGGGATGGGGCTACATAGGATGCCCTAAAGGTTATAGTACATACTGATTTTTCATATGACTACAGTACACACTGACGGCTATAATACACTGCTTAATTTTACAAACCTAATACTTGTTAAAATAGTATAATAATGGAACAACCACTTTTCAGAACTTTTAATGATGACAAGACTAGTCATCATAATTGAGATTCTACATGCCTTCATCTCCAATTATATTTTTCAGACCATCATTATCTAGATAATCATCAGAATCTTCATCTAATCGAAGATGCTCTAGGTCCTATTTCTCAAATAACTCAAGAAGATATTCCTTTTTTTTTTTTTCTGATAAGAATTTTCCAGCTCGAACATCAAAGAGATAATCAAAAACATCTTCTGAAGTCACTCCTTTCACTTTTATATACCTGCTAAACTCATTATGATAAGCAAAAGTAGCATTCTTGCAATGCATTAGTGTTTTTCCATGTTCAATTAATCTCCAACTCTGTTGATAAATGTTGAACAATTCAATGGCTCTTGCCAACGCTGGATCCGTAACTAATTCTCAACGTTCTGGATTCCATTCTTATCATTGATCTTCGGGGTCATCGAAATCAACTATCTGAATAAGATAATGAACTAGCTTGGCTTTTTCATTTTCATACTCGATTAGTGCACAACATACCTCCACATATAGACATCTATTATTTGGGATTTTTGCTCGATCATCAGGAGATGTAAAAATCTAATGGATCTTGTTGAACATGCATTATTGGAATTTAGTTAGTGTTGAGAAAAATGAAAACTTCAGATCTGGGAACTCCATAAAGTAAACTACCATTCTATACTCCCAGGCTTTCATGACGGGGTCATTTGGAGAGATTGAATTTGCTGGGCAACTAATACCACCAACTCTAGACCTATGAGAAAAGTAGATTGTGGTACTACAAGACTCCCAAATATTATAGGAATGGTTATGATAATAGTCGATGTAGGCTGCATGCCACTCATTAAACCATTTTTCTTAAACATAAGGACTTATTTTTTCTTGGATATCATGAGGACATCTAAGGTAATTAACTTGTAACTTTAGAAAAGAAAATCTTTAGGCTATTAGGTAGGTAGAAGATAGTAAACCAAAGGGTGATCTACTTTTTATATGGAATTTCAAATTATCAATAAGAACTTTACTAGGAGGAGAAATCTGTTCAAGTAGGAATGACATTTCATTATGGATTTTCTCCTTTTCCGGCAAGAGGTCGGCTTCAATGATTACCATTGGCGAGTTCTCGAGTTAAACTATCTGCCAGGGAGCTCTTCGATCCATGTATATGTTCAATAGTGAAGAAAAACTGATTAAGCCATAATTGCTAATGCAGAAGTCGCCCCTGCGCTTGCATATTTGATAATTATTTTTCACAAACCAAGCATTCCTTTATAATCAGTTCGAATAGGAAAAGATTTTAGGCTAAAAGGATTAAGAACTTTTCAATTCCCCTTATGACTGCAAGGATTTCTTTTTCCATCATGGGAGATAGTTGCATTTTACCTTATTAAACCTTGTACTATAATATTTGCAGAGTTTTTCTCCTTCTTTGATTTTGAATATCGCACTCCAATGCTCATCGCTGGCATCTGTCTCAAGAACTAAATTATCTCCTTCATTAGGCAAATTAAGAACAGGAACATTTTTATTCATCTTTTTGAAGTTTTGAGCAATCTTTGTATCATTAATTATCCATGTCCAATTTACTCCTTTCTTGAGCTTCTGCTGCAATGGTTTTCTCAGTTTAGTTAAATCTTTAATGAAGTCTGAAGCATGGGTAAGGCATCCTAGAAACCTTTCTAATTGCTTTCTATCTTCATTTTTTTAAGGAAAATTTTTTATTTTTTTTCAAAATATGATTTTATAAGATTATCTGTCTAGCCTTTATCTCCAGACCTAAACATTCAATTTCTTGTTCAACATAAATGCCCTTGTTCTTACCAAGTATAATACCATGATCAATGCAACTTTGGGTGACAACTAAGACATCATCTTTGTGTTGTTCTATGGTTTTAAAAAAGATAATGATATCATCAATGTAAACTAAACAACAGTAATTGAGATCTTTGAAGATGTTATCTATTCTTCTTTGAAATATTTGAAATGTATTTTTAAGACCAAACGGCATTACTATCCATTCATAATGTCCTTATGGGGGACTAAATGTAGTTAAAGGAATACTTTTCTCATCCATTTTTATCTGCCAATAACTGCTTTTGCAATCCATTTTTGAGAACTAAGAAACTCCTTGAATTCTATTGAAAAGGGCAGTTATGTTAGGAATATAGTAACTATCAAAGATAGTATTATCATTAAGCTTTTATAATTGATTACCATCTTTGCTTTTTCTCTTTTTTCTTCTGCATGATTTTTTATCATGAAAGCGGGACTGGTGTGAGGACTCTTGCTGTTTCTGATTAATCCTTTATGTAAAAGTTCTTTGATTTGTGTATCAAATTCTTGGATATCTTGGTATCAAATTCTTGGATAGTCCCTAATGCATGCTAATTAATAAAAGAAAAGAAGATGTTGAAAGCGAATTAAAAACTTCCCGAAAAAATATTAAGTTGCCTCCCAATCAGCGCCTTTGTTTACAGTTATTGGCTCAACGTCATGAAGCTAATGGATCCTCTAGTTGGATCTCCTCCACTAAGCATACATGATCCTTTTACTTTCAAACACCTCAAATGTATGTTCCTTTTTGTTTTCGATCATGCGACCATTTCTTAATCTCATAAACTAAAACAAACTATAAAAATAAAATACTAGAGCTAAAACAAAACAATAAAAGTACTAAAATTAAATAGAAGTAAACTAATGATCTTATTTTCTTTTCCCGACAACGGCACCAAAATTTGTATATCTTATCGTAGAGCTACAAATTAAATCATTACTTTGATTTATAAATAATATTTATAGCATAGGAAAGTAGAGATCATGAGGAAAGATTATGTCAAAAAGCTAGTTTAATTCTAAATGATTTTGCTACTCTAATTTATTATAACTTCTCTTTGTATTTCTAAAATAAATCAAAGTTAATAAATAAAAATCTGGAAAAATACTTAATATTGCTCCTACATATTCTAAATTTAATTCTAGAAATAAAACAGTAAATAGTTATGCTAAATATTCTGAACATAAAACAAAAATAATAACACAATATTCAACTAAAAATTAAAACAGAAAACAAGAAGCAGAAAATTAATATTAAAAATTACAAAAAGTAATCCAAATTAATATTCTGACTTTGTAACTCCAAAATTATATGTAATTAATTTCAGAAAAATTAAAACAGAAAATTAACTCCAGAAAATGAAATAGAAAATTAAATCTAAAACTAGAGAAAAAAATAAACTGCACTAATATAAATATGAAATTAAATAACAAAATTACCTAGATTTAAATTTTCTGGACTTAAGAAAACCCTAAAAACATAAAATAAAAATTAAAAACGTAATTTTCAGATCTATTAAAATAAAAACCTGCACATATTCAATTCACGAAATAATTCTGAAAAATTATTAAATAATTTCCAAAAATTTTGAAATTAAATAGAGTCAGAATAGGACACTATATAAACCCTAAAATGGATTAAAACATGAAAAAACACAAAAGAAACTATTTTTAACCTAATTTCTAACTAACTGAGAAATAAATCGCAAAATAGAATATAAATTAAATCTGAAAATTATAATCACACTAAAAATCAAAATCTAACTAATCTAATACCACCAAGACACTCTTACAGACTACTCTTTTGGGGGGGGTAAATGAACTTTATGTTAAAGCTTATAAATTTAAGAATTAAAATTGACAAACTAACCAAATTAATTAAAAGGCAACAAATAATTATCAAAGATACCAAATTTATAAAAAATACTTAGCATATTCTATATCTACCATGCAAATTAATGTTTATCATCAACACACAAATCCATTTATTCATGAGTTAGACTATAGAAGACAACCACCAGCAGATCTTCTCCGTTTTTTCTTATATTATAGTTTATTTAGGTCCAACCCTAATATAAACCCTATTAGTGTTGATAACCCTTATACCAGTGTAATAATTTAATCAAACTAGAGCATTATGTATTAGAAAAATGTCATCTAACACCTTGTAATTAATTTACCAGCAAATTGATTTAACAAATATCTATAACGATTATCTAATTAAAAGAGATGGACTTAAGCCATCGATGATTAATTAGGGTGATACTAATGCCTAAAAGACTAAAATTTTTACATATTAAAATCCTTTAAACTATCATATAAATTTGTATTAAACTAACTAGCATGTATTCTAATTAATATAACACAAATATCATAAACAATAGATATTAATCGTTATAAAACCATGAATAAAAATCAACTAGACAATAAAGCATGAAACTTGTTTCAAAATAATTAATTTAGCATGGTTTCAAATAGATTATACTAAGTACAAGGGAATTACTCACGCATATTATAAATAAAATCCCAAAAATTAACCAAAGATTTCATGCTCAACGCTAAACTAAACTTAAAAAAATAGAAATAAAAAAAAGAGCAATAGTTTAATATTACGTGATGACTTTGATGGTGATGATCTCTTAGCGTGAAGGCTTGAGAAGAAGATTAGGCGTGGGGTGTGGCGGTGATTATAATATTTAGGATGATGATGATATTAAGTGAGAAAAGGGAGGATGTGAGATGAAGAAGTGGAGTCCCGTTAGGGATGAGTAGAGAAGAGGGTCTTTATAATATTAGCTATTAGAGTTTTCTTCTTTAAACTCCTTCTCTTCAAGTCTTCTGGTTTCTCTTCAACTAGGAGTAATAATTTTGTGACCCTAGCCCAAATAAATCATTATAGAAATAATATTTTTTCATAAATCATTATTTTTAGACCGACTTGATAGTTTAGCGTGTAAAATTCGAACTTCGACGTCTTCTCTTCTCCTCCTTATTTTATTAACGCTTAATCTGAAAAATATATAAAATAAAGTAAATTAGATGAAATAATATTATTAAAATTATGCATGATTTTTTGCTTAACACTTTGTCTACCTCAATTTCATCTCGAGAAATAATGTATCCTAAGACTATACCCTTTTTAACCATGAAGTGATATTTCTCCCAGTTCAAAGTTAAATTTTTTCTCCCTATATCTCTTCAACACCTTTCTCAGATTAGACAAGCAATCATCAAAAGAAGATCCAAACACAGAAAAGTCATCCATGAAAATTTCCATACATTGCTCAACTAGATCTGAGAAAATAAAAATCATGCATCTTTGAAAGGTTGCAGGGGTATTGCATAGTCCAAACGGTATTCTTCTAAAGGCATATGTCCCAAATAGACAGGTAAAAGTAATCTTCTCCTGATCCTCAAGAGCAGTAGAGATCTGGTATAACTGAAATATCCATCTAAAAAGTAATAGAAGGAATGTCCAGCCAGCCTCTCTAGCATTTGATCTAAGAAGGAAAGGGAAAAATGGTCTTTCCTAATGGCAACATTTAATTTACTATAATCTATATCCACACGCCACCCAAATTCAACTCGAGTAGGGACTAACTCGTTCTTATCATTTCTAATAACAGTAATGCCGGTCTTTTTAGGAACAACTTAAACAAGACTAACTCACTCACTATCAGAAATAGGATAAATAATCCCATGGTCTAACTATTTCAACACTTCCTTCTTAACTATTTCCTACAAAGTGGGATTCAAACGCCTTTGGCGGTCACGGTAGGGCTTAGTATTGTTTTCTAAATGAATTTTATGTTGTACAATAGAAGGACTAATACTCTTAATATCCCCTAAAGTGCATCCTGGAGCTTCCTTGTTCTCTCTAAGCAAAGAAATCAGTTTGTCCTCGTGGTCTCGGTCCAAATCAGAAGCAATAATAACAGGTAAGGATTCATCAAGTCCTAGAAATGCATACTTAAGAGAATTAGGAAGGGATTTCAATTTAAAAGCAACATGGGAAATAGATTCAGCAGCAGATTTAAAAACAGCGATGAGCAAACAATCAGTAGTAAAGTACAAGTTATCAAACTCAAACACATCATATTCAGGCTCATCATAAATGGCTCATACTCAGTAGCAAATACATCATCAAAAGTATCATCGAATACAGAATTTCCTACCCAGTTAAGAATAGAAGATTTCATATCATCAAATCTACCAGGCTGTCTTTGCATGTTAAAGATGTTCAATTCCACAGTCATATTGCCAAAAGACAGTTTTATCATACCATTCCTGTAATTAATGAGGGCGATGGCCGTGACCAAGAAAGGACATCCTAGAACACAAGAACTTGATTAGTCAAGTTGGACATCTTCTCAGTTTCAATCACAACAAAGTCCACTGGGTAAATAAATTCCCCCACTCTAATCAGCACATCCTTGACTATCCCCCTGGGTACCCTAGTCGATCTATCAGCTAGTTGAATGACCATCTTAGTAGATTTCAGCTCATCTAACTCTAACTTCTCGTACTCAGTAAAGGGTATCAAGTTAACGCTAGCCCCTAGCTCAAGCAATGCTCTGTGAATGAGTTGATCCCCTATGACTATAGACACTGTAGGGCAACCGGGGTCTTTATACTTTACTGGGATCTGAGAAAGGATAGAATTAGCACCTGAAGTCAAGAAAGTCTTCTTAGGTACACCAGTTGCATAAGGAGGCATCTGCTGAATAGCATCGAGCTAGGGAATGTTGATCTTTACTTAAGAGAAGGTCTCTCTTATCTTCTCAATATGATCTTGATCTTTTCTTTTTAGCCTATGGGTAAAAGAAGGTAAAGGCATCTGGATTTTCTCAGAAGAAGAAGGAAAGAAAGAATCCTTAGAAGGTGAAGAACTTACCGAGTCAGATAAGTCTTTCTCTTTAAGCTCCTTTTTCTTAGAAGGTGACTTGGGAGAGGAAGGACTATTTAAAGTATTGGAGACACCATCAATAGCATCCCTTGACTGACTGGATAAACCAGTGATGTACCTCTCAAGGGTTAAGCTTAATTCAATTCAAGAGTGAAAGCTTAAACCAAGAAAGATTACAATTAAGGAAGAAAGATACAAACTAAATCAGTCCTTGGATACAGATTTTACCACAAAAGATTAATATAGTAAATACTAAACTCTCACTTAGATACAGATTTCACCACTAAGCTTAAGTTTAGGATCCTTAAACTTAATTAGGATATAGATTTCACTATCCAATCAAGGCTTAAGACTCACTTGATCACAACTCTAATTGGCCTAATTAGAGATAAACAAGTAGAGAATTCAGGTAACAACACTAAGGAGTTTCAAACTCAACTTTAGATATCACTTGATCATCACTTCAGTACAAAAGGAATGGCTAGGCTACTTATAATGGCACATCTAAGGCTTTCCTTACTCATTAGGTAATCATTAGGACATTACTTAATGGTTAGGAAACTTACTAAGTATGCTAGCTTATCTAAATTACATAGTTTGTTGCTAAACTATGCTAAAGCATGAGCAAAAGCTTAATTGCATAGCAAAATGGCTATCTAAGCTTTTTCCTTAATGTTTCTAGGCTGCTTGGTCAGATTTTCCTCCCTTGGAAGGACTTCGTTCACGGCTGCCACATCAAAAGATCACAGCTTGTACATGTCCGCCACTTCATGTCATAGTGTCTGAGTAATAACTTGCCAGATGGCTTCTTTTCCTTACTCCACGTGGCTGTTTCTTCATGGATGAGTCACTAGGTGACTAAGCTCAAGCAACCAGCCAAGAACATACTCACCTTGGTGGAGGAAAACCCACCTAAGAGGGAAAAACTCCTTTGCTAAGAAATCGACTGATGGGTGGCGCATGGAGCTCAGTCTTTACTGCTATTGGGCCCCTACATTTTAATGACTAATCTGTGGTTTTCTTCAATGAGGGGAAACCTCACGATGTCTAGAAACTCCCTTTTTGAAAATCATGATTTGGATATCATTAAGTACCTTAATCATCCATATCTTTCTAGTCATGCACTTTAAGACACCTGCTGGGTAGTTTGATAAAATCAGCTAAACTGGACCCCTTAACGTGGTCTTCTAGCTTTGTGCTTAACATAATAAATAAACTAGACATTCTAAATGAACTAACAAAAAAATAATTACATAATTTGGATGTCGTTTGAACTATGAAAGAATAAAAAAACTACCAGGTACAAACTATCCCAAAATTGTAGCCTGGGCAGTTTGACTTTAAGAGCTAAGTTGAATTATCAAACGAAGTCCAAATAAGCTGAAACTTGTTTTTTAAAAGCTAACTTCTTGTACTTTAAATGCATTGTAAATTAATTGACTTAAACCTCAAAGAGGCCTAAGTAATTAAGCTCACAAACCTGCGTATGCTGTTGGAATTAATTCGATAACTAGCTCCTGTTAAACTTGTAAAAATCTGATTGGTTCTCTAGACATTTGATGACTAATTTGGATTCTCCTGACTACCTTGGATCTCTAAATTAGTGTTCCTTGAGCGATTTACATCAACCAGACTCTGGAGGAGAAGAGGGAGAAGAATTTTGGAAGAATTGGTGAGGATACCTGCAAAGTTCATTATGATTTCTCACTTGGTTATTAACCTCTCAATCAAAACGGAGAGATATAACCACATTCACTTCCCTCACATGCTCATTCGGATTACCAAAAGAAGGGGAGGCGTGACCCTTAGGGTTCACCTCAGGTTGACTCGGGAAAGTACCTAGTTCCCTAGAAAATGATGCTAACTGGAAAAACTGTTCGGTCATTATTCTCATCATTCTTTCATGTTAGCATTAATCATTCTCTCCACAATGTTATTGATTCTCCTGTCCAATTTATCAATATCAGTATAACTAGGAGGAGGTTGAACTTGGGCTATAGGACGTGGAGGTCTAAGTGCATTAGGCATACCTGAAAAAGCTGGTCTCTGAAAGAAGTTTGAAGGATGAGAGATGGGTTGGGAGTTGTTTCTAGGAAACATCCCAGGTTGAGCATTAGGAACCGTAGCATTTGGTCTACTATTCCATGAAACGTTAGGGTGATTCCTTCACCCTGGGTTGTAATAAGGGGAGAAGGGGTCATTCTTCGCTTGCTTTTATTCAGTTGCTAACTGATGAGCAAAATAAGAACAAGCACTTAAAGAATGATCTAGGGCCTAGCAATGAGAACAGGACACTGTAGATGTCTGAGATAACTGGGACATCTGGGGAGATAATCCCTTCAACATGTTTTCTAAAACAGCAATCTTAGACTCTAAGTGACTTACATCAGAAACAGAATGCAACCCACCCCTTACAAACCTGGAACTCATGCTGTCATCAAGAGCGGTTTTCCACTGCATGGTTTTCTTAGCCAAGTCCTCTAAAAACCCCCAAGCAGCTGTAGGGTTCTTAGAAAGAAAGTCACCCTGATACATGGACTCTACCACGGTCCTAGTCTGTTGGTCAAGTCCTTCATGTACAATTTGGCACAAGCGTGCTTGGTCTAAACTATGATGGGGATATTGGGCCAACAAAGTTTTAAACCTATCAAAATATTTTTAAAATGATTCCTATTAAGTTGCACAAATTGATTAATTTTATTCCTCAACTTAACAGTCTTAACATTAGGAAAATATTTTCTTAAGAACAATCTTATAAAATCATTCCAAGAAGTAATAGAATTAGTAGCCGAGCCATATATCCAACGTTTAGCAGAATCTTTCAAAGCAAAAGGAATCAATTTCATTCCCACAACATCAATGGGAATATTAGGGAAATGCATCATAGAACAAATTTCTTTGAATTCCCCCAAAAATAAATAAGCAGCCTCTAAATCTGTGAATTTAGGGAGCATCTGAGTATAATAAGGTTTTAATTCGAAGGTCACATTTGGTGCAAGATTAGACATAACAAAGTATGATGGTAAAGCAGTTCTAGGAGGATAGAAAATATTACTCAAAATCCTTTATTGTACCATATTCCCTAACTCAAGCTTAGGTTCAGATTCAAGTTCTAAGTCAGGGTCGGGCTCACTCCTAACGAGTCTTTTATTTTCAGGGTGTCTAACCCAACTAGTCATGTAAACCCCACACCTTCAGCAAAAAGTCCTATTTTTAGCCTTTTTTTTCCCTTGCTATTTTTTTTGGATTTTTGAATTTTCTAATTTTTTCTTCTTTTTTTCTTTTTCCCTAGGTACAAAATGAAAAAAAAATGTTACTTAGCCTCAAAGACAAATTACAAACAAGAGATAGCCAAATCAAAAAGCTAATCAAAGATAAGACACATCCCAACAAAAACTAAATTCAAATTATAATTCTAAACCTTAATCAACAAAAACTATAAATTAATTCTAAGTTGTTTGTTTTTAGAGTTTTTCAATCAAACCTTTCTTCTTTTTTTTTTTTTTTTGAAGTTTCAAGTTTTTCTAAATTTTTATGAGTTTTTGGATTTTTTTCAATAAATAAACTAAATATATCACGCCTGATAACGAATAAATAAAGTAAGTCAAAGCATAAGCAACTAGGAAGAACAAAACTAAGAAAAAGAAAAGTGCTCAAACTGAGGGAAACATAAACTTGCCACTTTGTTTTTGGAGTTCTTAAATCTTTCAAATTTTTTTTTTTGTGTTTTTCAAGTTTTTCAAATTTTTTTTCAATTTTAGGCTTTTCTCATTTTTTTCGATTTTTGAATAATTCAAGCAATGTACTAAATCAAGTCACAATTTAATAACGTAATAAAGCAGTCTTAATACCAAAGTAGCTACGAAAGGAAAATGCGACCTAATCTAATGCCATCATCCCCGGCAACGGCGCCAAAAACTTATTAGGATAATTTCGAGTGATAAATGAAGTGCCACAAGCCTGCAGCTTTCGCTATAGCACTTGAGGGTCGTTTCCACAGGGACAATGGAAGATATTTAGGTCACTAGTCAAACTAGGGAAGTAAGCTAATCTAACGCGATTCTAAACTAATATTAAAGCTATAACAACTAAAACAATTGATTACAAATAGATCTAAACTAACATCACATAATACCAAATCCAATCAAACTAAAGTCATTCTAGTGCTACTCAAGAACTTTCAAGCAATTGGGATTCGAAATTTCATCATTGAACACTTAGAAACACTCCACCAGTAATTTCATTATTTGAAATTTCAAGTAAGACAAAATTTCTAGAACACTCAAGAACACCCAAAACTTCACCTTTGAAAATCAACAACCCACATCCCTAAAGCCGAAATAAAGGCACTAAACAGGGGAGAGGAAAATAGGAGATCAAACATGACTGACATCCATTATCATCATCAATCAATCCTAAAGCAACGAGCATCCAAAACCAAAATCACTCATTCTAAATTACTAGGAACATGCTATTTTAATCATTATCAATCAAACCTAAAGGCACGAAAACAAATCTCAGAGTATAATCGAATAAAAATCATCTAACGTTAACCACAATATCAACTCACACAATCGAAAAGCTCATACAAATTTCCTAACCCAAAATCTGCTCTACCAACATCAAAACTTCGTTGATTCAACTAAGCCAAGATAACCAGAAAATGAGCACAGATGGTTCGAATTCTCAGCTATCTTCTATAAAGCATAAATGAAGTTTTAGGATTCAAACCCAAAGCATGTCTTGGGGCAGAACAGCAAAGCAGGGCCTTGAACTGAGGGGAAGAACGAGATTTTAGCCAATAAAATCAGAACCAAGCTTTTCCCATCGCCAATAATGGTGAAAACCCAATAACCGTGTTTAACAAAATAAAAACAAGGGAGGGGTTATGATCGAAATTAAGCAAAACCAATATCCAAATCTTACCAAAACAACCCAAAAACTATGAATTACAACTGGAAAACTCGAAATAGTAGTGTAATTACATAAAATTGGAAACCAAAATCCAAACTAACATCAAACCCTAATTGAATTTCTAAAACCCCAAATCTAAAAATTCAAAACTCATATGAAATTGCAGCTTAAAAACTCAAAAATTAAACTATTTGAACCGTAAAAATCTTCTAACCTTTTCTCTAGAGCTGGTATCCTTCAATTTATATAGCTTCCCTTCTCCTCTCATCCATTGATTCACGCCTGAGTTATACGATGGGATGGTGATGGTGCTGGCTGCTGCGCTGGCGTCTTTAGCATGAATCCGGTGGTGTGAGGATGGTGGATTGTGTTGGTACTTTGTGATTTGTTGAAAAGAGAGATGAGAGTTAGAGAGAGAGAGCAAAGATGATGAGAATGAAGATGGAGAAGCAACAGGGGAGGGGTGCCGGGTTTCTGATTACCCAAGAGGAGAGAGAAGGAGAAATGGGGGGGTTATAGATGTCACGTGCCTAGCACGTGGGCAGCTAGGGGATTTTTCAATTTTATTTATTTTTTTCTTCTTTTTTCTCTCACTTTGGGCTAAATAAGATAATGGACTTAAGGATTGGGTCGGATTTGAGTAATCTGGCCCACTGCTTTATTTCCGATATTTTTCATCTTTTTTTCGCATTTTTTCCACATTTATTCGATACCTACAGAACAAAATAAAATCAAATAAAAACCTAAAAACAACAATTATAACGAGCATAAATCAGGTATAAAAGTATCATAAAAATAACATATTTTTGACACGAAAATGAATTACCTTACCTATCGATTTGCTTATCACTACTTGTCTGAGGAGGTTGGAATATTGAGGTGAGCCTCTCCCTATTGATTCTTGATTAATGACCGTGCTCGAGGACAAGCAAGGGATAAGTATAGGAGAGCTGATAAACCTCTATTTTTACTATTTTGATTCTCCGATTTCGCTAATATCTTCCACATATTTCCTGGAATTGGTGAAAAATTTGGTAAGAGTTGCTCGTTTTTGCTCACAATTATCTTAGATCAATTCTCCTTCTTTGTAGATATGTTGGTCCTAAATGGAAGAATTTCAGCACTTATCAGATCAAAAGTTAGCGAGGAGTAATGTTACATGAAGGAACGACATTCGAGGATCAATTGGAAGGGTCGAAGGCTTGAAAAATTAAAGAGCAGGCATCTGTATGGCAGTCGTGCATGTAAGCATGGCTGTGGAAGTTGGAATTAAAGTCAGAAAAGTGCACGACCGGGTGTGCAAATCAATCATGGCCATGCGCTGGAGGCAGAAACAATCCTGCAGAAGTGTCGACCGACCGTGCATCCCCTGATTAATCAAGACTTAATTCTTTTTTTCAGGGGAGTTAGAGGCTTAACTGGGTTTTTATTTTGAGAGAGCACTAAGAAGGTGGTGGTTAGGCTTTCTGGTAAATACTTTTGCACATTAAATTGGACATGATTCGAGAGTTTGACTTCCTTGTTCTAATTGTGAATTGTCAAATTCAATTGATTGAAGTATTTTTCTCTTCCCTTCTCTTTGCGATTTTCATCAAAGTTTGTACCTTTAAACATGTTTTATGGTTCTTTGTTTGCAATTGTGGTTATTATGATGTTTAGCGACTAAATTCCCTATCTTAGACTGGATTAGCCCCTATTATGCGACCTGGGATCATGTTCTAGGTTGTTGTGAATGAATGCTCATGTTTATGATTGAATTCTCACTTAGTACGCCATTTGTTCGATAAATTGCCTGATAGAGGCATATTCATGTTCTTAATTAGGATTTAGGAGATCAACGAAAGTTAAATCCTCTACTTAGAGCTACTTTGTGAGCGATTGATTTCTTAACATGAAAATAGTTAGGGCTTCAATTGGGAATTGTGGGTTACTCAATCCTACAGCTTTGTTGACTCTAGCTTCATGAAAATAAATAACTAGGATTAATTAGCCAGTCTAATAACCTTCGAAAGTAGGCATAGACGCGTTTCACTTTGTAATCATTCCATTTCAGTCATTTGCGTAGGTAGGTTTGCATGATCTAGATCAAATTCCAAAGAGTATAATATAGTGTTAAATCCCAATCTAGGATCTTTGTTTTTATTGAATTAATAGTTTTAGTAGTGTTCAGTTCCCATCGATCTGAATCTATTTTGCCTGAATTGAATGTTAAAGTCAATCTTGTGGGTAGAACCAAATTCTCTATGGAATATAACCCATACTTGCTGTTGCTAACTACTATTGTCATCGTGCACTTGTGGCAAGGTTTTAACTTAACAATCTGCATCTTCATTCTCGGCTTGACAAAAAGGACAAAGAGGATCAATATTCACATCCCTTTTAAACATGGTTCCTTTCGTAGGAAGTGATGCATGAAAGAATTACCATGTAACTAAACTGAAAGTAATAAATAAGAAAAATAATATCATTCAACTAACAGAATTTAAATCTAATATAAATGTGATGGAATCTATGAATTCAATAGTTGTTGACAAATAAATCAGCAATTATGAATTGTGGTGCTTTAGGAGATGGTATATGTCTTACCATAGGATGTACACTCTTAGCCAGAAATTATTATATTATATCATTAGAAGTTACCAGATTTTCAATAGTTAAAAATAATTATGAATTGTGGAGCTTTAGGATTCGTCGGTTATGCCAACGAATATAATTGATATCCTAATCGGAGTAACCCTATCCACGGAAACGTCTTATACACATAAATTTATAATAGTGAAAATTTATGAGTAAAAAGGTTCTTTCACACAATGTATAAGTAATAACACCCTTATAAATATTCAATCACACCATTATTTTTGAATTTAATAACTAATAGCAAAATGAGAAACATATTGCTACAGGACATTTCTTAAATGTTGTCTTAGCTTCAAAATTATATTATGATGTATTAAATTGAAAGAAAAATAGTATGAATAAATAGTGAAAATGTGCATCACTTATAAATTGTGTGAAATCACCTTATTAACCATGAATTTTCACAATTATAAAATTATGCATCTAATACTTTCTCAGGGATAAGGTTGATCCAAGTAGGGTGTCATTTATATTCGTTGACATAGCCGACGAATACTTAAACTTCACAAGTCATAAGCAATTGTAACTATTAAAAAATTAGTGGCTTTTAATCATATAACATATTAATTTTGACTAAGACTAGACCCTTACGGAGAGTGTTTCAATAAGACATATGCAAGCACCTGAGATGATATTATAATTTTTAAATCAAAATAAGGCGTTAATAAGTTTCTTGTGGCAAGATATTTCTCATTTTGCTTAAAAACAGGAACACAAACAAGATATCTAAGTAGATTTTAAAACTAAGAGGGAGAGAGCACTCAGTAGCAATCACAAGGATGTAACCATTGTAAGGGTGTTGTGGTGATGTTTGTCTCAACTTCTACCAGTTGTTATATCGTCTACCCGGTTGTACAAATATAATTGTACAATCGGGCCCACAAAGAAAACCGTCAGATTTCAGCTCACTAAAAATACCCTATAGCTCACTAAAATATGTTTTTATGTATCCAGTTTCGCTCACTAAAAATAATGTATAGCTCACTAAAATATTTTAGTGAGTTGAGACACAGTTTTGGTGAGCTAATACGTACTTTTAG
Organism: Carnegiea gigantea; assembly: GCA_029747015.1. Classification (NCBI taxonomy): domain Eukaryota; kingdom Viridiplantae; phylum Streptophyta; class Magnoliopsida; order Caryophyllales; family Cactaceae; genus Carnegiea; species Carnegiea gigantea. Next base: position 413,633 of record JAKOGI010000240.1, on the reverse strand, counting down.
TAAGCAGACATACTGAAACTAATGTATCTTATGTACCAAAGTTTCACTTAGTAAAAATACTATATAGCTTATTAAATGTGCTATTGTACTAAAAAAATGTTATTATGAATCTGAAACTTACTAAACTGTATTCTAGTTGTCTATATTTTTTTAGTGAGCTATGATATTTATTTATTGAGTTGTTATATCATACAACTAATTGTACAGAAGAAGTTGTACAATCGAATTTCAGCTCACTAAAAATGTATAGCTCACTACAATATTTAGTGAGTTGAGATACAGATTTAGTGAGCTAATACATACTTTTAGTGAGCGGATAGATCAAACCTATGTATCTTATGTACCCCATGTTTCACTTAGTAAAAGTACTATATAACTTATTAAAATGTGCTATTGTACTAAAAAAGTGTTATTGTTCATCTGAAACTCACTAAATTATATTCTAGTTGTCTATATTTTTTTAGTGAGTTATGGCATATATTTAGTAAGCTATGGCATATATTTAGTGAGTTTGACTATTTTTAATTAATTCACTACATTTCTATTATACTTACAAAATATAATACAAACGCCCTTATGTCATAGTAAAAAATGATTGAGCTGTAATATAACTCAAGAACTTCACAATATTATTTGCTGACTATCTATAGTATTCTTTTTAGTAAGCTATGCCATTTATTTAGTGAGCCATGATAGATATTTGATGAGCTATAAAATGTAGTGCAAGGCAACATATTTTTTTTATAGTGAGCTATACTGATAGTGAGCTATTGTTTACCTGTTAGGTACAAGATTAATTATAGTGATTATATTTGGTGAGTAGAGAACTGATTTATGATTGCTGAATATAAGCTCAATACAAGTGAACTAAATGTATTTCTTTAATGAGCCAACGATTATATTTAGTGAGCACATAACTTATATTGGTGAGCTGTTGTTTCTCATATGTACATAGCAACAATGAAAACATCATCTGGAAAAACAACAGTAACATTTATGATGAGCTATAATGCAACATCAGTGAGTACACAGGTAAATCCTAATGAGCCAAACGTTTCTTTTAGTGAGTAAAAAACTGATCTGCAGCACAGGGCAACATATTTTTTATAGTGAGCTAAATGTATACCTCTCGTGAGCCAACGACTATATTTAGTGACCATATAACTGTATCGTTTCTCGTATGTCACAAACCAAAATTTACATGAAACAAATGCAATCCAGTTCGAAAATCTTGAAATTAACTCATTAAAACGTAAAACTAACAAACACAACTTCCAATCCCGAAAACAAAAATAGAGATCGAAAAAACGCTATCAAACTTGATGAACGATTCTGTTTGATGAAAATTCAACATCAGTAGCGACGTTAAGATCAAACCCAACCATTCAATAATTGCTGAACACTAAAGCAATCGAAACAGCGAAGAGTAATCGAACAAATGGAGAGAATGAAAACCGCGATTTCAAAAAATTGAGGAGCATGAATTTTTTTATTAAAATCAGTCAGGACTCAGCAGTTGGAGGACTCAAAACTCCTGTTGGTGGGCCCGGGTGGTCAATTGAGTTATCCAACCGGTTGTACGTAATAATTTGCGAACTTCTACAAAAGAGATGAGGGTTCAAATCTCACTAGAGACATAGAAGAACTCCTGTTTTGTTATCCCCTCCCCCATTTCATGCCTTGTCGCACTTTAGTGTCCCCAAGAGATGTGAGGTCCTTAATGGACAGGTTTATCAACATAAAAGAATAAAATACAATAAAATAAAATAAAGGAAGTAACGCAAGGATGTATATTAGATTCATTAAAATCCTTCTGATTAATAGAACAGTTCGTCTTTCATAGGATTTTATCCAATTCACAAGGGTTGAGAGTGCCTATCCTACTGTTCATACATATACTCTTGCACATGTTTAAATTCACAAAGCGTGCCATTGTGTATGTCCTAGTGTTGTACGCACTATGGGCATCTACTGTTTTTTTGGCTGTTAAACTAACTTGGATATGGGATTCGGTGCATATCCAACTCATTATTTTGTCCATCCCTAGCTGTAATTCATCAATGGATAGCTTCATACAAAACCTGGATTGATATGCTTCTGTGCTGGTCGAAAGATCTTTTAGCTCCTCAGGGCAAATAAAACTATTAATTATGCATCTGTAAATAGTGGCTCCTCCAGATTGATGCCACAGCTTGTACCATCTTCTCTTGTGATGCTTGGTGGGCTGTTTCTTGGTTCAAGTTCTATTTTCTTCTTCATCTCTTCCGCTTTACCCCACAAAACAGCGTATAGGCCAATGATCGCTCCCACGGCACCCAGTAAACTGAGTGTATGAAGTTTAAATATGATAATTAATCACCAATGTATATGCATGAGCCAAAAAAAAAAAAAAAAAAAAAAGATTTGCAAGTAAATAAATAACTCCTAAAATTTAGGATTTAAATTCCACTCGGTAAAAGACTATGGCTCCTTTTGCATGTCTGGCTTATTTGATCCCATCCCCCTTTATACATCCCTCGATCTTGTCACGAATTTCTTCTCTTCTTAGGCTCAATAGATGACTTGATTGACTAGCTACCCCCATCGCAAAACAAAATAGTGAAAGGATATCAGAATTAATTAATCTCTAACTTACGTCCCAATGTAGACTCCTTCGTGGAAAATTATAGAGGCGAAGAAGGTGGTGAGAACAGTACTTAGAGGACTAAATGCTGCAGTGAAAAGAGGACCTCTCCGCAAGATACACCAACACAGGATGAAGCTTTGAATACCAACTGAAAATATTCCCTATCAATGAAATTATAGGCAGAGTAACACACAAGTTATGAACATCCCAAGGCTCATAAAATCAGAAAGTCGTATAGTATATTAAAGAGCTTGTTAAACACTTCAATGAAGCCAAAAGTACGCGCAGGCTTCACCCTTACAATCTCCTAGATCTATAATAAACGTTTCGTTTACCTGCATGCATGCATGCTTTTACGTGAAAGGATGTAAGGCATTAGTGAGATCAGAGTGTCATTTAATGAAACTGGGAGTTTTCTACTTAATTTCATTTTAGCTCTTCAGACAGGGGATGTCAGGTCGGGGAAAAAGTAGTGATAAAAACCAGACCTATTGTTGCCCACACGATTCACTTATGAAGGGCCATGCTAATGCTGTCGCTCTAGGGGATGAAGTATAGCTCGTACATACCGAAAATAAGCATGCTCCAACTTCAACATTGGAATTCAAAGCCCATGCTTTAAGATCATGTTCCGAGAACAGAGCAACCATTCCGGTTTGTAGCATTGATAGGAAACACATCCAAGCAGAGAGAGATAGGTAATCAGGATAACGTTTTAAAATCGGTACCTGTTATATGTGTAGGAAGGGAAAGAAAAAAAAACACCCCAAAAAGGTGAGAAATTAGTTGTCACAAACTATATAATGAAAAGGCAATCACATATAGGTCCTGTTTGGCAAACAGCTATTAGCTGTTAGCTGTTGGTATTAGCTGTTAACTGTTAGCTATTTGAGTTAGCTGTTTGTATTAGGTATTTAAATTAGCTGTTTGTTGAAAAACTGTTTGATAAAATTAGCTGTTTCTGATAAAGTTGTGAGACAAAAAGCCAATTTTTCAAAAAGCTCTTCCGAAAAGCTCATAGGATTAGCTTTTTTAAATTAGTTTTTTGGAACCAAAAAACTTTTCTAAAAAACTCTTTCACCAAACACCGAGATTAGCGTTTTTAGTTGATCAAATAGCTACGTTTCATCAAAAAAGCTCTTTTTAATCAAAAAATTTTTCAAAAAACTGTTTGACTAATACCCCCATAATTATATATAATTTATGTACATAATAGGCGACGATAAAAAGTCTTGCGGCATGACCAAAAAAGCATCTTTATTGACTTAAAGTGATATACTATTGGATTTACAATCACTAGTTATAAATAGTGCACTCAATTATTAGCTGTAAGTTTGGGTATGAATCGATTATGCCAATAGAGACAGATTACGCCCTTTGTGTTGGCCAAACAAGTTTCATTTTATAATTGCAAAACGTTGCGAATAATGAATTAAAGTGAAATTATAAAGTTTATGAGTAGTGAAAGGATTTTTACCATCCAAACCCACCAGTTTATCAATTTAGTGCATAATTCAATAGTTGTTAGGCCAATATAATACTCTTTTTTCATGTCTTACAACAAGATATTTACCATTTTCAATATATGAGATACCTGTAGAATCAGACATAAGGAATTACAACAAACGCTTGCCAAGAGAAGCAGACAGCCAATCAACCAGCTCTGACTCCCCAATAATTGAGTCGGTAGAGAATTGGTCGGTGGGAGTTGATGTTGATCATTGAGTAACTTCTGTCCTCTTAGAAATGTCATCGCGGTTGCTCCACCAGCGCCCAAGATTGTTCCCAGTATCTTCGCGATGCTACTCAACTTCTGCACATTCATTTCCTCCCACCTATATTTACATTTTATATTATCATTCGGCAAGTCATGTACTAAGAAAAGGAAAATTATATGCTTATCAGATTTCACATTATAGAAATTGTTACTACTCAATTTATGTTGTCGTTGTTGTTACTATTACTACTGTATTTGTGTTGGGTTATTTGACTTACCGTTGTTCTGGTCTTAAATTATGTGTAATTTAACCAAGTATGAACCAATTTCAATTCCAACCAAATGTATCAATATCTTACCCTAGAATGGCAGCCAGTAAGAAGGTAACAGGAGGGACTAGATTGAACATAGCACTTGTAACTGAGGCTGAAGCCAAGTATAGCCCTTCTGCATTCAAGTTCTGAAATAGTGGCCCCCTGTTCATAATTGGGCCTATTTACACAACATAATTCCTCCACAAAATATTAAAAATCAAGAAGCCAAGAGACGCAGACTTAATTGAGTTAGGGGAAAACTAGAACTAAGAGACAGAAAAACTAACATACCCAATGAAAGTAGTAATAAGCAACAACATGAATGTCCGAAGCTCCATACGAGCATTACTTGACTTATCCCTGTCAGCAACACAAAATTGTCAAAAAGATGTGCCACACAGTATGGGAGAAAATCATGCTAATAACTAAGAGATTTGATGACCTTAAGAAGTAAGCGATTGGAAAAGTGACCAAAGTGGCACAAACTTGCTTGTAGAAAACAAAGACACTAGCAGGCAAGCCTCCGAGAAGGGCTTGCTTGCTCCAATTATTCTCAATTGCGTACATAAACTGCAGTGACACCATGGCTGCTATTAGCGAGTACTGTTCCTCCCATATTCCCATCTCACAATCTCCTTCACCACCTTCTTGTTGGGGGGTCCAAAAGATGCTTTTTGGGGGGGTGGCTTTAGGGCAATTTAAATACCGCGGAGCAGATCTAATCAATAGGTCAGGACCCATTCGATCATCCCTGATTCGACCTTACAAAATAAAGGTTAGGATCGATTTTTTATCTCTGACCATCTCGACCTTTAAATTGAGGGTATCTAACTATTATGAGGTTGAATTTGAGTAGAAAATTTGACCATCATAGGACCGCTAACTCTCACTTTTTAAAAAAATAAAATTTAAAATCAAAACACAATACTTTGGGTTTTATTTGTTCAATGCCTTTTCGCTTTTTACTTTTTCGCTTCCTCTTAGCCTCCTCCTGCCGATTCATCTCTTCAAATCTTACTGGTTTTTAACCTTTTAATGCTCCCTCTTTGATATTTAACATATAAAACAGTTCTAGTAAACTAATCATTTTAATCACTTACGCATTAGAATATTTGTAATTACGATATATTTTATTGAAAAATTATATTATCGTTTGGTCGTTTGTTTAGTAGGATGTTCACTTGTTTAGTGCTGAACTGTATAATAAAAATAAAATTTAGGGCAAAATCTCATTTTTTATGTGGGAAAGTGTTAGAGTATAAACCTATTCCTACGCCTTCAACTATCAGTTTAAGTTTTTGGTTAAGTTGGTTCTTAAAGATTGTATCGAAGCAATAGGCAAAGCTTGCTCGACCTTTTATCTAACAAATGCATTCCTTCCAAAAGGCGGGGTTTGTTGCATGTATTAACTCTAGAACTACTACAGTTATCCAAGTAGCTGATACCAAGTTAAATTCTATATATCAATTGGGTCATTAATAAAGAATCATGTATGTAAGCTTAAATGAGACTTCGCCTTAGAACTAATTGGCGGTGGGTGGAGTAACTCACAAACTTATATAAATGCTCATACTCTTTAATTTTATCAATGTCGGACAACACCCATTTTCATACTCTAACAGAAAAGTTTGAGAGATAGATCTAATCCGATGATCCGAAGGTACCCATAGAGTCAGGGTCAGGGTCAGGGACAAAGGTATGCCAACTCATACGAAGGACGGATAGAGTCAAGCTTGATAAAATCCTACTTATCGATCATCATAAGCCAACTCCCACTCCGTCCCAACTTTCAATTTGATCAAATCTACCGATGAGTGAATGAAAACAAAAGAATTGATACGAAAAGAGCCAAGATTAGACCTGGCAAAACTAACCCGAGATTCGAAACTCAAGCCAAACGATCCGAATTTATACTCGACCCGACACCCGAAATATGCTCACCCGAAAGGGAACCCGATCCCCGAATTGATCCGAACCGAACCATACTCGACCCAAATTTTTTACAAAGTTGCTTGTTTTGGCATGACAAGCGTATTTAACTAAAAATTAGTTGATCCGAAATCGACCCGAACCAAATCATACTCAACCCAAACCGAAACGACCTGAAATATTATTTAACTTGAATATGGCCCGATCTGAACTTGATCCGATCCATATCCGAATCGAATAACTCATTTATCAGGCCTAGCCAAGATGACCTTCAACAATATAATAAGATATTTATATTTGGTGGTCTCGGCCAATTCATGAGAATTTATCATGCATTAATGAACCTTGTCTTTTTGGCTTCCTTCTATGTTTCACTTTTGACTTTTAGTTTGCCTGTTTTGATCGGAATTGTCATGTCATAATCCCATGGCAATGGCGTCCTAATCGCATAGCAATGGCGTCATAGTTCCATGCTCCATGATACGTACGTGCGGACCAAATAATACACTGGGATTTTAGAGCATCGGGCCAGCTTACTTGATAATTGTTACATTGTTTTCGGCTTCTGAGCTTTGGGCCGAATCACACCCATTGTTCTTTCACTACAAGCAAGAAATATTACATCTATCTATACTTAAACTTATCTTTTTTTATATTTATATATCTTTGACAGGATATATTCATTGCATTTAAGGTAAGTGTACATAGGATATTAGTGAAAAAATTCGTCACTGCTTAATAAGCGTGGCTGATAGTGCAGTACCCATGCTTATATCCGTGGAAGATTGCGTTCATTTACCACGCTTATAGGTGTAGGTAGATTCTCCCCGCTTTAATCCGTGGCCAGAGTTACCTTTGAGAGAAAATCATTTTCACCACTCCTTTGCTTATAAGTGTAGCATTATCCATTTGATAATTAACTTTCAAATGCTTTAAGTGGATAACTAATTTTGGCGGAAAATTTTTATATAAAAGAAATAAAAAAGCATTGTATTACAAAAATGCAAATAATTTATATTCACTAACGTGTTACAATTATAATTACACACACACATATATATATATATGTATATATATATGTGTGTGTGTGTGTATATATATATATATATATATATATATATATATATATATATATATATATATATGTATATATATATATATATATATATATATATATATTATATATATATATATATATATATATATATATATATATATATATATATATATATATATAAGTATATGTGTGTGTGTGTGTGTATATATATATCTATATACATATATATATATGTGTGTGTGTGTGTGTGTATATATATATAAAATAACAATCTCTACAAAACCGTAAAATGGTGCAACAAGAGTGATTTGCGGGATTTGGTGTAATCTTAACCATAAAAATTATTTACGCATTAAGTCTAAACCATCGATTTTAAAGTTAAGATATCTTTTTATTTTATTTAAAAAAATTCCCACGATTTTTGATGTACATGATAAAAGATAGATGATAATCCAATTAACTAGGAAAAAAAAAATTAGGCAATTATATTTATTTATTAAATACAAACCGCGGATTTTAGTTTAAAAAAACCACCTTATCTAAGTAAAATATCCATTTAATTTTTTTTTAAAAAAATCACTCATAATTTTGGTTATATTTGATAAAGGATACATGATAATTCTATTATCTAAAAAAATCTAAGCGGTTAAAAAAAGTGATAACTATTGGGAAAACCTAAAATGCTAGCTACAACAGGAGTGATTTGCTGGATTTGATCTAATCTTAGTCATAAAAATTAGTCATCTATTAAATCTAAGCCTTTGATTTTGTACCTAATCTGTCTATCTATCTACACTATATTGATAACAATATTTGAAAAATGCTAAAATACTAACACGAGAGTGATTTGCGGGACTTGATATAAACTTAGCCACAAATATTATCAACTCATTAAATCTAAACCCTTGATTTTAAAGTTTTAAAAAAAAGTTTGTAACTGACATCTATCTCCAAGCAAAATACTGATCTATTTTTTTTTATTTTTAAAAACAAAACTGTAAACACAATTCGTGTCTAAAATAGATTAACACAAGAAATATGGACAAATTAGTTTGTATTAATTTCAAAAGATATGGGTACAATCTCTGTGTATTTGTTACAAGTAAATGAATAAAAGCCCTCTTATTCATCTCCAATACGTATTTAAAAAAGGACCGATTAACTTGAATATCGATCAAGCTAACTGATTGACTTCCTTTGAATGAACTTTAATGAGTTTGATCATAAGAAAGAGCCAAAGAGCTTGATCTCAATCGAGAAGAGTTTTCTTTGATTTTTGATGATAGACGGCACTTACTTTGATTGTGCTTGTTATCTTCCTCTAGATAATTAACCTTTTGAGTCTCCAGAATGCTATTAGAGTAAATGAATTTTTGACCTCCTCTATAGGATGCAGTAGTGCTCTATTCATAGGAAAAGAATCCCCCTCAATACCCTTACTAGGGTTTGCGACTTATTCGTCTTCTTGGACCATTGATTGGGCCTTTGACTTGTCAGTCTATTTGATTGGCGATTTAATAGTCAATTTGACCATTGACTTGGTAGTCGTTTGAGTCATGACTTGGTAGTCGATTCAACGCAATTTATTTAAATAAATTAAATTAATTAAATAGGTTAATCCAAAATAATTAATTTATATTAGTTTTCTGATATGGCGCTTTCCATTATTTTATTAGTGCCTACGAATTGCCCCATCGAGCATTGGTCGCATCCATGACCTTGCAATGTTAGATGCGGTCAAATCTCGAACTTATTAGTAAGTGGAAACATGTTTGTGACTTGTGTTGTTGTATTATCAAGGTTAATGTTCTTGACTTGGTTGGACAGCTCAAAAGTATAGTCTCATGATTTCATTTAGGACGGTAAAATTTAACATCCTGATTCTAATTGTTGACTATTTAATAAAAGACAAGTAGGCTTGAAGATAACCAACCCAACTCAAAAGACAAATCCCTAATATTTCAACTTGGGCCCAGAAAATTTTGTATTAGAATTTTAGCCGCGTTAATCTGTGTTGACATTAACCTAGGTATATAAAATACCCAAATTGCAAGGTGAAAAAATGCATCTCCACCACATGTTGACAGCAAAAGGGCTCCATTATTTATTTTGTTGCCTTTTTTTTTTTTTGGTTTTTGGCTCAAGTACTACAATTTGGATGGGATCTTCATCGTCATTGAGAAACCAAACACGCAGACTTACAAGCCACATTGTCTAATCATTGTTACCATCTCAAAATCATCATTCATGCACACCGATTAATCCAAGGTGCTGCTTACAACATTGCAACAACCCTCTTTCTCCTTTCATTATTGCTTTTCTTTTTGCCTTTGTCATTCGGGACATTCTTTGGCTGTTTTGTGTGTGTGTACGTGTGTCCAGGCTTAGCCTTCAAATCAAGAAATACGTCAATACTGGGATCAAGATTTTTGGTAAGGAGTACATCACTAATTAATAATCCTTAAATCTCTTGCTCTTGTGGATTCTCTTTGAATACGAAATTGACTTGACTTTCGATTGACCTTTGAATGTCTCACCAACTTGGGTACATGAACGTCTTGATCTTGAATCCTTTTTCCAAGGCAAACATTCCCAAAGAGGAGAATTCTTCAAAGGCAAATTCGATTTAATTATTGGTTAACTTTTGAATGTCTAATTTTTTTTTGGGTACATCAATGGATTAAGCTTGAATCCTCCTAAGTGAATTTCCTCAAAAGCGAAAATTCTTCAAAGGTGAATTTGATTTAATAATCGATTAACCATTGAATGTCTAACCCTTTTAGGTATATTAACGAGTTAATCTTGAATCCTCATAAGGTGAACTTTCTCAAATGCGAAAATCCTCCAAATGCGAATTTGACTTGATTATCGGTTAACCTTTGAATGTCTAGCTCTTTTGGGTGTATAACTGGGTTTACCTTAAATCCTCCTAAGTTAAACTTCCTCATAGGCGAAAATTCCTCAAAGGCGAATTTGCATAATCATCGGTTAACCCTTGAATATCTGACCCTTTTGGGTACGTCAACGGATTAACCTTAAATCCTCCTAATGAGATTTGCATTGCCTATGTGACCAACTTGAAGAAGGCTATACCCACATGTCAAGCAATTATACAATTTTTTTTTCTTCATGCTTTTACAGGTTTGTCATTGAAAATGTCGGACACTTAAAACTTTGGACTAAATGGATTATTTTATCTATGACTTACCACAAGCAATACGAAAAGTTTTTTTTTCCCCCTTGAACATGTCCACCTTGAGTGACTTTCCCTATTTTTCTCACCTTTGGATGACTTGCCCGTGTGAGTCCGCCTCGGGTAACTTCCCCTATTAGAAAGATGGAGGTCACATTGTTGTCGTCACCAACTTGAAGGGGGGGCCATATGTCGGCAACATGAAGGAGGAGGTTATGGCGTTGTTTCTACCAACTTGAGGGAGGAGCCTTGCGTTGCGAATATAAAGGAGAAGGTTATGGCGCCATCACTACCAACTTGAAGGAAAAGGCAGGGTTGTTGTTGATGCTAACTCGAAAGAGGAGATGGACATCTTGAAAAAGGAGGCTCTAGCACTATTACACCAAGTCAAAGGAAGAGACATAAATCACCATTGCCCCCAATTTGAATGAGTCTCAAGAATCTGCAACACTTTTGTGAGAATTTAAAGTCTACTTACATGACATGAGAGTCTGCTCAATGACTTGAGAATCAGTAATTTTGATGATTTGGGAGTCTTGAACTTTAAAAACTCAGGAGTCCTTTTAGTGACTTGGGAGTCAATGATTTGGTTGACTTAGGAGTCTTAAACTTTGAAGTCTTGAGAGTCTTTAAGTTTGATAGCTTGGAGCTTAGAACTTTCTTGATTTTAGAGTCTTAAACTTTGACGACTTAATAGTCTTTTAATTTTGAGGTCTAAAGAACTTCAACTTTGATGACTTGAGAGTCTACTTAATGACTCAAGAGTCAGTAATTTTATAGACTAAGGAGTATTGAACAAACTTTGGAGTATTAAAAGATCGACTTGGAAGTCCATGAGATTTGGTGACTCGGGAGTCTGCTAGCATTGACTTGGGAGTCTTCACGATTTGATGACTTAGGGGTCTTGAATTTACTGACTTGATAGTCTCTTAGTTTGGTGTCTTTGACTTTGAAGACTTGGGAGTCCTTATCTTCGGTGACTAGGAGTCTTTAATTTTGATGACTAATAATTCTTGAACTTGAAAGACTTAGTTATCTTTAATTTTGATAACTTAAGAGTCCTTATCTTGGATGACTCATGAGTATTGAACTTGGGAGACTTAAGAGCCTTGATTTTGATAGCTTTTGATTTTGATGACTTGAGGGTCTTTATCTTTGATGGCTTATGAGTCGTTGAATTCACTTCAAAGTTTGTAATTTTGTTGACTTGATAGTCTTTAGGTAACTTGGAAGTCTCTAATTTTGATGGCTGTAAGTGACTTGATAGTCTATACTGACTTAAGAGTCTAGAAGGTGGGACTTTGAAGTCTTAAGGGGGACTTGAGAGTCAAAATTATTTTGCAACTTGAGAATCTTTAACATTGACTTGAAGTCAACTTGACAATTTGAAAGTTCTTAGCTATGTATGCAAGCATACAATTACTTGACTTAGGAGTCTTTAACTTGAGAGGTTTGGGACTCTTAAACTTTGAAGAATTGGGGAATTTGCAAAAGTGACTTGAAATTCTGCCCCCTAAACATCAATTTTGGGTCATCTTTCTGCCAAAGCATTTCGCAATATGATCTTGATAGATGGTCAATTAGATTCTTCGGTGTCTTCTTCGTCTAGCATGGTTTTTTTCTTCGTTTGCAAGTTGGATGACTTGCCTCTTGAATGCCTTGAACTTCTCTATAGGATGACTGATGATCCTATGATACTTATCGTATTCAAGATCATTAATTCTTCTAATTTCATTAGGATGCATCGACTTTGGGAGTTTTATAAGTCCTTTCTCAAGAACTTTGTCAAGCATTTTTGGTACATCAAACTCAGAATAAGAATATTTATTCTTTTCAGAGTGTCTTAGCATGGAGCTTCTATTTCTTGGTGATGCCATTGATTTACCATCATCGAGCCACCTTCCATAGTAGGCGATTGTAAGTTCCATATCATGAGCTCGTGTAGCCAATTCTTAGAAAGTCTTAGGCTTGTTTACCTGCAAAGCGCATAAAATATTCCACTGCATTGCTTGAGCACACATCTCAACAGCAGAAGATTCAGGCAAGTGATCCTTGCACAAGAGAGCACACCAACGATAGATATAGTCTATGATTAGCTCTTCATCCCATTGACTAGTGTTAGTCAACTCACTTATGTTGACCACGCGACGTGTGCTATAGAAGCGATTCAAGAATTCATTTACCATTTGCCCCTAGCTATCAATGGATGCAGAAGTAAGGTCTGCATACTAGTCAAACGCAAGAGGTTTAAGAGATCGCATGAATTGCTTCACTAAGAGATTGCCACCTGTGCCAGCATTATTGCAAGTCTTGATGAAGTGTACTATATGCTGATTCGGGTTTCCTTTGCCATCAAATTGATGAAATTTTAGAGGTTAGAATCCTTGAGGCATCCATAGTGCATCAATCTTTTTCGTATAAGCCTTGTTGTAGTTATGAGTTCTATAAGAACTCCTTCTAGATGGGTCTTTACCGCATCAGCTATCAAGTTTTGAATTTGCTCAATTGACATTAAATTCAAGGTTGAATTATTCTTTGGATTGCATTCATCATCAAACTCCTTGCTGTGATTAGACTCATTGTCAGAATCTTCACCGCCTAATTCTTTATTTGAGACTTCAGATGACTGCTTTTCTAGCTTCTTTTTCAAATCAGCAATTTGCTTAATTTAAGCATCCTTTTCTTTGCTCTCCTTAGAGAGTCTTTCCAAAGTTGTCTTTATATTTCCCAATTTTTCCACCAGGTTGATAGCCTCTGTCACCATGGCTGGCATGAAGATAGTGTCAGAGGATTCGACTTCAACTTGTGAGACAGGTGAATCCCTTGGAGATGTTGGTGAAAAATCGCTACGACCAGAGTCATGATCCTCCTCATCGAAAGGTTAGATGACGTTATTGGTATAGGCTTGAATCCACAGGGTAGAGACTTCCTCATATTGAAGACAGTAAAAGGTTTTAGCTCCAAATTAGGGAGAAAGCAGTTTGATCGACTTCATTAGCAGGCAAATTAGAGCAAAATTTTTGAATTTTGTGTGACTGTAAAGTTGGAGTCACAACTTGTTATTTTGGGGTGATGGAGGTAGCAATTTTGGTCATGCTCCTAGTTATTACTCTAGTGCTTCCATTACTAGATGTAATACTAGCCTTTGCGGATCCTTCAAATATAGATCCAATAGTTTCCTTCTTCGTAGATTGAAAAATGGCATTTTCGGGAGCTATTTCTTCTTCTAAGGAGTGCAGAACTTATTTGCTTGGAGAAAGATATGAGAGGCCGAGAGGTCCCACTAGGCGTGCAAAAAATTTATAAACATAAATTTTGCGTCTAAAATAAATTAAGACAAGAAATATGGATAAATTAATTTGTATTAATTTCATAAGATATGGGTGCAATCTCTGTATATTTATTACAAGTAAATAACTTAAAATTCTCTGATTCAATCTCCAATATGTATTTAAAAGAAAGCCAATTGACTTGAATCTCGAGTAAGTTGATGGATTTGACTTCCTTTAAATGAACTTCAATGAGTTTGATCTTGAGAGAGAGCCTAAGAGGGTTGATCTGAATCTTTCTTTGATCTTCGATAGTAGATGACATGTGCTTTGATTGTGCTTGTTGTCTTCCTCTAGATAATTAACCTTTTGAGTCTCCATAATGCCTTTAGAGTAAATGAATTTTTGACCCCCTCTATATGAGAAAGTAGTGCTCTATTTATAGGGAAAGAATCCCCCTCCCCTTACTAGGGTTTATGACTTATTTGCCTTCTTAAGTTGTTGATTGGGCCTTTGATTTTTTAATCTATTTGACTGGTAATTTAATAATCAATTTGATCCTTGATTTGGTAGTCATTTGAATCAATTCAACCCAATTTATTTAAATAAACTAAATTAATTAAATGGGCTAACCCAAAATAATTAATTTATATTAATTTTCTAATATGGCACTTTTCATTATTTTTTTAGTGCCTACAAAAATTTAGGGGAAGTTAACTACCTACTCCCCATATTTTCAATTACACATGATATATGAATGTCGGGGCTTTAGGTACTTTCGGTTGTTGATTTTGTGCACGTCTCTTTCTCTCATCAAAGTACGCGCCCACACACATACACACACACTCTCTCTCTCTAGTAAATTGATTCCTTCAATTTATTTTGGGAATCGCTTCTTTAATATTCTTTCTTCCCTAATTTTCTTTGATATTCAATCTTTAATTATTTACTGGATGAATTTTTCAAACTCTTTTGGCTAATTTGTTTGTGGATTTGTGCGATACATAGGTGCAAAGAAAACAGGAAAACACAAGCAATACTCATGAAGTAATGGAGGTGTATGTTATCAAGGTTTTGGATTTTTTTTAACTTCTTTTTATTTTTTCAGGTGTAAGAATGACAAATATGTTTATCAAAAAGTTTGTATTCTCAGTGAGACAAAATATGGAGGTTGGAGTATAATAATATTGTCAAAATTTAATTCCTAAACACAAAATAGCAATGGAATCGGATATATCTGCACCAATAAGAGTATAATTGAATAAAGTATTTGAAGTGGTTATTTAATCAAAGTAATTTAGGGAGCCTAAATTCCACCATTGATGAAGAGCTTTAAGTTTGTTAATTATTTAATCTATTACTAAAAATTAGTGATGAAAAATTAATTTTAAGTTCCTTTATTGTACTAGTTAGACATTGTGCAAAAAAATCGTGAGGAAAGACAGCAAGATGTGTGCATTTTTTTAGGTGGATTAATTTTTTTCTCAATTATATTATTTATAGACTTCAGTTAAAAATATAGTATATTTATTGCATATTATAACTCCTACTTTGTTATTGTTTTCTTTTATATTTCCTTATAGAACATTAGTCCTTCTTTAGGTCTTATTATGCCTCTTTTTTCTACCATAGTTTCTTTATGTACTTTGATGCTAACTTTAGATCCTTATTGGATAGCAGTTAAAGACATTAGGCACTTTCAAAGTACTTAACTTAGAATTTTAGGAGAGCGGGATTTGACTGACAAGGGGGTAATTTCATTTTTTAATTTGGATGTAGTTTTTTTATTTGTTTATATTTTGTTTCGCAATAAATGGTTTGTGATTCTAGTTCATGCTTTTTGTTTTTATTTTGCATTTATATTTAGATATCAAACTTGCCCTTGATAAGTGGTTTGTAATTGATATTGCTATTGTTCCTCAGTGTTTAACTCTTTGCAAAACTAACAGGATTTTCTCTAATGAGGATGCCTGTTATCACATGGATTGTAACTTCTAAGAGGATGCAGTAATGTGTTGCTAATTTATTTGACTTAATTCAAAATGTCATTGCACGATTGGGACGATTACTTTAATTAATTATTTATTGTTTCCCATGATGATTTTTATATGCCTTTGAAACTCAGTTCAGGGAATGTAATGTAATTGTGCAACATAAGAAATAAACAACCATGAAATTTACTGTTGTTTTTGGGTCAGATTTGAAGGTCTTGTAACACTACTATTCTTTGAAAATATTACAAAGGGGATGCTAATTAACAAGAAGGGGGAAGCAAAGCAACTCATTAGAAGAAACAAATGGGTTGTTTAGTAGAGTGCAGTGGAACTCGAACCTTATTCAAGAATTTACATATGATTTTATACGCTTATATCTAGGTGAGAGTCTTCAATATACGTTGTATTTTTGGATTAATATTTTTTTAATGGGTTATCATAGGGAGTATCAGATGCTAGACACATTATGATGTAAAATTTGTAATCCATAAAGATTGATGTATAATGCATAAACGTAGAAGTTCAAGGAGAAAATGACTTTGTTTTGAGAGAGATTTGAATATCTAATTATTCTCGAAGGTGGTGTCATCTAATGTAAAGGAATGTGTATTTTTCGCTTACAACTTGGCGAAACTGTTTTATATGTGAGTGATGCATGATCCTAACTGTCTCACGCTATGTGCTGATTATATCATAAATCAAGACCTATGTTTAATGGATTAGTTTTTGCAGGTATAATCCACTTTACAATTGAACTTAGTGAGATTTGAGACTTCTAGATGTAGGGGAGAAGGATTTGATTCACCAATTAAAGTTTCCATTGATTGAAAAGCCAAATTTGCTAATTATATGATCAAGTAAATTACATAATGTTTTATCTTAACATTCATAAAATATTTATCAGACAAATGATTTAACAAAATGAATACTCTATAGTTTTTAAATTAAAATTTAACTTAAAAGATAATCAGTGCATTGCATGGGTCTATACTAGTGTACATATATATATATATATATATATATATATATATATATATATATATATATATATATAGATATATATATATATAATATATATATATATATATATATATTATATATATATATATATATATATATATACATGTATATGTGTGTGTGTGTGTGTGTGTGTGTGTGTATATATGTGTGTGTGTGTGTGTGTGTGTGTGTGTGTGTGTGTGTGTGTGGTGTGTGTGTGTGTGCACACACACACACACACACACACACGCATGCATACATACATATATATATATATATATATATATATATATATATATATATATATCTATATATATATATATATATATATATATATATATATATATATACAGAGAGAGAGAGAGAGGGAGGTTAGGTAGAGGAAGAGAGATAGAGAGAGACCAAATATATATTTCATCATAGTGTAAATGATACAAAAGTATGATAACTTTATAGCCATAAACAAATTGTCATTAATTGAGCTCAAAAATAACTCGTGTTCAACCACATAATGAAAAGTACGAAATTGAATTCAACATACCTATAAACTATGCACCCACTACCAAAATGTTGAGTTTGTTTGAAATACACACATATAAAATTGAAGCTAAACAGAATAAATGAGATGGTATAGAACTCCATAATTTCAAGTTAACACTTCACGAACCCAAATGTTATATCCGATTTTATGGCATATTGCCCTTGGTTTCAACTTAAAATCACCAAACCCGTACATTATGGTTAAGTACAACAAACAACGCCATAATAGAAAAAAACTTCCAAAAAGATTGCCAGATATAATATCTATTAGCCTTCATAACTATGTACTCCCTCTCAACAAACATTATGCAAGATGCTTACCCTTAGGTTTGTCATTTTAGTAAATCCCTTATTTTGAAAATAATTCGGCAAAGTTCCACCTAAAACTTGGCTACTTTTCTTTTACAACATATCATAAATACAATAAGAAACTATTTACAATCTTAGCGGTCACATGTCGGAGCAAATCAATTCAACAGGCCACACACCTGGAGTATCCAACACAAATCCAACCCATTACCATGAATAAATCTAAGAAATCGAACAAGTCACGATAGGGCATGTCAATGCATAATGCAAATCAAACAACTCATTACCATAAAAATATGTAAATTTTAAATTTTTAAACTAAACTTACAATGCTCACATTTTGCAGTCTCTCAATAACACCTTGTCACCTATCTATGGATCAACTTTATAATCGCATGCGTTCAATACCTATTGTAATTATGTTCAACTTATAAACATGTGATTGAATCTATCATATTAAAATTGAGAAGATATGAAAGATAAGACCATATTTACCATGCCTGCAAGATACAGAGCATCAAAAGCTTCTTTTCACCACGAGCGTACTTTTGATTGAATCAGGATTCTTTTTCAGCACCTTTTCTATTATTTTCATCACTTCATAAGCCAACTAGCAAAATGTATATATGTTTATAAGCATTTGCATAGAACATGAATGGTGGAGAGTATTAAAAAAAAAAAAAAAGACATACTAGACATACTACATTCGACTTTGGTCATTTGGAATTTTTTTGCTCAGTGAACTTGTTGTTAATTCCCATGATGGTTCTCTAGCAAAGAAAATAAATAAATAAAGACTTGATAATCATATATGCAAATAACATATCATTTATAATGACAAACATCATATTTTTAAAATACCTTTTGATTTGAAGTGCCACCTCGAATTGAAGTGTCAGCTCAAGTAGGAGTCGCTCCACCAGGAGTAGGTCTACCAGCACCATTAACAGGTTATTGATGAGTAGGAGTCTCTCTACCAGAAGTAAAGATGTCCAATTTTTGTGGGATGATTTGATGACTTTGATAAATACTATGGGATAAAAATATGAAATTATTATTATACAATAAAGAATATATTAAAATATACAATTTATACATACCTGGATATTTTTTGATGGTTTTTGTTGTTTACTGGGCCTTACATTGATATGCTTTGACGAACTTGGCCCTCTTTGAATATCGTTCACTGCATACCCATAAAAAAAAAAAATTTATTGATAGATTACACTATAATGTAACTAAGCCAATAGACCTTTTACTTCCTTTTAAACCTTTAAAAAAAACAAAAAACTACACCATTACATGCCTACCTAATGCATGCGAGATTGAAAGGGCATCTCTAGACATGCATGACTCGTGGCTTCTCTCATCACATGGTGTATGATTGACCAAGTTTTGCAGTAAACCAGTACTCTACACATAATCCATGTATATTAGATAATAAATAAGCAAAACTTATCAAATTAAACACATATTTTGAAGTGGTAGATACTGATTCAGGTCGAGAGTTTGTAGGTTGGGCTAAGCAGTCAAGACATCAATTTGATTCTACATGGTTATCATTTTGTTGAGAACTTTCACTAACAATGTAGATTCACTCTTCTGATGCTTAGCACATGAATCTTTTGTAGTCACAACCACTACCGAACCCAATAACCTGTCCATGACTTTTATCACCTATTAGCTTATGATAGACACTTTTCTCCACCTTTAAGGTTTCTTCTGAGAACCTAACTTTAGAAGATCCAGTTTTTTCTTTAATCATAGTCATCGTCGGTCCCTTGCAAATGAAATAAAATCGGAAGTTTAGATCACATATAAATTAGTACAATAAGATGAAATAAATTACTTAGTGTCATTGGAAAAAATAAATGTTAAAAAACAATAAAGAGAGAGTGATGGCTAGACGTTCCCCTTTACCACAAACTTTGTGGCAATAAGCTCATGAAAAGTCCTGTTCTTTGTTATGTAAGTCTCAATAAACCACTCAATTGGCCCAGATTACCTATTATGTTCCCTCTGCTAAAACCATGACGTCAGTGCATTTATAAATTATTAATAGAAACTTTTATAGTGTAAAACATTATCGTAAGAAAATCACAAAAACTTATGATAAATACAAATTTGTCCCGCTTAGATGCATAAATTTGAGATCCGCTTGTGTGAGTATGCAAAAGCTTCCTCCTAACTCTTTTGCCAATCTCAGAATATTGGGAAGCATATAGATGTCACATTAAAAAGCAAAATTTTACTAAGGTGGTTGTATTCAAACAATAAATTAGAAATACAAACATAATCGGTAATCAATAATAACTCTTACCTTAAACTTATTGGACAAGCAAAGATCCATAAATCCAAACCATATTGGATCGCCAATTCCTTTAGGATGAGTATCTCGTTCTCTTTTGTAGACTCAGGTAATGGCAATGCATACAATTACTCCTTAGTAGTATCTTTCTTAATATATTTCACCCTCCATGATCATTTGTAACCCCTTAACCTCTTCCCAACAGAACTCAAAACTTTGGAATCAACTAATACATTTGATGGTAGCATGAAATTCTTCTGAAATATGGGGAAAAGAATTACAAAGATAAGCAAAACTGCAAATTCATATATCATATATAATTACCTACTATAACTCACCGGCATATATGTTACAACTCGATCCTCAACGACTGTAGGAACTAAACGCCACTCTTTATAGTGTATAGGACACAATTCAGGCCGCCTAGCCACATATGCAAGAAACCTATTAAACACACTTCCTACCTTTTTCACTGGTTGCAAGAACTTATTCAATGGAACCAGAATCTTCTTAGGAGCATCCAAACTCTGCACAGTTTTGACATTGATTCTCCCTCTAAGTTGGATGATATTGCTTTCTCTATCAATGTTAAAAAATGAAATAATTAATTAAACAAGCATGACACTATATACTCGAAAATTCCTGAAATGAATCATTCAAAACATTTGACTACTAAGGATAATTACCTATAACCACACGTCTTCATCATCATTGAACCCTTCTGATATATCAACAGGATCTAGATCAAAATACATTTGAGCCGTATTATCCTCATCGTTGACATGATCATCATTAATATCCTCATTAGTCTCTAAGTCTAAAGTCAAGTGCTCAGGGGCTGCTTCTTCATTTTGTACAGAGTTCAAATACTCTTCGTAAGAGCGCCTAGAACGAAACATGATTGCAAACTATCTTTTACACCTCAACAAGAAACACATGCATTGGTTAGTAAAAGAGGTGAAAGAAAATCTATAACAAAAAGAAAAGTAGCTTAGGTATACTTTTTGTGAAGTGAATAACTCGGCCTACATATATATATATATATATATATATATATATATATATATATATATATATAAACTTTTTACAAAATAAAACAATCATATACAACTCTAAACAAATATTTGTTTACAATCCACCAAGAAACGAAGTTATTCACAACAAAATTCAATAATAACAAACGGATAAAATGTCTTCCAAACCCAAAAAAAAAAAAAAAAAAGAAACCAACAAAAAATTTCAATCTTTCATAAATCTCAAACAGAAGCTATTTAATCAACTTGGTTTCAAGAACCCTCATTCAACCGTAGCCCAATTGACTGGGTCTCTCCATATCCATCCTCATTGCAAATGTTAAGAGGCATGTATTGGGGGTAAAGTTCTTTATCTACTTGTAATGATTCTAAATGGTAAGTTTTCTTGGTTTTACCCTAACAACATGCTCCCCTACCTTCTTATCTTCTACATAAAATAGTTGTTGTGCCTGAGATGAAAAAATATATGGATCATCATTTAAACCCCCTCCTT
Organism: Carnegiea gigantea; assembly: GCA_029747015.1. NCBI lineage: Eukaryota > Viridiplantae > Streptophyta > Magnoliopsida > Caryophyllales > Cactaceae > Carnegiea > Carnegiea gigantea. The sequence continues at coordinate 391,851 of JAKOGI010000240.1, read as the reverse complement.
CATGTATCTTATGTGAGAAAATTTAAAAGAGTGAAACCTCTTTAATACTTCTTTAGACTCCATGAATTCACAATCGCCTAATCACATCAAGCTAATACCACTTTACACTCAGAATAATAGTCTAATTCAATGATATCAACAATTTTCCATAATATGTTTTGCTGTCAGCTTCCACAATAACCCTGAAGTTTTGAGTTTTCTTTGACTTATCTCTCTTTCAAGTATGAAAAGCGATGTCCACTGGTGACAAATGCATTCATTCTCTTAATAATTAGATAAGGAACATCAGCCACAGCTTTAAAGGATCTTGATTTTGGCTCATCAACCTCCATGTTTGGCACCTAGTTACACATAGAAAAAATAAGAATGAATTGCTTTTTGATCCCTTGAGGTTTGGTGAAATGGTTTTCTGATACCACGATTTTAGAAAAAAATTTATGGGAGTGCGTCATTTACCGCAAATGGCTTCTGGAGCACAAAACTTTGGGTTATCTAATTTCTAGGTCACAAATATTTATTCTTAGGTCCTGAAGGGCTTCAAATGCAAAAACTTCAAAGTATTGGGCTTCTTTGCAAAGCTAGGCTTATATTTATATTCAGACTTCTTATAATGACTTTGATGGTACTAGTTATCACAACCTACTACTTATATCTCAAACATTATATTTTCTGTGATTAACGACCCACCATGCTTAGCAAAATAATTAAAACTTAATTAGAAAGTTTCGATTATTACCTGAACTTAGTCGACGCTGGACTCCGGTGTTCTTATAGCTTTCAGTTTATAGAGATTGCTAATCTAAATCCTACATTCCTTATATTAGGCACAGTACAAATTCATTTCATTTTCTACCTTGGACCATAGTCACTAATCAAGTTTTTAATCTTTTTTAAGGATAGTGGAACTTTAATCAAAAAATTATAATATTTAAGACGTAAGGTTCAGCTGAATAATATTCCCTACTGAGAAGCTTCTTTTATTGAAAGCTCAAAAGTGAAAATATTGCAATGGAAAGTTGAGAGAGAGATGTAAGCTAAGATCATTAGAGATGCTTACTCATAGAGAAATAGAGAATCCCGACTTCTCTTCTGCTCAAGAGTGCTCAAGTGACCATATTCCTTCTCAACACTCGACTTCTCCTTTTATAGAGGAGATGGGGCTACATAGGTTGCCCTAAAGGTTACAATACATACTGATTTTTTACGTGGCTACAGTACACACTGACGGCTGTAGTACACTGTTTTATTTTACAAACCTAACACTTGTCAAAATAGTACAATAATGGAGCAACCACTTTTTAGAACTTTTAATGATGACAAGACTAGTCATTATTATTGAGATTCTACATGCCTTCATCTCCAATTGTATTTTCTAGACCATCATTATCTGGATAATCATCAAAATCTTCAACTAATCGAAGATGCTCTGGGTCCCATTTCTCAAATAACTCAAGAAGATATTCTTTTCCTTTTTCTGATAAGAATTTTCTAGCTTTAACATCAAAGAGATAATCAAAAATATCTTCTGAAGTCACTCTTTCCACCTTTATATACTCGCTAAACTCATTATGATAAGCAAAAGTAGCATTCCTGCAATGCATTAGTGTTTTTCCACGTTCAATTAATCTCCAACTCTATTGATAAATATTGAAAAATCCAATGGCTCTTACTAACGCAGGATCAGTAACTAATCTTAATGTTTTGGATTCCATTCTTGTCATCGATCTTCGGGGTCGTCGAAATCAACTATCTGAATAAGATAATGAACTAGTTTGACTTTTTCATTTTCATACTCGATTAATGCACAACGTACCTCCACATATAGATATCTGTTATTCGGAATTTTTGTTCGATCATCAGGAGATGTAAGAATCCAATTGATCTTCTTGAACATGCATTGTTGAAATTTAGTTAGTGTTGAGAAAAATGAAAACTTCGGATCTGGGAACTCTATAAAGTAAACTACCATCCTGTACTCCCAGGCTTTCATGATGAGGTCATTTGGAGAGATTGAATTTGCTGGGAAACTAACACCACCAACTCCAGACGTATCAGAAAAGTAGATTGTGGCACTCCAAGACTCCCAAATATTATGGGAATGGTTATGATAATAGTCGATGCAGGCTGCATGCCATTCATTGAATCATTTTTCTTGAACATAAGAACTTATTTTTTCTTAGATATCATAACGAATTCTAAGGTAATTAACTTGTAACTATAGAAGGGAAAATCTTTGGGCTATTAGGTGGGCAGAAGATAGTAAACTAAAGAATGATCTACTTTTTATGTGGAATTCCCAATTATCAATAAGAACTTTACTAGAAGGAGGTTCTAGTAGGAATGACATTTCATTATAGATTTTCTCCTTTTCTGGCAAGAGACCAGCTTTAATGATCACCATTGGTGAGTTCTCAAGTTAAACTATCTACCAGAGAGCTCTTTGATCCCTGTATATGTTCAATAGAGAAGGAAAACTGATTAAGCCATAATTACCAACGCAGGAGTCGCCCTTGCGCTTGCATATTTGATAAATTATTTTTCACAAAACCAAGTATTCCTTTGCAATCATTTCGAATAAGAAAAGATTTTGGGCCAAAAAGATTAAGAACTTTTCAATTCCCCTTATGACTGTAAGGATTTTTTTTCCATCATGTGGGATAGTTGTATTCTACCTTATTAAAACTTTCACTGTAATATTTGCAGAGTTTTTCTCCTTCTTTGACTTTGAGTACCGCACTCCAATGCTCATTGCTGGCATCTGTTTCAAGAACTAAATCATCTCCTTCATTAGGTAAATTAAGAATAGGAAGATTTTTACTCATCTTTTTGATGTTTTGAATAATCTTTATATCATTAATGGTCCATGTCCAATTTACTTCTTTCTTGAGCTTCTGCTGCAATGGTTTTCTCAGTTTAGCTAAATCTTTAATGAAGTCTGGAGCATAGGTAAGGCATCCGAGAAACCTTTCTAATTGCTTTCTATCTTCAATTTTTTCAGAAATTTTTTTTTTTATTTTAAGATATGCTTATTATAGGATGATCTGTCTAGCCTTTGTCTCCAGACCCAAAAACTCAATTTTTTGTTCAGCATAAATGCACTTGTTCTTACCAAGTATAATACCATGATCAATGCAACTTTAAATTACAGCTAAGATATCATCTTTGTATTGTTCTATGGTTTTAGAAAAGCTAAGGATATTATCAATGTAAACTAAATAACAGTGATTAAGGCCTTTGAAGATGTTATCCATTCTTCTTTGAAATATTTGAAGTGCATTTTTAAGACCAATGACATTACTATCCATTCATAATGTCCCTGTGGGGCACTAAATGTAGTTAAAGGAATACTTTCCTCATCTATTTTTATCTACCAATAACTGCTTTTGCAATCCATTTCTGAGAACCAAGAAGCTCCTTGAATTCTATTGAAAAGGGTAGTTATGTTAGAAATATAGCCACTATTAAAGATAGTATTATCATTAAACTTTTTATAATTGATTAGCATCCTTGTTTTTCCTCTTTTTTCTTCTGCATAATTTCTTACCATGAAAGCAGGACTGGTGAGAGAACTTTTGCTGTTTCTAATTAATCCGTTATGTAGAAGTTCTTTGATTTGTGTATCAAAATTCTTGGATATCTTGGTGTGTATACCCCATTTGTTTGACTTGGATAATAGTGTTGGGATTTAATAGAGTGATTTTAGCAATTGTTTTATCTTTATCTCAAAATTTTAGTGGATTATCAGAGTACAGTTCTTTACATAATTTTTCTTGTTGTTTGACAATCTACTCTTTAATAGATAATTCAAATAATGAGATTGTCAGTACTATTTCACGTTGTACTGACATTACCTTCTCATCACGCTGGCTGCATGTAAACTCAATTTTCTAATGAGTGTAAGCCTTAATTTTTCAATAGGAACTGAGTGACCATTAATTGTGAATATTATTTGGTTTAAGATCTGTGTGTATCGAGAATATAATCTATGATACCAATTGAAAGAGAATCGAAAATACTACTATTGAGAAAAATTACACATACATAAATTTTAGATTTTCGAAAGTAAGTTTTTAAGAATTGGGGTTAAAATGAAAATTTAAAAATCTTAGGGGTCTTTTTGAAATTTAGAAAAACACTTTTGGGTAGTTTGGTTTCCGAAATTATTTGCACTAAAATGGATAGACTAGGAAATCATTTTTAATGTTATAGGTCCCGAAAATTATTTATGCTATACTTTGGGGGTTGGAATAGAATTTATCCAAAAAATAATGAGAACAAATAGATAAGGCCAACGAGGTAATGTAGACTGTACAAATAACAACATCATGACCCTCTCCTGTATCCAGCCAGGAAATTCTTCTAGCAACCACTTTTGCTTAAGTCTCTTAGCTTGCTCACGAGGATAGGATGTCATACATTCATTCAAAAACAACCTGAAATTTATTATGATATTTTAATTTTTTTATGGTATTAAACGATATATGTATGCCTAAAATAGTTATTTATACAAACTTATGGTATTCATCAAAGCCATCAAGCTGGAGGAGAACATATCGATGTGCTTGTTTATTACTTAATTCATCAAGTTCAACCATTTCCACCTTTCCTTTTGGTTGACCAGCCATGATAAATAGATACATATCCTCATTTGGGTTGGCAACATCATTTCTTTATGATCAGTTAAAAACCGTTTCCATTCCTTGACAATGTCTCGAATAAAAAGTTATACACTCTTGGGCAATATATATCCTTCTGCTATTAAACCGTCAAGTTGCACCATATTACGTACGAGGGCTTTCAAGGATGCTAAAAACCTATATCAAACACGCGCATATGAGCACATAAATACATATTTAGAGTTAATATTTAAAGTATATATCTAAAGCGTTTCCAACCTTTCAATTGGATACATCCACCTATATAGAACTGGCCCTCCAAGCTTTGCTTCCTTAGTTAAATGTACAATTCGAAGCATACAATAGTGAAAAAACTAGGCGGGAACAGTTTCTCCATTCTACATAGTGTCACAACCACATTAACTCCAGCTTCATCTAACTTCTCAATAGTAAGCTCTTTGGCACATAATGCTTTCATAAATGTCGATAGAGCACAAGTAATATCTATAAGATCACTATCTTTTACCGCCTTTACTATAATTGAAAGTAAGAATGTGACAATCATGACTTTTCAAATTGAAAAACTTATGCTCCTTCAAATTAACACAATGGGATATGTTGCTTGGATACTATCTGGGACTTTTAGATGCGTTAAAACACTGAGTAGTCGTGCTTCTCTTCATATGACAAAAGTATAAGCAGTGCTTGGGAGTTCGTATTTTCCATTTGCTAGTAGAATGTGATGAAGTTCTGGCCTTGTTTCCATGACTTGAAGATCTTTTCACGCCTTTAAGTTATCTTTATACTTTTCCTCAAAGTTCAATAATGTCCATAACAGATTATCACATATATTCTTCTCAATATCTATCACATCTAAGTTATGGCAAAGAGTGTTGAACTCCCAATATAGCAAACCGAAAAATATGCTCCTTTTATTCTATATTTGTTGATCATCCTTTTCATCGGTGTCCGCATGTTGAGTTTTACCCTTACCATATGTAAATGTAGTTCCCTCTAACTCTGCTAACACAGCACTTCCGCTAAGAGGCTCTGGAGCGCAATTATGCTCAACATTCCCATCAAATCCACCACCATCATATCAAAATGGATGGTCTTTAGGTAACCATCGTCTATGACCCATGTAACAAAACTTATGTCCATTTTCTAACCAAATAGCATGTGTACCTTTTGCACAAGATGGATAAGCAAAATGACCCTTGGTACTCCGTCCAGATAAATTAGCACATGCTGGAAAGTTATTAATAGTCCAACAAAGAGCTCCCCGCAATTTAAAGTACGTCGTAGTGTATGCGTCAAATGCATCTACACCATTCCATAATTATAACAACTCTTTTATTAGTGGTTGAAGAAAAACGTCAATATCCATGCCTGGTGCTTTCTCCGCAGGAATTCTATATTCGATACCTTTAATGCATTCTTTCTCATTCAGTACATCATTAGAATCAGCTTCATTATCAAATTCAACATACTTCCCAATCATAGGATCTCCAATGTCAAACGCATTATTATCGTTATCATTTTGAATGCATCCTTGCTTCTTTATCCCAAAATATCATTCAACGTTCCTATAGTATCAACATGAGCCAGCAAATTGGGCTCAACATTGGCGTCACTATAGCTTCCATTATAGGGTTCCGAAACGAACGATATGAAAATTGATTGACCATGATACACCCATTCTTTGTAGCTTAACAGGAATCCATTGAACTTGAGATGATATTTCAAAATATCTCAAGTAAACCAATATTTCAGTCCAAGCTTGTATCGATTACATAGACAAACTATCATGTTACTACCCTCGACATTAGCAAAAGCGAAATCTAAAAACTTTTCAATTCCACTTATATATTCTGAAGATCTCCTATCCTTATCAATCCAACGTTCGTCGATTTCTGTCATTAGGAGTAAGAAAAGAAACTAATTGTCTCAATTAGTAAAATGTAATTACTTCAATTAGTATTAGCACTCACATAACATTATAGATAGAATCATTCCTCATTTAGATTGCACTCTTCATTCATTTAGTTAGATTGAGTATGCATGAGGAATTTATACCAACAAAAACACTCAATTTTTACATGTCAATACTAGAGAGAAGCATGCATTAGGGATTAAAAGGCATGTAGATTTGCACCAGAAAGCAAGATATATATATATATATATATATATATATATATATATATATATATATATATATTTATGTATATGTATATAAATATAATAGATATATATATACGTGTATATATATATATATATATATATGTATGTGTGTCTATATATATATATTATATTATATATATATATATATATATATATATATATATATATATATATATAACCACACATGTCCCAAACTTTGCAATTCCACTTATATATGACTTGCAAATTCAGATGATTTGAGGATTAGTTGAGTCACTAGGGATGCGTCCCATCACGAGCATTAAACCTGAATCAGCAGTTCAAGGTGATGTAAAAGGTAATCCCCAATCCATGATAGCAAAGATTCAAACAAAGTGGAAAGAAAATAGGACACTAACCCACTCCAAATGGCAAAGATTCAATCTAAATAGCACACATGGTGTAGATTTCAAGATTCCCTATAGAATCAAGGCAGCTATGGGTTCGAATGAGATGCCATCGGCTCTATTGCCAGGCAAAATTTCGACCAAATAAAAGGTTTCATACTCTAACATGGCATCTCAAGCAAAATGCTTTTGGAGTTGAGAGTGGAAGTCATAAAGGCCACCCAAAATTTTGGGCTACACTAAGGGGTTGCTAAAATTTAAATATGAGGCCTCTTAAAATGCTCTGATACTATGTTCAAAGACTATTTCGACTAACAGATTACGTTAATGGTTCAAGGTTCAGGTTTAGGTCCTATACTCTATCAAAGCTAAAAGACATTTGTTTGAGTAAGTATATTTGAGTATAAAACCTATTTGCAAACATTCAACTAAAAACTTAAATTTGTTAGTTGAGATACTTTTTGAGCAAGATCCAATATTTTGCTTGTCAAATATAGAGATTGTTAGGGCATCTTTGTAGTCCTAAATATAATACTAAATAGCTTTACCAATTTAGCCTTTCTGCATCTAAGCACTTCTAAATTTCCATAAGAACATAACATGGCTTGTAGCATTTCCTATCTTCAGCATCCTTAAAGCCTCTTTAATCTTGTCTTTGATAATAGTGTTGCACAACGTATTTCTTTGTTTCTCCTCACAACATCACGAGGTTAAAATTTCTCCTCTCCTAAAAGACACTAAAGTTAATTTAAAACAAAAGAAGGATATCACCCATGAGGACATAGCTAAGCAGACTTGTATAGAATGAAAACTCACATGTGATGTTATTATGTGCTTGATATATGTTTCAATCTCAAGGTATATTTGCCACAAAGATTAAGGGTCATTACATCTTGTTTGCACAATTGTTTGAATCATATTCATGTGCTTGATTACTTACGTACAAGTAACTTACTTAACAAGGTCATTGGGTAAATAAGGGCCTACATCTTCAAACCTGGAGTTTATCTACCATGTACTCCTTTACTTTCAGTAATGTCCTAGTTGTAATTATCCCACTATATATATATATATATATATATATATATATATATATATATATATATATATTTGTGTGTGTGTGTGTGTGTGTACATGTATAGATATATACATATACACACACATGCACATACACTCACTCACACACACTCACACCCAGAAATCACCTTAAATTAAAATTAGAAAAATTAAAACCACCCCCTTCCTTCTTCCGCCTCCCCATCCCCGAATAGGAGCGAGCACTAGGTTTTCGGTTCGACTGTTTGAGATTCGGTTAACCAAAAACAAAACTTCACTTTTTAAATAAAAAATACTAAATTTTATATTAATCAAGTTCGGATTTTACAATTATTAAAAGATAAGACTAAACATACAATAATGTATAAATTTATATTTGGTGCCACAAATAGTTAAATTAACTAGAAAAGGAGTGAAAATAAAAAAAATTAATAATTTAAATTAACGGTTAATTGGTAATTGAACCGAAAATTCGGTTAACTGAACTGAAAATCCGGTTAACCGAGTTTTTTAGTTCAGTTACAGTTCACATTTTTACCAAACTGAAAATTCGTTTAACCGATTTTCGATTAACTGAAAGTTTCGGTTCACAATTTTTGCGAACCAACTTTTTGATTAACTGAATTTTCGGTTAACTGTTTTGATCACCTCTAATAGCATATTTAGACAAACAAGAAACAAATAGACACTAACACCATCAATGGATGCTGGGAACTCCAAGAATCTTGTGCAAAATCCAAATCCAATACCCCGAAAATCCAACCACTCGGTGGAACGTGGGGGTATGATGTAGCAGCTTTACCTCTAAATTGCAAGATTATAGAGAAATTGGTTCCAATTGTCCTAGATTTAAAAACAATAGACTGCCTACTACTCCACAAGAACGGAGCAAATGAAGTTTAGAGAGACATTTTGCTTTAGTCCGAACAATCTAAGCTGAAAAAAATAGTCCAAATTTTCCTTTTTCAGCTATCCAGATTTTGGACAAAGGCGCATCCTCCAGTGGTTATACTCTAGTATGGTCATTGTCACCACAAAATGCATATATGTAGAATGGATAGCTCGTCAACAATTGAAAGTATAGCTGATACCTCGGCAACGAACTAAGAGCCACCATTTAGTCAAGTGGCAAAGACCCCAAATTGGATTCGTCAAACTCAATTTTAATGGGCCGAAAATAGGACACTCCAGCACAGTAGGGTTCGCTATGAGGGATTCTAGGGGAAAACTTATTCAAGCAAGAACTTATAAAGTGAGCACAACCTAATCTTAGTTGCAAAAGCGATGGATTTGGTCTATGTGAAGCTTGTAAACTTTGGATAAATTCTATCCAAGTGAAAGGTGATAATATTACCTTGATTAACGCTATCAAGGGAGAGTTCGGAGTACCATGGCAAATCGACTACACTATACAAGATATCATCCACCTTTGCTCAAAGTTCTCAAGTATCTATATTGCTTATGCTTTTAGAGAAGCTAATCAAGCAGCTGATTGGATGACATAGAAGGGTCATTCCACTTTTCAATCTGTGTTATGGGATTGATAAGTGCGTAAAGTGTATATTATTTTAGGGTCATTTTTGCTGCATTTTTAGGAAAAATTATATGTTATGTTATAATTTATACTCATTTTTTCATTTTACGCTTAGGTATGGTTCTTTTCTGTGTTTTGCAGGTTTTAGACCTTTTTACCCCAGAATTGATCCATAAATGAGTGTATTTTGACTCCCCATAGATGCCCCAGAGTTGCCATGCCTGTGGAAAGAAAGAAGAACAGAAGAATACCGAGGCAGTGGACACCAAGGCCTGCCCGTGGTGGATGCCACGGTCTGTGGTGTCTTCATTTCCTGTGAGACTGTTTATTTTCTCATGGCTTTTCAACTTTCTGGTGGTTTTAATTCTATTATTACGCGTGGCTATTCGGCTCCCTTGAATTTTACTATAAAATAGGGTGCTTCTCAAGCTCATTTCAACATCCACCATCCCATCATCTCATCTTATACTCCTTTCCTCTCTTCAATTAGATGAGGATTAGTTTAGATTAGAGAGAGAGATAGAGTTGAAGTGAAGACTTGCAAGGATTCCATCCCAAGTCTGCACGATGGTTCAAGTGCAATTTTTGGCTGAATAATTCTTATCTCTTCTCTTGTCTTTCCTCTTTAGATTTATCATTTTAGAATAGTTAGCTGATTAATCTTTGATTATGTGCGAGTAGTTAATTTTTGTCTATGGATTTAGTAGTTCTTAGATCATGTTTTAATCTATATAATTGTGCTTATTTTCATGATTGCCTTGATTTCGTTCTATCAAATGCTTGATATGTTGTGAGTTTATTTTTGGCCGAAATTTACTTGCACACTTGAAACAATCGAGTGGACATTTGAAAAATGACATTTAGTTGTTTGACTGCTTGTTAGAACCTATCGTTGCATCGTCTCGAAAGAGAGATTGTCAAGTTGGGAGGACTCAAATTAAGTAATCGAAGACATTTAACTTGGATTAAGTCAAATTAGTTTGAAAGAACGACTTTTACTTAGTTTAGGCAAATTTCGTTGATTTCGAAAGAATAGACTGAATTTCAGTATAGATTGCAATTCCTCAAAATTAACCAATTAGAGAAAGGCACATGTTTATCATTTTGATTCAATTCCCTTTCAGAACTACGAAATTCCTAGGCATTTTTCCTTAATTGATTTAGAATTAGTATATTAGAAATTGTTAATTCGAAACCATTTGAATTTTGATTCGCTTAGCATATCTTGAGGGATTATAACTCAGTAGTTTCACCTAGTCTCTGTGGGATCAACCTTGATTGCTATAATGCCATCGTACGCTTGCGGCCATATCAGGGATCACATTCAGAGTTAGGGGTTTTCTTCTATTTTATATAATTATGACTTAGGGGGAACTCTTGTGAGAAAAGCTACCTGAGTCCACCCCTCTTGTTTACCCGTGGAAAAAAAAAAAAAAAACCTTGCACTGTTATTTCTTCATAATGGATATAGTACTAATCATAGACAAACTCAAATAACACAAACATACGTACATTTGAATGATCTAATTTCGGTGGCTACATTCACCAACCTATACCCTTCTCGATAACATTACAACCCACCTTATTTACATTCAACAAGGTTCCATGAATATACATACAATCAACCTCTAGCAAAACACTTAAGATCATAATCCTTTCCTTCAAATGATTCTGGACCTCACTGAAAACAATCATCGCTTATTTTCCCTTTTTGCAGCTTATCTTCGGCCTATGGATTCTCTACTTGACCCGTGCAACTTTTCTGTACGTTTTTTTATAACTTTTGGAGCAAGGAGGAATTGTTGCGTTTTCATCAACTTCAAAACACTTTTGAACCTTCGAGGATGAAAGGTTGTAGTTCTTATATTGCACAACCTCACTGTGGAATTAGTGAATTATGCCCAAGTGTCCATTTTCAAACCAACACCGACATCAAATCTTTTCTCCTCCAATTACACCTCTATCCAATCTTGATTCATTTGTTGCAGATGAGTGTGGACTGAATAATCAGCTGGGATGACCTTTAATCATTTCCTTGTTCCAGAATTTCCTACTTCTGGGACTCTCTGCCACTCAACTGCATCCGAGTACTAGGTGATGCATCTCGATGAGCTACTATGATATGGTGGTATGACATATGTTATATTGGTCGTATCTTTCAATATGCTTCCCTTTTTATGACCAAATCATAAAATGACTTAGCTACGTAGAGAGATTGACCAACATTTCTTTTTATTTCTTAGAAAATTTCAACGTCGGTGTTGACTCTATCTCAACGCCATTAACATCCACAAGACACATAAGAGATTCTCTATGGCCAGGTTTAGTCTACCCTCTACACATAGCATTGGATCCAACACAAGGAGATGAGAATGAATCCTTGACATTTCATGGTTTTTCCTACTCCCCATAACTACACTAGAGGCCATCTCACACTTCCTTCTAACCTCCTGATCATTGTGATTCTCACATAAGCCATGTCTTTTTGAAGTTTGTTCCTCTGTCTTAATGCTTGTAGGACATTCTTTACATCCATTCTCTTCGGCTTAATTTTAATACCCACATCTGTCCCAATCCTTCCTAATTGATTTGCAACCTTTTAATTACTAGAATAAATTATAGTATCTTGTTCCAAATCTTTAATAGCTTCATCCAAAAGATTCATTTCCTAGAAAGCTCATTGCCTTCCTCTTCGATCTGTTGGGCTTTATTTGAGGGCTTTTTGATGTTGGTTCATTTGTTTTATACAAGTAAGACCTTTACATTAGAATCCTCCTTAATTGAGCTGATAAGGATTATGGGTTGTTACAAATCCATTTCTAGAGGGACCAATACAGCAGGGACCAAGAAAATTTAGGAATAACTAACTAACCACAAATGAATAAGAAAATAATGATCAATTAACTAGACAAATGCACTATATAACTAGACAAGAACACCAACATACCACACCTCAATCAACCAAGTCCACCAAGTAACCAAAGTGAAAGAGTGACACAAAAGCCAACACACAAGCACCCCAAGGGTGATTGAAACAACCTACAAGAAAGGGCTAAAACAACAAACTAGTTTAGGAACTACAAAGCCACTAACTAGACAAACGCACTCTATAACTAGATAAGAATACCTCCCACTTAAAGAATACAATAATGGGAATCGAACATGAATCGCAAAAGTCATAACATATGTGCAGCACTTTGCGAGGTAAAAATAATCCCCAAATCTATAGAAGTAAAGACTCAAATAATGTTAGAGAAAATAGGATTTTGGCCCACCCAGAAGCACAATAAAGGTGGAACAAAGTGTACATTATTATACCAGGTCAGCAAGCGCTCAAGTAAGCTACTGCCAGTTTCGATGTTGGGTCAACCTTCTGTTAATTGAGTCAATTTCTAGAAAAATAAAGTTTCTCAGTGACTTAGCTTAACCTAAATGTTGTTTCCATTTGAATGTTTGGTTTGAAACATCTCATATAGATCTTTTCATTAATCTATCTTTATCTACCACCATGCTAGCATTATTTGTTAAATATCATGTGAAGGTTACTAAAGTGGTGTTGAAACTTCTTTTTAATACTTATTTCTAAATCTTCAACGATTAATTTCAACTTTTGGGTGGAAAATATTGTTTAAAATGGTATCACAACCTTTCTAAATGAGGATTCTCAAGTTCAAATTTTAGTAGTTCTCATATTAAATTATCCTATAAGGTAAGGAAAGAATTTTATAACATCCATACTTCAAGCTTGTTCAAAAATTACCTAAATCAAAAGCTAAAGCGAATGGCTAAGGGCCCACAAATAGGTTTTAGAATCCAACTTGACCCTTATGCGAATGCTTTTGGCCCTGAAGCGTGAATGTTACAAAGTCAATCCCATATTTTGGGCAAACTTTATACATGCGGGATGTTAAAATTTAAACATGAAACCTCTCATAAAGGCTCTGATACCATGTTCAAGAACAATCTCAACCAAAAGTTTAAATTGGTGGTTGATGGCTCAAGAATAGATTTTATACTCCTCCAAAACATAAAAGGCATTTGTGTGAGGATGTGTGTTAGAGTACAAATTAAAACTATTACTAAACTTTTAACCATAAAATTTGTGGTTGAAAAAGTATTGAACAAGATCCAATATTAAGCTAGTTAAACATAGAGATAATCATATTGAGGGCAAACAAATTACAACTAGACCAACAAAGCCTGTTGTTGCAAGCATGATTCCATTATAAAGGATTATGCTTTCATTGGGTATTAAACTCGAACAATAGTGTATGTTAGAAAATAAATTAACCTAGAAAACATCAAGTAGTGAAAGGATTCTAAGAGAAAAATGTTATTATGAATAGATATCTAGACTGAATGTTCTAGAATTGTTTTAAAATATCTTTGATCATTGTAGGAAAGATCTAGAAACTACACCAAAAAAAAAAAAACATTCAGAATGTTCTAGTATGGAGGTGAAAGAGATATTTTCCCACGACCAACCTCCATTCTCTTAGCATAAATAGTGTAATGGTGTGTAAGAGAAAACAAGTGTTAGTGAACATACATTAATAATCCCTTTCCTAATATTCCTACCTTCATTTCAATTAACTATGCTATTCTCTAAACATCTACAAATGACTGCTTGAGATTTGATTTGAACCAGACCCTATTTCTTCATTTTGACTCTTTCGAGTGACCTACTATGGCGTTATAGGGTTAAGAAGCTTCACCCTAAGAACAGGCCGTTCTATTTTGCCGGTGGATGTTGTTTATGCGAATGAAAGCCTATGGGGTTGGATTTAAATGAGCTAGTGGACTGCCTCATAGATATAGGCCCTTATGATTAACATCCCACCCCTGACACTGAGGACGACACCCTATCACCACCAGTAGAGGAGTATACTGAGGATGAAGAGTCGGTAGGAGAAAATGGGTCAATTGATGAGGAACTGGGAGAGGAGCATATCGAGGAGGAGGACCCTAAAGAGGAACCCTTAGTTGATTACGAACCCGAGGAAGGCCCCATGGAGGAGGAGAACCCAGAGGATTACCCAAGGGAGGAACCCTCAGTTGAGTATGAACCCAAAGGGGACCCATAGAGTATGAGAACCTAGAGAAAGACCCTGAAGAGGAACTTGAGGAAGAACTCCTAGAAGACAAGGAACCTGAGAAAGATCCCCTAGAAGAAGAGGAACCTGAGAAGGAGCCCCTAGAAGATAAGGACCCCGAGGAGGAGCCCCTAGAAGATGAGGACCCAAAGGAAGAACAACTTATAAAGGAAGACCTAGAGGATGACCCAACGGGAGAGTGACTCGAGCCTGAGATTACCCGCTGGAAGTAGGGTAGATGTGGTAGAATGTGTCGGGGTATCTGCCCAATGGACGCCCCTGGCCAGTAGATGCTAGTAGCTAATTAAAAATTTTGCTTTCTAGGACTGTGTTGTTTAGTTTATCTTTCGTTGCTTTTGTTGAGCCACTATGAGCTAATAAAGTTGTTGAGTATTTGTGTAATGAAAAGTATTAGTGTGAAACGTTTATGGTTTTAAATCAATGCAATTGAACCTTTTCAAGATTACTTGCATACTACTGATCGCCACGTGTGAATTATGTGAGCTATGTGAATGTGATACCAACATGATGTGTATGAGACATGTGACGAAGTGACTAGACCGCATGAGTGTGGCAAAGTTGATATAACTGTGAACAAAAGCCTATGTTCAGTTTTTGCATGATGCAGTAATATACAATGTCTTACTAAACTATGCATGTGTCGCGAACTATTTGGAGAGAAATTAAACATGACTTACTTCCCGAGCAGGATGGCGGAAAACAACGATGAATCTCAGACCAGGCCCCACCCCATTTCAAGGACCCCTGTGAAGCCGGAGATTCATATATCTAGCTTTAAGGAACGGTAGAAAGCCCTTCGCCCCAGGAATGGGAATGGATCTCGCAGTCAAGTGGATGAAACCAACCCACCTATGGGAGAGGAGCTTACCAATCTCTTACTACTGGATTTACTACAGAAATAAGGGGAGCAGCTGCAACGATAAAATGAGCACCTGCGAAAACTGATAGAGGTCAAGGAGAAGAAGGTTGAGGAGGACAAGTCGTATATGTTCAAGAGGTTCACGAGTCACAATCTACCTATCTAGGATGGCACCCCTGACGCCCAGGCCTTTGAGGATTGGATCCAGGGCATGCAGAAGTTGTTCGATGATCTCTAGTGCCCTAAGGAGTGAAAGGTGGGCTTTGTTGTGTTCTACCTGAAGGACAAGGCCAATCTATGGTGGGCCACTGTGCATGAGAGATGGCACAAGCCTGAGTTCGATTGGAAGAGGTTTAAGGAGTTGATCAGGGACCATTTCTGCCCTGTGTCCCTTTAGAATGCAAAAGAGAACGAGTTCATATAGCTACATCAAGGGGGAATGAGTGTGCTGGAGTATGCCTCCAAGTTCATGGAGCTCTCCCGCTTTACCCTGGCCTTCGTAGCTAATGAGAGGCTGAAGAAGAATCGCTTCAAAGCTGGGATCAACCCTTGCATCAAGGAAAGAATGTTTGCGCAGCAATACACTTTCTATATGGATCTGTATGACACCTCGATAAATGTGGAAAGGGCGATGAGGGAAAGAAGCAACTACCTCAATGAATAGCACAAAATGAAGAGGAAGGGGGATCAACGAGAGAACTTCCACCCCCAAGGTCCGTACAGGAGGCCTCTCGAGAACCCCTAGCCTAACAACAATGTATGTGGAGGCCAACATCCCAACACTCAGCCGAAGGTGATCTGCAATGCCTGTGGCAAGCCGGGGCACTACACCCATGAATACCGCTTGACTAGCTGCCGTTATAGGAGTACTCAACATTAGATACGAAATTGCCCACATCCCCTACCCCCAGTGGGGCAAAGTCATAGGGGACAACAGCCCCAGCAATAATATCAGAATAGGGGTGGGCAGGTGGCCCACCCAAATCATGAGGGCCTAGCACCCCAGCAAAACTAGGCTTGACCTCCCAACCAACCACCGCGAAACACCTCGGGCAGGGTTTATGTTATGCGCAAGGAAGAAGTAGAGGATGCTCTGAACGTCGTCACTGGTATATTCTCTATCCAAGCTCAACCAGTGTATGTTTTGTTTGATTCGGGTGCTATACACTCTTTTATTTATGTTAAAATGGTTGAGACACTAGGTTAGTTCCAACCCGTACACCCACTCTGCTATCTGTGATTCTCCCTGATGGGAAGATTGTGAAGTGCGAGGAACTATATGAGGACTGCTCTCTTAGTATGTATGAGCACGAGTTTCTGGCCGACCTATATAGGTTTAAGTTGACTGACTTTGGTGTTATACTAGGGATGGATTGGTTAGCGAAATATCAGGCTCAAATAGACTGTCTAAAATAAAGAATCACCCTAAGAAAGCCCAATAGGAAAAGTAGTTCACAAAGGAAAAGTCTTAAGGGGTGGAGTGAAACTGATCACCACAATAAGATCCCACAAGCTGTTGGGGTGGGGATGCAAAGGGTTCCTGTGTAATGTAGTAGAAATCGAGGCTTCAGAGCCATCCCTCCAAGATATTCCAGTAGTTCGAGAATTTTTGGATGTCTTCCTAGAGGAGATCCCTAGCGCACCACCTCTTAGGGAAGTAAAATTCTACATTGATTTGGTATCAGGGGCAACCCCTATCTCCAAAGCGCTCTATCGGATGGCCCCATTGGAACTTAAGGAGCTAAAGACAAAGCTGGACGAGCTGTTAGAAAAAGAGTATATCCAGCCTAGTACGTCTCCATAGAGAGCCCCAGTATTGTTCGTGGGAAAGAAGAATGGAACCCTGAGGTTGTGCATAGACTATAGGGAATTGAACAAAATAACGGTCAAGAACTATTACCCTTTGCCTAAAATAGACGACCTCTTTGAGCGATTCAGAGATGCGGGGACCTTCTCAAAGATAGACCGTCATTTGGGATACCATCAACTCTGAATCAAGGACGAAGACATACCTAAGACTGCGTTCGATACCTGTTATGGCATTATGAGTTTGTTGTGATGCCCTTTGGGCTCACTAATGCCCTAACCGCATTCATGGGTCTCATAAACAGAGTCTTTAAACGTTACATGGACTAGTTTGGGGTGGTGTTTGTAGATGACATACTAATTTACTTAAAGACTCTAGAAGATCATACCCATCACTTGAGGACCGTTCTAGAGATACTGAGGAAGAACGAGTCGTATGCCAAGTTGATGAAGTGTGAGTTTTGGTTGGGACAAGTGGCATTTTTAGGGCATGTAGCGTCTAATGAGGGAGTGTCTGTCGATCCTCAGAAGATAGAGGCCATAACAAAGTGGCCGAACCCTAAGAACCCAACAGAAGTTAGGAGTTTCTTGGGCTTGACAGGGTACTAGTGTAGGTTTGTTTAGAACTTCTCAAAGATCGCTACCCTACTCATCAATTTGACAAGGAAGGTCACTAAGTATGAATAGACGAAGCAATGCAAGGAAGCCTTCCAAGAACTTAAAAAAAGACTGACGAGTGCACCTATATTGGCCTTACCAACTAGTGATGACGACTTTATGGTGTATAATGACACGCTTAGAAGTGGATTGGGATACGTGCTGATGCAAGAGGATCGTGTTATAGCTTATGCTCATGAGTAGAACTACCCGACTTACGATCTAGAGTTAGCAGCCATCGTGTTCGCACTAAAGATTTGGAGACATTACCTGTATGGGGTACATTGTGAGGTTTTTACTAACCACCAGAGCCTAAAATACCTCTTTTTGCGAAAGGACCTAAACCTAAGGCAGACGAGATGGTTGGAATTCCTGAATGACTATGACGTCTATTTTCAGTATCACCCGGGAAATCGAATGTGGTGGCCGACGCATTGAGGCACTGACCGTACCTGGCACTAAACTGTCTATTGGAACTTCCCATTGACTTGTGTGAGGAGCTCTAAAGGATGGAGCTTAACGTAATTACCCCGGGAACCAAGTCTATGCTCTACGCTATGGAAGCACAGCCAACCCTTATAGAGGAGATAAGTATAGCACAGGCTACGGACCCTTAGCTGGAACGGATTAGGGAGGAGATATTAGTGGGGAAAGTGCCCGGATTTGTGATCCATGAAGATGGTACTATAAGGTTCCACAACCGAGTGTGTGTTCCCGCTGTGGAGGGACTTAAGAAGAAGATTTTGGATGAAAGTCAATACTCCACACTCCGTAGACACAGGAGGAAATAAATTATATAAGGATCTGAAGTAGATGTTTTGATGGAGTAATATGAAGCAAGAGGTAGCTGACTATGTGGCAAAATACGTAACTTGCCAAAGAGTGAAGATTAAACACCAGCAGCCGGTGGGACTTCTGCAACCGTTGGACGTCCACGAGTAGAAGTGGGATTCAATATCTATGGATTTCATGGTAGGCTTACCTCTGACTCAGAGGAATAATAACGTAATCCGGTTCATAGTGGACAGACTCACTAAGACGGCATACTTTATAGCCATGAAGAATACCTAGACTATGGACCTGCTGGCCCGAGCATATCTAGAAGAGATAGTTAGATTACACGGAATGCCCAGCTCCATAGTATCAGATAGAGGCACTAGGTTCCAGTTGGATTTTTGGCAAAAGTTGTAGGAGGCGTTTGGAATATTGTTACGTTTCAGTACTGCTTTCCATCTACCTACGGACGGACAAACTAAGTGAACCATTCAGACACTAGAAGACATGCTGAGAGGTTGTGCCCTTAACTTCAAGAACGCATGGGACGATCAGTTGGCACTAATCGAATTCTCCTATAACAACAGCTGCCATGCAAGCATTGTGATGGCCCCGTACAAGGCGTTATATGGAAGAAGGTGCAGAAGTCCGTTCTGCTGGTAAGAAATCGATGAGGCCCTAACCATTGGCGCTTAATTGATTCAAGCTACTACTTACAAGATTCGGGTCATTCGGGAGCGAATGAGAGCTGCTCAGAGCCGCCAGAGGAGTCACACTGACTAAAGGTGCAGACCTTTAGAGTTTCAAGTGGGACATCAGGTGTTTCTTAAAGTATCCCCAACTAAGGGAATCGCAAGAT
This sequence comes from Carnegiea gigantea, assembly GCA_029747015.1. Taxonomy (NCBI): domain Eukaryota; kingdom Viridiplantae; phylum Streptophyta; class Magnoliopsida; order Caryophyllales; family Cactaceae; genus Carnegiea; species Carnegiea gigantea. Next base: position 372,030 of record JAKOGI010000240.1, on the reverse strand, counting down.
TTGGCATAGCAGGAAAGCTCAGCCCAAAGTATATTAGCCGTACCCAGTTATACAAAGAGTTGGAGAAGTAGCGTATCACCTAGAAACTACCACCAGAGATCCTGAGGGTGCATGATGTGTTTCATATGTCTCAACTACGAAAGTACATCTCAGATCCTTCACATGTAATCAAGTCGACCAGCTACCGTGAGCTGCGCCAGTAGATAGAGAGTCCATGGGTAGTCGCCTAGTGGGGCAAAGATACTGAGTGTGGACGACCGGTCAAGAGGAGTCGTAAATTAGTTGATTAGTGAGGTACAACAAGAACATTGTGTACTTCAAGTGGGGGTGATTGTAACACCCCAAGTGTGATTTAAAAGGATCGAAGTGACTACTTATATCACCAAAGATGCACTTTTTTTTTCGGGAAGCCTACTTTTAAGAACTCCACAGTTAAGCGTGCTTATTGGGGAACAATCTTGAGATGGATGACCTCCTGGGAAGTTTCTCAGGCAGCGTGTGAGTGAAGACGAAGTGCAATAGAAAGACTTGTGGTGATTTGTGGGGCCAGTTGATGATCCTTTAAGCAGTTTCTGGTAACTGTTCACGGTCCAAGAGGGGGCCGGGGTGTTACAGGTTGTATCAGAGCTTCCATCCAAGATTAATTTACCAATAGTGGTACCAGAGCCTTCTCATCATCCTGGGTCAATTCAAAATTAAGTGAAGCATCCATTAGCCTTCTTGGCCAACCAAATTCATCCTAACTCCAATGCAAGTGGGTTAACTTCAACCGGAGCTAATCCAAGCTTAGCCATTCAAACAAAATTATCAAAGTACAATAATGACAATATACGGATAAGATAGCCAAGTTAAGATCCTAGCAGTTGAATTTCATAGAAGTAAAAAATACAGAGAGAGATATGGAGGGAAATTAACGCAAAGATGATATTTGTTGTCAATGGAGATACTATTTTTGGTGATGATAAGTTACCCTTCCGAAATTATATGTTCTTGAAAGCTAAAATACATTTAGCTTTCAAATTATTTTGTTTATTTTCTACATCTAACAATGAAAGCCATTTTTTTAAAAGACTGGGAAATTAGAAAAATTGTTTTCAACGTAAAATATATGAAATCTTGCAAACGTCGGCTCATCCACAACTATGACAGCACGATAGACACTTAAAGTCACCAAATGAGATTTGGGAAGGATTAGAGACTGTATGTTCCAAGTATAAACGGCACAACTTAAAGGATTAGATGTAGTATATTAACCCTTGGGAAGAAAAGGAGGAAGAAGAAGACGAAGAAGATTTAAAATGTAGAGTGTATGAGGTTGCAAAAAGCACCTCAAAAATTAGAGAAGTAGCAAATCAAGGTGGAGAAAGTGAATAAAATTATGCAAAAGAAATGGTCTCTAACACGTTCTGTCATGAGAATGATCGAAAAATAAGTATCTCCAACATAGAACATCAAGATAAAGCAAATAAGCCCATTAACATGGGTATGGGTATTAAGGCCTTGTGCTTTTTGTTGATAAATCCAAATTTATCAACCTCAATCAACTTCAACCCACATTAACCCACTTCAACCCACTTCACGAAATTCAATAAAAAACTACCAACTTCAACCAATTTCAATCCACTTCAACCAACTTCAATATACAAACGAAAATTCAACCCATTTCAACCAACTTCAACCCACTTCCTACTATTTTAACCAACTTGTACCCATCATACCTAAAAAAAAAAAAAAATTTCAACCCACTTCAACTAACTTTAGCTCACTTCATCCTACTTCAATCAACTTCAACCCACTTCAAAAAAAATACCCACTTCAACCAATTTCAACCCACTTCTACCCAACTGCGGTATCTCAATCACACCAAAAATCAATTTTCCAACAAGGCTCCAAGGTTTTTTTTTTTTTTTTTGGGGTGTGTGTGTGTTTATGTATATGTGTGTGCGTGTGTGTGTATGTATATATATACACACACATATATATATATATATGTATGTGTGTGTATGTGAGTGTGTGTGTGTGTGTGTGTGTGTGTGTTGTTAGGTTTACTATAGATCAAATTTCGTTCCCCAGTTCACCACGGAGCACCAGAAGTCTTGGCCCCGTGGCCAACCGCATTTCAGCAGCGGCCTTCCAATAGCCTCCATGGCGGTCCATGGTGAGCGCGGCGACTGTTTCTACTAGGGTTTCCTCGATCTCGACTCTTTTATTTCTTTATAAGAGGCCTAGCCTTAAGCTCCGAGGGACATAAAACAGCACAGCACACAAGCATCATTTGAGCATCTAGAAGGTTGTTCTGCTATTTGATCAGCCAATAGTTCTACTATTTTCGTTTTAGAGATAGAGCATTCTAAGTGAATTTGTAATCGCTAGTTGATCTCTTCTTAGGGTATATCGCTTTGGGATCAATTATGTTCTTTTCCATCACCATAATGGATTTTTCGCTGATAGCCACCCTTGTTTTTTCCCATTTAGGGTTTTCCACATAAATCTTGGTGTTTGTTCCCTTATCTTGTTGTTATCGTATTTTGTGATTCCTTCTTATTTTCACTCAAATCCTAATCGATCTTAACAAGTGGTATTAAAGCCCAGTTATAGGATGGCAACAGTCACAAATTCAATAATCTGAAATTTGATGGGGAGATGAGTTTCAATATCTAAAAGGTCCAAATGATGGTCATTCTCTCCTAGAATGGGCTAAAGAAAGCTCTTGATGGTAAAACTAAGAAACCTGCTACCATGACAGACAAACAGTGGGAGAAGCTTGATGAAAAGGCTCTCTCGATGGTTCAGTTGTGCTTGGCAACTCATGTTCTTCGTGAAGCTCTAGATAAGACCGCCATGGCAGATCTCTAGCTTCGATTAGAAGTGTTCTATATGACTAAGAGCCTAGCAAACAAGATTCATCTAAAGGAATGCCTGTACACATTTTCCATGTCATAAGGTACTCTTATCCAAAACCACCCTGAAAATTTCAATTCCATTGTTTTTTCATATGGAAAGGTTGGATATGAAAATTAAAGATGAGGATAAAGTGATATTGTTGGTTGTCTCATTACCTACCTATTATAAGCATTTTAAAGAAATGTTGCTAAATAGTAACAATGACACTTTGTCATTTGAGGATGTCAAGGCCAATTTGTTGTCCAAAGAAAAACTTGACCTTGAAGTTCGTGCTGAAAAAGTAAAGACTTATCAGTAAGGGCTGAATCCTTTGATAAAGAACACCTCTAAAGCAAAGTTTGAGAGACATAAGTCCAAAAAATTCTGTCGTTATTATAGAAAATCAGGCAATGCAATTTTTGAGTGTTTTAAGTTGAAAAACAAGAGGGAGAAAGAAGAAGATAATTCACATTCACACCCTTATGAACCTGTTAAAGCTGCCTTTGTCGATCTAATTCTAATTGTGATATTTTGTTTGCTACTTCTACTAAAATGGGAAGTGTTTCTTATTGGATTCTTAATTCTGGGTGCACCTATCATATGTGTCCTTATAAGGACTGATTTTCAACATATGATCAAGTTGACTCAACTATTGTTCACATGGGCAACAATGCCCAATGTGATGTCGCTGGAATCGGTACTATTAAAATCAAGACTCATGGCCGTATTGTCAAGACTTTATCGAATGTTCATCACATCCTAACTTAAAGTATAACCTCATTTCTTTAGGCATCCTTGAATCCAAGGGGTGTAAATATTCAGCTGAAGGCGGAGTTCTGAAGGATTTCAAGGGCACTCAAATTTTATTAAAGGGTTTGAGACAGGGAAGCCTCTATATCTTGCAAGGATCTACCATGACATACTATACGACGGAGAAAAGTCCATGTAAGCCACTTCCCATAGCTAAGTTCAAGTATCCCTTGAACTCAACCGGCTTTCGATTTGCTTAATACCCTTCGGGATCCGCCCTACATGGCACTACCCTTCAAGGTCCTTTGGCGGTGTTCTTCACAAGTGTTTGTGAATTTGGTCCACGGTAGAGATTGTTGGGTTTTGTATGATCCAAATTTCGTTCCTCAGTCCACCACGGAGCACCAGAAGTCTTGGCCACATTTCGTGGCCAAATGCACTTCAGCAGCGGCCTTCTAGTGGCTCCACGGATGGTCCATGGACCAGACCTCGGTCCATACTAAGCGCGATGATTGTTTCTGCTAGGATTTTCTTGATCTCAACCCTTTGATTTCTTCATAAGGGGCCTAGCCTTAGGCTTCAAGAGACATAAAGCAAACACACAACACAGAAGCATCATTCAAGCATCTAGAAGGTTATTCTTCTCTTTAATCAGCCAATAGTTCGACTATCCTTGTTTTTGAGAGAAAGCGTTCTGAGTGAATTTGTCATCACTAGTTGATCTCTTTTTAGGGTACATCGCTCTGAGATTAATTCTGTACTCTTCCATCACCATAGTGGATTTTTCGCTCATCGCCAACCATAGTTTTTCCCGTTTAGGGTTTTCACGTAAATCTTTATGTTTGTTCTCTTATCTTGCTATTATCGTATGTTATGATTCCTTCTTGTTTTTACTCAAATCCTAGCTGATCCAAGCATGTGTATATATATGTGCATGTGTATACACACACACACACACACACACAAAAATATATATATATATATATATATATATATATATATATAATATATATATATATATATATATATATATATATATATATATATATATATATATATATATATATATACACACACACACGTTCGAAGAATACAGCAATCATTCCAGTTCGTAGCATTGATAGGGAACATATTCATGCAGAGAAAGATAAGTAATCAAGATAACACCTTGGGACTGACCTACTTTAAGGGCAAACAGAAATAGAAAAGAAGCGCCTTAATTGAAATGGTTAAAATTTAGTTATTATAAACTATATAACTGAGGGCATTGGACAGACACTATACCCGTAAAATAAGAAACAAGGAACAACAACACACGCTTGCCAAGAGAGGCAGGCAACCCGACAACCAGCTGTGACTTCCTAGTAGTGGAATCGTTAAGAGAATTGATTGGTGGGAGTACATGTTGATCATTCCATAGCTTTTGGCCCAGAATACTTGGCAAGTCTACCAACCGCACCATTTACTCCCATTGGCAACAATTATAAGTGGCATTTTCTCCCTCTCATTCGATCATCCAACAATTATACGCTCGTTATGTCTTTCAGACTTTAATTAGACATTTAATAACCACTTGATTTATCTTTTTTAACATCAGGGTATTTCTTGATGACAGGTCTCGACTTTAAATCTCTACCACATATTTAACATTGTGAAAGGTAGGGAGCTTTTGAGTGACTCTAAAGAAATTGGTCTCTCGGCTAGCAGTGATGCTTACATCAATAAAGCTACCCGCAACTAGGTCTCTTCAAATTCCCCTGAAACTAGACTCACATTGGATAATGCTTTTGTTGTTGCAATCATCACTGTCTTCACTACCATCACCAATCATCATCACCATCACCACTATTACTATTAATACTAATACTATTACTACTACTCATCCTTGTCCATTATTATTATAATTGATTTGTTGTTGTTGTCGGTGCCATCACGTTTGGGTAATCTAGCGGGATCCAAAGATTTAATTGGCATCTTACCTGAGAATGGCAGCCATCAAGAAGGTAATAACGGGGACAAGATTGTTCAAGTTCTGATACGTTGCTATCCTCTTCATCAATACAGAGACTTGAGCAGCAAAGAAAAGAAAATGCTATTTGCATCCTTAGGCATAAAATTAGTATTAGTAGAGATTTAAAAATTATATTTAAAAAAAAAAAAAAACTGGCAACCCGACAAAAGGCAGTGATGAAGATCAAAAGGGACGATCCTACATTCCATAGGAGCATTACTTGATTTATCCCTGTCAACAACGTAAAATTGTGAGGTAGACACTACTGCATAATTGGTCTAATGTAACAGTAAGCATGTAATACTTTAAAATTGTTGCATATTAGGTCAACTTAATATTTAGTGTAACAATAAGTAATAAGCATTGCATTTAGAAAGTTAATGCAACAGTTTTTATAAAGTTGCAGTATTTTGAAAAAAAATGTAACACTTGTTAAAAAAAAATTACAATCCGAAATAAAAATGCAAGACTTGTCTAAAAATGTTACAATCTAGAGAAGAAATACAACACTATTTTAATGTTGCATTTATAAGTATATAATCACAAGTGTTACATTTGTTAGACTTAAAAAGTAACATTTATATTAAAGTGTCGTACTTTAAAGACTGCTACAGTTGAATAAATAGGTTGTTCTCTACAAAATTATCAATAAACATTAGCAATAAGAAACTGTCTTTATGAAATTTTTAATGACACATTGCCCCATATGCTTATAAGTGTGTTCAATTCAATCGAAAATGTTAAATACTCCCTCTGTCCCAATTTAATTGCTTGTTATTCCTTTCTTAGTTGCCCCAAAATATTTGCATAGTTTCCATATATATACATAAAATTAATGTTCTTTTTCTTATTTGCCCTTTTATAATTAAAAATAATTTATTGAACTTAAGCTATAAGCATTTGACCACTATAGCACCAATAATGAATGTATGGCACAGATTCCACAACCTTCCTCTTCACAAGTCCCATGAGCTTTGTAAAAATCATGCACTTAGAAGCAAAATTTTCTTTTACCAAAGTACAATGGCTATAGCAGTAAAGTCAATTTTTTTAACATACATTTATTTTTAGTCTATTTTTTAATAAGTCTGTTGTAGAGAATTTCATATCTTATTGACTGATTTCTTAAGATCCGTATTTTGTTAACCCATGCGATTAAATTGGGACGGAGGGAGTAACTACGTTAAGTTTTTCTCTAATTATCATCAATAAATGTTGTATCAAAGATAAATAAAAAGAAGTTAAAGAAAAAGAAGCTTGAATTAAATTATAATTACAAATACTCAGTGATCTATTACAAAATTTTCTAAAGCACATAATGCAAAACTTGTTGAAACAAAACCCGATTATTTTTGGACTTTGTGACCATCCGAAAGAGAAATTCTAGGTACTAATAGTTAAAGATAAAATGATGGATTAACGTTATAGAGGCTGTCACAAGAATCATATGGGGTTGATTATATAGTTTGATAAAAATAGAACACAGCTAAATGCAAGATATTACTTAACTCGTTCAAATATTGAACTATCGAACAACTTCTTTGAAAATTAGCTAATTGAACTGCCTATCATTGATTAGTACAGTTACTAATATTTAATTATATAATTATATACAAAAGACAAACATTTAGAATATGGTAACCAACTAAAATAATTCACCATCAAATCTTTAAGCTTTTTTGGATTGAGTGCCACCAAACAGTTTTTTTTTTTTTTTGGGGGGGACAAAAATTCTATCCTTCACACTATATTTATATAACTTTTTTTGGCACAACTATATTTATATGACTTAGATAGAGTATAAAATACGTGCTGCGTTGGTCCCATTTTATATTTCTAAATGGAAAACACACATTTTAAGAGAATATATGCCAACCAATAGACAATTAGTACGGTAGAAATTATGCAAATTCATTATTTAGTAGTGCTTTTAATAAGTATTTTGAAAGATCATTTTCGGACAAATTAAGTGTTCATTAGCAAGATAAAAATGGGATGAAGGGAGCGCATGTTTGCCATTGTAGGTACAGTTATAATTAAAATAGAAAGGACGAGAAGATATAAAAATGAAGGTCATGTGTAAATAGATATTGGAAGAGAGATTGGTTGGGTGAAAAAAATGGTTTTTGATGTGTCTCGGAAAAACGGAGGTAGAAAGGGTAGTAGAGCTGAGAAAAGATTAATTTTTATCATAAAAAATAAATTTTTACTATATTTAATCTTGACATTTATAATTATATATATCTTATAATAATTATAAATTATTTGAAAAAATATGGCATTTTAAAGTATAACTAGCTAACATTTAAATGGATTAATAATAATACATATATCAACAAAGTATAGCTCCCAATTCCAAAACTCCACAATTAATCATCCTAAGCTTGGAGAAATTATAGGATAGGTGACTTCCTACGAATTTAAGTATTCAGTATGATATGAAAATTTGAAATAATAGTTGTGCTTCATTGGCAATCGGGAGAGGAGCTGTGTACGGCTATGGGAGTCTTGGGAATTATAATTATTTTTGTCAAGAATAAAGCTTTAGTTTATCTAAATTTAAAATGGAAAAAAAAAGCTGTTGTATTTAGGTGGTAAAAGCATTGCAATTTGATCAACAAAATTTTGCAGTTGGGTGATGAAAGTGTTGCATCTGCCTTTGCAAAAAAGTATTGCATTTGCTAGATCAATGTAACACTTAAAATAAGTATTGCATGTTTTTAGAAAAGTGTTGCACGAGGCTAATGCAACAGAGCCTAAGACAGTATTTCAAAAATTGTTGCATTAGAATTAATGCAATATTTTGTAATGCTAACACAACACTTATAGAGTGTTGCTATACATTTGTTTTGTTGCAATGACACACTATGCAGTATAAGGAAACATGTTAATAATTAAGAACTGTCGTCACCTTAAGAAGTAAGCGACAGGAAAAGTGACCAAAGTCGCACAAGCTTGCGTACGGAAAACAAAGATCCTCGGACTCGTGCCCTTGATGAGGTCTTGCTAGTTCCATATAGTCATAACGGCTAATACAAACTCCCCCATTGGCACCATCCCTATTATTACCAACTACTCTCACTCCCATACTCCCATCTCTCGCTCTGTCTCTCTTCCTGGCTTTGCCTATAAGAATTGGATTTCTACCAGGCACGACTTGAGGCAATGCATAAAAATGAAGGGGTTCATTGCGTATGGGTGTGACCTTGTGATGGAGGCAGCTCCATAAAAATTCTAAATGCATTCTGCTCTTCTCCTTAATATATGCCTCCACTTGCTAAACAACCTGTTCGATCTTAGTTAATTGGATCCGATCGATTTCAAATCCCATCATTTAGATTTGATCTTAATTTAGATAATTGATCTTAAATTGGTGGGTTTTGGTTCAATAATCGTATTATTATATATAAAAAGAAATATAAGAAAAAAATTCAAGTCAGATTCAATTTAAATAGAATCAATTAATATTTGAGATTCACAATTCAATCTTTTGTGTTTTCTTCTCCCATGGAACATGATATAAATATATATAGTTCGCATTGGACACTGCATGAAGTGGCTCTTCCACTGCATCTACAACAGGTCTCGGGGTCGAGCATCCCACTAAAAAAAATTCAATGGTATCCTATGTAATTTTGTTGGTGCTTAATCCTCAATGTTATGTCAAATGAATAAATGCATTATTATAGCAAAATGGTAAATGTATTATTATAGCAAAATGGTAAATGTTTTGTTAAAAGATATTATGAATTTAAAAATTATATTATCATGATTAATTAAAAAAATAGGTGATCAAATATTCAAATAGTGTTATTAAATTGCCTAAAATCATCTTTTTACCATACTTCTTCACAATTATTAAGTTACACTATAATAAGTTTTCGCACAGAGGTTTGATTGCAACTGATACAATTTTGATGCATCTTATACTCAATTTTTAGCTCCAAATAACGTTTAAGCTAGGTTTCACTTGTATTTTATGCATTGTAAACAATAAGCAAAGGAAGCACAATCTCGAGGACACTGGAGTCCAAATGAGATCATCCATGTATGACAAGCCTGGGATTCAAAATTCGAGGAGCAAAAGAAAGCCAAGGGGGCTTATACCACGACTACAAACAACCTATAGTAACACTCTATAAGTGTTGTATTAGCACTATAAAATATTGCATTAATTCTAATGCAACAATTATTGAAATGCCGCCTTAGGTCCCATTGTTTTAGTTTAATGCAACAATTGCTTAGAAATATGCAACAGTTATTTTAAGTGTTGCGTCGTATAGTAAATGCAACACTTCTTAAAAAAGCAAATGCAACACTTTCATTACTCATATGCAATACTTTGTCAATCAAATTGCAACATTTACAACTTAAATGCAACATTTTTTTGGGTTCCACATCTAGGTAAATGAAAACTTTATTCACAACAAAGATAAGTATAATTTTTGACCTTCTCATTACTATACACAGCTCCTTTATGAATTGCCAACATAGCTCACCTACTGTTTTAAGCCTTTGTAGCGTACTTGATGCTTAACTTCCCAAGAAGTCACCCATCCTGTGACTTATCCAAGCTTACCATGCTTAACAGTAGAGCTCTTAGGAGTTGGTCACTTATTCTGTGAGTTGTATTTTATTGATGTATGTATTGTTATTAATCCATTCAAATGTTAACCAACCATCAATCAGAATGATACATCTTTGTTATAGTTAAATTACCGCAAGTGTACAGTGTAGCTGTAGCTAGCAACCGACAAGTATCGGTCGATCTTACAAGGAACATGCTTTTAATTATGAGAACTAATCTGAATACTCAATCTAGGCAAATCAAATTCAAAGGTTCAACTAATAACTTAGGAAACGATAATAACGTTGAAGATAATTGAGAAATCCAAATATTAGAATACCTAGGTTGGAATTAACAGTACAATCACGCTAGTGAATCAAGTATTAACTGCATCAAACTTGCCCAAGCTTGCAACATGAATGGATAGATTATCTATTTAGCCCATCTCCTCCATCTTTCAAGACTCGAAGACTAATCCTACAATTGTAGTTGCCTATTTTTATGGGACTAAAAGTTGAAAATTACAAGATCTATAATCTCGAATCCTAATTAGAACTTCAATTATTTTCATGTTGAAAACCTAACCCTCTACTAGGTCACCCTAGATAAAGGTTTCGTCTTTCGACGTTCCCTTAATCCTTCTAGCAAAGGATGAATGCTCTTTCAAGCAATTCATTGAATATGTGGTGAGCAAAGTAGAAATAATAAACACAAACATGGGACAAGTAAGGGTTTGGGGCTAAATCATGATTCAACTAACATAATCGACGTTAATCCTAGCCCAAGTTAGGAGATTAGCCATGAATTATATCAAGAATAATCAAATCAATCACTAGAATAGCAAACATGATTTTCGCCAAAAACCCTAGAAACCAATGTTAAGAGATAGAGAGAATTAAGAAGCAAACTTGAATTAAATTGTAGCAGAAGTAGCAAGACAATCTTTAATGATGATGAATTCAATCAACAAGCAACTCTAAAATTTCCCTACTAAACCCTAAAAATTGCTCCAAGAAAGTGCTCTCAAAGTAAAGATAAAAGATGCCCCAAAAATTAGGCAAACACCGCTTTCGCATCTCGAAATTTAAGGGGTGCATGGCCATACTTTGACATACGGCCAGCCATGCACAATTTCTAGGCTCAAGACGCATAGCTGTGCAAAAGTGCATGCCTAGTCGTACAACTCTGTAAGAACTTTCTGCCTCAGGTGCATGGCTAGCCGTGTGGCTCTGCAACTCTTAACCCTTGATTCCTTTGCCTTCTGGCCAACTCCTCAAACTTCTTCTTTGTCTAAAACTTTTGTCCTCGCTCATATTCCTTCCAATTATGATCAAAATACCTATGAAAAAGGAAATTAGTCCAAACAAGACGATTACGAGCAAGGAGGGCAAATATGATCACATTCCTAAATAAATCGAGGGGATATGTAGAGGAAGACGATGACATCAAGGGCCCAAAAATAACAAAACTAGAGGTTTATCAGCTTCTCCATGCTTATCTCTTAGTTGTCCCTAAGCAAGACTAAGTCTTAAATGATCAATGAGGGAGATAAACCTCCAATCACACCCTCCTCAGGCAAGGGAATAACAGTCATTAGAGGTAGGCAATGTGTTAAAAGCATTTTCAATAACATACACACACACCATCTATAGATCGCACCACCTACATGCAACGCACTAATCACCTCATATTAAATCACATGGTAAAACAAATTGTCCTCAAAAAAGTAATGAGCAAGTGTGACTGGCAGAACCTTACTTTTGGGATAAAGTGGAACATCCTTCTCAATGTGTTTGGATATGTAACATAGATGCTCTCAAAACTTAATCCAATCAAGCAAACTACCATAAGATTGGTAAAGTTCTCAAATTTTCACCACTTGGTGCACAATGCAAAATATCAATTATAAGGACTTGTAAAGAGGATGTAATGGGGCAAAGTTTAAGAGTAAGAAGTGGAGTAATTTGGGGAAAGTAGAGCTATTAGCCAAAAGACTAGGGAGAAAAAACACTTCCACAAAGCAATACCAAGACACCAAATTGCATACATCTAATTGATCCAAATAACCACAAACCCACAAAAGACCTCAAGGGAGCAATTGAACAAACTTATTAAAACAATCATCATGTAAAACACTTGATTCACAATCCTTTTTTTTTCTTTCTTTTCTTTCTTTATCCTCTTTTTCATTTTTCCCATCTTTTTTTTTCGAGAAGCAAAATCAAGAAATATGTGAATGGCATGGAAAACACAAAATCCAAACTCACGATCCCTTCAATACAAACCACCAACACAACATCTAAGTGAATCAATCTTTAAAATATGCCCAACTCAACAACAAAGTGTTGCTCCATTAGGCTTTGGCAAAGGTATGGAAGTTATGCAAAGGCCAAATGGTGTGCGAGTATGGGTACAACAACAAACATAGAAAAGCACAAAGGGCTAACAAAGGGGGTATCACACATCAATGGGTAGCTTTTTGCCTCATGTGGCTAAATAAAACAAAGAGTACCTCAATCATATCAACATATGCATAATCTAATGGTGATTTCAAACGGAATTGACCACGTTCTAGAGATGCAATCATGGAGGAGTCACACATGAAAGGAGAAATGAGACTATAAATAATGAATGCACTATAGGAAATGATGTTTCCTTCCATACTTAATTTTGCTTTTGCCCACACTTATAAGTGTGGAAATAGTAGCTATCCACACTTGCGTCAAGTGTGGGGATCATATATGTGGGGATATTTGCCCACATTTCTAATTGTGGGAGAAAAATTAATTACCCACATATTACATGTGGTTAAATTACACTATGCCCACTCTTGAAAATGTAGAAAGCCTAAAGTTTCTCCATGTTTACAAATGTTGTCAAATTATCACCCCTTTTAAAAAAATATGATGGTTATAATTAATATAGAGTTTATTCTAAATTCTATATTAATTACAGACATTGTGCGTTAATAAATTAATTAGAAAATTTTTATAGAAACACATACATATACAAAAATAAAAGCATATGTACTAACAAACATATCCATAAAAAAGTATATATACATCATTCGTATTTATTAAAAGTTAAAATGTATCAAAGTATACACATTGAATTGATCTTAAAGTTTGCTATATAGAGCAAACCAAAAATACAATTTACTAGCTATCCTCTAAGCATACTTCTAATTTTCTTCAAGCATCATGTCAACTAAGTCATTTTGCATATCCTTATACGCAACCTGAAATCATTTGAAATAGTTACAAAAAAAGATAAGTCAGTGAAATAAAATACTTAATTTCTCTCAGCATAAAACAAAACATAGAAGCAAATTTCAAGTAACAAACTGAGTAATATGCAAATAAGTAATTGTACTCTATTTGTTTTATAGCTATAATATCACAATTCGACGTTGTTTCCTCTCTGCTTGATGATTATTGCATTATTTGTAAATTACAAAAGAGTAACCTCGTAACTTATCCCAAGCTTGGCCTAAGAAAACAATATTAATACACAATCAATTATAAGGATTGGGTACATTTGGAGTTAAATCTAAAAACAAAGAGGCACAAAACTTATGGGGTGAATTGGGAGTAGTATTTTGCTATAGCTGAATTGCACAGTACCTGTTTACAAATCATGCCATACAAAGAAAACAAGGCACATGACACATCTAGTAAACTTTGATTAGGGATGAACACTTTAAACCTGAAAGCATAATAGTACATGGCACATACTTCACAATATCAAAATAAATCAAGGCTAGAACCCATTTAAACTAACCCAATCAAGCTGAATCTGTCAATTAAGCATACACATAGACGTTCTAGTGATTAGAGCAATTTCACACAACTAGGGATACCAGGATCACATACTGTGATCATGTATCGATATCCTTCCTTTTCCCAACTAATCTTTGTCTATAGATGGTAGAATTTGTGCATTGCATAAAGTAAACTACACCAGACAAGTTCCTTAATAACTTAGAATGAGCTAGGTCCAATCTATAGAATAAATTGTGCGCACCTATCACAGGTCAAGCATAATTAAGGTGTCTAATAACTTGACACTGGCTCCTTCAAATCTCGGAATAAATTTTGCCCCAGAAAGCATCAACATGATTTCACCTGCCTGGCTGACCTTGAACATCATCAACTCTGATAGGTTTGACTTGCGTTCTTTCTGGCAAAGCAAATTCTTCGGAGACATCACAATAAGAGGTTTACAGAATTCTTTACGTATCTGACGATGGTAAGGCAAAAACATAAGCCAATAAAAGATCAATTTCATAAAAAAAGGAATTAAGAAGCAACTAAGCACATCAACCTGATGACGTAAGACATTGACATAGGGTTGTCACATTCACAACTTACATTGATTTAGCATATAATCACATAGAAAGTAAGGCAACAGTCCAAATTCTTATCACAAGGAAGGAAAAAAAAAAAGAAACGAAAACAGAAAAGGAATTTAACTCACTCAAACCTACCACACGAACTTGGACCCCTAAAGTTGGGTGCAAAACAAAGCATAACACTCCAAATATCTACATCGTTCTCAAAGTGTCAGCTGCAAAAACTCTGGGCAACAATCATTATCAATGCTTTCAATAAGTTCCTTGTAAATCTTTTCTACAAGTAACATACTCTCCCTGTTATCACATAGCCCCAAATTCACATCTAGGGTCACTACAAAAAAGGTTGCTTCCCTTCACATTTAATTTTGCTAATAACCACACTTATAAGCGTGGAAATAGTAGTTGCCCACACTTAGGCTAAATGTGAGGAAGGTCAGCGTGCGAAAGTGTTCTTCACACTTAATGGAAATGCGGGTAGAGTTATATTTCCCACACTTATGAATGCGGAGTAAGTACTAATTATTCACATTTTATGTGCGGCCATTTTACGTTATGCCCACTCTGGAAGATGCGAGAAGTCATAATTTTTCCTACACTTAAAAGTGTTACTAGTGTCGTTTTAGTTTTTTACAAAATAATGCCGGTAATTAATATAAAACTTATTAAGTTAAAAATAGAACAATTTTATACAATTGTTCTCTTTGTAATTAACAAGTTTTATACTAATTACCAGCACGCATCATCCTATATAACAACAACAACTTCCAGTGTGGGTCCTACTTTTACAGGGTCCGCATCATCCTACATAAATGAATAAAATTAACAAACTAGCGAATTAAAATAGATCAAACATCAATTAAATAAATTACATTAGTGCCTGAAAAAAAATTAATTGTAGATATAACAACAAAGACTAATGTAATCAAAACTAAATATTCTTGCATTGTTTTGAATCTATCCAGCTAATTTTTTTGTTGTAGGTAGCTGATTGAATATTTTATTGCTTTATATACTACTTAAAACTATACTTTGAAAACATGCCTAACATCCAAGAAAATATAAAAAAATCTCCATCTTCGTGTTCTTCACTGAGAGATGTTAGCTCCAGAAATGCAACCTGCTAGACAATTGAAACATACAAAAAATAAATTATTAAAAAAGATAACCAAAGAAATTAACTAGGACGCAGACTCGGTAGAATAAAGTTTAAAGACGCACAACAAAGCTCAACCAACTATAGAACCACAATAGAGTTGAGCAAAGAATAGAACCACAATCGAGTTCAATGAATAATAAAAACGTTATTACAACAAATACAATGATTACCATAACAAACTCCACAAAAGCAATCCGAGTAAAATGGCGATAGTCCCCAAGCAACCTCATATGATGAACCTGAAAGCAACGTTCTATTCAAGATATGTTTAAACTTTTCGAAAGCCTGATTGAGATTAGGTCATAGCACACACCTCTCCACAAAATGATTCAAAGAACAATTTCATTCTATTGACTGGACACACTAATACTAAGGCTTTCTAAATTTCAATCGTAGCAATCAAACAAAGAACTGAGCTACACGTAATAACGAACCCACCTTTGGTAGGAAAGTAGGATTAACAGGAGCAATAGCAGTCTTAGAAGGAAGCACTCTGACAAGGTAGTATCCAAGCATTGTGCCCAACAGGTTTAAAGCATTCTTAGCACCCTCTGCCAAGATGTGAGAGAGCCAAGTGCAAGATATCAGCAGAGTGATCATAACACCAAACACAAGTTCTAATTGATTAGTAGTATGCCATTTAAGGGAGATTCTTTCTTTTCTTTTTTTTTTTGTTTTGACGGGGGGTTGTTAGCTTTACCTTCATCAGTAAACTCTATGAAAGCAAAGCGCAGAATGGAATTTGGATCACCACAACCACGACAATCAACAAGCTACAACCCCAATAATCAAAGTATTTTAGTAATACACACTCCTGAAATAGCTAAACATAAGCTCTACAAAAGAAACCACTAAACCATACACTGCATTACCTGTCCACAATTGATGAAAAGGGCAGCAAGTTTCACCTAAAATTGACCATTTCTCTAGAGTCTGGTAGCAGATCGTTGCAATAAGAATAGCAGTGACTCTCAGACTACATTCCATGGCAGCTTTAAATTTACAGTAGGGCAATTGCTCTAGACCAAAGGCTATGAAACAAGCCTAGTGAATGAGGCAAATACTATCAAATGGCCTGCATAGCCAGACACCATTCTTATTAGCTTTTTGCCTCAAACATAGCTCATAGATAATCAACATTATAGAGGCTTCATACTCACCATAAAAGAAAGGAAAAAAGTCATTATACCTTCATACAAGTACCAGTTATCTTAAGTCTTAACCGACCCATAGTGCCCACCACTAAGACTGTAGACTACTTTGGCAGCACAATGTTCCTAGTGGATCTAAAAAATGCAAATGCATTGCTTGCTATTACTACCCTACTCCCCCGACCAAAGGCGAGGGGAGGACCAAAAGAGTACGCAGTACACATTCATCTCTTTCCTCTCCTGCTTTGTTTTTTTATCTTTTGTTTTTTGTTTGGGGGAGGGAGGCGGGGAGGCTCAACTAACATTCATCTCTTCTTTATTATGCAGTCTTAGATATTAGGTTGCAGTTGCCTTAAAGCAAAGAAGGTCAAGTGCTATTCTTAGAATATCCACATATAGAAGTATACAGAAGTAAAAATTTAGTAGCATACCTATCACTTTGGCAAATCCATCGAGCTAAGGTGTGCGCTTCGGGATTTCCAAGTGGCGACCAAAGTCCAGCTTGAGAACCTAAATGAGGAGGGAGCACTAGTGCCACCCTTTGAAGAGAAGAAATAATGCTGTGCACATACTGACGAGCCATGGATGCCACGTTGTCTTGCAGATGACTCTGAAAAGCAAATTGAAATGCAATAGTCATGACTGATATGATGTTACTACCAGAAGCAGAATTATCAGTGGAGGATTTATTCCCAAATGGACCCACTTCAAGAGCAAAAGCAAGATCTAAGGTGCGATTTGGACTCGACGCCTCCTGGTTTAATTCAACCACATCAATTAACCAAAGAGTCAAATAACCAAAGAGTCAAAAGAGACCAAAATTTAAGCTAATCTCCAGAAAATTACATCTTCAATTGAAACTCAAATGTCGAAGCAGAAAAGCTACCTTCACAGAATCAAATGGGATTATGCAAAATCCAAAAGGCAGAAAAGGAGCATCATCGGTAAAAGAGGCATCTATAAGAGCAAATATAAGTTCAGCACACGTACCAAAAGCATTCTTATCCATTCCACTACATAGCTGCCAAAAGATATCAGTATATTAGGGGAAAACAAAAACTGAGACCACAGGAGGCAAATGGCATATAAGTTCCAACATGTCCGCATATTATACTTATTTGAGAATATTAAAAAATTTTACAAGTCCATGACATGGGTCTGTAAACAACACAATGACCAAAATATTCAAACAAAATTGTTCTGTTTTGCTTTGATGCACTGCTATTCACTTGTCCCATTTGAGTGGAGCAAAACTAGCCACTAGCACTGATTTCTTAGCTTTGAATTATAAACAACAGAAGTCTAAAAGCCTGATGACACTGGTCTCTACATATTTGTTATAACTTTGTAGGCTACCTGCTACATCTCTTGATAGTTGATACATAGAAGGAAGTGATAAATACAAGAACAATTACATTCCTATGAAAAATTACAACAGGGCAAAAGGAACCAGAGGAAGATATATAAGAGAGTATGTGATGTAATAAGTCATACTGAGCTAGAGAACACATCATCATGACTTTAGCAGTATTGCAACATGTGCATACAAGTGATAGTACAAACACCGTGCAAAGAGAAGATGCTACATATACAGACATGTAATGAAATCCACTTCGAATGTACAAAAAGAGAATAATATATGAGAACCATGCAAAAAGGAAACCAAACAATCTCATAGAGCTATAGAATCGTCTGAATTAACTCACAAGAGAATAAATACCCCCAAAATTGTCTGAATTGACTCACCAACTCGAAGTTGTGGTTGAAGGCTGCGAATTCACACCCATTTATGTATTCGACTGCTACTGTGCGAATTGCACCCGCTCTAGCTCTCTCTTTTGCTCTCTGCCTCTGGTTCAGTGGGTGCAACTGCAGTGGTGACGGGTTTTCAAAACCCTAGCTTCGCACCCTACCTGGCGTGACACTAGGCTCGAGCCCGGCCAATGGTGATGCCGCGATCTGGCCGATCACCATCGCGCCTTTACGCCGCCTACTCTCTCTATATCTCTCTCTATTTCTAGTGGTTGCCGGGGATCAGGAGGAGGAGGTGTTGAGCCTGTTCAAAGCCCCCCTTCTGCCGATTTTTCACAGGGTAGAAAGGGGCCTCGGGCCTTTTTCTTTCTCTCTTTTTTTTTTGTTGTGGTCAATTACTTAGTCTCACTTATTAAATCGAGTTCAGTCCTAAATTATCTGATTTTGCTAATTAATCTCAATTCCACATGCCTTTACACAATATATTTAGGTATAAATATGAAAATATTTTGTACAAATTATCTCATTAATATAATAAAAAGTAATTATAAAAGCTTTTTTTAATTCCCTACACTTAATAAATAGAAGAATAGGTTCATAGTTTTCCCACACTTGTTAAATGTGGAATCAAAAAAACTACCAAATCTTATCATTTTTCTTCCCACACTTTAGTTAAGTGTGGTGATACAAATGCGAAATGATGCATTATTTTTTGTAGTGGGTGAGTGGCATGGAACAGGATATACAAATTATTGAGTAAAGAAAATCAGCATGCGTAAGAAGGTGACTATCAATATAAAGAGTACAGACCATCACCACTTGGAAAATTCACCAGTTTCTCATGTAATTGTAGCTTGATCTATGGTCTTTCTATTTAGCTCTCTTCAATAACAACATGGAAACATTGGAGTTTTCTACCCATAAAGCTTCCATTAGTAATGAATACTTGGATGTTCATGAAAATAATAGAGGTCACTTAGAATTTATACATCCAGAAAACAAGTAAAGGTGTACAAGTTCAATGGTAAGCACAATCCCCTTCACCCAACCAAAAACGAATATTAAGACAACTCTCGTGCTATGAACCTAATTGAATTGTTCTAAGTTGGAATAAAGAAATAACCATAATAAGTTGGAACAAAGAGACACCTAAGAATGAAACGGATTTAGCAAAGAGATCCCTAAAAGAACAAACGGAAAGATGAAAATTAGTTTCTTACAATAATCACAGCAGAAGTTCTGACATCAAAAATAGGTGGACTGGCAGATGGTCTTTGAACCCCTAAACTAGTGCTTTACATTGTCCTGCATGAAAACTTGATATGATATTTGTGTATTACATCGAAAGGTATCGAACTTCAGAAAAATTCACGCAACAAACAAGTATCAAACAACCCAATAAAACTCTAATTGTAACCAAAAAATAAACATTAGCATATAAAACAGTCTCAGACCCAAACTACTCCAAGCCTTATAATTCAGAAGGCAAGATTCTTATCAACAACAACGAAGGTATAATAATCCCATCCACATTGCCCCATTAACCAAGTATTGATAGCAAGATTTACCGTTAGCAGCAAAGCAGTGTCTATGATGATGTCCTTTTTGCTCGTTGGAACTGTTTACTCCACAAAGCCATGGACATACTTATAAATCCGAAGGCAATGAAGCAATTGGTCCATAATTTGCTCACCCTATCGGCCATCGCAGTTTGCTCTCCAGACGATAAAATAAGCACTTGGCAAACATGTACATGCCAATCAAATTGACCAAATTTTGACCAAAACCAAAAATTATAATGGATGAACATGTGTAATTCTATCAAAAACACGCCTAAATTTGATATTGGCACACCAAAAGAGGAAACCCTAATTGCAACAAATCAGAAGATGGAAAAAGAAGCTTCTTACAAGATAATTTTTGCCAAAATTTCATATTCGGTTAAATGGCAGTGCAGAAATCAGTTCGCAAGATTGTGCTCAAGAACAATTCGGAAATGCAAAATCGTTCAAAATTGGATATGGTGAAGGAGACAGACGTGAGGGAACCAGTGAGGGTCACAATTCTGATGGGATATAGGAGGGGGATGAGAGAGAGAGAGAGATCAAAGAATCATAACTGGTGGGCGTGAGCCGTGATTTCATATGAAAATAATATATTTTTTACCCTTCGTAAAAAATTACCAAAAAAATAGACTACTCTAGAGGAGTATAGTTTCCACGAGCATAAGATTTTATTTTATTCTTTTTGAAAGTTAATTTTTTTTATTTTTTATTTCTAGCAATAAAAACATCTCCACAATTACTAAGCGTGGGCAATGGTTGTGGGTCGCGTATCTGGCCTGTACTTCCTTAAGTGTGGGCAGGCATGTGTGGAAGGATGCAACATATTTTGTAGTGATAGTTATTAGGCTCAAAATCTCACGAGTTAGTCTACCATAGGCCACTTATCAAGGTCAACTAAATTAAACCATATGAATCTTCAAGAGTAATTGGCATACATACAAGATAAGGAAATTACAGATGGGTGATGGCAATACAGTTTTCATAAAATCTTCATCATGACAGACCACACCTCAACACATAATCGTGCCAAACAATCAGCTGTTACTCCTTACATCATCATCATAAGAGAGGTTTTTAAAAACTATTTTTTTTCTTTTTCTTTTTTTTTAAAAGTAATAAAGTTAACTAAGAAAGCAATAAAACACATGAAGAATAATGAAGAGAAGGGTAAAGAAGAGTACATGTGAAGCTTATGAATTTCCAACTTGATCATTTTTCTCGTGTGATGCAGCATCGAGCCTATTCTAAATTGCATGCTCAATTAAACAACAAATGCAAAAATAACCTAGTAAAACTACATGATGTCCTATCTATATGATGCAAATGCAAGATATGTCATTCCAGCCACACCCAAGAGTTCACAATTTCACCCAAAGAGCTACAAGCTCACCACCCCCACATGCTTAAGATTTTCATTGTCCTCAATGAAAAGGACATGTACATGAATAGAGAGGAAAACTCATAATGCAAAAGGGGAAACAGTGGAGGAGGGGATGGGAAGAATGACACACCTTTTTTTTTTGAGAAAGGAAAATAAATACTTAGGTTATCTCCCAAAAAACACTTGTTTTAGGTCCCTAACTTGACCTTTACCTTAGACGGTAGATGGCGGCGATGGGGGAGATGGACTAATTAGGACATGGAATAGTAGTGAAGTATCTACCATATCTCTAGGATGAAAAGAAGTGTCTTCAAGGCAAGTCAGGATCGGTGGAGGAGACTCAAAAGGGGCACATGACCTTGTAAGGGATACTCTATCCCCATCAAAAACCTCATCATATGACTGACTGTAGGAACAGCAGGAGCTAGGGAAACAAGAGCTATGGGAGGAAGAAAACATAAATTGGTTGTCTCTTCACATAACTAGAAAGAGATCTTGCGTGTAGGCACATCAATTACAACTCTTGCAGTGGCTAGAAACGGTTGTCCCTAGACGATAGGAATGTGGGAACTCTCACTCATATCTATAACTATGAAATCACACGGCATGACGAACTTACCCACCTGAATTGGGACATCCTCAAGAATACCCATAGGATGCTTGTTCGAACGATATGCCAATTGAACAGTTAGATTGGTGGGGTTGCAGATCCTACAACTAAAGATTTCGATAGAGAGAGAGAGACATTAAGATCACGCTAACCCCTAAGTCACAGGAGCTCTTTTAATCTGCATATCCCCTATAGAACAGGAGATGAAGAAAACTACTTGGATCCTGTAGCCTAAATGGTGAATAGCTCTGTAGAACCGCGCTACAGATCTCTCCAATAGGAACCGCTATGACCTCCTCAAGATTACCTTTCTTGAAAACTAGCTCTCTTAAAAATTTTAAATAGGAAGCTGCTTCTTTAAGAGCTTCAAAGAAAGGAATATTAACATAGACCTTTCACAGCAATTCCAGGAATCTCGCAAATAGCCTAGACCATACCACCCCCTGAGGGAATGGTGGAGGTGGCTGGTAAGGGAAAACTAGAGGTGAACTCTCTCCTTCTTTCCTTTCCTATATTCTTATAGGAGTAGAGACTACAGTTGTCCCTTGAATAGCCATCACAAGGCTTTGTACTAACTCCTCACCATGCACAGATACCGCATTTATATGACCCTTGGGATTGGATTCAAGTTAGCTTGGGAGATACCCCTAAGGTCGAGATAGGTAGCTAACTTGTTGAGCTATCTACGCATTTTGGGAGTCCATTGCCTTTTGGTGAAAGGCCATAATCGTCAAATTGGAAGTTAGCTAGTTGATTCACCAAAAGCTTTATTAGTCTTGGTTTCGATTGCTATGAAGTGCTCCATGAGACTTTCCAAGTTGGACTTTGCTTGTGAAGGTTGGTTGTAGGAAGGTCTATTTTGGAAACTAGGGGGTTGACTAGCATTGGGTGGGAAGGGGTTGGTGTTCCTGTAGAAGAAATTTGGATGATTTCTCCATACTAGATTGTAAGTGTATAAGGGTTGTTTTGCAATTGTGAATTGAAGTTTCGAAGGGCATTAGCTTATGCAACTCCTTAGAAGGTGGCTTGACAATCAGCGACTATGTGCCCTTGAATGTCACAAATCTCACAGACAACTCCTACTGTGCACACAATGCTAGAAGAACTACCTACATAGGGAGTCCCAAGTCTATCAAGTCTTTGAGCAAGGGTATCAACCTTGCTAGCTAAAAGGTCCACAGTATCAACTATATACACATCACCACTTTTCTTCAGGTTGGCTCTCTCACTAGACCAGTGGTAGTTATTGGAAATCATCTCCTCCAATAGACCTCTAGAAGCCTCAATCGACTTCTCCATAAGTGCGCTGCCAGCTGCAACACTAATAAATATCTTCAATGACTAGTATAGTCCATTGTAGAAGGTCTAGACTAGGAGCCAGTCGAGAACGTCATGTTTGGACATCGGCATTAAAGGTCTTTGAATCTCTCCCGAGCCTCGTATAGTGACTTGCCATGAAGTTGGGTAAATGAAATGACGCCCCCCCAACTTGGCAGTCTTTCCTGGTGGGAAATACTGGTTGAGAAAAGCTTTAGAAAGTGTATCATATGTAGCGAAGGCATTTGGCTTCTCATTCTAAAACTAATCTTTGGCTCTATCCCTCAGGGAGAACGGGAAAAGCCTCAGTCGGATGGCATCAGTGGATATCCCATTGAGCTTGATGGTGTCACACTTCGTAAGGAAATTGTAAAGGTGCACGTTGGGGTTCCCAAAAGGGTGCCCACAGAACTAATATCTCTCCACTAGAGAAATAAGGGCTGGGCGGAGCTCGAAGTTGTTCAGCTTGACTATTGGGCTCACTATGGATGAAGTCATACTTGATAATTAAGGCATAGCATAGTCCCTTAGAACTCAGTTGTCCCCTTCCAACTATTGCAGCTTCTGCTTTCTTCTTCTTACAGGCGCCACTTTGCTTTTGTGCAGTAGCTTCAATCTCAGGGTCCAAGGGGATAAGATCTTGATTTCCTTGACTACGCCTGTACATATAAGACAAACATTTGATAAACCTATTTTTGGACCCTATTTTGGCCCCGATTTTATCCCCCTTTCCCCTTGTTTTCATGTTCGATCTTGTTGAGAAAGGGCCAAATCGGCCTCCTTTAGTATATATTTCGCTCATTTAATATCTTTTCATATTTTTAGGAATTCTAATGAATGAATAAAAGGATTGTTGATGATTAGCAGAAAGGACTGTCAAAAAGGCGAGTTTAAAGTCACAAAAGTGGTCATTCGGCGTCGCACGGAAGTTCAGAGTTTCGGCACGGGGACCCCACACTTACCGGCTCGGCCATACCGTGCTGAAGAACCGAGTGCCGGCTAGCAGGGTCGCACGGCCACCCCGTGTCAAGTGGCACGACTGTGCCTCCTTGGCCAGGGTGGCACGGCCGTGCTTCCCTCCTCTTCTCGCGTCGCGACTTAAACTCTTTCGAAGTGGTTTTCGGGACATCTCATTCATTGTTTTTCTTTACTAGAGAATTTCTCTCAGAGGGAATTCTTAGGTTTTTCTTAGGAGAGTTTAATTATTCCTTTTGATTCAATTTACGATTATTGAAGATTAGTTCTACTTCGATTCAACAATCAATCCAAGTTTGTTCTCTGATTCTCTCTCCCTTTCATTGTTGTTTTAGAGTTTGGTTGAATCAGGTTTAGTACATTGATTATTGAATTGTTGGAATTTAGTATGATTTGTGGCTAATCTCCCAACTTAGGTTGGGATTGAAGCCGATTATGTTTATTGAATCATGAATTAGCCCCAGACCATTATTTCCTTCATGCCTGTGATTATAAATTCTACTCTGCACGCCACATGCTCGATGCAATACTTGAAAGAGCATTCATCCATTATTGTTCGGATTTAGGGGAGCGTTGAGAGACGAAACCTTTACCTAGCGTGATTTAATAGACAACTAGAATTTTGATATGAAAACAATTGAAGTTTCTAGTTGGGATCAGATATTGTAGATCTTGTAATCCTTCAACTTTTAGTCCCATAAAAATAGGTGACTTTAGTTGCAGGATTAATCTTCAACCCTTGAGAGAGAGAGGAGATGAGCTTAATTGACAGTTTTTCCATTCATAAACACATGCTTAGTTCCGTTTGATTAGGGCTAATAACTGATTCATTAGCATAATCGTGCTGATATCTCAACTTAGATACTTTAATACTCTGCAGTTTTATTCAATCCTTTAGTTGTTAACATCCCCGTAGTTTAAATACAAACCTACAATTTGAGTGGTCTAGATTGGGCATTTGAATTAGTCTGGTAATCGAAAGCAAGCTCCCTGTGGAATACGACCCATACTGCTGTTGCTAGCTATGACCAGCACTGTGTAGCAGTGTCTAATAAGGATAAAAAAGAACTAAGAACTACAAAGAGAAAAATGAACCTAGTCTAGAATATTCTAATTGGTTCTTGGTATTGAAAGGAACAAGTTATCCGGCAAAGGCACTAAAAACCCGTTACAAATAAATTACCACAAGTGAATGGCGTAATTGTAGCTAGCAATCGGCGAGCACGGATCGGTCTCACAAGAAACTTGCTTTCAATTACCAAAACTAATCTAAATACTCAATCTATGCAAATCAAATTCAAACGTTCAACTAACAACCAAGCAAGCAATAATAAATAAGAAGATAATTGAGAAATCCGAATATTAAGATACCTAGGTCGGAATTAACAGCACAACTACGCTAGTTAACCAATTATTAACTCCATCAAACTTGCCCAAGTTTGCAACATGAATGGATAGATTGTCCATTTAGCCCATCTCCTCTCTCTTTCAAGGATCGAAGACTAATCCTACAACTGCAATTGCCTATTTTTATGGGACCAAAAGCCGAAAGATTACATGATCTATAATCTCGAATCTCAATTAGAACTTCAATTATTTTTATGTTTAAATTCTAACCTTCTACTAGGTCACCTAGATAAAGGTTTTGTCTTTCGACAGTCCCCTAAATCCAACTAGCAAAGGATGAATGCTCTTTCAAGCAATTCATCAAACATGTGATGAGCAAAGTAGAAATCATAGACACGAACATGAGGCAAGTAAGAGTTTGGGGCTAAATTATGATTCAACTAACATAATACGCATTAATCCCAGTAGAAGTTGCGAGATTAGCCACAAATCATATCAAGAACATTCAAATTAATCACTAGAATAGCAAACATGATTTTTGTAAAAACCCTAGAAAAAATGCTAAGAGATAGAGAGAATCGAGAAGCAAATTTGAATTAAATCGTAGCGGAAGTAGCAAGACAATCTTCAATGATGATGAATTTAATCAACAAGCAACTCTAAAATCTCCCTACTAAACCCTAAAAGTCACTCTCTAAAAGTGCTCTCCATGTAAAGACAACAGATGCCCCAAAAACTAGCCAAAAACTGCTTTAGTATCTCAAGATCTAACGGACACACAACCGTGCTTCCACGCATGGCTGGCCATGCACAGTTTCTAGGCTCAGGATGCACGGGCGTGCAAAAGTGCACAGCCAGTCGTGCACCTTTGTAGGAACTTGATGTCTCAGGTGTAGGGTCGTGCAAAAGTGCACGGCTAACCGTGCAACTTTGCAATTCTTAAGCCTTGATTCTGTAGTCTTCCTGCAACTCCGCAAACCTCTTGTTTATCCAAAACTTCATTCCTTGCTTATATTCCTTCCTTATGACCAAAATACCTTCAAAAAGGGAAATTAGTCCAAACAAGATGATTAAGAGCAAAGGAGGCCAAATATGATCACGTGCCTAAATAAATCGAGGAGATATGTAAAGAAATGCGATGAAGTCAAGGACGCAAAAATAACAAAATTAGAGATTTATCAATTTTTTAATAATTTATAATTTTTATAAGATATATATTTATAAATATCAAGACTAAATATAGTAAAAAGCTGCCTTTGTGACAAAAATTAATATTTTCTCATTTCTATTACTCTCTCCCTTTATTTTTCTTAGATACATCAAAAAATATTTTTGCATCCAGCCAATTTTTTTTTCAATATGTATTTACGCAACTTTCATTTTTCTACATTCGCATCTTATCTATTTTGTTGTTGTATCCAAAATGGCAAGCTAAGTATTCCATTTGTCCCATTTTTATCTTTCTAATTGAAACTCTTTTTATTCCCAGCTTATCTTCAAAAATACTCATTAAATGCACTATTAACAAAAGAATTTGCAATGTTTCCACACCATAGTAATTATCTATTGGTCAGCATATAATTTTATTAAAATGTGTGATTTTTTCCATTTAGGAACATAAAAATGGGATGGCTAAAATATGTATAAAAAACACTTTATCAAAGTCATATAAATATGGGGTGAAGAATAGAATTTTTGTATCGCAAAAGACAATCTTATTTGGCTGCACTCTCTAAAAAAGAATTTAAAGATTCGAACATGAATTATTTTGGTTACGGTATTCTAAATGTTTGTCTTTCATATACAATAGTAAATATTGATTACTACATTGATCAGTGTTAGGTAGTTGAATGATACACCACTATTGTATTAAACTAATTTCTTAGAAGTTGTTTAGCAGTCAAATCATTGACTGTCATATACTATTTTTGAATAAAACAGCAGTCGAATATATTAGATCCAATATGATTTTTGTGACATTCTCTACAAAGTTAGTCCATCATTTTGCCTTGGATTATTTTTACCTAGAAATTCTCTTCTGATTGACCAAAAACTCTGAAAATGATTGGGTTCCATTTCAATATTTTTTGTATTATGTACTCTAGAAAAATTTATAATATATAGGTCAATAAAATATCTATAATTATACTTTTAATTCAAGTTCTTGTTTTCTTTAGTTTCTTTGTATTTATCATTGATATAAGATTTATTGATAATAATTAAAGAAAAACCTACTTGCTAAACATTTTAATTGAATTGAACACCCTTGTGAGCGCCTAGGAAATGTGTATTCGAAACTCTTTTAAAGATATTTTCTTATTGATAATGTTTATTGATAATTTCTATAAGAACAACCTATTTATTCAACTATATTAGTTATTTGAAGTTGCTTTAATAGTCTAGAAAATGTGACACTTGCGACAATATACTTATAAATGCAACATTTATAAAATATTGGAGCATTTCTACTCCAAGCTGCAACATCTTTGAACAAGTGTTGCATTTTTGTTTTGCATTGCAACATTTTCCAAAAAATGTTACATTTTTACTCAAATACTGTAACGTTTGTTAAAAAAAGGTTGCATTGGATATCTAAATGCAACACTTATTACTTATTGTTCCTAGATATTAAGTTCATCCAATATGCAACCATTTTGAAAAGTGTTCAATGTTTATATTGCATTAGAACCCTTATGTAGTAGTGTACCCAGTGGCATGACCATGCCTAGTCATTGTAAGAAGCAATAAGGGAGGAACAAGAAGTAAACAGTGGCTTGGCACCGAGTACCATTGTCAATTGGCATGCTCATGCCAACCTGAGTCAGCAAGGAAAAAGAAAAAAGGAGATAGAAGAAATCACAAGGTCTGGCAGGACTACATAAACTTGTCAGTTGACATGCCCATGCCAAAGTCGAATATGGGTTCCATAAAAAAGCCCCTTGAGCTCAATTTTTGTCATTTGTTCTCATCGTTTTAGGTTTTAGCTTAATTTGGGTTCAGTTTAGGCCTCTTAAGACTAGATCAATGTAAATTTAGAGTGATTGTACCCTCATTCAAGTTATTTACGCATTCAAGTATAAGATTTTGTCATTTCTCTCCTTCACGTCTTATTTCTTGCAAATTTCATATTTGCTTTGTTTTATGCATTATTTTTGAGCATTTTGAGTTGCTAAGTTTTATGCAATTATAACACTTTAAAGTTCATGTTTTAGCTTGTATCCCCTTCTTTCTCTAATCGCCAATCTCAATCTCTCAAAATTTTCTTTTTAAAATGCAAATTTCAAATGTTCTCTCTATCCTTCAAGTAAGGTTTGAAAACCACTTTTCCAAGTTATCAAATTTTTCTCGCTATGGGTTAGATAAGTAGCCATTTGAGTAGATTAATTAAAAATAAGTTGAGAATAACCACAAATACATCCTCCTTGCTCCAACAACTGAAGCTCAACCTCCATTGTTGGATTCCAAGCTTTGGGGTACCCTTTTTCCTTCTCCCTAATTAAGTTTATTTGTTTAGTTAGTTTGATGCTTTTTTAGTTTGGTACTTCTTGTTAGTTTGTTAATTTGATGGTTAGAATCACGCTGAGGCTTGCTTTGCAAATTGCGCTTAAGTTGTGTTTATGTCTTAATTAGTTTAATTAATCATGACTAGTATAGAATTAGAACTAGATAAGTTATTTGTCATGGTTTAGTTATTTATTGCTTTTTTTAGGGCCTGTTTTCTTCGCCTTATTTTGACTGAACTTATTCTGAACTGAACTTAATTATCTAAACTTATTCTGAATTTATTTGTTGAACTTATTCTGAACTTATTTTAAAACTTGTTTGCTAAACTTATTCTGAACTTATTATAGAACAAATCTATGAACCTATTTGCTGAACTTATTCTGAACTTATTTGCTGAATTTTATTCCGAACTTATTCATAAAACTGATTCTGAACTTATTCTAAACTGAACTTATCTGAACTTATTCTTCAAAATATAAGTCGACGAGAACAGGCCCTGAGTTTACTTGTTAGCTAGACTAACTAATGAGTGATTTGATGTCAACATAGCCCCAGAGGACGATAAGTTTTTCCTTACTCCCCAAAAAACTGTTCTACATTAGTCCAATTAAAATTTCATTTTGAACCTGCCAACATCACCAACAAATACCACAAGATTCACAATTGATAATTAATTGCAACTACGAAAAATTTGGTTATCAACATAAGTCATATGACATAACAGTTTAGGTAAAACAAGACACTTCAGATCACGTATTTTGTTGCTAGACATATATTATCACTCATTACTATATTGCTAATAAATTTGATTCAACTTAAAATGATAGGATTGTAATAGTGATAGTCATTTCAGGTACGATTATATTCATTATTCTTGCAATTTGAGGCGTCCAAGATTTAATAAGTTTTCCCTCATCTAACTTCTGTTTTATATTTAGGTTGTGTTTGACAATAGTGTTGAAAGTAATTTTTGATATTTTGGTCAAGTTCAAATAATAATGTTGGATATGCTAGTATTTGTACTAGTATTTTAAGTAGGATTTAGGCCGGTTTTAAGTAGTGTCTCTATAAAGCTAATAAATTTAGCTTTTTGCAGTACTGTATCCAAAGCTAATAAATTTAACTTTTGCCCTTTCTAATTGAACTACTGTTCCTTTTTTTAATGCTAGAAAGTACCCTTCATTAATTTTATTTTTGACAAATTATCCACACAATTTTATGTCAATTTAATTAATGACCTAACTTAATAGCTTACTTTACCAAACATATTTTGTTCAGGCACTCATCTGAGCAGCTGTATGCATGCTAACAACAAAATTAGAAGGTACAAGTTGATCTCACTTTTTAAGCTTTGGAAGACATTTTCCACCAAGCAATTTCAGCATTACCAAAATCACGTTTAAATGTAGATTTGGATCCCAACCTTTCTTTTTTCTTTATTTTTTTTCCTTTCTTCTTTTCTTCTTCTTTAATTTTTATTTCTTTCTTTTCTTTTTCTCACAAAAATTGACAAAACACTAATTAACATAATTTGGAGTTGGACCAAAATCCTACAATGTCACGTATATGTGTCGATGTGGTTTCTCATTTCTTGCACATACCGTTTGTGTCACTACCCATCTTAATACAGGGAAACATATTTACAAGTGCTGGCTCATTGTCTCGACTTAGCAGTAATCGTCAACATTTTCCAATGTTGTATTTTACCGAATTCATGTTCATAAAATCATGAAAATAATGTGTACACATTTACAACTGATTGTACCTTTCATTTTTCACAATGATAGCACAGCTCAACTTACTTAATATTTCAAGATCTAATTAGGGCATGCTCTTTTGACTTATGAGAAGTATTTATTGCTGAATCATGTTGAAATATGTTGAGTCATGCTGAAATATGTTAAATAGTTGAAGAAAATATAACTAAATATTTTCAATAAGTACTTAACAGTGTTGAATTGTGTTGAATTGTGCCAAATATAACTGAATTGTGCTGAATTATACTGAAAATTATTGAATATTTATAATAAGTACTTATTATGATAAGTCGAAAAAAACATGTCCTTAGCTAGCTCGTAAAAGCAAATTACAAGACTAAATGCGCCCGCCATCATTCATGGCGTAGAATTATTTGTAAGTAGAGGCTGCTCCAAATTAGTTGCACAGCTTGTGTTGGTTGTGGCTGTTATGATGAGCAGTTCAAGCTTCTCTTTCATCTCTTCTGCGTGACCCCATAAAAACACGTACAACCCAATGATCACCGTGATGGCACCTAGTCAACTGAAGTAAAACAGTGATATACAGTCATTTTAAATGTATTCACTACAAAACAACAATGTATCGCATTAATTAGTTAAATTGGTAATTGAATTGTGCTGAATTATATGATGGTAATTCATTTTAGCATGTGTGGTAGTCGAGTCCGGCTTACCATTATATATAAAATATTTTTTTTATAAAAAAGTTCAAGGTATGATTATTAAAAACAAATGTACATTAAGAATAGCCCTAAAAAAATTTTATCAATCACAGCTAATTTCATAAATAGCATGAACGAAGGGGTGAAAAACTTACGTGCCAATGTAGACTTCTTCATGGAAGAACATCGAGGCAAAGAAGGTGGTAATAACAGTACTCAGAGGACTAAATGCTGCAGTGAAAAGGGGGCCTTTACGGGATATACACCAACACTGGATGAAGTATTGCGCTCCACTTCCAAATAGTCCCTGTCCATGACATAGACAGCAATGAAAATGGGATTAAACTATGCATCATCTACATGTCATTTGTATTTTTTGAATTTTCACCCATTTGTGAGCGTCAACCAAAATAGATATTTGTCTTGTTGATGTGATTGTGAGTGACATGCCTATTAGTTGATTATGAATTTAAAACTGGAGACCTGATCTTTTTGTTGATAAATTGAAGTTGATAAAAAGGTAAAGTTGATGAAGGTGAGTTGAAATAAATTAAAGTTGGTATTTTTATTGAAATTGGTTAAAGTTGGTTAAAATAGTAAGAATAAATTTTCAAGGAGGTGGGTTGAAGTAGGTTAAAGTGATTGAAGTGAGTTGAAATTGGTTGAAGTTGGTATTTTTTTTATTGAAGTGGTTGAAGTGGGTGGAAGTGAATTGAAGTTGATAAATTGAAAAAAACCAACGAAAAAAACAAGCCCTAGATATGGAATAGATATTCCAATTAAATAGTTTAGAACACTTTAATCGGACTATGAAAATCAAGAGTGGAAATGACTATTGTTGGACTTTTGAGAGTGAAGTCGCAGTGGAGTAGACTAAGTTATGAAAATAGAACTTGTTATTAAAAGATGGAATTTGTGAAATTTACAAAGGGAGAGATGATTACATTGTAGGAAAAGAGAAAGCTCCTCTTATGGGAACTTATTGCTTCACACTCTAAAGGCATATAACTAATGCTTATTTATACTTGTTCTAAAGTCTTACAACTTGTGAAATTATCTTGATATTTTTGCCATTCACTAGAACATTCTATAGATTTTTCTATAGTAGATATTACAATAGAATTGTCTAGATAATTTTATTAGCTTTAAATCTTTTCTAGATTTTTCTAAATATTGTAAATGACTATTGTTGAGTTCGTGAGTATACAACCACAAGAGGGGGGTGAATTGTGGTGTCTGATTTTCGCGTTGTAAATAACAAACACCCTAGTAGAGGTTGTTCTCAAATGACAAACACCCTGATAGCTTGTTTGCACGGGGTGTTCTCAATTATTGCAGATGCGAAAATCACCAAGATAAATGCGAAAAATAAAGCACACACAATTTTTACGTGGAAAACACCTCTAGCCCAACTGAGGTGTGAAAACCACGACCTACCTCGTGTAGGATTTAACCACTTTCACTAACGGGCTTCACACGTTACAAATGTAACACACCTTGTTACAACTTGCAACCACGTAACCTTCTTCCCAAAGACAGGTTACACCACGTCCAACCTTCGCAAGATTAGACACGTCCAAGTCCACACGACTAGGACACATTCACTCACTTTTTTGATTCAAGATCAGGGTTACAAACACCTTACAGGGGGTGCTTCTTACTAAGCAAATGTAAGGTACAATGAAGATCCTATTATGCCAATGGTTTGAAAACTCAAAATCAAACACAGTTTATCACGGTTTGCTTTTCAGAATGAAGCTCAAGAATCTTTGAGTGTAGACCGTGTTTTCTGATTTTTCCTGAATTTTTCAAAAAGCTGTGTTTAAGCAAATTCAACCTGAGTTTTCTATCTGCTCTTTTCTCGTGTGTTGTGTGTCTACTGGGAGAGAAAAAGTTGAGGTTTTTAAACACAAAAATCAACGGTCATAAGCCACAGAATCAGCTAAGTATAGAAAACGATTTTCAATCAGGAAATGTTCTCTTACGGCTAGTGATAAAATTTTGCCAAAATATAAGGGATTTGATATCTTAAAAGATAACCCTTATCTTCCCATAACCGTGAGGTGGATTCAAAAAAGCAACCAGAAATTTTCAGCTTTTGAAACTTTACCATATCCGAAAATATGGTCAAAGGAAATCTTTAAGTTTTGGCAAATCTCCCAAAACTTATTTTCGAAAATCTCCCATAATATTTTCAAGAAATATCCTCTCCAGAAAAATAGCAATTTTGAAATTCAAAGAAAGTATTCTGGAGATCTTGGCCAACCAAAATGAATTTTCAAAAATAATCGGGTATGGCCACTGCAGTTCAGAAACACCCTAGGCACCCTGTTTGCAGGGTTGTTCGCAACTGGTGTTCTGAAGTACTTTAGCGCAAATACCGATTCAAGAGGTGTTTAAAATGATGTTTTCAATATTGGCATATTAACAAGAGTCTAATTAAATAAAACCTATATACCCAAGACTTCTTGTTTTGAACCAGTCATCTTGTCCGAGATTTGTGGTGCTGCTGTGAACACCAAGGCCACCTTGTTTGCTGGGGTTGTTCTTTCCATTGCTAGAGTTCAGGAACATGCCTTACAATCAACTGTCGAGATAGTGTTCTTGACTTAATATAGAATCACCAAGTAAAACCTGTTTTGAAGACTTGTTCTCACATGTAACAAACCACTTAGTATAATAAAGAACACAAACACCAGTTAGGCCTGTTTGGAGACTGTGTTTGGAGCAACACTATTAGGACAAATTTTTGCACTTGGATTTGTTATCATCAAAACTAAATATAATAACTCAACAAATTCTCCCTTTTTGATGATGACAAACCAAGTGACCATATTGACCAAAAAAAAAAAAAAATTGAATGCTGATAGGGATCCACATAAGTCAAGGTCCACTTAGGTCAATGCTAGGTTCATTCGTCAATAGGAGGGTTACACTCTTCTTCCCCCTTTTGGCATCATTAAAAAGCATAAACAACATTATGAATGCAAGAAAAGAAGTATGTAGCAGAAGGGGCAAGAAGCATTAATAATGAGATATTGCATTAAAAAATACAATGCCAAAAACGAAATTAAGAAAGGAGGAGACTAGAGAGCAGCCTATACAATCAGGGAGCAGGGGGTGGTTTCGTTTGCAGAGGAAGAATGCTGGGGGTAAGAGTGGAGAGAAGTGTAAGGAGATCTTCATGGCGTTTGGCCGAGAGAGCTCGTTCCTCAGCAAGAGCAGCCTTGACAGCTGAGAGCTCATCCTTGAGGCGAGCATTGTCCTCAAGAACAGCCTCAACCTTGACGGAAGGTTGCCCAGAAACAGGTGGTCGAGGTGGTCGACGTCCCTGTTTGGAAACTGACCCTTCGCCAACCTCATAGCCACACCCTAGGAGAGTGTTAATCCCAATCTCATCAATGATTTGGGCCGCCACTCTTCTTGTGAGCACTATCCCAAAGTGCTCAAGCACCCTTGTCAACAGAAACCCATAGCCACGATCATGTGCCCGGGTGGTGTTCGCAATTTGCTCTATGTGGCGAATCATGATTGCAGGGAGATTTACTGGTTCCTCCCGATCCAGTAGGTCCACCAGACATTGATCGAAGGCATCTGCTGAGTTTCGCCCTTGACCTCGCGGTATTATGTTCTTGATAGTGAACATAAACAGTAGTTGGTGCAGGGAGGTCATTTCACCCTTCTTAACCGAAAGGAGTGTTCTCAGGCCCTGTTTTTGACTAAGGCGTTTGGACACCTCTAAGAGCCTGACTGTTTCCAGGGCAGTTTTGTCTTCCCTCACATACACAGCAAATCCACGAGAGGGGATGCCCAGAATATCACTTAGGGTGGCTTCATCAAAGGAGAAATGACACTCATTGACAGCACTTGTCACTACCCCATTTGTGACAGAGCAGTTGGCATAGAATTCAGCCAACTCGGGCACAGAACACCCTTGCTGGGTGTTTGCAAACAACTCAAGCCAGCCTTGGGCTCGAAGCTTGGTCAAGAACACCCCCAGACCCTGTTCCTCGAAAAAGCTTACATTCACTACCTTCCCCCTGATGACATTGCGCTTCAGCAACTACGCATGTTTGTTAGACATAGGACAGGGAGTGAACTGCTTTGGGCGTTTAAGGACAGGAACAGAGGTGGTAGTTTCTGGTAGGGGGGTTGTTCTGGGCTTTCGCTTGAGGGGTGTTTTGGCAGGAGAGGGCTTCACAGCAGGTTTATTGGTTGGTTTTGGAGGAGATTGTTCTTCAGAGGACTCGGAAAACACCGGTGTCCCCTGTTTGAAGGTGGTGTTCTCAGAGTCAGAACTCGAGAACCCTTCAGAAGAAGAAGAAATCTCCTCGATGATAGGAGCAGAGGGTTTGGAGGGACGATGAGAGGATTGAAACGCTAGCTTTACAGATTTTCGAGAGGGCTTAGAGGATTGAGGAGTTTGAGAGGGTTGAGACCTTGGTTGTGGCCTTGTTCTTGGCGTTCTGCTACGCCTATCCACGATTTTCACCCTCTTCCTTTTCTCTCCAGTTTGAAAGACTGGAGGGGAGATTTCAGCCTCAGGGAGAGAATTCTTCTCTAGACTCTCCTCTGACGACTCATTCGACTTCCCTTGGAAGTCGACATGCAGATCCTCCACAAACACACCTTCGACAGAGGCAGCCCCTGTTTCTGTCGCGGTGTCAGAGAACAACCCAGAAGAACAGGGCTCAAAATTAAACCCTTCAGGGGTTTCCAAGAATTGTTCTTGAGACCCCGACTTTGTTCCCTCTGACTCAACTGAAATGGGACAAGCAATTGCCCCTACGAGGAACACCAATTCCCTTCGACATTCAAAGGGAATATCATCCATCCCCATTCCCACTGATTTTAGGGACAAGCTTTTCAAGAATTTGAAAGGCTTGTACGAGATTGGGCGAGAAGGAGCAGGGATTGAGGAAGCAAGAACGAGGGCTTTCGATTGAGAAGAGTTGTTGGAAGCCATTGTTTGCTAGAGGAGAGAGATTAGGGTTTAGAGGGTTTTGCTAGGGTTTGAAAGCAAGAACAGAGGAGAGAGAGAGAGAGAGAGAGAGAGAGCAGGACGGGGAAAACAGACACACGCAAAGGGGGTTTTTAAACTCCCTACCCGTTATGAAGGGCCACCTAGGAAACACCTAGAATTTAAGCAGGCAGCATACATTAATGACAATCAAGGCATACCTGTTCGAGCCATCTGTTCTTGAACATGCTTCTCTCATTCCAAGGTCTGTCATGAATACTCTTTCTCCATCTCCCAAGGCAGCATTCTGAGGTACTCTTTCTATCAACTAGGAATCCAGCATAGTCAGCGTCAGCATATCCAACAAGATCAAAATTGCAACCTTTAGGATACTACAAAGCTAAATTGGGTGCATGTTTCAAATACCTTAGTATCCGTTTAACAGTCTTAAGATGAGTTTCCTTAGGGTTAGACTGAAAACGGGCACATAAACCAATACTAAAAACAATATCAGGTCTACTAGCGGTTAGGTATAAGAGTGACCCAATCATACCCCTATAGAGTTTCTCCTCAACTGAGGGACTCCCATCCTCCATAACCAACTTGGTTGAAGGAGAAATAGGAGTGTCTATGGGTTTGGCTGACTCCATCCCAAAACGCTTAAGTAACTCCTTGATATACTTTTGCTGATGGATCATGGTGCCGTTTGGAGTTTGCTTGATTTGTAAGCCTAAGAAAAAATTAAGCTCACCCATCATGCTCATCTCAAACTCACTCCTCATCATATTTGAAAATTCATTGCATAAATTATGATGAGTTGCACCAAATATAATATCATCAACATATATTTGGACAATCAAAAAATGTTCCCCCTTAGATTTTAGAAACAAGGTATTGTCTACCTTGCCTCTTCTAAAATCATTTTCAAGTAAAAAACTTGACAACCGTTCATACCAAGCTCTTGGAGCTTGTTTTAAACCATAAAGTGCCTTGTCAAGTTTAAAAACATGATTTGGAAAATCACCATTTTCAAAACCAGGGGGGTTGTTTGACATACACCTCTTCTTTAAGGTATCCGTTTAGGAATGCACTTTTAACATCCATTTGATATAGCTTGATTTCCATATGAGCTGCAAAGGCTATTAAGATTCGAATAGCCTCAATTCTAGCAACTGGTGCAAGGGTTTCTTCATAATCGATCCCCTCTTCTTGATTGTATCCTTGTACAACCAGCCGTGCCTTGTTCCTAGTGACTGTTCCTGACTCATCCAGTTTGTTTCGGAACACCCACTTGGTTCCAATGATTGTTCTCTCTGCAGGTTTAGGTACAAGGTGCCATACTTTGTTTCTCTCAAATTGATGAAGCTCTTCTTGCATAGCCGTGATCCAATCTGAATCTGCAAGAGCTTCATTCACACTTTTTGGCTCAATGTTAAAAAGAAAAGCATAGAAAGCACAAAAATTCTTTAGCTTAGATCTAGTTTGCACTCCAGTATTAATATCTGACAAGATTTGATCAAGAGGGTGCGAACTATGGTGCTTCCATGGTCGTGGGGTAAGAGGATCCACAGACCCATGCTCTACTCTAGTCGTAACATAATGCTTACGATCATCTCCCGAGCCTGTTTCTGCACATGTTTGTAAGTCTATTCCTGAAGAACACGGTTCCGAACAGGGTTCAGCGGTGTTTTCCCTTGTTTGGTGTTCACCTTGCCTGCTGTTCTGAGGAACACCTTCAGGAGTTGTTTTCTCCATGGTGTTCTTACCTCGTTTATCTTGGAGCAACACTTCTTTTCGAACAAGACCTAGTTCAAGTTCATCTTCCTGTGCATCATTCTCACTCAACACGTTAGATTCATTAAAAAGCACATGCACACTTTCCTCAACACACAAGGTTCTTTTGTTAAAGACTTTGTATGCCTTGCTGTGAGAAGAATAGCCAAGGAATATTGCCTCATCACTCCTAGGGTCAAACTTTCCTAAGGCATCCTTCCCATTATTATGCACAAAACACCTACAACCAAATGTCCTTAGGTGCGTAATATTGGGTTTTCTGCCTTTGAAAAGTTCATAAGGAGTTTTATTCAACATGGGTCTGATCATGCATCTATTTATAATGTAACATGAGGTGTTCAATGCTTCTGCCCAAAAATACCTAGGAAGACCACTAGCAATAAGCATTGTTCTGGTCATGTCTTCCAGGGTGCAATTTTTGCGCTCAACCACCCCATTTTGTTGGGGTGTTCTTGGAGCTGAGAAGTTATGATCAACACCATGTTCATTACAATAGTTGATAAAACTTGCATTTTCAAACTCAGTTCCATGATCAGATCTCAAGCTAATTAAAGAGTGTCCTACTCTCTTTTCAACCTTTTTGAGAAAGGCAATAAAATTCTCAAAGGTTTCATCTTTGGATGCCAAAAACAAGGTCTAAGTAAATCGAGAGTAATCATCCACTACAACAAGCACATACTTTTTCCCACCTCTACTGGTTACCCTCATGGGACCACACAAATCAATGTGTAATAATTCTAGAAGTCGAGTAGTGCTTACACATTTTTTTGATTTAAAAGAAGATCTTACTTGTTTGCCTTTTGCACAAGCTTCACATACTTTGTCATCATTAAACTTGATGGAAGGTAGTCCAACAACCAAATCTTTGGAAACAAGTTTGTTTAACAAAGATAGGCTTGCATGACCTAGTCTCTTGTGCCATAGCATTATATCATCATTTAATGCATTTAAACAAGTCAGATTATTTTGGGGAAGAGTGGAAATACAGACTTTATAAACATTTTGACATCGCTTCCCCCTCAACACAACATCTCCTGTGTCGTCATTCACAACCAAGCAACGTGTTCGTGAGAACACCACTAGGTTGTTCTTGTCACACAGTTGGGACAACTTAGCAAATTGTGCTTTAAACCATCAACCAAGTGTACATTGTCAACTGAATGGGAGAGAGTTTTACCAATATTACCTATACCAACAATTGTCCCAGACTTGCCGTTTCCAAATGCTACACTCCCACCATTCAAAGCTGTAAGTGAGAGAAAATTTGATCTTTCTCCAGTCATGTGCCGCGAACACCCACTATCAACATACCACAGCTGCCTATTTTCAAGGTTGTTTTCTGATCTGTTTGACAGGGTGTTTCTTACCCTGTTTGCTGGGTTGTTTGTGGGATTGTTCTCTCTCACTTCAGCCTGCAAAACAAATCACGGGTTAGTTTTGAGAACCCAGATCCACTTTGGTCCCATTCCTTTAGACATGTAAAGCTCATCTTTTCTAATCCAGATTTGTTTCACATACATTTCATTCTTTTCATTGGCATGTTTTCTTAAAGACAAGAATATCGATAGTGACCAGTTTTACCACAATGAAAGCAAACAATGTTTTCAGGTAATCCCACATACTTTCTATGAATTGGGTAAACTGTTCGTTTAGGCTTATACCCAAGTCCCTTTTTAGTTTCGACTGTGGTGAGTGTTTAACCAAGCAAGGGCCTGTGAAGATTTGTTCCAGTGTTTGTTTGTGCTAAGCTCGATTTCCAGTTTTTCTTTATTAGCATGCAAACCCTTGTTCTCTTTGAGCAGGGACTCAACCATTCCTTCCACCTCAAAGAGTTTTTCCTCTATTCGAGAGTAATCTCCTTCTTTTATAAAGAGGTTTTCTTTGAGTATATTAACATTTTCATGTAAACCAGAGTTTTTCATTTTTAAGAATTTCATTTTCAAGCTCTAGGTCACGAACTTCTCTTTTTAGATCAGCACATGTGTCTATCAAATTATATAGAAGTTCTTCTAAAGTGGCTTTGTTAAGACCATGTACATTGTTCTTGAGATCTGAGAAGCTGATTGTTGATTCATCATCTGAATCTGAATCACTTTGTGCCATAAGTGCTACGACTCCTTCATCAGCTTCAGATTCTCCTTCATCCTCAGAGGAATCTCCCCAAGCAGCCAGCATAGCTTTCGAGAATCGCTTGCCCAAATTGTTTACAGGGTGTTTTCGACCCTGTTTTCGAGGGTGTTCGGCGTCTGATCTTCTCGAAGCAGAGGGCAATTCTTGACTAAATGATCTGGTTTGCCGCACTTGAAACACCCTGTGAGCTGTTCTTTGGAGGTGTTTCTGGACTTGCTGAAGTCTTTTCTTTTGTTGTTTTCCTTGACCTTTTTGAAGAATTTCTTGAATTTTCTGGACATTAGGGCCATTTCTTCATCTTCAAGGTCAGAGTCAGTGTCCTCATGTGCTTTCAAGGCAAGCCCACGATCCTTCTTTTGCTCCTCTCTTTGCTGTGAGTTCTTTCGGAGTTCATAGGTCTGGAGATTACCAATCAACTCATCGAGGGTGATCTGTTCATGTCTTTAGCCTCTTGGATGGCTGTTACTTTGGCCTCCCACGTGCGAGGTAAAATTCTGAGGATTTTCCTCACCAACTCTTCAGTGGTGAAAGATCTTCCCAGGGATTTTAACTCGTTCGTGATGTGGGTGAACCGTGTATACATGTCCATCACAGTTTCATGATCACCCATATCAAACAACTCATATTGTCGCATAAGTAGCTCAATTCTAGATTGTTTAACTTGACTCGTACCTTCATGAGCAACTTGCAGAGCATTCCAGATAGCTTGGGCTGATTCACACTCAGAGATGCGAGTGTATTCATCGGGTCCTAGGCCAAAATATAGAAGCTTTTTGGCCTTGGCATTTTTCTCCATTTTCTTGTAGTCCTCGGCATCAAACTCTATGGATTCCTTGGGAACCTTCTTACCATCTTCAAGCACCTTGGTGGGAACAAGGGGCCCGTTCTTGATGAGCATCCATAATTCATAATCTTCTGCCT
Organism: Carnegiea gigantea; assembly: GCA_029747015.1. NCBI lineage: Eukaryota > Viridiplantae > Streptophyta > Magnoliopsida > Caryophyllales > Cactaceae > Carnegiea > Carnegiea gigantea. The sequence goes on along the minus strand of JAKOGI010000240.1, from coordinate 330,483 downwards.
GAATATAGTTCTCCATCCTATTCTTCCACCAACTATAATGTTGGCCGTTGAAATAGGGTGGACGAGTAATGGATTGCCCTTCAAGAATTCCTTGTGGGGTACTCATCTTCAGAATCTCTCAAGGTGTTAACCTTTTGTAAGAGAACCCGCTCTGATACCACTTGTTGAGTTCGTGAGTATACAACCACAAGAGGGGGGTGAATTGTGGTGTCTGATTTTCGCGTTGTAAATAACAAACACCCTAGTAGAGGTTGTTCTCAAATGACAAACACCCTGATAGCTTGTTTGCACGGGGTGTTCTCAATTATTGCAGATGCGAAAATCACCAAGATAAATACGGAAAATAAAGCACACACAATTTTTACGTGGAAAACACCTCTAGCCCAACTGAGGTGTGAAAAACCACGACCTACCTCGTGTAGGATTTAACCACTTTCACTAACGGGCTTCACACGTTACAAATGTAACACACCTTGTTACAACTTGCAACCACGTAACCTTCTTCCCAAAGACAGGTTACACCACGTCCAACCTTCGCAAGATTAGACACGTCCAAGTCCACACGACTAGGACACACTCACTCACTTTTCTGATTCAAGATCAGGGTTACAAACACCTTACAGGGGGTGCTTCTTACTAAGCAGATGTAAGGTACAATGAAGATCCTATTATGCCAATGGTTTGAAAACTCAAAATCAAACACAGCTTGTCACGGTTTGCTTTTCAGAATGAAGCTCAAGAATCTTTGAGTGTAGACCGTGTTTTCTGATTTTTCCTGAATTTTTCAAAAAGCTGTGTTTAAGCAAATTCAACCTGAGTTTTCTATCTGCTCTTTTCTCGTGTGTTGTGTGTCTACTGGGAGAGAAAAAGCTGAGGTTTTTAAACACAAAAACCAACGGTCATAAGCCACAGAATCAGCTAAGTATAGAAAACGATTTTCAATCAGGAAATGTTCTCCTACGGCTAGTGATAAAATTTTGCCAAAATATAAGGGATTTGATATCTTAAAAGATAACCCTTATCTTCCCATAACCGTGAGGTGGATTCAAAAAAGCAACCAGAAATTTTCAGCTTTTGAAACTTTACCATATCCGAAAATATGGTCAAAGGAAATCTTTAAGTTTTTGGCAAATCTCCCAAAACTTATTTTCGAAAATCTCCCATAATATTTTCAAGAAATATCCTCTCCAGAAAAATAGCAATTTTGAAATTCAAAGAAAGTATTCTGGAGATCTTGGCCAACCAAAATGAATTTTTCAAAAATAATCGGGTATGGCCACTGCAGTTCAGAAACACCCTAGGCACCCTGTTTGCAGGGTTGTTCGCAACTGGTGTTCTGAAGTACTTTAGCGCAAATACCGATTCAAGAGGTGTTTAAAATGATGTTTTCAATATTGGCATATTAACAAGAGTCTAATTAAATAAAACCTATATACCCAAGACTTCTTGTTTTGAATGTCATCTTGTCCAAGATTTATGGTACTGCTGTGAACACCAAGGCCACCTTGTTTGCTGGGGTTGTTCTTTCCATTGCTAGAGTTCAGGAACATGCCTTACAATCAACTGTCGAGATGGTGTTCTTGACTTAATATAGAATCACCAAGTAAAACCTGTTTTGAAGCAAACCAGTTAGTATAATAAATAACACAAACACCAGTTAGGCCTGTTTGGAGACCGTGTTTGGAGCAACACTACTAGGACAAATTTTTACACTTAGATTTGTTATCATCAAAACTAAATATAATAACTCAACAACTATCAATGGTGTGTAATATTTTTCTAGCTTATTATATTTTCAACACTCCCCCTTAATATAGAAAAATCTAATTATCTTCATATCTAGAACATGTCTCTGACTCTGCCGTCTTGGCTCTCGAGTCTTGGTTGAGCATTCCATTGTATGCGCCATTTTTTTCCACCTTTAATCCTTTGTGAGAGTCTACACTTCACAGAAAATTTTTAGGTCCACATGCCTCATATGCTTGATATGCAGCTTCTTACCCTTATGTTCTTGAACTGGTCCTATGGATCATCTCCATTGATGAATTTTGCAAGTCTTAGTTGACTTAATGGCTCACATGCTCCTTGATCTCCATTCTTCTCCTCCATGATATTTCCCACATATTGCATTTGATAATCTTGAACTTGTTTTGAATACTCCACTAATGGATTGGTTGTACTCTTCCTTGAACTTGATCTTGTAGTTGTTGGATGTTGATGATTTTTTAAAGTTTGGGATCCATTGTCCCAATTTGAGGAACCTAGCCATTTGTTGGTATTCTCCCCATCTTGCTGCTTTGAGTTGGCTCTCTTCGTTAGCTAACAATGGAAGATGTTTAAGATTAGCATTGTAGCTAACCTTGCTTGAATTTGAAGGTGTTGGGGCTTTTGAGCCTTGAACAATTCCTATTGGTATCTTAGTCAGTGTTTTCGGATGTATGGGAAGAGCCATTGATTGTCACACTTTTCGTTTTGAACGTCGAGTAACGATGGAACAAAATAATTTTGGGAAGCACCTAAAGAGATATAGGTATTGAAGCGGAAGAGAAGGGATCGTCATATGCTCTAATACCATGTTGGAATTTTAAGAGTGAAGCGGGAGTGGAGTAGGCTGAGTTATGAAAATAGAAATTGCTATTGAAAGATGGGATTGATGAAATTACGAAGGGAGAGATGAATAGATTGTAGATGTAGGGAAAGCTCATCCTATGGCAGTTTATTGCTCCACAACCTAAAGGCATACACCTAATTAATGCCTAATTATACTTGTTCTAAGGTCTTAAAACTTGTGAAAATATCTTGATATATTTGCCATTCACTGGACTATTCTATGAAATTTTCTATAGTAAAAATTACAATAGAACTATCTAGATAATTTTATTAGCTTTAAATCCTTTCTACATTTTTCTAGATATTGGAAGTGACTATCAATGGTAAGTAAGATTTCTCTAGATTATAATTCTGTTTCCAACAACTATTAATGATCAGCACCACACTCGTGCCCTTTTTTTTGTGGTTAAACAACAAGGCAAAGACTACTCATCAATTTATTTCCTGTTGAATAATTCCCATGATACGAGGAGGGTACTCTTCTAATTAAATTCTAGCCATGCTAGAAAATCATTTACATAAAGACCACACTTGTAGGTGTTGTTCATGTGAATTAATTCTGCTTCATACCTTGTTCAATGAGCTACTTAGCTTTTGGCCTTCTCTTCTATTTCCTTTATAAAAAGTATAAAAAAAAAAAAAAAAAACATTTTTCCATTTTTTGAGGGAGAGGTGAAAAGGTGGGAATATATAAAAACTAATGAACAATGTCAATGAAGTAAATGAACGCATACCGAAAACAGGCAAGCACCTACTTCAAGACCAGAAGTTAAAACCCAAGCTTTCGGATCGCGCTCTACAAACCAAGCCATTATTCCAGTTGTAGGGTTGAAAAGAAGCACATCCATGCAGAAAGGGATAAACCCAAGCTTTGTGATTGGCACCTGATGGAGCGCCTCCCCCATAGAATCAGCTAAGTATAGAAAACGATTTTCAATCAGGAAATGTTCTCCTACGGCTAGTGATAAAATTTTGGCAAAATATAAGGGATTTGATATCTTAAAAGATAACCCTTATCTTCCCATAACCGTGAGGTGGATTCAAAAAAGCAACCAGAAATTTTCAGCTTTTGAAACTTTACCATATCCGAAAATATGGTCAAAGGAAATCTTTAAGTTTTGGCAAATCTCCCAAAACTTATTTTCGAAAATCTCTCATAATATTTTCAAGAAATATCCTCTCCAGAAAAATAGCAATTTTGAAATTCAAAGAAAGTATTCTGAAGATCTTGGCCAACCAAAATGAATTTTCAAAAATAATCGGGTATGGCCACTGCAGTTCAGAAACACCCTAGGCACCCTGTTTGCAGGGTTGTTCGCAACTGGTGTTCTGAAGCACTTAGCGCAAATACCGATTCAAGATGTGTTTAAAATGATGTTTTCAATATTGGCATATTAACAAGAGTCTAATTAAATAAAACCTATATACCCAAGTCTTCTTGTTTTGAACCAGTCATCTTGTCCGAGATTTGTGGTGCTGCTGTGAACACCAAGGCCACCTTGTTTGCTGGGGTTGTTCTTCCCATTGCTAGAGTTCAGGAACATGCCTTACAATCATCTGTCGAGATGGTGTTCTTGACTTAATATAGAATCACCAAGTAAAACCTGTTTTGAAGCAAACCAGTTAGTATAATAAATAACACAAACACCAGTTAGGCCTGTTTGGAGACCGTGTTTGGAGCAACACTACTAGGACAAATTTTTACACTTAGATTTGTTATCATCAAAACTAAATATAATAACTCAACAACTATCAATGGTGTGTAATATTTTTCTAGCTTATTATATTTTCAACACTCCCCCTTAATATAGAAAAATCTAATTATCTTCATATCTAGAACATGTCTCTGACTCTGCCGTCTTGGCTCTCGAGTCTTGGTTGAGCATTCCATTGTATGCGCCATTTTTTTCCACCTTTAATCCTTTGTGAGAGTCTACACTTCACAGAAAATTTTTAGGTCCACATGCCTCATATGCTTGATATGCAGCTTCTTACCCTTATGTTCTTGAACTGGTCCTATGGATCATCTCCATTGATGAATTTTGCAAGTCTTAGTTGACTTAATGGCTCACATGCTCCTTGATCTCCATTCTTCTCCTCCATGATATTTCCCACATATTGCATTTGATAATCTTGAACTTGTTTTGAATACTCCACTAATGGATTGGTTGTACTCTTCCTTGAACTTGATCTTGTAGTTGTTGGATGTTGATGATTTTTTAAAGTTTGGGATCCATTGTCCCAATTTGAGGAACCTAGCCATTTGTTGGTATTCTCCCCATCTTGCTGCTTTGAGTTGGCTCTCTTCGTTAGCTAACAATGGAAGATGTTTAAGATTAGCATTGTAGCTAACCTTGCTTGAATTTGAAGGTGTTGGGGCTTTTGAGCCTTGAACAATTCCTATTGGTATCTTAGTCAGTGTTTTCGGATGTATGGGAAGAGCCATTGATTGTCACACTTTTCGTTTTGAACGTCGAGTAACGATGGAACAAAATAATTTTGGGAAGCACCTAAAGAGATATAGGTATTGAAGCGGAAGAGAAGGGATCGTCATATGCTCTAATACCATGTTGGAATTTTAAGAGTGAAGCGGGAGTGGAGTAGGCTGAGTTATGAAAATAGAAATTGCTATTGAAAGATGGGATTGATGAAATTACGAAGGGAGAGATGAATAGATTGTAGATGTAGGGAAAGCTCATCCTATGGCAGTTTATTGCTCCTCAACCTAAAGGCATACAACTAATTAATGCCTAATTATACTTGTTCTAAGGTCTTAAAACTTGTGAAAATATCTTGATATATTTGCCATTCACTGGACTATTCTATGAAATTTTCTATAGTAAAAATTACAATAGAACTATCTAGATAATTTTATTAGCTTTAAATCCTTTCTACATTTTTCTAGATATTGGAAGTGACTATCAATGGTAAGTAAGATTTCTCTAGATTATAATTCTGTTTCCAACAACTATTAATGATCAGCACCACACTCGTGCCCTTTTTTTTGTGGTTAAACAACAAGGCAAAGACTACTCATCAATTTATTTCCTGTTGAATAATTCCCATGATACGAGGAGGGTACTCTTCTAATTAAATTCTAGCCATGCTAGAAAATCATTTACATAAAGACCACACTTGTAGGTGTTGTTCATGTGAATTAATTCTGCTTCATACCTTGTTCAATGAGCTACTTAGCTTTTGGCCTTCTCTTCTATTTCCTTTATAAAAAGTATAAAAAAAAAAAAAAAAAACATTTTTCCATTTTTTGAGGGAGAGGTGAAAAGGTGGGAATATATAAAAACTAATGAACAATGTCAATGAAGTAAATGAACGCATACCGAAAACAGGCAAGCACCTACTTCAAGACCAGAAGTTAAAACCCAAGCTTTCGGATCGCGCTCTACAAACCAAGCCATTATTCCAGTTGTAGGGTTGAAAAGAAGCACATCCATGCAGAAAGGGATAAACAATTAGGATAGCGCTTTGTGATTGGCACCTGATGGAGCGCCCCCCCCCCCCCCCCCCCCCCAAAAAAAAGAGAAAAAAGAAAGGCAGGAATTAGAACCAAACTTAGTTTGAAGTGGGATAAGTACGTTAATTTCAATGTCAAATCAGAGTTGGTTCCATAAAGAAAAGGGATCCAAACCTGTAGAATTAGCCATGATGACCAACAAAATACACTTGCCAAGAGTAGCAAACAACCAACTAACCAATTGTGGGTGCCTAATAATACTTGGGCGTTGAGTAGCTTCTGGCCTCTAAGGAATGACATTGCAATTGCTCCCCCCAACACAGAACGTTGTTCCAAGCATCTTGGCTACATTACTCAACCTTTTCACATTCACCTGCTCCAACCTATATTTGCAAATGAAAATAACATAGATCTTAAAGCGGGACACGTATAGAAAAGCATTTTGATGACTGAGCTTAAAAATGACGATATCTTTGAAAGAATTAAATTACAATTGCTTACTATTGTTTGGATTATTGAACATCTTTATTCGACAGTATCGATAAAATTAAATTACCATTGTTTACTATTGTTTGGATTATTGAACATTAAGTTTTTACGTAAAAGATTTCCCTTTCTTCTCTTATAAAATGGATATTATTAAACATTTAATTTGGTATAATTAAAAAATGTCCGTTTTATTTGACTATTGGCCTTTTTTTTAAGTAAACAAATATTTGACCATTTTAAACGCTTACTATGTTTATCTGTGCTCTATATTCATCTATTATACTTGATTTAATTAAAAGAATGAGTAAAAGGTGTCATCACTTGTAGATTATGATTATCATCTAGTTCAAATTTGATGCTATGAAGAGATTATACCTTTTTAATTTAGTAATCACTACAAGAAAAGTAGCTTTTTGCAATAGTCATCTAGTGACAAAAATTATTTTCAATTGGTTGGTACATGTACGCATTTGCAATAGATTAGACGTTTTGTTGGTATTAAAGTCTTGAGTTTACGAGGAAGGAGCGGCCACTTTTTTTTTGGCAACAAATAAAATTAGATCTTTTGGTATTGTTACTGTAATACTGACAATCTAGTTCTCTATTGGTATTCTGGTTATCTTTCCAACATAACTATTGGAAGAGTTAGAGTCCCTACAACTTCTCTTGCACATTGTATCTATTCTGATGAATCTAGGCAGTAGCCAGACAGTCCAATACAAATTCATCGATCATCATTTATGAGCAAAAAACATATTTATTGATAAATATTTGGTCATCATTTAAACAAATCAAATGATTAATACAAAAAGACAAAGAAAAGTAAATAAGAGGAATGAAATGAACAAATAATTATCTCAAAAAAAGAAGAAAGTAATTAATAACCCTTAAGAAAGGGAAAAAAGCTTCATTTTATCTGTGCAAATAAACACAGAAAAGGAGAAAGTAAATAATAATCCCCAAAAAGAAAAAAAAATCATAAAAATTTAGTCACCATTTAAACAAATCAAATTATTAATATGAAAAGACAAAGAGAATTAAATGACAAAGTAATTATCCCATAAAATGAGGAACATAATTAATTACCTCAAAAAAGAAAAAATTCATTAACAAATTCATCATAATTTAAACAAATCAAATTATTAATATCAAAAGAGAAAGAGAATGAAATCAGAGGAATGAAATGAACATGTAATTATATCACAAAAAAATGGAAAGTAATTAATAACCTCAAAAAAAAAGAGAAAAGCTAATTTGATTTGTGCAAATGAACAAGTAGTTATCCTAGGAAAACAAGGACAAGTAATCGATAGTCCAAAAAAAAAAAAAGAACTCATTTGATGAATTCTATTAGAGGTAAGCAAGGTGCTCGAATACCCTGAAACTTGTTTGGAACCGGTTAAACGGTTTCGTTTTTGGTTCCTAAAAAAGAGGAACCTTTTGAATCGGTTCCATTTTTAGTTCTCAGAAAAATATCTGAAATCGAAGTCTGGAACACGTTTAGAGAGAGGAAAACGAATAATTTTTTAATTTTTTACTACCAGTTCGTCCATTTCTCAATTCTATTTCTATTTGATTATTTTTTCTTATAATAATTAACTTTTCAAATAACGAATTTAATTATATATCAGTTAATTTTCTACTACTAATTGAAAGATGAATCATCATACTTTTCAAGTAACTAAGATTAAAAAATACAAACTTAACAAATTAACTTTCTTTTTATTTTTGTGTAAAGATTGAAGATAGAAGTAGAAAAAGATCAAACATCCTCTCTCCTCTCTTAATAAATAAGAATATTTAATTTATTAGGTTCTAAAATTTGAACATTAGTGATGGCGGGTACCCTAAAATCGAAATTGAAACCTAAGATTAAGTTCTGATTCGCAAAGGTTAAGAACATGTTTGACTGGTTTCAGTTTCGGCTCTCAATTTATTGGGCGAGTAACCGCCAGAACCACTCACCCCTAAATTCTACTAGCGCAATTTGACCCTAGGCCGCTCAAAAAAAGATTATTTAATAATTCTCCACCTTGCCACCACATCACATGTCGTCCTCTTGGTGATGATTGCAACAAAATTTTAGTAATCTTGTCACTGTCAGCGCTGGGCATACCAACAATTTCATACAGCCAGTTGCTTGGTATAAGCAGTGGGTGGGACTCCATCAACTCAGAGGCAAAGTTACATTTACATTTTAGACTACGGGGGCGGTGGGCCCCGGCAGTAGGAGCCTAATTATGTTATGTACGTTCATTTGAATTTAAAAATTCAAGTCTTTGTCAAGGAAATAGAAAGGTATACCGAATCTCCAACCACACCTAGAAAGTTTGATTTAGTCCACATATATCTTACCCTAAAGTGGCTGCCATCAAGAAGGTCACAGCAGGGACTAAATTGAACATCGCACTTGTAACTGAGGATGAAGCCAAGTAAAGTCCTTCGATATAGAGGTTTTGAAACAATGCAATCCTGTTGATAAAGTTTACAATGACCAAAACAACAAGTTAGAAGTCCCTTCCATCAAAAGAAAATTAGTATTGGAGAGAGAGAATTTCGACGTACCCAACAAAAGAAGTGATAAAAATTAAGAGAAAGAGTCTGAAGTCCATTCGAGCGTCGTTCGTCTCTTCCCTATCAACAACACAACATATAGTTACATATATACCAGTAGGTTATTAGAGCTAAACGTACATGGCTTGAACTGTTAACATGCCACTTATGATATTGCCCGTAATCAAAATTGTATATTGCATTTTCATTTTTCCACGATTGTTTTTCAACTACTTGATTAGGCTTGAAGAACAATTAAAAATACAAGAATGGATAACTGAATGACATAAAAACAGAGACTAACAAAAGAAGAGTAATTTTGTCAATAGTCTCGAGTCTCGTTTACATGGCCATTGTTGGGTTGTAATCCCCTTGCTCGAGAATAGGGGTGGGCAACGGATTGGGTTGGGTCGGACTGGACTAGCCCATTAACTAAATAGGTTGGGCTGGGTTCAGTACATTTGTAAATGAGTTGGGCTGGGCTATGGGCCAAATGAACCTAGGCCGCCCATGACCCACCCATTATCACCTAAGGAGTGTTTTTGGTTAGTTAATTTTCCAACTAATGTATTTGTAATTTTCCAACCAAATTAAACTAGTCCAAATTCAAAGTTAGAAAATACACAATCAAGCTAATAAACAGGTCGGGTCAAGTCGACTCATGGGCGATCCGCTTTTGGCTCGTTTAAAAACGGAACAAACTCGCGCTAGACAACGGTGTATAAGTATTATTATTATGTACAAAGTGTTGGTAATGAGATTAACTAATTGGAACATATAAACTAGTATGTTAATTAGGTTAAAAAAAATAATAGATCACTAAATGAGTCGTTAATAGGCCTGCCCAATCCGGCCCATTAATATGCCTTAATGGACTTGCCCATTAATGGCCCAGTCCATTATTGACAATGCCCTTTATTATTCCTATTTTAAATGGGCCGACCGCTTAATCCAATGGGTTCCCAATCTGTTGCCCAACCCTACTCGAGAACCATCAACTTAAGCTTTTAATCCATATGGTTTTTGAGCATGGTATCAAAATCGCTCTAAGTGAGAAGTTTCGGATTCAAATCTCAGTAATCCCTATATTTAATATTATATAAGGTAAGGGGAAGTCTTTACAGTATTTTTGCTTCAAGTCCAAAATGTATTCGCATGGGGAGAGGTCTAAGAGAATAAAACTTATTTAATTATGAATCTTCAACTATTAGTTTAAACTTTCGGTTGAATTAGTTCTCGAACAGTCGTATTAGGGTTTGAAAATCATATGGTTAAATGAACAAAACCAGGGGCTAAAATGAGCAAGAAGAGAAAGTGAGAGAGAGAGCGAGATTTAATTACCTTGAGAGACAAGCAATAGGAGAAGTGAAAAGAGTAGCACAAGCTTGCCGGTAGAAAACAAAGATCCTAGGACTCAAGCCCTTAACAAGAGCCACCCTGTTCATGAGAATCATAGTGGCATATATAAACTCCAATGACACCATCCCTATTACTGGTAAGTAACAATCCTCCCATACACCCATTTTTCTCCCCACCTTGCTCTTTTTTGATATGTTTGCAGCGTAGCGCTACTTGCGAAGTAGGAATATATGTTGAGCAGACACTGTAACCCACAGATAGCAGCGCATGTAATGGGAAAAGAGACGACGCCTTCTTGGGGTCCCCGTAGGGGTGGACGGAACCTATACTTTGAGAATATTGGTGCCTTGGTAAAAATTCAGATTTGAATCAATTCAAGTTTTTGATAAATTGAATAATCAGACAAAAATTTCATATTCGAATTCTGTTCGGATTATAAATTGGACACTTTGATCGGATCTGCATCTGGACCTGGACTTGAATGTCCGATGTTCATACCCAGTTGTCTGAACGTCCGAATTTGCGCTATGATTTTAGGACATTCCGATCAAAATTTTGTATGATCGAACCCGAACCTGATTTTTCAATGTCTGAACTCGGTTGTCCGAAATTATTTTTATAAAATTTTCTAGAGAGTTTGGACTAAAATTACACGTAAACATAGTTATCCGATGTCCGAACTTGGTTGTCCTATTGTCCGAATTTATCCGAACTCGAAATGGTTCAAAAATTTAGACCAACCAAAATGTTTAAATCTAAACATAAATTTTGTGACAGTACCCAATTTTTTTGGGTTTGATAAATTCAACTAATAGAGTCGAACATATTTTTGCCAGCCTCAGGTGTTCCCAACACTCATTATCCTAAAATATAGTCAAAATTTTGTAGAAAAATTCTAAAAATTTTTAATGTGGCCATAAATAAAAATTAATCGGCACCATAAAATATAAACAGTTCCAAAATTGAAACCTGTTTCACATAATTTCTCGAGCAGCCACAGGTTGGATGTACTCCACGAAATTTTTCAAACATGACTAGACATTTTCCTTTTGTCTTTTTTAATCATAAAATTAATGCTTGCAATTATGCGGCCGTTGCGCATTTATTATATGGTGAAGCATCCTCATCCAACAGTTCTCCATGCTAAGCCAATTTGTAAGTCACCTTGGTTGGCTAACAGCTAACTGTATGGTCAATGGGCCTTCTTATAGAAATATGTTTTGGAAATCTAACCAAATGGACTAACCGTTGAATTTGGGCCCAAATTGGGAGAGAAGTCTATTCTCATATCTCGTATTCTTAATAGGCCCAAGATGATCAGCCGAAGTCATATCTCAGGTTCAGCAAATTTCATAAACTTATTGGGACGCATTATGAAGGATTTTTTTTTTTTTTTTTTTTGGGTGGTATGAATGAGACGTAAGGATCGATATAGGTGAAATTCAAATCCAGCTATGGTAATAACTTCCAGAAATTTTATCAGTTAAGGTAATTGATAACCATATACAGGAGTTAAAAAAATATATAATACAATCACAGTATAAAAGGGAAGGGAATCTAAACCTAAAATCTATGCATGGATTCTTTGATTCATTGTAATATTGATTACTCTATGCATCTTAGCAAGGTACTTTTGTCCCTAAAATCGTGAAAATAATACTAAAAACAATTTACAATTAACATTACACTTTTCTTTTTTGCCAATAATTATCGTGCATGATCTGTTCGCTTCCTTATTCATGGCGCAGAATTATCTGTGAGTAGTGGCTGCTCCAGATCAACAATGCAGCTTGTGTTGTCTGAGGTTGCTGTGATGGGTGGTTCAACCTCTTTTTTCTCTTTCATCTCTTGTGCTTTACCCCACAAAAACACGTATAGCCCAATTGCCACACCGACGGCTCCTAGTAAACTAAAGGTAAACAAAAAGTCACACAACATGCATTGACAAAAAGCAAAATGATAAATATCTTAGAAACAAATCTATACGTAAAAAAACATAAATCATCAGTTTGAGCAATAAAGGTTTTGAAATAATAAGATACTTGCTACATGTTCTTTTTTACTAAGAAATTTAAAAAGGGCCAGAAACACTATAAGCCTTGTTTGGCAATCAGCTGTTAGTCGTTAACTGATTGCATTAGCTGTTTGACTTAGCTGATTGCATTAACTATTTGAGAAAAAAGTGTTTGGTAAAGTTAGCTATTTCTAACAAAGCTATTTGATAGAATTTCACTTATGCCCCTTACTCAATTTTATTATTTTTCTAATAAAACAATTTTTCATTGGATATTTATTTTTCTTTTCGATATGAATTATGAGTTAAGATTATGTGATATATAAAATTACATTTATACTTTTTTCTAATTTAAGTACTTATTATCAAAATATCTTTTTAATGTTAAATGTTTTCTTTTTTAATAGCAATTGAAATTATGTGACGTAAAAAATATTTATATATCATGTAAGACTAACTAACATAAATTATTTGTTAAATTAAGAAAGCGTTGAAATTAAAAGCATTATCTTCAACATCATGACCATCCATAACTCTTGTCCCAAAAGAGAAAAAAATAAATTGAAAAATTTAAAGCATAAGCATCCAACATTCGGGAATATCATTTGTGAACGACATTTAATGTAAATTTGTCCAAATTATAAGGTTAGTGTGATTATTGTAATAATAAACATCAAAAAATTCTTTGAAAAAGCTATCATAAAGAGTTTTTTGTAAAAGAGTTTTTTGGGTATAAAAAGCTAATATAAAAATCTAATCAACCAAACACTTTAAAGAGCTTTTTGACCAGAGTCAAACAGCTAATACTCCAAAAAGCTCTTTTTGTACCCAAAAAACTCTTTACCAAACATGGCCTATATTCCAATGAATAATAACTAAGTATTACTCTACGACATGGCGTATGAATCGATAAAAATGCTTTTAAACTAAGTTATAATGTAGTTTCAATAAATTTTTTTCCCCAATCAAGCTAAATTAATGAATCGTGGAATTTAAAGTAGCAAAGGCTTACCTGCCAGAGTAAATTTCTTCATGGAAAATTGCAGAGGCGAAGAAGGTGGTGATGACAGTACTCAGAGGACTAAATGTTGCAACGAACAGAGGTCCTTTACGAGAGATACACCAACACTGAATGAAGTATTTAGCACCGGTTCCGAATATGCCCTATCAATCAAACAGTAACAAACGAAATTTTTATTAAACTTTACGTAGAGTATTTCATGACTAGCTAGCCATTGGTAAGTGGTAACGTTGAAAGTTAGCCTCCCTATGAGTAGTCATATATGTAAAGGTAAGACTGTTTATATATGTATCTTTCTAAACTCCATGAAAGAGGGACCCACGTTAGGAGTTGTTGTTGTTGTTTTAACCGCCTCCCTCCTTCATTGTTGTATATGTAAGCGTATAAAAGTTGCAAAAATGTGGATGCAATAAAGAAGGCATAAGGGGTTGTGAAATTTAAATCTCACATCTTCTGATGGAGCTAATTTATAATGTTCACGCGACTTCTAAACCAGTATATAATATGTTCGACGTTCTTGCACTAGTGTGCACTATTTGTTGATGATATTATTCCCATCAATGAGATGAGGGATGGTCACAAAAGCAAGTTGAAGCAATGGAGATATACCTTAGCATTTAGAGGTTTTAGATTGAGAAGATCAAAGACTAAATATTTAAAATCTGGGTTCATAGGTCCAATGAATGCGTACCGAGAATAAGCAAGCACCTACTTCAAGACCTGAACTCAAAACCCAAGCTTGAGGATCCCGCTCCATGAACAATGCAATTAGCCCAGTTTGCAGCATCGAAAAGAGGCAGGTCCAGGCAGAAAGAAACAAATAACTAGGGTAACGTTTTGTGATTGGCACCTACATGAATGAATACATAAAGAGGGGAAGAAATTAAGCAACAAAATGAAACTTAATTGAAAATGAATCAAAATAACTCGAACTTAATAACACTGCTGGTTTTATAAGGAAATGTAGGTACAGACCTGTAGAATCAGCCAGGATGACAAGCAGGAAACGCCGGCAAAGAGAAATAGACAGCCAAGAAGCCAATTGTGGGTGCCGAGTAATGCTTGGCCGCTGTTTGTGAATAGCTTTTGGCCTTTTAGAAATGTGATTGCAATTGCTCCGCCCATACAGAAGGTAGTTCCAACCATCTTGGCTATGTTACTCAACCTCTTTACTTTCATTTGCTCGAACCTGCATTCACAAGGATTGCGTACTTAATTATCATTAGCAAGTCCGTCTGGATATTATACTTGAATTGCAACACGTAATTTCTTTCCTTGTTGCTTAATTAGTTTCCCAGCTATTAATATTTACTAGATTTTGTAGGAGTTAATTAGCTCAACTGATAAAGTCTCTGAGAGTTATTGTCAAAAATCTGAATTCGAACCCCTCCTACCTCAACCTTTGTATCTTCTTCACACCAAACAAGAGAAAAAGCCGTTTTGTAATTTTTGGTGCAAAAAAAGAACCAAACAAAGAAACAGAGAATCCTCCTTGTAATTAATCTTTTTACATGCATAAGTTTAGCTACTTAACTATAGATATGCTAAACGAGTTGTCATATTTGAGTTTGACCAAGTTGGTATAATCTTTTTCTAATCATTATTGAATTTAGAAACTACAGGCAATTATTAATACTTAAAAGGTGGCGACGTGCATTAAATTCATATATATCCAACAAACAGCAGACTTGGTCATACATCCCAATCTTGTATACTTGGACCACCCTCTTAAAACAGCAAGCTTGGTTAAGTTTAGGCCAAAATCAATTATATCCACACATATATATATGTCTTACCCTAGAATGGTAGCCATCAGGAAGGTAAGGGCAGGAACCAGATTGAACATTGCACTTGTAACGGAGGATGATGCCAAGTCCAGTCCTTCTATGTATAAGTTTTCAAATAACGTCACCCTGTTGACGTACGAGGTTAGAAACACAAGGAAAGAATATGTGAAAAATTCCGTCACAACACAAAATTAAAATTCAGTATGAAGAAAAGGAGATTTTTCCATACCCAATAAAAGAACTGAAAAAAATCATAAGGAAGAGCCTAAAATCCATACGAGCATTATTTGACTCTTTCCTGCATATGGCCAAACTAAGAAACCGTTAGACTTGTGTCACTTGGTTGAATCAAATTAAAAAAAAATACACATATCTGAGCTTTGAAAATTTTAACGTACTAGTCATAAGATGATGCTAGTCCATGAAATTAGTTTTTTTTTAAGTTATTTGTGAAGTAGTTGATTTCATTTTTATAAATATTTAAGCGTACTAACAATGAATGATGTTTTTTTCTTTGATTCTGCTCCCATGATTTATATAATATTTTGTATGAGAACTTTAGAATGGTCGCTTCTCGCTTGGTCACATCTCCTAAGAAACCAAATTATTTAGTTATTTTTTGAGGCCTAGCCACCTCAGACGTACCCAAACAAAACAAAATAAAACAAAAAAGTGTCCCCTTCACCCTCCCCCCCCAAAAAAAAAAAAGCATAGGAGAGGAAAAAAAGCAGACATAACAGTCATAAGTCACAAGTCACAACCAATTTGAACTTTAAAGAAATGAATTTTTCAAAAGCCTTGCTTATATTTTTGTTTTCCATGCGTCATATAAACAGGTCAAAATTGAAATTGATTTAACGCACATCAAATTGGCCGTCCAAAAGTGGTTAAAGGCCTAAAGTGGTAATAGTATGTTGTCAATTTGATAATTTCTTGGATCGATCGGTGTCCCTTTGTTCTAACTTTGTTATTATTTATACTGTTATGCCTTCTTGGGCTATAAATGATCGGAAAAAAATTGAAATTGATTTCTTAAGAGTTTATAGCCACTCGGAGGCCTGAGATTTCCAAATTTTAATTGGTTATATATATTCAAGACTATGGTCTAGAAAATGCATGAATCAAAACCAAATAGTTTGTTCAGTTAAAAAGTTTTGTAGTCGATGACTGAATTTCACGTTAGCAAAAGTTCAAGTTGTAGCCAAAGCGTTTTTGTTATTTTTTTCCAATGGTGAGTGTTCTTTGACAATTAAAATTAGGTAAAATCCGTATGCTTCACCAAAAAAGAAAAATAATGGGGGTGTTTGATAACATAGCTGTTTGGGGAAAAAAGAGCTGTTTGAGGAGAGTTTAGCTATTTTGACTAAGTTAAACAGCTAAAGAGGTGTTTAACAAACAGCTGTTTGAAAGAGCTGTTTTGCCCCAAACAGCTCTTTTTCAAACATCTATTTCTATTAGCCTTTTAGGAATAGCTGGTTGTAGAAATTACAGTATTGCCCAAAAGTTCAACAAAATTACATGATACCATCAATAAACTCTATTCCTAGTTTCTTACCTTGTCTAAATCTTAGACAACTTTTACCTCCAATTTCTTCTACTCGACCTCCCCACCTTCATCTCCACCCTCCCTATTGTCATTAATAAACCCTATTCTTAGTTTTCTTTTGGGTTGATGAAGATTAAAATATTTGAAATCCATATATTTTTCAATTCGTGACAAAAATATAGATGCAAGTTCATATTAATTGCAATTCATAAAAAAATAAGCATATCTAAAAATAACAAAGGTTACAATTAAGCTGTAGGTATTATATAAGTAAGTAAATATTGAAAACAAAAGAAAATAAGTAATGAACACAAGTTATTCAAATTAATTAAAAAAAAAGTTCCAAGGATGAAACTAATTTGTACATATAACATATGTTAATTTTTTTAAAAACAAAATAAGATGATCAATAGATAAAAACTTATTCAATTGAAAAGTATTTTAGAGAAAGGACATCAATGAAATTTTACCAAATATATTTTCTAAAAACAGCTAATTTTACCAAACACTTTTTCTAGAAATAGCCAATTTAAATAACTAATATAAACAGTTAATCCAAACAGTTAACAGCTAACAGCTAATACAAATAGCTAACAGTTAATTGTCAAACAGGGCCAATATTATGGAGCATCAAATTTCAACGATAAGCAATTAAAAACGCAAGGTTAAAGAGTAACAATTGCTAGTTTTAATATATGCTATTTTTTCCGCAAAAAAAAAGCTATATTCAATTTGTTACACCCCCTGTCGTAATCTCACGCAAGATGTTACATATCATCGCCTGTAATTAATTAAATTAGCTGAGTCAAGATGCACGATGAATATAAGCAAATGTTGAGTCGGGTTGGGTCCCAGCCGTCTGGAACCTAATATAAAACACAAAAACTATATGCATGTGCGTGTTTGGAACGAAGGTCGCTCTTTAATTAAGACTTGACAAATGGTGTCCTAAATTCTGAGTGGTTCACAGATCAATAGATATCCAACAAACAAATGATGTCCTAAATAAGGCGTACCGAGTCTTGTTTTTTTTTTGGGGGGTTCATTATATTGGTGAGAAGAGGATTCTCACTTAACTTGATCTTCATAAGGTGATTATGGGTTAGGTTCGGGTCAGGTCCAGGTTCATTATGTTGATGAGAAGAGGTTTCTCACTTAACCTGATCTACAAAAGGAGGATGATGGGTTAGGTCTGAGTTGGGTCCACTTGGACCCAGACCCATTTAGTTCTTTTAGACCTGGACCCAGATCTGCCCCAGATCAGTTGGGTATGGAAGGATGGAGGTCAGAACTAGATCCTGTGGATCTAGCGGGTCCACGGATTCTAGCTGCTTTTTACATTAATTTTTTTCACATCCCAATATGAAAAACTACATTCTAAAGACAAATAATTGAATTTAAAAGACATGATATTTAATAAAAAAATATTCTAGCAACACATACCATAGCTCAGTGTTCTTACTTACATTTTACACACCAAAACTAATATTTTAATATAAACCATTAAGACAAAGTCCATCAAATTTAAAACAAGAATAACAAAATAGTTTTTCTTCTACAACCGGTACAAAGAAAAGTGGCTTTGAATTTTACTAATTTAGAGTTACTTTTACCAACTGTACTTGCCACTTTTTTTTATAAAAAAATAATGGGTCTTAAATGAGTCTTGGGTTGGATCTAGGTCTGAATTCTTTGACCCGGACCCGACTCATGTCCCTCGGACCCAGACCTACTTAGGACCCATTGGGTCTCATTTCATTATACCCAAACCCTCCAAATTGGGGCGACTTCGGGACCCACTATCATCTCTAGGTCTACGATTGTTTTTCTTGACGTCAATTTATGTTCATTCACATGTATGCATTGATTCCAAACAAGTAACATATGAAATAATTAACTTAACAAATTATAATAGAGCGTTTGGTCACCAGTACAACTTCGGAATTTTGGATAGAAATAATCCAACATTTAAATTTGGCACCTCACATCCCATCATTTGGAGATATCTTTTTTAATATGCTAACTTTAAGTCAACAATATTTTGGTGTACGAGTTGATTATATTGTAGCTTACTTATCATGTATAGGTGATGGTGCCAAAATAGTGGAGCAAAATACACTATTTACGTAAGACAAATAAGTCACCATGTTTCATCCGGAGTAAAAGTATTCATAAGTCGGTTGTGGCATTAACAAGTATTCCCTTGAAACTTAGGAAGCCATGAGGCGATGAGCTACTTATCACGCTTGGATAATAGCTAATGCTCAATGTTGGTGCTGGTTTGCTCAAAATAAATATTCCCAAAGGTCGGCTGTGCTGTGGCACAAATCAAAAAGTCATATTGTTCTCATCGAGAAACCACAAAGGTGAGGTTATTGACCTTAGAAAGCTTACTACAATATAAGACATTTTAGAGAACTTATCCATTAGCGAAAGTCCTATGCGGGCGACAGACAGAAGAGAGGGGGGGGGGCTTTCACCTTGAGAGATAAGCAATAGGAAAGGTGACCAAAGTAGCACAAGATTGTCTGTAGAAGACTAAAATCCTTGAACTCAAGCCCTGAGAGAGAGCTTGCTTGTTCAAGAGGGTCATCATCGCATACACAAACTCCAGTGATACCATGCTTATTACTGGCAATTGCTCCTCCCACACTCCCATTTTTTTTACATTGGGTTGTATTCGTGTAAATGTGTTGATTAATGGACATGGCAATGCAATTTAAGCAAACACATATTTATATACAAAGGAGAAGAGGAGTTACGTACCAACCTATTACATCGAATGGACAGTTGGACAAGACTATCTAAGGGCCCCCACTCCTCAATATCTATAATATATGGTCCAACATTTTTCTAAATTTTTAAGCACTTGCCGATGCAATTTGGGGATAATATTAATTATATGGATAGAAGTCTCTGGTCTGTGTCCGGCCGGACGGAGTAGAATTTTCAACCAATTCAGCCCACTTGCTTGCTTGGGTAGTACACTGATGGAAAGGGGATAAGATATGGAGCAATGAGACATGCATCATGTAGGTGAAATAAGATCGAATCCACCCGTGAGAACAAACCACTAAGTTAATTTAGCCTCTGAATGACCACCAACTAGCCTTTGAATGACCACCAACTTAATTTTATCCTGGGGATTTATTTAATTTTCAAGTTTGTGGATCAATTCTATAAAAAAGAGTTGAGATCCTTTGAATGAGTTGAGATCTTTTGCAATATACATGACACTCTTATGGTATTGATTACGACTTCTATATCCTTCCTGACCAACTCCCCCACCATCTCACGGGGTTAGGTTTATTATTCAGTCCAAAATCGAACTAAACGAAAGACTAGGTAAGATCAAATCCGACTGGATCGGACTATGCACATTCGGTCCAGTCCTTGTGCAGAAAGTAAATTTTTACGGACTTTTATTTCAGCGAATTACAGCATGTCATGTGTTAAATTAATTACGACAGTTCATTAAATTAAAGGTCTGATGCAAATGTGTTGCGGCTAATTAAAAAGCATCACGTGGCATGAATGATGTAAAAAATAAATGATTATTCCTTTCAATAGAGATGAGGTGGAAAACCGTAACTCTGGCTTCTCTATAAAAAGAGAGTTACCCCTCTTATTCAAGGGGTGGTATTTCAGGAGAACTCCCAAGAGTTCGAGAATTTTTCTCTGGTAGAAGACAACAAGCACTCTAAACACGTGCAATCTACTTGCGGAGATCAAACTCATGTCTTGATTGAGATAAAGTCTCTTAGACCTTCTCTTAAGATCAAATTCATTCAAGACTATTCAAGAAGATTGAATCAGAGGATTTATTACACTTATTTTTACAATAGTTATATAGAGAGATTGTACCCATTCTTCTTCCTTAGCTCTACCTAGGGATGGCAATAGTGCGGGTTGAGCCGTACCCTCACTCATACCCATTTTCGAAAATCGTACCCATACCCGTATCCATACCTATTGGGTATTAAAAAATAAAACCTACATGCATACCCGTCGAGTTTCGTGAGCTTGTGGGTTTTATTTGGGGTTTACATATGGAATACAAATTAATACCCATATGCAACCCACATCCAAGTAAAATATATATTTTTGTCATTATAAGATTGCAAGGTTGTGATATTTTGAAAATATATTGTTTAGAAATGTAAAATTAAATACATTATTGATTAATTTTTTATTAGAAGGATTTGGATTAAACTTCAACCGGAAAAATATTAAACAAAAATAATTTTTTATCTTATTATAAGAACGGGTGCGGGTATGGGTAACCCGTACCCTTACCCATTTTTTAACCCCCGCCCCATACCCATTTAAGGTCAATTTTCACCAACCACTTGGTCTTTAAAAGGGACGGATTTTGTGGATTTTAAATGAATACGGATTTCATTGCCATCCCTAGCTCTGCTAGAGACGCCAGAACTCCCCCTCACTGCTTGAACTTCTCCACGACAACCATGGCTCTCTCTCTCTCTCTTCTCCTTCAATCACCATCATTCATTGTCCCATTATCTCATCCAACCGTACATTAATTACCACACCCATCATCATCTTGGCTCGGCTGTTACAACAGTAAATATAAAGTCATGAATTCGAGTTTAATGGGGTTAATGAAGGAGAAGGCGGTGTTTTCTTTTTGGGGGGGGCGGGGGGGGGGGGGGGGAGCCTCAAACTGAAGGTCGAAGGTGGAGAAGAGGACAGACAGCATAGAGCATAGGGTAGTAGAGTAGCAGTTCTTCCCCCCCCCCCCTTCCTTCTTCCTCTTGTTTTGTCTAATTTTAAATTCACCACAGTAGATTTCCAAATTCAGTGTAAATCGCTTTTGGGTTGTTAAATTCAAGTTTAACTTTTGACATTTAGACTGCAATAATATTCAATTTGGTTCAAGTTTGATGTACTTACCTTGAATTAGAATCACTTTGATTCTGCACATGTTGTCGTGAGTTTGGTTGTTTGGACATTTGTGTTTGTCCACTGTATGTGAAGACTCATATGAGTTTTGTTCATCCCATGTTCTTTCCCAGTGTTCTGCGGCTTCTGATGTTCAATTTTGAGCCTCAAAATAGATTGTCCAGTTTCATGGTTTGTGCTAGTAGTTCAATCTCTTAATTTGGGTATTGCAAGATTTCAGCTTTCATTGTCAATGATATTGATTTATTTTCATGTTCTATCTGGTGTCTACTTTGGATTTTGCATTAAATGCTGTGCTGATAAAGTTATTACCTTCTACTTTAGTCACAATCCTTCTGCTGTTTATGTCTTGTGCTTTCCTTAGTTTTTTTTTCAAATTTTGTAGAAAAATTCTGAAAATTTTTAATGCAACCATAAATAAAAATTAATTGACACCGATAAAATATAAAAAGCTTAAAAATTGACACCGTTACACAAAATTTCTAGATCAATCACAGGTCCCATGTACTCTATGAAATTTATCACACATGATTAGACATGCTCTTTTTGTCTTTTTTATCATAAAATTAATGCTTGCAATTATACGGATGTTGCACATTTATTATAATGTAAGGTGAAGCATCCTCATCCAACCGGTCTTTATGCTAAGGCAACTTATAAGTCACCTTGGTTGGCTAACTGTATGGTCAATGGGCCTTCCTGTAGGAATATGTTTCGGGAATCTAACATACTGGACAAACTGTTGAATTTGGGCCCAAAGTGGAAGAGCAGTCCATCCTCATATCTCATTAGGCCCGCAGTCACACCCCAGGTTTAGCAAATTTCATAAATTTCTTGAGATGTGTAATAAAGGAATTTTTTTTTTTTTTTTTTGGGTGGTATGAATGAGACGTAAAGATCAATGTACGTGAAATTCAAATCCAACTATAGTAACAGTTTTCAGAAACTTTATCAGTTAAGGTAATTGATACCCACATTATAGAGTTGTCCATTGTCGGTAGTTTTTTTTCTTTTTTTGGTTTAGAGGAGTTTAAAAAATGCATAATACAATCCCTATAAAAGGGAAGGGGATCTAAACCTAAAATCTATGCATGGATTCTTGGAATCATTGTAATATTAATTACTCTATGCATCTTATCAAGGTAATGTTGCCTTTCTTTTTTGCCAATAATTATCGTGCATGACCTTTTGGCTTCCTTACTCATGGCGCAGAATTATCTGTGAGTAGCGGATGCTCCAGATCAACAATGCAGCTTGTGTTGTCTGAGGTTGCTGTGATGGGTGGTTCAACGTCTTTTTTTTCTTTCATCTCTTGTGCTTTACCCCATAAAAACACGTATAGTCCAATTGCCACACTGACGGCTCCTAGTAAACTGAAGGTAAACAAAGAGTCACACGACATGGATTGACATAAAGCAAAATGATAAATATCTTAAAAATAAATCTATACATAAAAAACATAAATCATCAGTTTGAGCAGTAAAGGTTTTGAAATAATAAGATACCTGTTAAATGTTCTTTTTTACTAAAAAAAAATTTAAAAAGGGCAAAAAACACTGTATTCCATGGAATAATAGCTAGGAATTACTCTTCGATGTGGTGTATATATCGATCAAAATGCTTTCGAACTAAGTTTTAATTAGAGGTGGGTAATGAATCGGTTCAGGTAGTTGATCCGTTTAATAAACGGGCTAATTTCGTGTCAGTCTTGTAAATAGTTTATATCTATTCAAAATTGAAAAATAACATGTTTTCAAGCCAAACAGTCAAATCGTGTCAACTTCACGTCGAAATCGGTTCGGTTTATGTCTGGTTTACGTTTCTCTCAGCAACTTCAGGCGAAGTTCGGGTCGGATTATCGTGTCGGGTCAGACTTTCCCAACTCTACTTTTAATATAGTTTCAATGATTTTTTTATCCCAATCAACCTAAATTAATGAATAGTTGAATCAAAGTAGCAAAGGCTTTCCTGCCAGAGTAAATTTCTTCATGGAAAATTGCAGAGGCGAAGAAGGTGGTGATGACAGTTCTCAGAGGACTAAATGTTGCAACGAACAGAGGTCCTTTACGAGAGATACACCAACACTGAATGAAGTATTTAGCACCGGTTCCAAACATTCCCTACCAATCAAACAGTAACAAACGAAATTTTCATTGAACTTTACATATAGTGTTTCATAACTTTAGAAAGTAGCTTATTAGAGGAATGGATCATCGGTAACGTTGGAAAGTAGCTTCTCTATGAGTAGTTATGTATACAGAGATAAGACTGCTTACGTCTGAATTTTCCCAGTTTCCATAAAAGAGGAACTCACGTTAGAAGTTGTTGTTGTTTTGACCCCCCCCTCCAACATTGTCATAAATATAAATGTATAAAAGTTGTAAAAATGTGGACGTAGTAAGGAAAGCGTAAGGGGTTGTGAAATTTAAATCTCAAATCTTTTGATGGAATTAATTTATGTCATACTCCTGCGGGTGTATATGCAACTTCTAAAGTAATATATAATAGGCAAACTATTACATGCTTTCAGGAGCATGTACTCTCATTGTTCAACGTTTATTTGTCATATAAGTGGTAATTAGCATATATTTCACTTACGTGATTATCGGAAATATATGCTCCTCGGTCACTAGGTGTATGATATAGAATTTGGTATATAATATGTTCAACTTTCTTGTTCCAAGAAGGGCATGTTGGTGGGCGCTAGTATTGTGTGATGGGTGGTTTTAAACTAGTAAGTGCAATATTACATCAACCAAAATTTTAAAACTTTTCATTAGTTTTCTATTTCGCATAATTTACTCAGTAATACGGTTTCATCATTTTTAAAATTTTGGTTATTTTCACCGACATTAGTATTGTGTGATGCGTGACTAGCATTTGAACCAAAATTATACTTTATGAGCATTAGTATAATTTTTGGTAGACAATAGTAGTAGGAAAAAATTTTATTCCTTTTTTTTTAAATAAGGGTATAGAAAATAAGAATGAGATTATAATTCAGTTATTTTCATCATCCTTTTTTAAATATATTCTATTCAACTAAATTTCATTTACAATGAATGCTAAAAAATTTTGATGAGCATTGATATTAGACTTAGTATTAGTATTATATATGGTAAGCAACTGAATTATATTTAGTGAGCATTAGCATATATTTGATGAACAATAGTGTCATACCTGGTGAGTATTATCATACTTATATCATTTTGGATATTAATGATTATAGAATAATACTAATGAAAATGAGATAATAAATTCAAGCATATGAAAACAATAATTTGCGATATATACGATGAATGTACATTGTTCCATACATATATATATATATATATATATATATATATATATATATATATATATATATTGATAATAATAATAATATAAATAATATTATAAATAATTATGAAAAAAAGAAGAAATAGAAGATAAAGAAACAAGTCAAACACTCAACATATGTGTAATGTATAAGTAATATATATAGCGTGCATCGGTTTTACGTTTGGTACTGTACTTCAGTTTTACATTGGTGTGCATCAATTATATATTTTGTGTGCAATATTTTGCACACAGTGACGCTCACATGATGTTAGCATCCAGAGGATCGGCTCTTATTTTTGGGTTGTGTTTTAAGTTGAGAGTACAATTAAGTCTACCGGTGCTCTGGCGAGTACAATGTACGAACCAGATAATTGAAGGTGAATACTCAACCATGCAAGGGACTCCAATGAATACGTACCGAGAATAAGCAAGCACCTACTCGAAGACCTGAACTCAAAACCCAAGCTTGAGGGTCGCGCTCCATGAACAATGCAATCAGTCCAGTTTGCAACATCGAAAAGAGGCAGGTCCAGGCAGAAAGAAACAAATAACTAGGGTAACGTTTTGTGATTGGCACCTACATGAATGAATACATAAAGAGGGGAAGAAATTAAGCAACAAAATGAAACTTAATTGAAAATGAATCAAAATAACTCGAACTTAATAACACTGCTGGTTTTATAAGGAAATGTAGGTATAGACCTGTAGAATCAGCCAGGAGGACAAGCAGGAAACGCCGGCAAAGAGAAATAGACAGCCAAGAAGCCAATTGTGGGTGCCGAGTAATGCTTGGCCGCTGTTTGTGAATAGCTTTTGGCCTTTTAGAAATGTGATTGCAATTGCTCCACCCATACAGAAGGTAGTTCCAACCATCTTGGCTATGTTACTCAACCTCTTTACTTTCATTTGCTCGAACCTGCATTCACAAGGATTGCGTACTTAATTATCATTAGCAAGTCCGTCTAGATATTATACTTGAATTGCAACACGTAATTTCTTTCCTTGTTGCTTAATTAGTTTCCCAGCTGCTAATATTTACTAGATTTTGTAGGAGTTAGTTAGTTCAACTGATAAAGTCTCAGAGAGTTATTGTCAAAAATCTGGATTCGAACCCCTCCTACCTCAACCTTTGTATCTTCTTCACACCAAACAAGAGAAAAAAGCCGTTTTGTAATTTTTGGTGCAAAAAAAGAACCAAACAAAGAAACAGAGAATCCTCCTTGTAATTAATCTTTTTACATGCATAAGTTTAGCTACTTAACTATAGATATGCTAAACGAGTTGTCATATTTGAGTTTGACCAAGTTGGTATAATCTTTTTCTAATCATTATTGAATTTAGAGACTACAGGCAATTATTAATACTTAAAAGGTGGCGACGTGCATTAAATTCATATATATCCAACAAACAGCAGACTTGGTCATACATCCCAATCTTGTATACTTGGACCACCCTCTTAAAACAGCAAGCTTGGTTAAGTTTAGGCCAAAATCAATTATATCCACACATATATATATGTCTTACCCTAGAATGGTAGCCATCAGGAAGGTAAGGCCAGGAACCAGATTAAACATCGCACTTGTAACGGAGGATGATGCCAAGTGCAGTCCTTCTATGTATAAGTTTTCAAATAACGTCACCCTGTTGACGTACGAGGTTAGAAACACAAAGAAAGAATATGTGAAAAATTCCGTCACAACACAAAATTAAAATCCAGTATGAAGAAAAGGAGATTTTTTCATACCCAATAAAAGAACTGAAAAAAATCATAAGGAAGAGCCTAAAGTCCATACGAGCATTATTTGACTCTTTCCTGTATATGGCCAAACTAAGAAACCATTAGGCCTGTGTCACTTGGTTGAATCAAATTAAAAAAAATACACATATCTGAGCTTTGAAAATTTTAACATACTAGTCATGAGATGATGCTAGTCCATGAAATTAGTTTTTTTTTAAGTTATTTGTGAAGTAGTTGATTTCATTTTTATGAATATTGAAGCACACTAACAACAAATGATGTTTTTTTTCTTTGATTCTTCTCCCCTGATTTATATAATATTTTGTGTGAGAACTTTAGAAAGGTCGCTTGATCATGTCTTCTAGGAAATCAAATTATTTAGTTATTTCTCGAGGCCTAGCCACCTCAGGTGCACCCAAACAAAACAAAATAAAACAAAAAGTGTCCCTGTCTCCCCCTCCCCCCCCGGCCAAAAAAAGATATGAGAGAAAAAAAGAATACTGTGATGTCATAACGGTCATAAGTCACGAGTCAGAACAGATTTGAACTTTGAAGAAATGAATTTTTTCCATGCTAAGTGTTCTTTGACAATTAAAATTAGATAAAACATGTATGCTTCACCAAAAAAGGAAAAAAATTATATAGCATCAAATTTCAACAATAATCAATTAAAAACACAATGTTAAAGACGAACAATTGCTAGTTTTAATATATATGCTAAATTCAATTTGTTACACCCCCTTCATAATCTCATGTAAGATGTTACACATTTATTTCAACTGCTCATTTAAACAGCTATCCACTAACAGCTAAATTCGAAACGCTATCCGCTACCTGAACTGCTATTCGCTACTTAAACCGCTAATTTTGCCAAACAGAGCCTAAAACTAACAAATTAATATGAGCAATGTTGGGTCGGGTTGGGTCCCAGCCGTTTGGAACCTATTATAAATCACAAAAGCCATGTGCGTGTTTAGAACGAAGGTCGCTCTTTAATTAAGACTTGACAAATGGTGTCCCAAATTTTCAGGGGTTCACAGATTAATACGTATCCAACAAACAAATGGTGTCCTAAATTGAGTGGTTCACAGATTAATAATGCGTACCGAGTGTTTTGGTTTTTGGGGGGGTGTTTTGGGTTCATTATATTGGTGAGAAGAGGTTTCTCATGTAACCTAATCTAAGTAAGGATGAAGATGGGTCGGGTCTACCTGTATTCAGATTCATTTAGTATTTTTAGATCTGGACCCAGATTCGATCTAGATCTTGCTTACATTTTACATATAAAAAATAAAATTTTAATGCAAACCACAAAAATGAAATCTATCAATTTTTAAACAAGTATAACAAAATAGTTTTGCTTCTACAAACGAAAGAAAGAAAAGTGACTTTGGATTTTTCTAATTTAGAGTTACTTTAACCAACTGCATTTGCCACTTTTTTTATTAAAAAAAAAAAGAGCTTTAAATGGATCTTGGGTCGGATGCGGGTCTGAATTCTACAACCTAGACTTGACTCACGTCCCTCGAACCCAAACCCGCTTAAGACCCATTGGGTCTCGTTTTATGAGACCCAAACCCTTTAAATTGGGCCGACTTTGACTGGGACCCACTACCATCCATAGGTCTATGGTTGTTTTTCTTGTTGTCAAGAAATAACTTGACAGATTATAACAGAGTGTTTGGTCACCAACACAACTTTGGAATTTCGGATAGAAATAATCCAACGTTTAAATTTGGTACCTTGCATCCCAACATTTGGAGATAATATTTTTTTTTTTAATATGCTAACTTTAAGTCAACAATATTTTGACGTACCAGTTGATTGTATTGTAGCTAGCTTATCATATGTAGGTGATGGTGCTAGAAAAGTGGAGGGAAATATACTATTTATGTATGACCAGTAGAGCTGGGTAATAGGTTGCATCAGATCGAATCGGATTCATATTTGTGTCGAACTTAAATAGATTGAGAACAGGGGCGGATCTCTTTGTATGGGAGGGGTGTCCCTAACACCCCTCTCCCAAAAAAAATTCTAATAAGGTATTTTTAATGTGGTTAAATTGACATATGTGAGCACCCCTAAATTAGGTCCAAAAAGTTACAAACACTCTTTAAATATATCCAACTCACATATTGATATTTTTAATTTATTTAAATATTAGAAGTACAGTTCTAAAGTTGAAACTTGATAGAAAGTGAAATAAAATTAAACGTACCCAAGCCCAAAATTTTCTCTGTCCCTCCTATATTATCTAGAGATTAGACTTTTAGTTTAATCTAGTTCTAATTTCTTTAATTTTTTATTTTTATTGTTTATTTTTTCAACTGTTTAGTTGCAATATGTGCTGGGCTCAGATCTTTCTTTAACTTTGCACAAATAATTGATTTGAACTTGATGCTATTTTTTCCCCTTTTGGTGCGATTAATTCATGCAGATTACTTTTTGTACTTGTATTTTACGTTTGACATGTTCACTTCATGGGTTTTTTGTTTTTTTTTTGGTTTTATTGATTTGTGCCGATAATTTGTCTTCTGTAACAAGTGATTTTAGTAAATGGTAGGTAATCGTAGCATCCTGCGATTTCAGCATAATCTATGTATCAAATTCAAAATATGAAAATCGCAAAAAAACAAGCGTAGTAGTAGAGGTATCATAGTTTTTTTCCCCCTTGGAATAAAAAAGTGGGGTACATTATTATTACTTGTCACTTTCGCTGGTATAGAAATTAAATACGAGACGGAATGTTTGTTTTCAGAAAAAAGAGATGGAATATTTGTGCAAAATAGACTGTCATAGTATGTATTACATAATGTCTTTTTTTCTAATGATATTGTACGCTAGTGATGACGTTAATAGATGAACACTCCTGTTCTAAACGTCTAAATCCACCTTGGACCTAACCCGTTTATTAAACCGGTTAGAAAACCTTGACTGTACCCATTTAATTTATAAACGGTTTGACCCGATTAACCTATTTAAAATAAACAGGTTAAGTTTAGTCGCCTAATTAGCTATTTACACATTTAATATTTTCAACTAATGCGTAATCACATAGTGTTAAAAATTAAGTTTACATATCACATTAAACAATTACTCTCTAAAACTCCCACAATTCATGATAATTTTCTTTTTTTTAAATTTTTGTATTCACAGTTGCCTAATGAAAAGGTAAATGGATAAATGACAAATGAGAAAATGAGTTAGTTTGTTTAACCAATTTAATTAAACGGGTTAAATAGGTATCTTTTTGTATCGAGAACATTGACCTGAATCTAATCCATTTAACTAAACGGATTGATTGTATCAAGCCATTTAATTAAATGGGTTGACAATTTACACCCAAATCCACTTGACTTCGTGTCGGTTTCGAGCTAGCCTGGTAATCGTGTTAGGTCATCTTTGCCCAACTCTAATGACAAGTAAGTTACCATGTCTCATCCAAAGCTAAAGTATTCATAAATCGATGGTGGCATTAACAAGTATTCCCTTGAAGTTTAGGAAGCCATGAGGCAATAATTTACTTATCATGCATGGCTAATAGCTAATGTTCAACTTTGATGATAGTCTACTGAAAATAAATATTCCCAAAGATCGTCTTGCTGCGTGCCAAATTGAAAAGTGGGATTGCTCCTATCGAGAAACCCTACAGTTGAGATTATTGACGTTTGAAAACTTACTTCAATATAAAATATCTTAGAAAATCTCCAGGTGAAACATACATAAAAATCCATTAGCAAAAGTCCTAAGCAGGCGACAGAGAGAAAAGAAGAGGGAGGGGCATTTCACCTTGAGAGATAAGCAATAGGAAAGGTGACCAAAGTAGCACAAGATTGTCTGTAGAAGACTAAAATCCTTGAACTCAAGCCCTGAGAGAGAGCTTGCTTGTTCAAGAGGGTCATCATCGCATACACAAACTCCAGTGATACCATGCTTATTACTGGCAATTGCTCCTCCCACACTCCCTTTTTTTTTTTTTTTAATTTAACACTGGGTTGTAGTCGTGTAAATGCTGATTAATGGACATGGCAATGCAGTTTAAGCAAACACATATTTATGTAGAAAAGAGAAGAAGAGTTTTCAACCTATGAAAGCGAACGTACTGTTTGGCAAGAACATCGAAGGGTCCCCACTCCTCAATATCTATAATATATGGTTCAA
Organism: Carnegiea gigantea; assembly: GCA_029747015.1. Taxonomy (NCBI): domain Eukaryota; kingdom Viridiplantae; phylum Streptophyta; class Magnoliopsida; order Caryophyllales; family Cactaceae; genus Carnegiea; species Carnegiea gigantea. The sequence continues at coordinate 299,489 of JAKOGI010000240.1, read as the reverse complement.
CATTTTGCTCAATTTTTGAGCAACTGAGGATGCATTTTGGGGATAATATGGTGGCGCATTATATTAATTATATGATAGAAGTCTCTATCCAGATGGAGTAGAATTTTCAACCAATTTGGCCTACTTGCTTGCTTGGGTAGTACAGTGATGGAAAGGGGATAAGATATGGAGCAATGAGACATGCATCATGCACGTGAAACAAGATCGAATCGACCGGTGAAAACAAAGTACTAAGTTAATTTGGCCTCTGAATTACCACCAACTTAATTTTTTCATGGGATTTATTTAATTTTCAATTTTGTGGATCAAATCTATAGAAAAGATTGAATGAATTGAGATCTTTTGAAATATACGTGGCACTCTTATGTCACTTAATTACGACTTCTAAATTATCCTTCCTCAAGCTCCCACCATTTTATGTGGGTAGGTTCATTATTCGATCCAAAGTTGAACCGGTCTAAAGACTGAGTAAGATCGGAATCGAACTAGACAGGACTGTGTGGAATCGGTCCGGTCCTTGGTCAAACCTTGTAGTCTTTTTAGATCTTCGGTCCGATCTAGTCTAATTTACCAGTCTACCGGTTTGGATCGATGGCCGAATGTTTTCTAAAAGAAATGGAGCCATACTTCAATCTTTAGAATTTAGTACTTCAACGGCTTTATATCACTCCTCCCCTGTTGCCTCAATCTCCGTTAACTTTGCCCAAAGATCTTAGTTCTAGATTCTCCTTATCCCACTTCTCCCTCCCTCCCCCCCTCTCTCTCTCTCTCTCTCTCTCTCTCTCTCTAGCTTTGATCCTCTGACTAGACCAAGCATGGAGACATCCAAATCCAAAACTAAGACCCCAAACATTTCACCACCAGACGAGGTGTGGAGGTCAGATGTAGTAACCTTACCCTTAAATTATAAAATTGTTACCATGACTACATGTGGCAAGCAATTTAATGAAGTTCTGATGGCAATAAGAAGATTTTGATCCAGATCGATGGTTTTTGCAAGAAATTGGTAGTAGGCATGTGAGCCACGAATTTCTCTCTTGTTTTCTCTATTTTGTACCAACCACAGCAAATTCTTCTAATTTAAGTTAAGAATATCATGGATTTTGTTTTATTCTTTGAAATTTTAGATTTTTTTGGGCAAATTGTTCTAATTTAAGTTAGGAATAATCTTGTTTTTGTATTTTCCTTTGAAATCAAAGATATATTTTTTTCCTGGCTTGAATTCTTTGTATTCTCCTGTGGCAAGTGCATGTGGTCAAGATTTTTCTTTTATTTTTTCATTTCTTTAACTTTGATTTCGTTGGGTAGTTTTGAATGGGAATCATTAAAATTGTGTAAAATCAAGTGGGGTGTAAATTTTTCTTCTTTCTTCTATAAATCAATGAAAGCTCAGATTTTATTTTTTAGGTTATTCAAGGGCAAATTCTTATTAGAATTTTGCTCAAAAATGGCATAGAATACTACAATAGACCGGTCTGTTTGAGACTGAAAAATTTGGTCTCAAAAGTATAAAACACGATCTCTACGTAATTTTTGAGACCAAATAGAGACCGAAAACGACTGATCTCGAAAAGCTTGGTAGCAATTCAAATTTCGAGACCGAATTGCAAACATTGGTCTCTACCTGAGACCGAGTTTTGAGACCAAAGCTGCTGGACTCCATTGGAGTCTGGGCCCATTTGGTCTCTATTAGAGACCAAAACTTCTATTCTCAATTAGAGACCAAAGGCTTCGATCTCAGTTTGAGACCAAACTGGGCTGGTGTCCATTTGAGACCACATATTTCGGTCTCTAGTAGAGACCATCCTTCTCGGTCTGTATTCGAGACCAATTCTCAATTTGGTCTCAATCAGAGACTGGGGCTCCATTTTTGCCAATTTGGAGACCGCGACTTTTGCCTCGGTCTCAAACAATGACCATGAATTTAATTTCGATCTCTAATGTGTGTTTATTTTTTGCAACAATTCTGCCCATGTGAACCTACTCACTACATTTTACAAAACATGTTATTTACATATCCGGGCCACAGTTGCCCCTGAATACAATGACTCCAAGTCTGTGCCATACATTCGGTATCATAGATCCCAAATTACACCAAAATTTCCTCAGTTTCGTATTTCAAGAATGTATGCAACCACATACAAGAGTTCCATGTCCAACACTTTTCAAAACACCACCCAAAATTACAATCCAACTCTTCGACATGAAAGCATTAACCATAAATGGTTATCTAGCATGCATCATGAGACCAATGTTCCACATTCAAGCATTCAAGCAATTACAATTACGCATCCAACTAAGCTAAGGGGCAAAACCATATATACCTAAACCTATGATGACGCATGAGAGTTGTCGGCACGTGTGGGGAGGCCAAGGAGCTCCGAGAAGCTGTCAAATCGAGCATTAAGCTCCATTAGTCTAATTCTTTGCTCATCCAGCCGCTTCCTAGTAATTTCCAACTCCTCCCTAGTACTCCTCAACTCCTCCTCTGTCGAATGTAGCCGAGTTTGGGTCGTCTGCAGTTCATTTTGCGTCGTCTGCAACTGATCCTGGAGTTGGGTGACTAGCGGGGAGGAACATGTCGATGAAAGGCTACAGCTACTGCATCTAGACTTGGCTGGTCTCTCAAACATGGCAAGATCCTCTCTACCAAGTAAGTATAGAGTGCCCTTCTTACTCCAACTATCACAAGCCTTAAAAAAGAGGTGATCATTTGCTGTTGAACCGACTTGCACATCGTTATCAGCTTTCACTTGCTCATATTTTTTCTGCATCAGAAGGAAGAGAAAAAGTCAAACAAGTAGTTTGTGTACAGATTTTAGTGTTCTAATTTTAAAAGAAACTATTGTTACGGTGCTTACATAAATACTCTATACGCGAGCATCACACCAAATCCGCTGACATTCTCATCAACCCTTGAATAAGTGGCAGCAAACAACTCAGCAGCCCAAGATATCCTTTGCAGTTGCTTCGCCTATCATACAACAAATCTCTCTCTACATTAGCAACCTTGCAAAGTTGAAAACTACGTTTTCAAGTAATGTAGTTCATACATTCATACCAATCTCATAGCCCACATTGTAGCCGATATTGACCCCTGGCTGTGCCCAATTTTAGCCTTAGGTCCCTTTGTCTTGTTTTTCATGTTCCGCTCAGATCGCTTCTTAAACTCCTCATCTATTTCCCTCTTGTACTTCAATGATGCGGGAACATCATCCATTATCCAAGAAATAATCTTTTCAGGAGGTTCCTTTGTGGCCTTGTTCATCATATCTTTAAGCCTTGCATGCACCTTTTCTTGCCATTCTTTTCTGACTGATTTCTCATGCTCTGGATCCTATGTGAATTGTTGCCACACATAAAATTCCCCAAAAAAAAACCATTGCATTGTGTTAGTATGTATACATAAATGCGTGTATATAAGTACGTGTGCATGGAAGTGTATGTGTGTGTGTGTGTGTGTGTGTGTATATATATATATATATATTAGTACGTGTGTGTGTTTGTGTACACATATACACATAATTATCTGTGTATATAAGTGTTTATATATGTGTGTGTATACATACATATATGCTTGTATACGTGTACATATATATATACTAACATGTAAGTATACTTATACACACACATATAGGTACACTTATATATACACACACATATAAGTGTACTGATACATACATATATATATATATATACACACACACACACACACATATATATATATATATATATATATATATATATATATATATAGACACACACAGATATATATATATATACACACACACACACACACACACACACAAATATGTAACGCCTCAGCCCCCTCCCGGCCCGCAGACAGTTACCAGGAATCGCTTTTTAAGGATCGTGGACTGGCCCCATAAATCACCACAAGTCTTTTCGGATGCTTCGTCCTCACTCACATGCTGCCTGCGAAACTTCTTAGGAGGTCAACCATTTCAAAATTGCTCCTCAGTAAGCACGCTTAATTGTGGAGTTCTTAAGAGTGGGCTTCCTGAAAAGAATGGTGCACCTTTGGTGATATAAGTAGTCATTTCGATTCTTTTAAACCACATTTGGGGCATTACAATCACCCCCACTTGAACTGCACAACGTCCTAGTTGTGCCTCACTAATCAACCGATTTACGAGTCCTCTTAACCGGTGGCTCACACCCAGTATCTTTGCCCCATTAGGTAATTACCCATGGGCTCTCCATCCACTGGCGCAGCTTACGGTCGCAGGTCGGCTCTGATACCATCTGTAACGTCCAGAACCCCTGACACCCCGAGTGTAGCTTAAAAGGATCGAAATGACTACTTATATCACCAAAGGTGCACTTTTTTTTTTCGGAAGCCCACTTTTAAGAACTCCACAGTTAAGCGAGCTTACTGGGGAGCAATCTTAGGATGGGTAACCTCCTGAAAAATTTCTCTGGCAGCGTGTGAGCGAGGACAAAGTACGCTGGAAAGACTTGTGGTGATTTGTGGGGTCAGTCAACGATCCTTGAAACCATTCCTAGTAAACGTCCGCGACCCAGGAGGGGTCGGGGCATTACAGATGGTAACTGGTCATGGCCCGGGAGGGGGTTGGGGTATTACAAATGGTATCAGAGCCGACCCGCGACCGTGAGCTATGCCAGTGGATGCAGAGCCCATGGGCAGTCACCTAGCAGGGCAAAGATATTGGGTGTGGATCGTCGATCAAGAGGACTCGCAAGTTGGTCGGTTGGTGATGTACAACGATGACATTGCGCGCTTTAAGTGATGGGTAATTATAACATCCTGAGTGATGCTTAAAAGGATCGAAGTGACTACTTATATCAGCAAAGGTGCACATTTTTTTGGGAAAGCACACTCTTAAGAACTCCATAGTCAAGCGTGCTTACTAGGGAGCAATCTTAGGATGGGTGACATCTTGGGAAATTTCTAAGGGAGCGTGTGAGCGAGAATGAAGCACGCTGAAAAAACTTATGGTGATTTGTGGAGCCAGTCAACGATCTTTGAAACCATTCCTGATAACTATCCACGACCCAAAAAGGGTTCGGGCATTACAGATGGTAACTGTTCACGGCCCAGGAAGGGGCCTGGGCGTTACAATATATAAGTGTATAATTAATATATATATATATATATTATATATATATATAATAATATATATGTGTGTATATATATATAGATATATATATATATATATATATATATATATATATATATATATATATGTATATATACATAGATGTATATACAGATAGACGTGTATGTATGTATGTATGTATATATATATATATATATATTATATACACATATATATATATATATATATATATATATGTATATATATATATATATATATATATATATATATATATATATATATATATATATATATATATATATATATATATATATGTGTGTGTGTATGTACATAGATATGTACACGCACACATATCGATATATACATATATATATGTACACACGCACACATATATATTTCTGAAAAGAAACAGATAGAGTTTCGCCTAAAAACTGACCATATTTCAGGCTTAAAGCCTTGCATTACTTCCCTGTACTAAATAAAAGTACAAAAGACATCTGCATGCTCAACGACTACATGCCACAAAGCACAACTCTATGGGCCACACGGTTGGAGTACACCAAGTATAGAGTACAATAATAACGAAGAAAGTACAAGATACATCTTAACGGATCACACATCCGGAATATTGAGGTTCACATCTCAAAAATTAAGAAAAAAAGATCAATGTTTATGTCGGATACATGGTCGATGCATTTAAGGGATTTGAGTGGCGTTTAAGACTTACGTATTCCTGAAAAACAAAAATGTTAAAAATGAAATTCCTTAAATCAACCATCAAATATTTGAGGATTGCATCAACCTGAAATAATTTTGACATTTGAAAACTTATAAATAGAACATGGTGAAGGCCAAGATGACAATGAATACTTATAGGAATCCGCCCAATCCAAATATCAACAATCACAGCTTGTTAGCAACATACATGTTCCATTTCTTACGCAATTAAAATAATAAAAGGGCGGCTACATCCTGTAGCTTGTTTAACACCCCTAGGCAGTGCATGAGAATAATCAATTTTATTATCATTACTTATAAAACTTATTGCATATATATCAGTCCAAATAGTCAATTTAATTATCAATATTTATAAAACTTAAATCAATGCTTGTATAATGTACCTAAATTAATGCTAGTATACTAACCAACATACCATATTGTAGAACTTAAAACATTTACCTTAAAACAATTCATCCAAAACCCCTTATGATCCACAGGGGTGTCTCTCCAATAGATGAAGGCTTCCTTGTAGTAAGTCTGAATGCTCTCAGACATGGCTCGTGCGACATCTCGATCGCCAAACCTGCGATGGAGCATGATGTATCTCTGGGGGAAGAACACGGACATTCAAAACTGAGTTCAAAAGCTAAGAACAAGCAAACTGAATTCAAGTTAAATTTGAGTGTAGCCGTGCATGAATGAGTGAATGAAGGATAATCTAAACCCTCTCTTAGATACAGAAACACCACTAAGATTGAGTTTAGGGACCTTAACCTTAAATAGGATACAGAAACACCACCTAATTAAAATTTAAGACTTACTTAATTACCACCTTAATCGGCCTAATTAAGGATAAGCAAGTGAAGTATTTAAGGGAATGAAAGCAAAAGCTCTCAATTCTGGTTTTTTCATTCAATATCAAAGTGTGTCTATTACAAAAGGCCGTGGCTCCCTTTAATACACATCCTAGCTAGCACCTAAACAAGCAAGCTAGCTGCCAAAGTTTCCTTACTAAGGAGGAAACGTATTAGTTTAGGCTAATCCTCATGGTTAATACAAAACAGAATGCTAGCTTACTAAACTTAGCTAATTACAATCAAAATATAAAGGAAAGCAAGACAAATGATGTTTACATCCTTTAATACAAGTAATTAACTCTAATACAGCAACTTACTAAGGAAAAAGAGAGAAAATCAGCCGTAAAGTAAAAGCACTTTTTGGCTGGCCAATCCAAGTGTAGAACATTGTTTTCCTTCTTTGCTTTGCTATTGGTTTCTCTTCCCAAAAATGCTGAAGCTGTAGCCCACGATTGTGTTTCTAGAATTCTTGAAGAGTGTGTGAAGCTGGCAGGCAAGTAATCATCCAAGGAAACCCACAGAATGAGGAAAACAAGCTGCTGCTGCAAACCGGGTTCAAGGAGCAAAAATTACCCGGTTTTCTGACTTCTTTAAACCCAACCAAAGATGGTCATGATTCTGATTTTAGGCCATGGGGCGAACCTTAGGGTGTGTACAAACCTCCTTGCAAAGAAATCAAGGTTAAATCATGTTTAAGTTGAATATTTCTATTAAAACATTTACCATGTAGTTTTAGACCAAAACTGACGGGGTTGATAAAATGGCTTGATTTCTTCACTTTGATTGTGCATGATTGGAATTTATTACTTGGGCCTGAAAGTAGACATATTGGGGAATCCAAAAAGGTAAAAATCTAAGACTTAACCCAAAATGTAGCTTAAGAAATCACATACTCAAAACTGGGTATATTCTAGTTCATCTAGGCAGTTTGTATAGCTTAGATTTATTGGCTGATTTGACTGGATAAATGAAGTCCAAATGAGATGAAACTTGTTTTACTGCAAAGCTAACTTCTTGAACTTCAAACTCAATGTAAAATATTAGACTTAAACCTCAAAGAGGCCTAAGTAATTGAGCTCTCAAAAATAGGTTTGCTATTAGAATTAACCCATGACCTGCTGTTTTATTACTTAAACAAAATGTGGATGATTTATTCATCCTTTGGCCAGTAAAATGAAATTACCTTGATTGATTTGCTTCTCTAAGGGCATGGAGGGATCTCCATCAGAGCATTACCCACAAATTAGATCAAAATGTAGTATGCCTCAGGTTCATGGATTTTGAAAGTGAATGACACATACCACATTTTGGTGTTAGGCATAAGTCGTTGCCTTGTCAATAGCATGCTAGGGCCCTCCAACGGAATCTTCGAAGGTTGTATCTCCTGAGAGGGCTAAGGATATACCTAAACCATCTACCCTTACCTAGTCCTGCACAGGGCTAGGTAAATCAATTAGATGCTTGAACACAGTTAAATTAGAAGCTTGCATGCCAAATGTTAAATTAATCTTCTTCTACTTATGATGTTAAGTCGTCTTGATAATATCATTAGGAGGTTTTAGATCCAAATGAAACTTTAAAACATGTATGTGGTCGTGTAAACTTGTTCGAGCCATGCTTATGTCAACTTGAAGCATTTGGTGTTGGGTTCAATACAGTTTTTTTACAATGCAAGACAATATCAAAGAAGAATTTGAATCGTCTATGGTTTATGAATTAGGCTCAATCAAAGTTACAAGTCCAAATTGGTTATATGTAATTCTGATGTTAGGTTGATTATTTGGGTCATCGTACTTGGGTTTTAGATCAAAGGTCAGATTTTCCAAATCCATTTACAGTGTCCAAACAATAATCGACTTAACTGATGCTCTTATTTATTTGTTGTCCTTGTTCAAATGGGAAAGCAAACCCATGATTAGCTTGTTGATAAGTTGGATAACATAAACTAAATTGGATAGACTCTTAGATATAAAAGTCAACTACATCAAACTCCCTATATAATGAATGTAAGTATTCCTTATAGTTATCCATCACACTCATTAATAACTACGATTAGCAAAAGCATCGCCTCAATAGTACTTCATTTGAAGGTCAAGAAAAAATATAAGAAACAAATATTTTTGAAAGATTTATGTAACTGTTATTACCAATCAAGGTCAAGGGGGAAAATTTATATCATTAGTACATTGAGTACACAACTATTGTTTCTTCTATTAATACAATATACGTGTCCCATTGACTGAAAAGAATGTATTAGATCCTCTAATAAGATTCTATCATATCAAAGTGTAATATTTCAGTCAAAGCTATTGCAAAGTTATCAAGCACATGTACTTACCGATGATCAAGAAGCAAGCGATGGCTGCAAACCACAAAGCAACGGGCAACTACTTAAGGGGTGAATACCTGCACATCGAGCCAGTAAAGGAACGAACATTAGGCTGATAAGTAAGAAAACCTATATTGAAATATTGAAAAATTCTAGGCGAATTCACAACAAAGCACATCAGTTCACCCAAATGCAATGGAATTAGTACAGGCACTACAAGGTCATACATACAAGCTCAGCGTAATACCAAGATTCATGGATCTTATACCTGATTTTCTACAACAATGGCTTAGGTAACCATTCTATCAGTGACATAGGTGCATGTCCCAGGACATATGAACAAACCCATACCAAGCCAAGATCCTTGGAGTGTGCACAATGCATTGGTGCATGGACAACTGACCAAACACCTCCATTATTACAATCTCCAATCTTCATGCCATGACCTACTGACACATCAAAATCAACTAAAACGCCACCTTACCTTTCCTCAAATGAATATTTTTTCACTATGCTTTACTCCCAATCTCCCCTCTTGATCAAGCCTTCGACTTCTTCCCTGTTGTCATGATGCCCTATTTGCTTGTGTACAATCGCTTGAGCACGACCACGATACCTTTAAACCCCACTTTCTAGGTGTACCTATGCCCCACCTTGTTACACAACTACATCCTATAGTGTGCTATGAAGAACAAGAATGAAAAAATGATGGCAACATGAAGCAAGCTGACACTAGAATGAGCATTGCTGGGCAGATTGATCGAAGGTTTGCATACATAAGGCAAAACCCTACACTTCAAGCCTTCAATGTACTGGGCAGTTGGCCGTGGTCGACAATGGCGACACGTTCGATCCTTCCCGTCTCTCTCTCTCTCTCTCTCTCTCTCTCTCTGGCTAAAGAAGAAGCTAGCAAATTAGTCTGGTTAATTCGAGGAATGGAATGAAGGAAAAAGGGCAAGTTGAGACCGAGGATGGAGACCAAAAATTTGACACCGAACAAATTTGGTCTCAATTTGAAATGGGCTGGAAAATTGGTCTTTAATTGTGGCTTCTATTTGAGTCCAATGTAGTTGGTCTCCATATCAGTCTCCATTTGAGTCTGTATTGGGTTGCGGTCTAAAAAATCGATCTCCATTTTATACCAACAGCGTTCGGTCCGTAAATTTGGTCTCTAATTAAATTTAGAGACCGATTTGTCTTTCGGTCTCTAAATTTCAGTTTCTTTTGTGAGCTAATTATGGTCTGGTCTTGATCCGGTCCAGTTTTTCTCGATTTAGTCCTGGTCTGGACCAAAGCTTATACGCTCCGGTTGTCAATCCACGATTTTCTCCTTATTTGATCTTCCGTCTACCGGGATCCAGTCTAGTCCAATCTAAATTTGGACCAATGAACACCCCTAATCCCACTCTCCATCTTTGCATTGCCATAAGCACCTGGTCCTCTTTCGCCTTGCATGGATTGGCTATTAATCATTGTCCATCCCACCATCCTCTTCATTGTCAATGTGACATAATCCAAAAGTACGGCTATACCTAATTGGCTCCTTAGAAAGGCTTAAATGGATAAACGCATCAATGCATGGTACCACCCATCCACCTAGATCAAGGTGCACCTTCATTTTATAAGTCCATGTCAAAGAACTAGTTTATGGCTTGGGGCAATATTTTACAAAAGGGGTAACGTCACGAAACATCTTCCGGTGGCGAGTGAATGAAAACAAAGCGTGATAGCTTAGGTTTACAGTAGTTTGTGTAAAATTTAATAAAATTGAAAGAATTGAAGAGGGAGATCTGTGAGATTGCTTTGGCCTATGCGGTGGCCGTGGGTTTTGTATTGCTTCTCCTCCTTTTGTTTAATTACAATCAATGAACCTAATTTTATACATGAGCAAACTCCCTAACATACTGTAACTTGGAAAGCAAGAAAAAGGAAGCATACTCAAGTACAACCGTCAAATATTTCAAAATAATATATAAGAATTTACTTTCTTTAATATTCCCCCTCAAGTTGGAGCATGCGAATTTGCCATGCCCAACTTCCCTTTCAAGTAATGGAACTAACGCTTTCCTAGCGCCTTAGAAAGGATATCGGCTAATTGATGCTGAGATTGCACATGCACGAATGTAAGAAGACCGGGCACAAGTTTTTTTGTGGACAAAATGGCAATCAATGTTAATATGTTTAGTCCTTTCATAGAAGATGGGATTTTTGGCAATATACAAGACAACCTGACTACCACAAAAAGGCTTCATAGGTTGGGTATGAAAGACACTAGGCAAGGCAAGGAAAGCAAGCACACACCCAAACGAGCTCACTAGTTATGACTACCATAACGCAGTATTCCACTTTAGTTAAGGATCTGGAAACTGTGGCTTGTTTCTTGGTCCCCAAGAGATAGTAGTGTCATCAAGGGTGACAAAGTAGCCAATCAACGATCACTAGGAAATTGGACATGATCACTAATTTGAGTTGCATTAACCACAGACTTGAAGCTCGTTCTTGGCAGGGAGAAAGATGCCCTCTCTTGCAGTACCTTTAAGGTAGCGGATGACATGTCACGCAGTTGCCATGTGATCTTACTTTGGTTACTGCATGAACTGGGATAGCATGTGCACTGCTTGAACTAGGATAGCATGTGCACTGCATAGGTTAATTCGGGCCTAGTGATTGTAAGATAAATAAATCTCCCTACTAATCTTCTATATCATGTAGCATTGATGAGCTCCCATCCTGTAATTAGTGCGAGCTTGTGATTTTCTTCTATAGGAAGCTCAACTGATTTGGCTCCTAGAAGCCCACATTCATCAATGATTTTCAATGTGTATTTGCATTGGCATAAAATCATTCCTTTAAGACCACAATCAATCTCAATGCAAAGAAAATATTTTGACGATCCTAAATCCTTGATGCTGCGGTAGTCATTGAGATAGGTTTTAAATCTTTGATAAGCATAAGCATTACTGGATGCAAGGACAATGTCATCCACATAAACAAGTATTATCATAAGTATCGCGTTCCTATAGTAAATAAATCGTGAATAATCAGCGTAGGAAAGAACAAAGCCATACTCGTGTAGCCTGCTGGATAACTAGGCGAACCATTATTGCAAGGCATGCACATAAAAACCTCTTCGTCCATATCTCTGTGTAAGAAGACGTTGTTAACATTCATTTGTTACGATTCCTAACCTTTAGCTACTGCAATAGATAGAAAAACTCCTCGCACTTGTCATTTTGACTACAGGGGCAAACATTTCATTATAGTTGAAGCCTTTACTTTAACGATTGCCACGAATTGCCCATATTGCTTTATATCTCTAAATAGTCCTGTCAGCATTATACTTGACTTGATAAACCCATTTTCAACTGATCAGTTTCTTGTCGGGGGGACGATCTTCATTGGACCATGTGTGGTTGTCCTCTAGAGCTGGAATCTTTTCAGCCATGGTAGTGCACCATTTTAGATCTTTAACTGCTTCAACGAAGTATTTGGCTCAATGAATCGTGTTATAGCAGCTAAAAAATTTTAATAAGAGGTTGAAAAATTATTAGTTGTGACATAATGTGTTATAGGATAATGCATAACTGAGGATCCTTTTGAGTTAGGGCATGTAGGAGCGAACGAGTCTATAAGCAAAGGGTCATTGGGCCTTGCACTATAGCATAAATAATCATTTAATCTAGTGGGTTGCTGACTGGGTTGGGTGGATTTTTGTGTGGGGGGCCCCATTTCAAGCTAAGCTGTGGATGGTTGATCGGGTGCGAGAGATGAATTTGGGCTCGCAGCAGATTGGGTCGGTGACCTAATTGTTATTGTGGGCTCCCCAGTCATAGTATCCGACACTAAGCCTGGCCCTGTAGGATGCAACATGTCCTTAATTGCTGGGATGGACTGGTGTGGCCCAACAGCCTGTTATGTGCCTTCACAGTCTGGACCCGGGCTACGCTGCTCACTCCCTCTTGCTCTAGAGTAGGCAAAGATGAAATTCGGCCTCTATAGAGGCTATTCTTCGGTGGCCCAACTTGAAATTCTACTTTTATGGCACCCAATCAATGTCATCACAAAAGTCAGTCCCTCTAGGATGTGCTAGGCAAGGTCTTTGTGGTGCATTATAAGTATGTGCTCATATGGGAAAATATTCTCATGAAAAATTACATCCTAACTCACAAAAATTTCTTGGGTTTCTAAATCAAAAACTTTTCAACTTTTTTGTCTAATAGGGTAACCCAAAAATACACTTTTTCTTCCTCTGGGAGCAAATTTATCCTTGCTTTGTTTACTCTGGGCAAAGCATAAAGTTCCAAATACCTTGATTGAGTCATATGAGGGTTTTTTATGACAGAGCACTTCATATGGTGTCTTCCCTTCCAACAATTTGGTAGGTGTTCGATTTATTAAATGGTTGGCCGCAAGCACACATTTGCCCCGAAATTTTGTGGGCAAGCTAGGTTGGAAAAGCAGGGCTCTAGCTACATTCAACACATGTCTATGCCTACGCTCAACTATTCCATTTTGTTGTGGTGTTTCAACACAACTACTTTGGCACAAAATCCCATGTTCACGATAGAATCTTTGCACGGGTTTAGAGGCAAATTCAACCTATTATCACTCCTTACAATTTTGACATTATGCCAAATTGATTTTTGGCCATAACAATGAAATCTTTCAATAGTTGGCTTCGCTCACCTCGATCACACATCAAATGAACTCAAGTACCTTTACTGGCATCGTCTACTATGGCTAGGAAGTAGTGAGGCCCGCAAGATGATGATTCTCGATATGGCCACCATATATTGCAACGAATGAGTTCAAAAACACATTCAACTTTATTATGACTTACGAGAAAATGGTTTTGGGTTTGCTTTGCCTAGTAACAAGTTTCACACACCTCTTCTTTATTTTTATCAAAAATCACTCCTAAACTATGAGATAATGATGATAAAACTTCGTGGGATAAATAGATGCCCCAGCCGCTTGTGTCACGAATTCATAGAACTAATCGCATTGACTTGTCTTGTCTCTAATGATCCGTCCTTAAAGAAGTAGATTCCTCCACTTTGCTCACCAGCACCAATCGAAGTCCTCAAAATACGGTCCTGTAATACACAAAAATCATCAAAAAATGTCACACTACTATTCTACTCCTTGCATAATTTTGTAATAGAAATGAGATTGAATTTTAATGACAGAACATATAAAACTTTATTTAATTTGATCCATTTATCCAACGTTACATATCCTTCTTCGCTAGCAAAAGCAAGTGCTCTGTTCAGCAATCCAATTGAGATCAGGAAGATATGTTTGATGTCTTGTATTAAGTTCCAATCTCTCGTCGTATGACAGGACACCCGGTTGTCAAACATCTAAGCATTGGTACCTAAAAGCTTTTCACAGCCGAGTTTTGGACTCTCAATGAGGCTGAGAAGTTTATGAATATGATCCTTGGTCAAGCCTACCAAACTCAAGGAGGATGTTGGGCCTTCACTGCCTATCTACTAGAACTGGCTTGCCGCTGCTGCTGTGCTTGGATTAGCCACGGTTTGGGCCTGGACTGAGTAAGCTGACTCATTCCCAGTAGCCCTGCTATGGCTACTATTGTTCCTTCCACCTCGCTAGCCTCATCCTCCATGATTTCCATGTCCATGGCCATGACTTCCCCAATATTGTGGGTAACCTGTTATTTCGTAGCAATTGGCTTCCTGTGTCCAAAATGTTTGCATGTCGATTTTTTGCCTACTTGTTCAATTACTGCAAACACTACCATATTTTTGGATCTATGGTCTCATGCTAACATAATCTTTTTATGATTTTGTTCTTGAGTAATGATGTTGAAAATGACACCAATGGAGGGCAACGGGTGAAGTGCAAGCACTTGACTACAAATTGTTGAGAAAGGTTCATAATTTAATCCCATCAAGAATTGATGGCTTTTCTGTTCATTCACCATCTTTATGACCTTATTTTCAATTCTGTATTCACACTTTCCGCACGTACATTGTAGTTTTTTTACATGATTTTCCAATTCACTCCACATTCCTATTAATTTTAAATAAAATTCTACCACTTCAAGACCACCTTGCTTACATGAAACAAGATCTGTCTTTAGTTGGTGAATTTTAGAAGCATTAGTTATAACGTATCACTTTCGTAGATTCTCTCACATCTCATAAGCCGTCTCAGCGTCGGTCACCCTAATGTGGAGTTTTGGATCAATGACATTTACAATCCAAGAGCATACCATTGAGTTGGCCATCTCCCATGGACTCAACTCACTTAAATCTTCCCCTTCCTTCGGAATTGATTTTGCTAGGGTTCCTTCTATGAACCCCAATTTATTTTTGGATCTCAAAGCCGTCCTAATGGCTTTATGCCATAAGTCATAATTTTTGCCATTGAACATCACCGAAGTGATTATTACTCTAGGAACTTTTGAGAGATGAAGGTAGTAAGGAGATTGATTTTCAATCACAAACCCCTTTCCTCCACTCATGGCTCTAATACCATGTAAAATTTATTGAGATTAAAGAAATTGAAGATAGAGATCCATGAGATTGCTTCGGCCTATACTGTAGTCATGGGTCTTGTATTTCTTCTCCTCCTTTTGTTTAATTACAATCATTCAACCTAATTTTATACATGAGCAATCCCTAACATACTATAACTTAGAAAGCAAGAAAAAGGAAGTATACCCAAATGCAAACACCAAATATTGCAAAATAACATCTAAGAATTTACTTTCCTTAATATTGTGACCATAATAATTGTTGTTCAAAGAACTAGTTTATGGTGATAACTATACACTGGATGAGATGTATATATAGCAAATCTTATGAGATCTTACATGAGAGTTAATCAATTTTTTTTAATGGTAAATCACATACCTAACGTGCCCCATATGCAAGTTTATTACCATTGAGGCTGAGAAGTCAGGGAGGAGAATTGATCTATTTACAAGACATGACAAGTATGCCAGATGTAATTCTTTAGTCATCATAAGTTTGCAACATCAATGAGGGGGGCTTTAATGTATCCATTCATTTGTATAATTAAGCACATCAAAGCATTCAATCAATTCAACAGTCATCATAAGTTTGTAAAGGCAAGGTTGTCTACATCTTCCAACCCAACAAAAGTAGAACACACTTCAGGAGGAGTTGTTGTCATGCATTCAATTAATTCAATAGGTATGGCCCTCTTCCAACTAAACTCTAACTGATGAGGTTTTAATGATCCCCTAATCTAGATACAAATACCTCATATAAAATAAGAATGTGAAGTGAAAATGGGCTTGTCACACATAAACCAGATCGGAGGTATTGAACATGCGTATGAACTAGTAAGTTAGGATCCTATCGTCAACTAACCTTAGGTTAAGCTTATCTGAACTTAAGGCCTCATTATTATAAAATTTAGTACGACAGAGTTGGTTGCTCAAACTTTGTTTGCACCATACCTTCTACAAAGAGTGGATGGTTGCTTGGTCTAGAGCCTCGAGCATGCTTGTAATCTAGAATGTTACTATTAAAAACCGCATGTGTATGGTATGGCTGTAACTAACAGTTGACAAGTATGGGTCATATCCACAATGATTTGTATTTTCAAGCACTAGAGTTATCTTGAGTGCTAAGTTAGGCAAAATAAAAGATGACACCAAGGAAAACTAAACTAGCTAAGAAAATAATAAAAGGACTATCAGGTTGTGATTTCACTACTCAATAAACAAATTAATCTAAACAAGTAGTAACCTACCGAAGCCCATACAAGTATTAGTAAAAGTTGATTGCACCATCAAAACCCACCCAAGCACTCTTTCAAGTACCAAAAGCTAGTTTGGTTGTTCTGACCACTTATTTCCATAGTGTTAGTCCATTTAAATCATAGGAATGACAATTATAGACTTAGGTAGGATTCGAACTATTTTCATGTTAGAATCTTTGCTATTCTCTCCACATGCCCTAACAAATTGACTTGACCTTTCAAAGTAAGTCAATAGCCCTAAAATGTAGATGAAAGTTCTTTCAAGCTTATATTTCATTGAACATTTGTGGGCATGAGAAAGTCCCAAATTACAAGTACAGACTAGGTATGGCTAAGACTTAAACACGGTCAATTAACCATCAAAGAGGCTAATCACAACTAAAGTAACCAAATTTAGCTAATTACAACAAGTAAAAATATTAAACAAAGGCAAACAAACACAAAGCATTAAATATATACAAAGAAGAAGAGACAGAGAAAAACCAATATTTAATAAACTTGAAGCATCCAAATCAACAATCTTTAGCCTTGTCTAACCTAAATTACGCTAATTATTTTGCCCTAAAGGGATTTGAGTCCTAAAGAGCCAAGCAAAAGGAACTGTCAAAATCTCGAGCAATAGGCACTTCAATAGGAAACGAGCAGTCAGCGGTGCCATGGATGCCCATGTCATCATCTAAAAGTTAGGGGTGTTCATCGGTCCAAACTCGGACTGGACTGGGTTGGACCGAGGACCGAATAAGAAGGAAGTTATGAACCGTGGACCGGACAGAATAAATCAAGGACCGGACAGGGATCGGACCGAAAAAATCGGACCAGACCAGACTAGACTGAATTGCCAAGCTAGCAAATTTTTACGATATGAATATCTTATATTTAGTTCGATATAAACAATTTCAACATATTTTTATCATGAAAAACAAATCAATATTCTTGAACATTTAAGAAATTATAAGTTGTAAAAAAAATTAAGATTGAATAAGTAAAAAGTCGGCTTTGAAATCTTTTTATTCGGTCCTCGGTCCGGACCGGTGGACCAGACCGAATACCGAATAAAAAAAATTATGGACCGTGGACTGGACTTAATTCATTCTGTTTGGTCTGGTCCGGTCCAGTCTAGGCCGGTCTTCGGTCCGGTCTGGATAGTGACCGAATAATGAACACCCCTACTAAAAGTCGATAAAGATAATAGGGAACACATGAGATTAGGAGCACGACTATGATCTTTGACATGGCTGCCAGTGCCATGCAACATGACTGTACCAGGGCATTGATCAGCATTCTTGCCCGCGGCAGCGACTGCATACGTGTGAAAATGTGGGGCACCCAAGCAACAACTTGTGAACGGCCGTAAAGGCTACAACGAGTGTATAAGTGGGCAGTGGAAGGTTCACATCATGAGGCAAACCCGAGGTCATGGCTTGGATGCAAGGGGACTTAGCGGGAGGTTAAGCTTGGAATTCCGCATGCGACCTTAGTGGATGACTCGTGATCAATGTCGGCTGGTGATGCGAAAACACATAAGTTGAATTGCTGAAAACCATGAAATTGACGAAGCTTAGTACTTCCAAAATGAACTCCAATGTCAACTATCTCTCTATTCAAGCTATAATCGCTTGACTCACTCGGTTGCATTTATTTCTTACAAAATTAAATAAAACAAGTAAAAATCCTAAAATTACACTATTACACAAGGCAAAATTAGATAAATAAATGTATAAAATATGAAATATTTGGTCTAAACATAGAACATAATTCCACCCATATATTTTCAATAAGATAAGTCTTAACTATGGTCTAATGGCAACTTCACCATTGGTCCATACTTGATAGTGACTTGTAAAAGAGTTGCTTTTAAATGACTTATTTAAATTGAAGGATAAATCCTCATGCAATATTTCTTATTGTTTTTGTTGCTTTATTCTTTAATTAATAAATGCTTTCATTTTGTCTGATGATCTAAATCTATAATGATAATGTTAAATTCTTACAATTATTTTCAAATTATAAGAATTAAAACAATCATTTCACTCTACGTTGATAAATGTATGTAAATATTTCCTTTGAACATGATAGGTGACCAATAAATTGTTCAAATAACTTTTTACTTATAAACTGTTATTTGATGGAAGTTTGAAATCATTGTCAAAGCATCTCATTAAATAGCTCAATTGGCTACTCTCTCCTCTTCTCTCAAGCTACGCCCACCCATCCATCCCTCTCACTTCACCAGCTAAGACGCTCCTTTTGCCACCTTTTTTTCTCTAATTAACAATTTGTAGTATTTAAAAAAAGAAATGAAGACGGAATATATTATGTAATGGTTATCTTACCTTGTATCAAATCAAATATCATAGAAAATTTGATACGTTCCTGAAAAAAATATTTTTATATGTGAAATTATTTTTCAAAAAGATTATTTTTCTCCAACTAAATACTATCCTAAAAAATGTTTCTTTTTTAATTAAAATAAATCCTATTAGAAAAATGAAAGAAGAGTGTTTTTCATTAGTAACTTAGGGGAAAATGTGATACTGGAAGCCGCAATTTTTTTTTTTAAAGGAATCACGAGATAAAGGCCGTGTTGGGCAACATTGTTTTGAGCAACAATTGGCATTTTGACCAAGCCAAAGTACTATTCAATCAATTTTTAGCATTCGGTAGTCTAGTATTTGGAGTAGTATTTCAAACAGCATTTTTGAAAGTTAATAATGTTAATCAGCTTTTGACTTTCGAAAATAGCATTTTATATGTTCGAGTAAAAAATACTCTTTAGAAATTACTCATATCTTTTTACGTCAATTTATATTAATCAGTTAACCCAACAGTTAAGTATTGAACACATTTTTTCAACCGCTCATCTAAATCTTTATCTACCGTTCAAATAGCTAATTTTGCCGGAAATGACCAAATTGGATTAATCCAATACGATAGCAAAAAATATTATAAAAAATTGTCTATCCTTTTAACTCAAATATCTTTATTAAGAGGGTACGTGGAATTATTTTATACTTCTGATAAGATTAAACTCCACGTTTCTTTAAGCAATATGGAATGGGTTTCACGTTAAACATTTTCATTGTTACTGCTCATCTTTCTTCTTTCTTCTTTCAAGGGTTTTCAACCTTCGAATCAAGCCATTCGGGCTTTAATAGTTTGTTGGGCGGTCAGGCATCACTGCTCCGTAAATATGGTTTGAAGTATGTGCAACTAAATTTTCTTTATCAATAATAACTAGTGTGAATGACCCGTGTATTGATTTATGGGTTTAACCATTTTTCTTTTGAAGTGTGATTTTTAGTTTCTTTAATTGAGAAACTCTCCTCATTAATCATAATGATAATTTATTTGATAAATCTCAAACCATAAGTGTAACTCCCCGACCCCCTCCTGGGTTGCCGACAGTCGCAATGAATGGCTTCAAGGATCGTTGACTGACCCCACAAATCACCACAAGTCTTTCCAGCATGTTTTGTCCTCGCGCATATGTTGGCTTGGAAACTTCCCAGGAGGTCACCTATCTCAAGATTGCTCCCCAGTAAGAACGCTTAACTGTGGAGTTCTTAAGAATAGGTTTTTCGAAAAGAAAGGTACATCTTTGGTGATATAAGTAGGCACTTCGATCATTTTAAGCTACACTCGGGACGTTACAATCACCCTCACTTAAAGCACACAGCGTCCTCGTTGTGCCTCACTGACTGACCGACTTACGAATCCTCTTGACCAGCGGTCCACACCTACTATCTTTGCCCTGTTAGGGGACTGTCCATGGGCTCTCCATCTACTGGCGCAGCTCACGGTCACGAGTTGGCTCTGATACCATCTGTAACGCCCCGACCTTCTCTCGGATCGTGGACAATTATCAGGAACGGTTTCAAGGATCGTCGACTGACCCCACAAATCAGAACAAGTATTTCCGTCATGTTTTGTCCTCGCTCACATGCTGTCTGGGAAACTTTTTAGGAGGCCACCTCTCCTAAGATTGCTCCTCAGTAAGCACGTTTAACTGTGAAGTTCTTAAGAGTGGGCTTTCCAAAAAGAAATGTGCACCTTTGGTTATATAAGTAGTCACTTCGATCCTTTTAAACTACACTTAGGGTGTTAAAATAAGCGTTGGATTTCTTGAAGCTCACAATGTGTTTGTTAATATGTTTTGATGAAAGACAAAAATAGATTTTAATCAATTGATATATTTATAATGTTATAGTTGGATCGACCTTAGTGTTTCTATGTGATATAATTATAAATAGATATTGACATGGTTGATTTTATCTTTAAGATAATTTATTATTCAAAGTTGAATATATGATATTTATGATATTATATTTGTGGTTCAAATTTGATTTTGATTCTTATCATGTTTAATAATGCTATATTATGAGATAAGATATCCCATTTCATTAGAGATATTCACTTGGTAAAATATTTGATTTTTCCTAACAAAATTGTAAGTGCTTAATCATTGAAGGAATTATAATCAAGAGAATCTTTCTACAGGTCAAAAATAAGGTGGTTGTTGGATAGAATTGCAAATCAGCCAAAAATAGAGATATAGCCATTGTATGTTGAAAATAGAAGATCTTCAAGTACTTTGAACTGAAGTTCAAGGCCTTGAACTAAAGCTGGAATCCTGGAGGCAATCTCAAATAAGTCTAACGGCTCATTTTTGAGGGTTCGTCAAAGTTTTGCTATAAATATTGAAGCTAGCTGAAAGCTGAATTAAACAAGAGAGAGAAGCAAGCACTAATTGGGATATCCCTTACTCAAGCATTCATTGGCATATATACATTAAGCTTCAATTTGCTTCAATTACATTTGATTTGTATTGTTCAAGTTGTAATTGGATGAGATTATAGAGTTGAAGAGTCAACTCTACCAAGGACTTGTTGAAGGGTCAACTTGTGGTTTGAAACTTAGAGTAGGTATATGCTAGAGTTGTGTAATACCTCATAATAAAATTAGGTTAATGCTAGTGTTAGGGAACTCTAGACGAGGACTAAACCTGGTTGAGGCTAACTTCGTTAAAAAGTTCTTGTGTTTTGTCCACATTTATTTTTCCGTATTTGATTAATTTGCGATATTGATAGTCACCCTATTCAACCCTTCTAGATGATCTAACTAGCCAAATCGGGGCAACAATTGGTATCAGAATAGAAGCTACTATTTTAAGACTTAATCATCTATAGCTAGATCCATGGCTAGTTTATTAGATGCTTCTATCATTATCCTCCAATATTTGATGGAACTAATTTTTTCTCTTTGGAAATGTAGGATGAAATCATTTATTAGATCCATCGATTTTGATTCCTGGGACATCATTTCAAATGGTCCTTTTGTATCAAACTGGACAAGAGATGATGAAAGTACTGTTATCAAGCCAAAGAGTGAATACACTCAAGATGAGTACGAGATGCTTAAGAAAAATTCTAAAGTTTTATATATTTTGCAATATCATCTAAATGATGAAATATGTAACCATATTTATCATTGTGAGACAACCAAAGATCTTTGGGGAAAACTTACATTATTATACGAAGAAGCAAGCCAAGAAAATCCCAATTCATCAAGAAGGGACAATATGCTTAGCAATTTGAGTGACGAAAAAGAGATCACTCATTTTTGTCTAATGGAAAATGAAGAAGTTAAGGATCAGGATGCAAGTGACAATGATGATGATGATGCTTGCACAAGTAATGATAGAGAAGAAGATGAGGAAATGCAATATGACATTCTGGATGAGGTATATTACTCTCTTAAACAATTATTCTAAACGTAAGTTAATAAAAGTCTTACTTTATTATATTAGACATCAAGAAGGACGCATTTCTAAAATTAAAGATTTGAAGAAAAAGAAATTTGAATTGTCTCAAAAAAATGTTGAATTTCGAAAATCAAATGATTTAGTGTGTAATGATTTAAAAAGTTTTCAAGAGAAAGTTGTCCTTCTTGAGAAAGAAAAAATAAGCTCCAAGTGAACTGTGCCAACCTTGAAAAAATTGTCTTAAAATTTTCAAAGGAGACAGGAACTTAAATAAATTCTTGGCACACAAAAAGCACCATCTAACAAAGAAGGAATCGGTTTTAATCCGTTTAATAAAAAGAAATGTTATAAAAACATCTTTGTTAAATTGACTTACTAAAGAAATAAGACTTCTATTACTTGCAATTATTGTTGCAAAATAGGACATATTTCACCCCATTGTCCTATTAAAAGAAATGGTCATAGCACCACACAAATTTGGGTACCAAAAGTAATAAGGCCATCCATTATGGTGAATAATTACAATTGTGGAGTTGAATTTTCTAAATGTCTTTCAAGAAAGGTATAAGTTTGTTTTACATGGCATTTTGCATTCACACAAGAACAAAATATGAAATTGCAAAATTGGATGTCTGAGAAACATTGAAGTAAAATTGATTTATGGTCCAAGAAGGTTGAAATAATAGATAATCAGTTCAGTATCCAGATTTCAAGGCCTTGAAATACAGTTCAAGGCCTTGAACTGTAGGCAAAAATGAAAATTTTGGTGCAACTGAATCAAGTGTTTGAATTTCTATTTCAACAGCATGGATAGAAATCAAAATTTGAATTCTTACCAAATAGAAGGTGTTGTTATCTTTGCATGATTCACTGCCTACTGGATAAACTTTGATTTTCAAAATTTTGAATTTTAATTTGCTTAATTATCTTTGGAAGAAGAGCATGATTAATATTACTCATATCTTATGCTATTATGTCATGTGATTATCTTTATACATAAATGATGTTTTTTCTATGATCTCAATATATTTGTCCATAATGTTATGTTTTTTAGCATTCACATAAATGAAATTGCTTCTTTCTATAAGGGAGAGTTATACTACTTGATGATTTTTTGATAAGCTTGATTATTCTGCTATAACCTTGTTTTATTCTTGAAGGGGGAGAATTGTCATATTAATGTTCTTGTATGTTGATCCCTTGTAATACTCATGAGAATATCGAGTTAATTCATGCATGTTAGGATATATTATTTGAAGAAAATGTTAGCGTTTAATCCCTTATAATTTTTTTATGACTACCATAGATTGAGAGGGAGCATCGTTATATGTCATTGATTTGTTAAGAGGGAGCCATATGTGTTTGCCATAAGTTTTTTTTATACGCTTCAGTCTTTCTTTCTCCTTCTTATGCTACCTTTTTGATGAAATACAGAGAGAAGTATTTGGAAAGCTTTTCATGGTATGTCATTCAAAATTATATTGATATGTTATTGGATTGTGTCTTTCATCAAAAAGGGAGAGATTGTTAGCTTTCTTGAAGCTCACAATGTGTTTATTAATATGTTTTAATGAAAGACAAAGATAGATTAATCAATTGATATATTTATCATGTTATATTTGGACCTACCTTAGTGTTTCTATGTGATAGGATTATAAATAGATATTGACAAATTTTATCTTTAAGATAGTTTATTATTCAAATTTGAATATATGATCTTTATAATATTAAATTTGTCATTCAAATTGATTATGATTCTTATCATGTTTGATAATGCTATATTATGAGATAGGATATCACATTTGATTAGAGATATTCACTTGGTGTTGCAAATAAGGTGTTGGACAGAATTGCAAATCAACCAAAAATAGAGATATAGCAGTTGTATGCTGAAAATAGAAGATCTTCAAGTACCCTGAACTAAAGTTCAAGGCCTTGAACTGAAGATAAAATCATGGAGGCAATCTCATATCAGTCTAACAACTCGTTTTTGAGGATTCATCAAAACTTTGCTATAAATATTGAAGCTAGCTGAAGGCTGAATAGAACAAGAGAGAGAAGCAAGCACTGATTAGCATATCCCTTACTCAAGCATTCATTGGCATATATACATTGAGCTTCAATTTGCTTCAATTACATATGATTTGTATTTGTTCAAGTTGTAATTGGGAGGAATTATAGAATTGAAGGGTTAACTCTACCCGGAACTTGTTAAAGGGTCAACTTGTGGTTTGAAACTTAGAGTATGTGCACTCTAGAGTTGTGTAATACCTCACAATAAAATTGGGTTAATCCTAGAGTTAGGGAACTCTAGCGGGCACTAAGGCTGATTGAGGCTAACCTCGTTAAAAAGTTCTTGTGTTTTGTCTACATTTATTTTACCGTATTTGATTAATTTGCGATATTGATAAGCACCCTATTCAACCCCTCTAGGTGATTTAACTAGCCAAATTCAGCCAACAATAAGTATCGTATATATGGCATACTTTGCAACCACCATGGTAAAATTAATTCTTTATTAATAAATATAATATTATTGAAAGTGTGATGAAATTTGAAATTAATGTCATAGATAGTGTTTGAAATTAGAATATTTTACTACCATAATTTTCATTAATAATTTTGTTAATATTATTCATTGCCAAATTTGTACTATGGGAAAGTAGAATCTTTTATTACTATCTTATTTTTTTTCACATTTCGAAATATAAATATAATAGTGTTGGAGGGCAAAAAAAAAGGGTATGAAAATGATATTTCAACGTCTTCCAATAATGGGGAATGAAAAAACAGAAAAAAGATAAATTATATGAGAGTGACATAACATGTAGAGAAGAGAGGTTGTTTTATTTTAATCTATTTATATGGATGTATTGAAGTTGATTTTATCATAAAATAAGTTAGTTCTGCAATCTTATATGGAGTATTTGCTTACTTGGTCATATAATAAAAGGATAGGAATGATGCTTTAAGATGCTTTAATGAAATAATAAAGTAGCTTTTTTTTCCAAAATTAAGAAGCCCTTACCCTTGTTTTGTGTGAGTCTTTGCCTTCCTCTAGTAAGCCTGGTGTTGATAAGGAGTTTCTGCAGGTGTGCGGGTGGTTATCGTCTAGTGGTGGTTCCCTTCTCAACTTCTAGTTTTATTGTTACCTCTTCAGTGTTGGGTTCTTTTTTTTTTTTTTTAAACAAGGGTTTAACAATGCCTTTGCTTATGTCCTAAGCAACCTGTATCGGTTATGGCTTTAAGAATATAGGAGGCATGGCAGAAGTTAGAGTTGATGGCGGATAAAGAAGTAGTTGTTGTGGCTG
This sequence comes from Carnegiea gigantea, assembly GCA_029747015.1. NCBI lineage: Eukaryota > Viridiplantae > Streptophyta > Magnoliopsida > Caryophyllales > Cactaceae > Carnegiea > Carnegiea gigantea. Next base: position 273,651 of record JAKOGI010000240.1, on the reverse strand, counting down.
AGGATGAAGAGGATTCGCAGAAGAATGACAAATTACATTTTACGAACTTGGAGGCCTATTCGCCAATAATTCTATCAAGTCTAGAGCAATGAAATCAGTGTTTCATAATATTTGGATGCTAGCTAAAGGACTGATAGCGGAGATCTAGATGAGAATTTATACAACACCACCACCACCACCACCACCTCCCAGTGTGGGTCCCGCTTTCGCGGGGTCTGGGAAGATCCAGCTGTAGACAACCTTACCCCTGTCGATATTCCTGCCCGTAGAGAGGCTCTTTCCAAGAGACCCACAAAAAAGGATTTTGAAAATATTTCAAAAAAGGAAAGACTTTGTAAAAACATTTAATGGCAAAATAAAGGACACATCACAAGGAAAGACTACGATAAATTAAAAATGCAAGTTGCTGGAGCTATGAAACAAAAGAAGAATAAATCCGAGGGAGGTACCATACATCAACATCTAGAGGTGAGCGAGCGATGCCTCTTCCCAGAAGAAAGTGCTACCTGCAAACAAACAAGATATCCGAATGAGAAAAAAAAAAACCTACCAGCATGCTACCACTGCAACCAAAAGACAACTACGGGGTCGACTCTCTGCGGTCTAGGATCTTAATCCTATCCGTCACAGCCTCCTATCCTGAGTCAGGTCTTCCGTCAAACCGACAACTTTCAAGTCCTCTCTAATCACTTCGTCCAAACTCTTCTTTGGTCGGCCCCTCCCTCTTTTGCCTTCGGGGATTTCAACCCTCTTACACCTCTTCACTGGGGCGTCCATACATCTCTTTTTCACATGGCCAAACCATCGGAGTCTTGTTTCTCTCATCTTATCTTCGATGGGAGCTACTTTAACTAAATCCCTGATAACACCATTCCTAATTCTGTCTATTCTCGTATAACTGCACATCCACCTAATCATCCGCATCTTTGCTACTAGCAACCTCTGAACCTGCGTCTTTTTTAGGGGCCAACATTCCGATCCATAAAGAACAATCGGTCTAACTACCATACCATAGACTCTGCCTTTCAATCCAAGGGGTACCCTTTTATCACACAGCACACCAGAGGTAAACTTCCATTTTTGCCAGCCCACCTTTATACACTGGTTAATATCTTCATTGATATCCCCATTCTGCTAAATGATCGAGCCTAGATATTTAAACTTATCGATCTTAGGTATCGGCCTCCCATCTAGGGTGACTTCTCCCCCCGCGTCCACCCTTCCACTGAAATAGCAATGAAGGTACTCCGTTTTCGATCTACTAACTCTAAAACCTCTAGATTCCAGTGTATGCCTCCAACGCTCCAACTTGTCATTAACTCCCCGTCTAGTCTCTAGATGAGAATTTATATGCTTGCCAATTTTTTTTCGGCGGCTAATAGGGATCATGTTCTGAATGAAGGTCCTTGGGCCTTTGATGAAAGCATCTTGCTGTTGAATCATATGACTGGACCGGAGAAACCTTCCGAAGTATAATTCTCAAAGGCGAGATTTTGGGTCAGGCCTCATACTTTAGTTGTGATTTTGTTAGTTGTGATGAACCAACTATGTTTGGGATTAATAAAGTCTTATGTCTTAAATTTTATATTGATGTCTCTAAACCTCTTCGAAGATGGATCAGAGTAATTACAGCTGGAGAAATTATGTGGATCAGGTTTGAATTTATCAAGCTCCATGACTTTTGCTACGGATCCCATGTATTGGGGCATACCTTGCGGGCGGTGATATCTTTAAGGCTGAGGATGATGATCTTTACTAGAAGTATAGTGTGTGGTGTGGGTATTGCCTCTAAAGTCTCAAAGACATAATGCCAATGCTGAACTGTTGGAGGAACAGAGGCTCTTCATGGCATCGCAGATTAAGAAGATAAATAGTTTGGCATGTAAAAAACTTATGTTCAATAATATTACCTTTGATGACAAATTTGAGAAGGTTAATCCCTTTAAGAAAGAAGGGTCCATTGGTATGAAAACTGATGAAATAATGCTTGTAGTACCGAGTAGGGAAGTGTTCAAGTGAAATCAAGAGGACATCATCCTTTTGTAAAATAGAAGTGAACTTAAGGTCAAACTCATTGCTCATGACCTTGTTCACAGAAAGGATAATAGTTTAGCAAAGGTTTAAATGCAACGCCTCCAAAGGCCACGAGTATACTTTATGTTAACTGTCGGGGGCTAGGCAAATCCAATGCAATTGATGACCTTTGTGGTCTTCTATGACGGCTTTTGCCTAGTTTAATTTTCTTATTGGAAACCAAATGGAGTAAATTGGAAATGGAGGATATTGTGGTTCGACTAGATGGCTTTTGAGATTTTATGTGGATCGTTGTGGTAGAGTTGTGGGCTTGCTTTGCTTTGGGTAAAATCTATTAATCTTAACATATGCTCCTATTCATCTAATCACATTGATGCCATTGTTAAGTGGGAAAACAAGGATATGCAATGATGATTTACTGGCATTTAAGGATGGCCTAAGTCATAAAATAAATGGCAAACTGGAAAGATGATCTGGGACATTAAGACTCATTCTAATTACCCTTGGCTTGTTGGAGGCAACCTCAATGAAAATTTTCTACAACCTAGAAAAGAGGGGTCGCCCCCAAGTTATAATAGGTGGTAGATGGTTTTAATTTTCTTGGATGTGGGATCGTTGATCTTGGTTTTTCAGGGTACGTCTCTACTTGGTGTAATTATCGGGGTTGTTAGAGGAATGTTGAAGAAAGACGCCGTTGGCTTTCTTAAAACTCACAATGTATTCATTAATTAATATGTTTTGATAAAAGATAGAAAGGGATTAATCAATTGGTATATTTATAAAATTATATTTGAATTGTCTTAATATTTATGTTGTTTAAACATGTTATGATTCTAAGTGGATATTGATATGCTAATACATATTGTTTAATTGATTGGATACAAGTTGGCACACTATCTTGAGATGATCTAGTATTCAAATTTGAATATGTGATCTTTATGATATTATATTTTATGATTCAAACTTGATTATGGAATTATGATTCTCTATATGTTATATCTTTGAAAATATTAAGATTTGCCTAAATTATGGTAATATCTTTTGGAGCTTATATTTTGAAAGATTGTGCTACTAAAAATCAGCTTCTAAATAATCCTCTTGGAAAGATCTTCAGCTCAAAATAAGGCAAGTAGCTGCTGAAAATTAAGGAGTAAATATTAAGCAAAGTTGCAGATTTCAAGGACTTGAAATATGAACTTCAAGTCCTTGAAATGATATTGAAGATCAACCTTCCTTGTTTGATGCAACGATCACCTTCTAAATATTTCTTCAACCTCTCCAACATCATTTCGCTATAAATTGGGAGGAATTTGCAACTGAAGAGGACAATAAGAGCGAGCATAAGCAACAATACCCACTTGCATATCTTGAGCTTGAATTTGTTATTCATTTAATTAAGTAGCATTGTTCAAAGGTGCAATTAGGTGGGATCATAGAGTTGAAGGGTCGACTCTACTAAGCCTTGTTGAAGGTGCCAGCTTGTGACTTAGAACTTAGAGTAAGTGTACTCTGGAGTTGTGTAATCCATCCTAGTAAAACTGGGTTAATCTTAGAGTTAGGGAACTCTAAGTCGAGACTAAGCCTGGTTGAGGCTAACCTCGTTAAAAAATACTTGTGTCTTGTCCACTTTTATCTTTCCGCTCTTTATTTTGATTATTTTGTCATTTTGATCATCACCCTATTCTCCCCTCTCTAGAATAATGTAATTAGCCAATCGGACGAACAATTGGTATTAGAGCCAACCAACTATGACGAGGGTGCCACAGGTGGGGAAGAATGTCACGGACAAGAGTCCTACATTGAAAAAGTGATGGAAGAGTCCTGGACTTATAAACGGTAGCACTGCACACCCCATCAGACTGACCCTTTGGGGAGAGAGTAATGGCTCCGTGATAGACGTGATCATTTTTCTAGCGACGTTAGCTAGTCTCTTCTCTTCTCAGATGCTTCTGTCTCATGCATTGATTTTGATCTTTCTAACCATTCGTCCATACTCATGAAGTGCAAACCACGGTAATATGATCTAAGGAGAAATACAATTTTTCAAGTTAAAAATATATGGGTAACAAATTCTTCCTATGCTGATATTATTATGTTTGGTTGGACTACCTTTTCAAAAAAATGACGTCATTGAAAATTTTTTCTCAAAGACTAAAGATTGTGTCAAGACACTAAGACTTTTGGTCATATTGGGAAAGAGATCAAAGCCCTTAAAAGGAAATGGAAGAGGCAGAATGATGATGTGAGTAGGCGTGATACCTTGCAAACTATCAAAGACCTATGGAAAAGAGAAGAAATGTTATGGTGGTAGAGAGCTCGTTTTGACTATTTGAAGATTAGGGACTTGAATACTAGATGGTTCCACTCAAAAACCAGCATGTAGAGAGCAAAGAATTATATTGACTCTTCTGGATAAAGAGGGTGTTGAATATCAAAATATTAAAGGTATTGAGAGTACTATTATCCTTTTTTTTTTGACAATTTATTTTCTACATCACAAAACCTGGAGATGGATGATGTTGTTGATTATGTGGAGTCGTGTGTGTCTACAGAGATGAATGAGCTCCTCTACAAGGCTTACACTAAGGAGGAGGTTGAGGTAACCCTTAAGCAAACGCATCCTTACAAGGCCCTATGTTCGGATGGGTTGAACCTATATTTTTAAGAAAAATAATAGGATGTGGTCGGCAAAGATGTTACATCAATAGTTTTTATACGCTAAGGAGGAGGTTAGAGTAACCCTAAAGCAAACGCATCTTTACAAGGCCCCATGTTCGGATGGGTTGAACCCATATTTTTACCAAAAATAATAGGATGTAGTTAGCAAAGATGTTACATCAACAGTTCTTATCATTAAGGCAAAGATGTTACATCAACCGTTCTTACCATCCTCAATGGTCATGTTATTCCTCCTAAAGCTTAACCATGCATGGGTTACACTTATTCCTATGAATCCCAAGCCAAGTTCAGTGGGAGGATTTAGACCAATTAGTTTATGTAATGTTGGATATAAACTGGTGACTAAGGTGATATCAAATAGGCTCAAGTCTATTCTTCTACAAGTAATTGGCCTATAGATGTTTCATGTGATGCGGGTTGACTATGGTGCTGGGAGACTATGGTACAAAGCTTGACATGGGAAAAGCATACGATAGGATTTAATCGCCTTTTTACAAAGATCATGCCCCACTTAGGCTTTTGGGGACAATGGATAGTGTTGGTCATGACGTGTATCAGATTGGCTTCATTCTCTTTTTTGGTTAATGATGTACTAACAAGACATATTGTGCCGAGTCGAGGGCTGTGTCAAGGGGATCTTATATCCCCTTATTTATTTTTATTTTAATATGAGGGATTGAAGGGGCTATTGGGGCACTCAATGGAACGGAGGGCTCTGCATGGTCATCGTCTTACTACAAAGGCTCTTATTGTTTACCACTTCATGTTTGATGGGACATTATTTTTTTTTTTTTTTTTGGTAGAGCTAAAGAGGATCAGGCCTTGACTATGAAATAGATATTACATGCCTACAAAAAGGCTTCGAATTAGCAGGTAAATTTCCTTAAGTTTGATGTATCCTTTGGTAAGGGTGTCAATTCTAATAAACAGAATCGTATCGCTCATTCTCTTGACATCTAGGAAGTGCTCTTGCATGAAAAATATTTAGGGCTTTAGACTTTTGTGGATGAGACCTTCTCTTTTTATTGTGAATTGTATCAAAAAATGATTGGCAAGCTAGATGGGTAAACTAGTGTCACGGGCAGGGAGGGAGGTGCTGATGAAGACGGTGCCCCAAACAATCTCAACCTACGGAATGATGATGTTTAGATTTTCTAAGGACATTTGCCAATCCATTCAAGCTTTGATTAATCATTTTTGGTGGGAACACAAATAGAAGTGTCGTAAGATCCACTGGATGAGTGGTGATTCCTTAAGTTACAGTAAAAGTGAGCTTTCGCAATATGAAGGCATTTAACGAAGCTATGTTAGCCAAGGAATTGTGGCGTTTTGTGAAAAAAGAAAATTCGTTGTCGCTCGGTTGCTCAAATAAATACTTCCCCAATAATGATGTTTTCAATGCTACTATGGCATCAAGGCTTAGTTTTACTTAGTGCAACATCCTTGGGATGAACAATATAATCGTTCAAGATAGCAAATGCCTTGCAAGTGATGGTGCTTCACTCAATATTTGGGAGACTAGATGGATCCTGCGGCCTATTTCTTTTAAGCTAATCAATCTAAAACCTACATTTTGCCACATGTGCAGACATTAGCAAAACTGATCTACTTGGATCATGGGTCTTGGCGGGAAGAGCTCATTAGGTAGTTGTCTTTACCATGTGACATTGATGCGATTCTTGATATCCCTCTATCAATTCGTGGCCAACTTCCAAGCTAGTTTGGCATTATAATTTGAGTGACCTTTTTTTTTATTAAGTCAGCATATCACTTGATTTTGAAAGGGAAGAGGTTGAGTCATGGTCATTTGCCATGGGGTTGTTCAGAACTATGGAGGTCAATTTGGAGTCTTGAATTCCTTCATAAATTAGTTTTTCGCTTGGCGTATTTATCATGGGGTTCTCCCATGTGGTGGTAATATTGTAAAATGCCTCTTTTCTTTTGATAAGAAATGAAGTGTACGCGGTTATGATAAGGAGTCCAATACCCATGCTCTTCTCGAATGTCCATTATCAGCTCAAATGTGGGAATCTACTTGTTTTGATGAAGATTTGTGGGACTATAAATTTAGGCCTCTGACTGATTGTGTGGACGTAGCGGGGAAACAAATGGAAACTGAAGTGGTTGGTGATTTTTGTACTTGTGCTCTGAGAGTGTTGGAATGTAAGGAATCAATTTATTTTTCAATCCCTACAGCGAAACTTGGCTGTGCTAAGTGATTGGGCTTTATCCTTTGTTAAAGCTTATAGGGATTTGTTGGTGAGGGAGGAAGGCCAGAAGGTGACTCACTCATGTAACTAGCATCCTCCCCCCATGGCTATGCTGAAGTTGAATTTTGATGATGGTGTGGTGGGGTCTATGATAGGGCTACAAGCCCATAGTGGCATTGTAGCAAATCAAGGTCATCTCCCACAAGGACTAGGTTGGTTTACTGGGCTTTTATCCCCTTAGGATAAGTTAAGCGAATTAAAATTTGAGATTGAAACTAAACTAATCTATTATCTACTCTAATGGATAAATAATCAAGGAATTTAATTTAATCTAGTAATTTTCCAACTCAAGTATTAATCAAGCACCACTTCTTTAGATGGGTAATTCTAAAACCAATAATCAATTTATCAAACCCCTCTTTCAAGGTGGAATGAAATTCTTAAATCTAATCAACTATCATTTATCAAGGATTTTTTATTATTCTAAGATCATTAAGAATGTCATTATCAAATTTAAGGGTTTCTTAAATAGTGAGCCTTTCTCAAGATCCCACATGCTTAAGTCGAATCTTAGTTTTCCAACATCTAGTTTAACTTTTTAGTTCTTCACCAAATGTCTAAAACAAGTAAGAAATTGATCAAGTTTCCTACTAGCAAATCACTTCTAAGATTCAACAGAATAAACCCAACAAATTCAAAGCACTTTTAGATCAAAATAAGAATTGATTCATTCACAAGAATTCAACTCAATTTTAAAATTAACAATCCAAAACTTAACATAAAAATCAATACCAATCTGAAAGCATAAAACTCTAAAGAAAGAAGAGAAGAAAAGGGATAGAATTGCCCAGCCAATGCATGCTTCTAGATGCAAACCCAACCCGAAATCCTTGCAAATCTTCACTCTCTCTAGTCTAAATCTAAATCCTCACTAGATGATGGGATGGAAATGGAGAAAATGGAATAGGATGATTGAGATCCAAAATGAGGAAGAAAACAACCCTTTTTATGACAAAAATGCTACCACTAAGTGTAAAAACCATCTGGAAGTCGAACAATCACGAGGAAACTTGATGACCCAGGGAAAAGGGGGCCACCACAGACAGACTGTCGCAGTCATTGGTCACGTTGGTTCTTCTTTTTTGCTCAACTGCTTCTCCTAGAATTTTCTAGGCCATGGTATTGACCATGGTTTGACCATGTTAGTTGTCTTTATGTCTCTTTTCCTATCTCCTTTGATCCTTAAGTCCTCAAAAATCTTTATTCTACTCACATAACTTTGTTCACAAATTAAAAATTTGTACAATCTCTCAAACACAAGTGAAACCAAGCGTAATAGTAGAAATAGTGGCATAAATCGTACAATTAAGCATAATAATGCCCTAAAATGACTCCCAAACATTTATAAAATCCTATGTAAATATGTCATTCATGAGTCTGCAGGTGGGAGCTGGAGCTTTATGAATCATAACGGGAATGGCGACATTGTCCTTACAGGTTGCAAAAGGAGGACTAGGTTCTTCAGTCGTAAAATCGAAGAGGCCAAGGCTCGTTTGTTTGGATTGCAATATGTGCTAAGGAGCTAGCCCTTGATAATTTGATTGTTAAAGTCGATTGTTTACCTCTCATCCAAAAACAAAAGTACAAAAAACTATGTGATAGTTTTATTGATTTAGTTATTCCTGACATTTTGGGTTTCTTCTTGTGATTCAGTTTCATTTCATGGTCTTATGTTAAAGGGAGGAAGATAATAGTATTGCTCACGATCTAACCCATTCGTAACCCTTGTCTCTTGGGTCTAGGTTGTGGTCTATTGATATCCCAGATCAGGTTGTTAAATAGACATCAATTGAGATGTATGAGTTTATTGATGGAAATATACTTTTACCCTTTTTCTTTGATCCAAAAAAACAGAGGGACATGAATTGATTGACAAAAAGAAGGGCAAGAATTTTATAGTTATCATATAGTATCCGTAGGGCAAGTACCAGTAGAAATATGCCCTTAAAGTATCTCCACTGTCATATCCTTGGGCTGTTTAATCTAAATGTGAGGAAAGCCCAACCCCATTTTGAAAAGAAGCTAAAAATATTTTTTCCAATTGAAAAAGAAAACAAGACTATCTTACTGAATAGATTCAGATAAGTTCAGTTTAGAATAAAACCATATTTTTTTCAACTTATTTTAACTGAACTTTGGCCATGTTTTCTTCAACTTATTTTTACAGAAAACGTTCACTTGAATTTAGTTCATAATAAATTTAGCAAATAAGTTTAGAATAAGTTCAATAAATAAATTCAGAATAGGTTCAATAAATAAGTTCAGAATAAATTTAGTAAATGACTTTAGAAACTTATTCATAAAAAGTTCAGGAGTTCAGTTTAGAATATGTTTAACAAATAAGTTCAGAATATGTTTAGAACATGTTTAACAAATAAGTTCAGAATAACTTTAGCAAATAAATTCAAAATAACTTGAGCTAAGTTCAGTTCAAAATAATAAGATGAAAAGAATAAGAGCTTATTTTGAACTTATTTATTGAACTTATTCTAAACTTATTTGCTAAGTTCATTTTGAACTTATTTATTGAACTTATTATGAACTATTTGTTAAGATTCATTGTTTTTAATATTAATTACATGGTTATTACTTTATTGTTATTATTATTCATCATTATCATCACCACCATTATTACTATTCATTGTTCATTATAATTAGATAGTTATTACTTTATTGTGTTGGTTATTGTTACGTTGTATTGTAGATAAAAATAACAAGCAAAAGATAAAGAATGCCCTAAGGGCAATGTTTAAGAGGAATTAATTACAAACAATTACGCACTTTCCAATACAGGGACATTAATCCAAGCTAATTTCAAGAAGTCTTAATTAATTTTAATATTTATTTTCAAAAACTAACCCCTCCCCTCTATGATTCTCTCTCTCATCCCTTTATCTCATCCTTTACCTCTTCCTCCATTAATCTCTTGGCGCATGACTAAGGCCAAAGCCATGGGATGGACGCACTAATATAAGTTTGATTTTCTTTCAATTGATCATTTAGATATGAATATTTAATCTTAATCCAATTGAATTTAAAATGCTGCTGTTTGAGTCTTACGGTTCATATATTTTGCCAGCGAAGCTGAGTTACCAGTAGGGTGTCTTTTAGTATCGCCAACTTCGCAGGCAACTGGTAACGGGAAAGACAGAGTTTCACTGGAAGCTTGGAGTGGCCATAACGACAACAATTTGTTCGCGCAAGCTCTTTTGAACGATTGATGATTGTATCAGGGGGATACTGGCGGCAACAACAATGGCGGAGGGCAGGCGGTGGGCACAGTGGACATAATGGAAAGAGGTGCTGGTGCTTTATAGTGTGTTTTTTCCTGAAAATCTTTGAACTGCAAGGTCTACTTTGGAATAGAAAAGTCCATATTAAATAGAGTTATTATCATAATTAAATTTCTTTTCATTTCTCAATGTAAGATTGTGCATTTATTGATCATTAACTGGTTCCTTTAGGACAATGCTTATCAAGATCGAAAATAAAAATTGGCATGGTCATTGTATTGTGATGAGAAACTAGGGAGGATTGGAAAAAAATGCACATTATCTTGGATAACATTTAATATTGACATTAGTCACATGTTAATTGCTTCAACGTTAGTAACACCTTAAAAATTTTAATAATATAAACAAATTGAATATTTGAGTCACAAATAATAATAATTTCTGCAAAAGCTAAACTTTGATATTTGGGTAGTTGATTTATTTTTGAATATATTTAATGAATTCTGAACTTATTTGCTGAACTTATGTTTATCTTATTCTGAACTTTTTAAAACTTATTATGAACTAAGTTGAACAAATAAATTCAAAATAAGTCGAAAATAAGTTCAACAAATAATAAATTCAGAACAAGTTCACCAATAACTAATTCTAATTGATATCATACTTCAAAATTTGAAGAAATTATTAGTATTTGTTATTTTAATATCTATTAACTTGTTTGTATAGTTTTTTTTTTTTTAGTTGCAAATAACTAAAAGTTACATGGAATATTTTAAGCATCAAATTGAATTTTTCAATGAATTGTTGCTAATGAAGTTTTTGGCTAATTTTAAAATTTAGCTAACAAAGAACAAACATTAAGCAGTAGTCTAATAATAATAATTATACTTTTACTTATTTTCACCAAAAATACATAGCAATATGAACACCACTACCGCAACAAAATGAAAAAAAAGGGGGGAAGCAATAACAACAATAACAACAATAGCAATCAAGTTAAAAAAATCATGTAATTGTTAAACATGTCTATAATAATAATAAACTTCGATACATAAGTTCAACAATTAAGCCTAGATAAATTAAGCAAATAAATTCAGAATAAATTTAAATAAATTCAGTTCAGAATAAGTTTAATCGAAAGAAACTGAAAATAATAGGGCCCAATTCGACTAATAGTCCTCATTCGTGGAGTTAATCTTTCAATAGTGGCTCCTCCACGTTGACGCTATAACTTGCATTGTAACGGCCCAAACCTAATATTCATTCAAATTATTTTGAATCATATTAATCTCAAAGTAAGCAAGTTGGGTGTCGCATTTCAATTCAGCATTTTATATATATATATTTCTATATATATATGTGTACATTGCAGGTTGAAACGGCGACATGGCCTCAAACATGACATTATTATATTCCTGAGTAATCCTTTCAAATAAATATTTATTTGGCTGACCACCAATTCGAAAAACGTTAACAATAATAATAATGATAACTTATAAGTAACGAACAGTAATAATGTAATATTAATGAGAAGGTCAATCTTAGCCCTATAACGAATATGGAAATAATCCAAAAATAAAAATATTTATGCCTAAAAAGATGTGTAATTCTATTTATTAATGTAACCAAACTATTAATTTGATTATGTTTGTATAGATATGTATGTAATAATTTGGAATCAAAAAAAAAAAAAAAGAAAGGACAACCGACATAATTCTAATCAGACCAACCCAAATAAACAATCAAACCCCCAAAATCTTCTCAACCCCTCTCTGCTCTCCTTCCACCACCGACACCCAACCCCCCCATCCCCTGCTCCTGCTGCACCGATCTCCTCGACTGTCCGACGTTCACCGCCAGCCGCCGACACACCCAGCTGACCCTGCCATCACGTTCCTCTCTTCAATTCGTTCCACCTCTCTTGCTCTCTGCTGCGCGGCTTCCCCTGTTCTGCCTCAGATTCTTCTGGTCGCCGGTCGCCGGTCATTGTTGCCGACAGTCGCTGGCCACCCGGGGTGCCGCCCATCGCCACCAGTCACCAACACCATCATCCACTTCTCCGTGTTCCAGCTTTATTTAGAATTGAAAGGTAAACCCTAACCTAGCTTAGTTGATTTATTGGGTTGTTTGAGATTGAATTTATGTGTTAAATAATGTAATTAGCAGGTATACCTAGCTATTTGTAAATTTCTAATTTTGTTATGGACCTTGGAGTTGGATTGTCGCCTGGGGGAAATTGGCAGAGGGCTGGGAGTGAGAAGTTGGAGTTAATTTGGGTTTTAATTTGTTTGTTATAATTCAGTGAATTTTAGACCAATTTTGATGGCTGATTGAATGAATTGTTGCAATTGCATAAGTTTCATGTTATTTGGCCATCTGTTGTGAATTCATGGAGTTCGAAATCATTTGACGTATTGGGTTATCACTTGTAATGCAAATTTCAGAAGTTTAAAATTGTTTGGATAGGTTGTGAATGTATAGCTTGATTTGAATGGCTATGGGATTTATTTGCACAGCTTTATAACGATTTATAACTGTGAAGGATTAAGTGAAGGTTGGTAAGTGAAATCAATTTTAACTTGTTGGGGGTTATATTGCATAAGCGTGAATTTAACGAATTGGGGGTAATTGGCGAAGAAGAATATGAAAGCCTTATGGCTAGGCCGGTTATGTTATGTATACTATATTCGCAGGATCCTAGAATAGGATGAATGTTGGGCGAGCGATTAAGGTCATGAACTAACTATCTTGGGGTTGTGCCCTAATTGAAGCTTGAAGTAAGTTTTATTAAGTTGATGATGGGTAAAATTAGTCCATGAATTGCCAATGAATTTTAGTGAGTAGCAAAGAAAAGTGACATAAGTGTGTTGGTTGGAGTGATGAGGCTAAGCACATTACAAAAAGGGTAATTGAAGGGAATTATATAAGTTGGTGCTAGGATGTTATAAGTTGGGGGTGACAGAGATGCCAAGTTCGATGTTTAGAGTGAAGGGTAAGCTAATAAGGCTTTGGTCGCCATTGAACAAAAAGCCTAAGGCATGTAAAATGTCTCGATCACTAATTTACTTAATTAGTAGTTTTATAAATATCCCAATTTACTTATATCAATAGCTTAATGTGATAAAAGTTCGGTGTTTTGCTTGTCTTCGTCCTCCATTTAATATAAATAGCCAAAGTAGTAGCACTAAGTAAATTTACGGTACTAATGAGACTAGATAAATATTAATGTGATAAGAATTCTGAAGGTATAATGACTATTTTATATATATATAGCATTAAGTAAATGGTTAAATATTCTGAAGTTAACACTAAGAATAGTGAGACACAAGACTTGAATGATTATCAGATTTAAAACAATAAGAACAACATTGAAAACAATAATGCTAATAACTATATTAATCATAATAACACTTTACGAAGGCCTTGATGCGCATCGCGCAACCAACTAATGATAGTAACAAACGTATATCATTAATTCAGATCGTAATGGTGATAACACGGGTATTTATAAACATATTGTCAGTTACAAATAATCCATTAAGCTGAAGAGTTTAATAAACTTCGTAATATCGCACTAATGGGGAAAAATAAAATATTTGAAGCAGGAAAGAGGCCACCTCGGTCGCTTTAAGCTGCAAGCACACGTCCTCCGTTTTAAAGGGGGGAGAATTTCGAAAACCAGGTACGTACATTGCCTGTGCTCTTCGAAAATTAACATGTTTCTCAAGTTATACACAATCGATATGATATTCATATAATGAATCATTTTATATAATATTTTATCACATAAGCAAGTGGCCCCATCAATTATTAATCATCAGGGCTTATGCCCTTCAATTTACCGGTGCGGCTGCAACTCAGGTTCTCCGATCGGCCTGGTAGGTGTGCACCTATCTCAATATCGCAGCAGACGTTAATAAGGGGGTTCACTTTCAGATAATAATGAGCAAATTAGTTTTACTTATATATTCTCTCTCCCCTGTTTGCAAACCAAAATGTTTTAAAATGCGGGCGCCCAACTATTTACATACAAAGCTTGTTTTGCGGCATAGGAATGTATGTGCTGAGCTTCGGCTCATTATTCGAATGTTTCATGTTTTCTATTTTAGGTAAAGGATCGGTGCGCAGTCCTCCTTCTGACGAGTCAGAGGAAAGCAGGAAATGAGTGTGAACTACCATTTGCCGAATGTCAGCTAGCTAATGCTCACAGTGATCCATAGGCTAATAGTCCTAAAGATCTGCTGGTTGTATATTGTTTTGGACTTAGTGGTTACTAGTATTTGGTAGTTGTACACTGAGTTAACAGGTGTAACCATATGTCTTGGATGGTATAAGTGGGTGAAAGTATGTTTGATTATAACATGTGTTGTCATGCATGTAGATCCAGTTAGCCTTATTCCGTCAAGGAACAGCAGTAACGCCTCCAATCACAGGACTTCCGTTGCAAATCACTAATCAGTAAGGGATTAAGTTAGAATAATCAAACATTAGCAACTGGGGACGTTACATGCGTTGTCTTTCACAGTGAGATTGGGTGGGCTATTCGTTGGTTCAACTATTTTCACTTTCATCTCTTCTGCTTTACCCCATAATACCATATATAAGCCAATGATTACCGCAATGGCTCCGAATAAACTGAAGCACGAAAAGGAAGCGAGATGACATTATTATGTATAATTAACTTTTCATCCAAAAAAGGGGAGGAGTTAACTGTGAATTCCAGAAAACACAATAGTCTCGGGTTGATGGGGGACTATCCCTTTTTTTTTCATAAATAAAGTATAGTATGTATAATGTATATAAGGAATGCTTCGTGCTAGGATTGTAAGAGATAATAATGGATGCAAGAAAGACATAAAATATGATAATTAAGCAAAAATTAAATCAACACCAATAAACACCAAGATTTATGTGGAAAACCCAAAACGAGAAAAACCACGAGCGGTGATGACAGAAAAATTCACTATATAGGTGAGAGTATAAGATTGATCTCAAGGCAATGAGCTTGAGTAAGATATCAAAATAAGTGATTACAAATTCACTCTAACACTTTCTTACAAATGTAGAAAAATAGTGGAATAATATTGGAGTAAAAGATTGAAAAATCTTGGTGTAAAAGATTGAAAAATCCACTATATAGGTGAGAGTATAAGATTAGTCTCAAGGCAATGAGCTTGAGTAAGATATCAAAATAAGTGACTACAAATCACTCTAACACTTTCTCACAAATTTAGAAAAATAGTGGAATAATATTGGTGTAAAAGAATAGTGGTGATAATGATTAAGGATGATGATACTTGAGGATGGAAATTGTTGGATGATGATGCTTCAGAATGGTCCCTTTAAATAGCAATGAAATCATCCATAACTTCGCTTTCTTAATGCTCTACCATAAATCATATATAACTTTTCTGCCATGAAATCACAAATCGTGGAATACGTTAGGACAGAGAGAAAAAATCACGCTATTAAATATTAGCATTTGATTATCTCTAACCCCAAAATATACATCACAGAATTAGACAATTTAAATGAGCACATGCAGTATTTTTGGCCCAATGAACAATCTCCACCTTGGACCAAAATTTGTCAATACCAGACAATCGCCAAAGAACCCCAAAGGATAGAGTCCCGTAGGGCGGAACCCCGAGGGGCTATTATAAGTTGTGAACACCAACTATGTCCCAGCAGTGTTAGAACTTAGGGCTTGTTATTTTCGTGGGTAAATAGGGTGGGTAAAAGGGTGAAGTAGGTTGAAGTAGCTTGAGGTGGGTTGAGGTAGGTTGAAGTTGGTAATTTTTTTGAGGTGGATTGAAATAGGTTGAAGTAGGTTGAATTGGGTTGATTTTGGTTGAAGTGGGTTGAAGTTGGTATATTTTTTATGTGGTGGGTTAAAGTGGGTTAAAATAATAAGAATGTAACTAATGTGTGATAATTTATGAAGTTATCGAAATTTTGTGAAATTTTTGTTTATTCTTTTTTATTTTTTATTTTTTATTTTTATTTTTTATTTTTATTTTTAAAATTTTTTATTTTTAATTTTTATTTTTAATTTTAAAATTTTAACTTTTAATTTTTAATTTTTAATTTTTATTTTTCACTTTTTATTTTTTATTTTTTGTTTTTTATTTTTTAGTTTTTAATTTTTAATTTTTAATTTTTTTAGTTTTTATTTTTCATTTTTTATTTTTCTTTTTTCTTTTTTTATTTTTTCATTTTTCATTTTTTATTTTTATTTTTTTATTTTTTTATTTTTTTATTTTTTTATTTTTATTTTTATTTTTCATTTTTCATTTTTCATTTTTCATTTTTCATTTTTCATTTTTCATTTTTCATTTTTTATTTTTTATTTTTTATTTTTAATTTTTAATTTTTTAATTTTTATTTTTTATTTGTAGTTTTTATTTTTATTTTTTAAGTTTTATTTCTTATTTCTTATTTCTTATTTCTTATTTCTTATTTCTTATTTCTTATTTCTTATTTTTTATTTTTTAATTTCTTGGTTCTTATTTTTTATTTTTTATTTTTTATGTTTTTAATTTATTATTTTGTAATTTATTATTTTTTTAATTCTTCATTTTTAATTTTTTATTCAAAAAATAAAAATTAAAATTAAAAAATTAAAAATAAAAAGTAAAAAATAAAACAGACAACGTAAAAAATACAAAATAAAAATAAAAAATAATTAAAAATAAATAAAAAAGAAAAAAGGAAAAAGAAAAAAGAAAAATAAAAAATAAAAAATAAAAAATAAAAAGTAAAAAAATAAAAAATAAAGAATAAAAAAATAAAGTTAAAAATAAAAATAAAATTAAAATTAAAAATTAAAAATTAAAAATAAAAATAAAAATATAAATATAAATATAAATATAAATTAAAAATTAAAAATTAAAAATTAAAAATTAAAAAATAAAAAAAAATAAACAATAAACAATGAAAAATAAAAAATAAAAAAGAATGAATAAAAATTTCACAAAATTTCGATAACTTCATAAATTATCACACATTAGTTTCATTCTCATTATTCTAACCCACTTCAATCCACCACATACAAAATATACCAACTTCAATGCACTTCAACCTACATCAACCCACTTCAATCTAGTTCAATCTATTTCAACCCACCTCAAAAAAAAAATACCAACTTCAGCCTACCTCAATCTATTTCAACCGACTTCACCCTCTTCCCCACCCAATGTACTCACGAAAACAACAAGCCCTAAATCCCATATGATACTGTACAAATTATTAAAATTATGAAGGGGGTGGATTGAAGTTGGTTGAAGTGGGTTGAAGTAGGTTAAGGTAGGTTGAAATGGGTTGAAGTTGGTATTTTTTTTTTCAAGTGGGTTAAAATAGATTGAAATAGGTTGAAATAGGATGAAGTGGGTTGAAGTTGGTAAATGTGGATTGACCCACGAAAAAAATAGGCCCTTAATAATAAGAAGTGGTTTGGTAAGCATGTCCGCAAGATTACACAGTGTATGAATTTTCTTCACAACAATCTCCCCTCATGCAATAATATCTCAAATAAAATGGTACTTGACACTGATATGCTTGGTGTTGGAATAATACGCATCATTCTTGGAAAGATGAATTGCACTCTGGCTATCCAAAAATACAATAATAGTACCTTGTTTAATACCAAGCTCAATAAGAAGACCTCGTAACCATATAGCTTCTTTGACACCTTCATTTGCAGCCACATACTCAACTTTAGTAGTAGATAAAGATGCAATAGATTTTAAGGATGCTTTCTAAGAGATAGCACCCACACAAAAAGTAAAGATGTAACCAAAAATAGAACGCCTAGGATCAAGATCACCACCATAATCAGAGTCAACATAACCAACAATATCAAAAGATGTAGACTTGGATCTATCAAATACCAAACCCTTATCAAGAGAACCCTTCATATAGCGAAGAATCCATTTCACAGCATCCCAATAATTCTTACCAGGATTATGCATAAAGCTACTCATGACACTAACTGCATAGGATAAATCAGGTTTAGTGCAAACCCTAGCATACATGAGACTGTCAACTGCACTAGAATATGGAACATGGGACATTTTCTTAATTTTCTTCTTAGACTTTGGACAAGATTTAGATGGCAACTTGACATGAGCAGCCAAAGGAATAGAGACTCGACTTATAATCGCTCACATTAAACCTATCAAGTACTTTTTCAAGATACTTCTTTTGAGATAGGTAGAGCTTACCGGCCTTGCGATCTCTATGTATCTCCATACCAGGAATCTTCTTAGCTGCACAAAGGTCCTTCATTTCAAACTCATCACCAAGTTGAAATTTCAACTTATTGATCAAAGACTTATCTTTAGAAACAATGAGCATGTCATTACCATATAATAATAAATATATGAAGGAACCTCCAAATTGTTAAAAATAGACACAATTATCATAATGACATCGTGTATAACTTTGTCCAATCATAAAGGCATCAAACCTTTTATACCATTTCCACGAAGCTTGTTTAAGGCCATATAGAGACTTTTTCAAGTGGCACACTAGATTCTTCTTACCGGGAACTACAAATCCCTCGGGTTGCTTCACATAAATCTCTTCCTCCAACTCCCCATGGAGGAATGCAGTTTTGGCATCTAGTTGCTCCAACTCCAAGTTAAATAAAGCAATTAAAACAAGTAGCACTCTAATAGAGGCATGACGTACAACAGGAGAGAATACTTCATTAAAGTCAACACCTTCCTTTTGATTACAACCATGAATAACCAAACGTGCTTTCCACCTTGCATATTCAACCCCAGGATGCCTTCTTTGCACTTATATATCCACTTAGCAGCCAAGGCATGACGAATTTTAGGTAATTCACCTAGCTCCCAAGTCCCATTTTTATGCAAGCTCTCCATTTCTTCTTGCATTGCCATGAGCCAATTTGAGGAGTTAGGACAAAAGATAGCTTCTGAATAGGTTGAAGGTTCAATACCTTCGGGACTCTCGTGTGCTATGGCGAGTGCATAGGCCATCAACCCACTCTCATCATCGGTGGTATAACAAGCAGGCTTTCTAATAGTTCATGTCAGTCTATCACGAGCAATAGAATATGTATCCTTCACCTGAGGCTCATCGGTACTCGAGGTGCTCCGACTTGGTTTATTAATAGGAACCTCATCAGTAGAATAAGGTAATGTGGATGTCGTACCTCCACCTTGAGTTGGAACCTCTAATTCCACCTTGACACTGGTATCGTATAGATCACCTGCACCAGTAGAAGACACAGTAGACTCTTTTCTAGGAGAAAATATAGCGAATTCATTAAATGTAATATCCCGACTTTGGATGACTTTCTTGGAACTAGAACACCATAAGCGATATCCTTTAGACTCGGATGCATAACCAAGAAACATGTACTTAATAGCCCTAGGACCTAGCTTGCCATCATTGACATGTGTATATGTAGGAGATCCAAATATTCTTAAAATGGAATAGTCAATGAGATTACCTAACTAAACCTCTTCTGGGATTTTGAAGTCAATAGAGGAGTGTGGAGAGCGGTTCATAAGATAATAGGCTGTTGAAACAGCCTCGGCCCAAAAATGTTGACGGTGCCATTAGCATTGGAAAGCATACAATGAGCTCTCTCTAGAAGGGTTTGGTTAATACGTTCAGTGACACCATTTTGTTGAGACTTCCCAACTATTGTTTTGTGTCTAGCGATGCCTTGAACAGCATAGAATTCATTGAAGTCTGACTCACAAAACTCTAGACTATTATTAGACCTAAACTTTTTGATTTTCCTTCTAGTTTGGTTGTCAACAAGGGCCTTAAATTTCTTAAACGTAGGAAACGCATCATTTTTATGTCTTAAGAAATAAACCCAGACCTTACGCGAGAAATTATCAACAAAAGTCAATATGTAGCGTTTTCTTCCAAACAAAGGAACTCTAGAGGGACCCCACATATCAAAATGAATATAATATAAGATGCCCTTGGTACAATGTTTAGTAATAGAAAAACTTATTCTCTTTTGTTTGCCAAAGGTACAATGGTCACAAAAGTCAAGTTTACCCATACCTTCACTACCAAGTAGATCTCTTTACTTAGGATCATCATGCCCTTCTTACTCATGTGCCCCAAACAAGCATGCCATAATCTTGTCTAATCAAAATTAGATGAGACGGAAGTGATAGCTACAGAACCTGTCACTATAAAGCCTTGCAAGATGTAAAGACTGCCACGTCTCACACCCTTCATGAGAACAAGTGCACCTTTGGAGACTTTCAACACTCCACCTTCAGCCAAATACCTACAACCATTAGACTCAAGAGTACCAAGTGAAATAAGGTTGCGCTTCAAATCTGGAATGTGATGAACATTTTTCAAGGTTCTCACAATACCATCATGGGCTTTAATTTGCACGGTGCCAATACCAACCACATTACATTGAGCATCATTGCCCATGAACATAACATCGGAATCTAATGGCTCATATGTTGAAAACCAGTCCCTATGGGGACACATATGATATATGTAGCCAAAATCGAAAGTCCACCCAACAGCACACCTATTGTTTAAGGTAGTCATATATAATGCATCACCATCTGACTCAGAATCAACAATGAAAGCTTCAGCTGATTTTTGAGGTTGTCTGTTATTCTCCTCTTTCTCTTTTTTAATTTTCAGACTGTAACACTCATCAACTAAGTGTCCTCGCGTCTTGCAATATTTACAAAATTTGTTGGATTTACGGCCTCTAGACTTAGAACGTAAGTTTCTCCTAGTGGTGTCCTCTTTTGCAAAGGGTTGACGTCTCACATTCAAGCCCTCACCTTTATCATTAGAACGCAGTTCAAGGTCGAATTTCTCTTTGGACAATAAACTTGCTTTTACGTCCTCAAAAGATAAAGTCTTATTGTTACTATATAACAGTATTTCCTTGAAATGATTATAGGAAGAGGGTAATGAGACTACCAACAGAATAGCTTTGTCTTCATCCTCAATTTTAACATCCATGTTTTCCAAATCAATGAGAATGGAATTGAAATCATCAAGATGATTTTGAGTAGCAGTACCTTCAACCATAGAGCATGTGTACAAACGTTCTTTGAGGTGGATTTTCATGGCGAGATTTTTTGTCATATACAACGCCTCCAGTATGAGCCAAAGATCTGCACCATGGTGGTCTTTCAAGGACTTCGCATAGGACATGAGGCATCAAGCATAATTGTATTGTAGAGAGCGCCTTCTCATTTGGATGCTCCCATTACTCATCAGTCATTAACTAGGGTTTCTTGGTTTTACCACCAAGTGATTTCTTCAATCCGTTCTGTGTAAGAATGGCCATCGTCTGGACCTTCCAAATGTTAAAGCTCATATTGCCATCAAATTTGGGAATACCAAATTTTGTGACGGTTGCCATTCTTGAATCGTGCTCTAATACCACTTGTTAGGATTGTAGGAGATAACAATGGATGTAAGAAAGAACACAAAATATGATAATTAAACAAAAATTAAATCAACACGAATAAACACCAAGTTTATGCAGAAAAGCGAAAACGGGAAAAACCACGGGCGATGATGACAGAAAAATCTACTATATAGGTAAGAGTACAAGATTGATCTCAAAGCAATGAGCTTGGGTAAGGTATCAAAAATAAGTGATTACAAATTCACTCTAACACTTTCTCATAAATTTAGAAAAATAGTGGAATAATATTGGTCTAAAAGAATAGTGGTGATGATGATTAAGGATGATGATACTTGAGGATGGAAATTGTTGGATGATGATGCTTCAAGATGGTCCCTTTAAATAAGAATGAAATTATCCATAACTTCCCTTTCTTAATGCTTTGCCATAAATCACAGATAACTTCTCTGCCATAAAATCACAAATTGTGGCATACGTTAGGAGAGAGAGAAAAAAATCATGTTACCAAATATTAGCATTTGATTATCTCCAACCCCAAAATTTACTTCACAAAATTAGACAATTTAAATAAGCACTTGCAGTGTTTTTGGGCCACCCAACACTTCGAGCTGGGTACAACTATACGACTATTAAGGCTTGTAGTTTCTTAGCTCGAAGTTCTAACTTATAAGGGGTAACTGGGCCAAAGGTAACTTTCTTGTCCCCGACCCTTGTATCTAGAAGGCTTGCTCAACTAATTTTGAATGAGGATCTATTTAGATGAGAGATAGGTAAAGAATTGGTTTGGATTTTATCCATTTAATAAACGGGTCAATTTCGTATCGGTATTGCAAATAGTTTAGAAAATCTACTTAAAATTGAAAAATAACATATTTACAATCTAAACGGTCAAATTGTGTCTAACACATGTTGAAATCAGTTCAGTTTGTATCGGGTTTGACTTTGTCTCAGTAACTTCAGATCAAGTTCGAGTCGAGTTATCGTGTCGGGTTAGACTTTTTCAACTATAATTTAGATAGTCTGGCTTAAAAAAAAAAAATACATATATCATTGCTCCTTCATAGAACTGAGTTAAATACCATACCATGAAAGGTAAAACCGATAAAAAGGCAAAGTTGGATTTATATTGGGATGTAGCATGAAATGACTAATGAGCAGGAAAATTTACGTGCCAATGTACACTTTTTCATGGAGAAATATAACCGCTAAAAAAGCGCTGAGAATCGTGCAAAAAGGATTGACGATTGCACAGAAAAGTGGGCCTTTAAGGGAGACACAATAAGACTGAATGAAATATTGGCCTCCACTTCCGAAAACTCCCTGCCAATATTATGGGCCAACCCCCAAAGAAAAGGAAAAAAGCGTGAGAGGACATAAAATAAAAGTTATACAATTGCAAGATGAAAGCCTCTTGACATCAATAGGGCAAATACCCATAATAAGAACTTTAATCAAATCTCCTTAGGCCCTCAACCTTCAAAAGGGATTAAGTTTGGGTGATGAATTAACCATCTTCAGTTGACTTGCTATGTTTATGTAACTACTTGAGTTTGAGAATTTAATTTGATTGAGTGAAAATGTAGTTTTAATCGTTAGTTAATTTATTACAGACATTTGAATGATAGTTGATCATTAAATTTTAAAAATATATATCTACATGATTGATTTCCGTTCATTTAAAGTTTGGATGACTTGCATTTGAATCAACACAGCCGTAGAGCTGGAACACGCAACCAACACACCGACATGAGCCCCATTCAAGCACCTCTCACCAACGAGACACTGCACGCTTCATGCTTTACATGCAATCTAAATAATATATACATGTATTTTAGTTTTTACTAGAAATTCGAATATTTAAAGTTTTTTTCTCAAAAAACTGGGCTGCCAGTTGACACCCATTGCACTCACATAGCTCCGCCCCTGTTTGCGTATATGTTCTCTTGAAATGATGGGAGTGTAATATGGAATGTTGGATCAATAGTACTCTGTCTTCTTTCCGTTCATTTTTGCAGTTTCTCTCAATTTAATTTCTTTGGATCCAATCATATTGATTTCTGTTCCATGCGAAACATCAACAGCCGAGTTTTGGCTGAGACATCACAGGGAAAAAGCTAGACAAATTGTTGAGTGCATCACATATTTGAATCTGCTGAGAGACGTAATCTTTGATAGGGAGACTTTTAAACGCAGACATAGGCTAGCTCAAGTACTTGTCCTGTCTACACTCTGAAAGGTCTCTATTACAGTCTCCCCCCACCCCTCCGGGGGCATTATAGTGAGCTAAAGTAAGATATCTCACTAATTTGTGGGCAAATTTACATGTTTAAGCAGAAAACAACTTTTGCCTCGGTGTGATTTTGGGGATATTTTGAGAGTGTACGGAGGAAGAGCTTCTTCCTTTGGAAAGTCTTGGTACTACCATCGATTTTCTAATTGGAAGTGCAGCTTCTCCTTTCACTTGTTGGTTTCTTAATGATTCTCCTTTGCTGCATTATCAGTTTTCTCCTTCCTTTTTTTGTTGATTAAGTTCTGTTTGCTTATGAGAGAGCTTATCTGCTATTTGAGTGTGGGAGACTTCGCTATATGAGAATTGTGACTGATTGGAATGAACCAATTTATTGGATGATTTATTTTCAAACCCTTGTAGTCTGGTAGGGGCCTTTCAATGGCAACAGACGCAAAGGCATGACAATCCTGAAATCTTGGTTTTGGTGCTTAGTATCAGTAAAATTGCGTTATTCGAAGTTCAAATTTTGTTTTAGTTTCTTAGATCTAGAAGTATTGAAGGATTGTATGTATTTAGTTATAAGTATCAACCGCAACCCATTCGTTTTCAGCATAGCCAAGCAATCTGCACTGATGAAGCAATGTAAAAGGGCAATAATGAAGTGACTTCAGGACTGGTTGTGATCTAAAAGAGAACTCCAGCATTAAGATTTAGAACAGCTTCAATTAATATCATTTGAGGCTTGTTTCGATTTTAGGCATGCATGTGTTACATTTGTACTACAGATAGATAGATAACAAGTCAAGTTGAGGGTAGTTCATCATCAGTAGCCATTTTATTTAGATAATTTTAATCAGCTACATAGACGTGCAAACAAATAGGTTAGCTTCTTTTACAACTTGAAACAGGAATTGGTATTTTGCATCCTCTGCAACACTTGCTTGGTAAAGGAGAATTGTTAGGTAAGATTGACTAATGGCATAAGATTTTCTCCCTCATTTGCAAGCATGGACGTTAATGAACACGTGCTGAAAAATGAGGGTGCTTTGGGGGAGAAGTTGGTGAATTGTCTGAAATCTAGTATGTACTTGCATACTCCATTGCAACATGCTCGATTTCTTGATCATTTTGCCATGAATATTGTCGTCTTCTCTCCTAGAAGTACGGATGCTTTCTTTTCAAACAGTGGACACTTCTAGGTTCTTTTGTGTTATCTGCAGCTAGTTTTTGGTTGTGGATATTGTTTTTGGGCTTCCCGATAGATCTTATCTTGCTGGCCAATTTTGGGATCCGTTTGAGATATCATAGTGTTCCATTACTGTAATTCCTATTCACTTAGACATACTCCATGGGATCCTAAAGTCAAGTTATAAAGCTAGTTGCACTTGCAAACTGAACAATAGTTTGAGCGTTTGAGGGGGTGAAAGAGGTCCTGGCAGCTCAGGGTGTGGTCTTGCATAATGCTGTCAATTGGACGTTGCTTAGGTATGAGTAATGAGAGTGCTGGAATGTGCTTAAAAAATATTCCATGTTGTTTAGGTCAGTTGCTGCGTTGGATAGATGGAAACATCTTGTTATTAGTGCTCTTTTCTGGTTGTCAATTGTAGAGTTCATTTTGCTGTCTCTATTATTGTAGAATGAAGCAAGCTTGAATGGCAGGTTGTTGGATTGCTTGGACGGTGTTTAGAAGCAAGATTTTGTAGACTGCTGAGGTGTGAGCTCATTAATCAGATAAAGACTAATTAGGTTGATATTATTCTTGACTTGCCACAAACCATTAGACGGTGTTAGAAGCAATTGGTGATGAATTTTAGGTGACCATTACTTTGAAGATGAACGACTTAGGCCTTGTTCTTGGTAAATTGGCGATGAATTTTAGGTGATCATTAGTTTGAAGATAAACGATTTAGGGCATGTTCTTTTCGTTGGTAAATTAAGATTAGTAAAAAGATGAAGTTGGTTAAGGTAAATTGAATTGAGCTACAGTTGATATTTTTTGTTAAAGTAGGTAGAAATTAGTATATTTTTTAAAGTTAGTTAAAATAGTAAGAACAAAATTTTGAAGGAGGTGGGTTGAAGTAGGTTGAAGTTGATTGAAGTGAGTTGAAGTGGGTTGAAATTGATATTTTTTATTGAAGTGGGTTGAACTGAGTTGAGATAGATTGACGTTGGTTGAAGTTGGTAAATTGAAAAAGAGCAACGAAAAGAACAGGCCTTTGTAAATTTTAATTTATCAATTTTAACCCACTTCAACCCATGATTTTTAATAAAAAAATATCAACTTTAACTCACTTCAACCCATTTCAACCAACTTTAATACACTATTTTAACCAATTTCTATCCATTATATTAAAAATATATCAACTTCAACCTACTTCAATAAAAGAAATAATTGAGAGCAATTGGTGGTGAATTTCAGGTTATCATTATTTTGAAGATAAACGACATAGTTGTTCTAACCTATTCTGTGATTCTTTTCGTTGGAAAATATGGGTTGGTAAATTAGTAAAGTTAGTTGAGATTATTAGAAGTGAGTTGAAATAGGTTGAAGTGAGTATTTTTTTATTAAAGTGGATTGAAATAGGTTGAATTTGATTAAAATAGGTCGAAGTGGGTCGAAATTGATTGGAGTGAGTTGAATTTTTTATATGATGGGTAGAAGTTGGTTAAAATAATGAGAAGTGAGTCGAAGTTGATTGAAGTGAATTAAAATTAACATTTTTTATTGAAATTTATAAAATAAATTAAAATAAATTAATATCAGTTGAATTTAATTAAGATTGATAAATTTAAATTTATCAACAAAAGAACAGGGTCTCTATAATGGGGTTCAATGCCTTAAAGCATAGCAAGAACAAGCTATCAATAGGGTTGGTTGGAGGGGAAGCAATAACAAGAACTATTTCCTGTTTGGATGACTCGCTCTTGAATCATAAGGATATAGAAACAGAAACATGCAGAAATTATTGCTGCTACAGCGTCAAAGGGCGGGGTGGACAAGTTGTGAGGTGCAATAAATGATGGTGCATGACAGCATGACGCCCCAGGGAAGGTTTGAAAACTTGAGCCGTGTCAATCTCCGACAACACTGCACAACTCGGCAACTAGTGATTGATACAATTTGGGCCCCTGCATCCCTTTCTCATTATTTGCGTCAGCAATACTGCATCACTGCTCTGTCTGCCTGCTATTTTAATTTTTGACTCATCATCACTTTTATTTTTTTAGTTCAATTTTTTAAAACAAAGTAATTAACAAGTTTATGTACTAATGAGGCCTGTTACACTTCTCTTCCCACCTACATATGAACCTTGACGACGCAGCGTTCTTGAGTTTGCCACCCCATTATCAGCCCATATTTAGCATTTAATGTAGAATGGAGGCATTACCTTAGACTATCCCTTCTCTAAACCCCATTTTTGAATTGGTATGTTGAAAATTTTGACTCGGAAGTACTAGTTGTGAAGCTTAGGAGAGGGCCCGGAAGAGGGGGGGGGGGCGCTGTGGAGTCCATCCTCCACACATCCAACGCGTCCCCTAGTTAAGTTGATTGGGACATATTTCCTCTAACTAGATATGCCATCGCGTTGGACTCCTGCATTTAATTCTTGGGATGTTGGGTACTTTTTATATAAACTATTGGGTTCATTCCCATTTCCCACAGTTCTCAGGACAAGCACTTTCAGCTTAAATCTTGCGCACATTTCATTATTTTAGCAAGGGAAGTCTAAGCTATTTCTAGGGCAAGCACATTCCTTTTTTCATCAAGCAAATCTCATCAATTTTAGCAAAGGGATTTTGTAAGGATCATAACCATTTTGTTAGGATCACTAATCACAAAGAAGACAGAAGTTGTGTATACTATTAGCAGTTTATCATAACAGTGAGGCAGCTTCGGTGACAACATGACTGCCCCTTTTTCTAATTGGCCACGGCAAAACTTGGGCTCTAACAAGGTACTTATGCGCATAGTTTACAACTTATTATCTTAGTAGCCCCCCCCCCCCCTCTCCCCCTTTCTTTGCAGGGCGAGCTGGATTTCAGGTTTCATGTTTAATAATCTGTTTTTCATTATGCTTGTAGTATTTCCTGTATGGACCTTGTGCGGCACAAGTAGCACAATTGTGGTGGAAGGGAGAGAACATAACAAATAGCTGGTGCTTTCATATCATGCTCCTCTGCCTCTTGAGATATGCCATTGCTCAACTGTGGCATACCTTCTGCAACATGCACTTCCTCAGCCAAAAACGCCGGATTCTCCCCCAAGGTGTCGATTTCAAGCAGATTGACCATGAATGGCACTGGTATGTATCCTCCCTACTTCTGATAACTCAAACTTGTGATATTGCAGTTCTTTGCCAACTTAACTAAAACTACGATTAAACTAATGCTTGAAGGTCAAACTGACAATGTTTCTGCTTCTATTGATCATAGGGACAACTTCATAATATTTCAAGCGTTTATTGGTGGCATAATGTGCTGCATGTTGCCATCCCTAACCAATTATGGAACAGTGTGGGACACAAAGGGATTAATTGCAGCTCTGGTCCTTCACATGCTGGTTTCAGAGCCATTATACTATTGGATGCACAGGCTTCTCCATTCGAACACCCACCTATTCAATGCTTACCATTCAGCTCACCATGCATCTCCTGTGCCTCAGCCATTCACTGGTAGGTTTTAAATTGGCCCTTTTCCCTTTAAGTATGGCAAGGTAGTACTTAACATTTATTTTTCTCTTTGGTTATTCGGCAGCTGGAAATGCAACATTTTTTGAGAATATTCTACTGCTCCCAATCATGGGAATTCCACTTCTGGGAGCTGCTCTGGTTGGATGTGGATCTCTAAGTTTGGTTTATGTCTATGTTTTGGTATTTGATTTTGTAAGATGCATGGGTCACTCCAATGTTGAAGTCTTCCCTCATCAAATTTTTGAAGCTCTTCCTTTCCTCAGATATCTTATTTACACTCCCACGTAAGTTTTCTTATTTTCTTCAATGCAAAGAAAATGAATTCTAGGAATCATAGCATGGTTTGTCAGCACCCGATCTTGTTGAAAACTAACATGTTGTTATTCATGGTTATGCAGATACCATACCCTACATCATACAGAGAAAGCCTCAAATTTCTGCCTCTTTATGCCACTTTATGATCTTTTGGGTAACACCCTGAATGGCAAGTCTTGGGAGCTTCAGAAGCAGATAAGCCTAAATGCGAGGAAAAATGAGAAAGTACCAGACTTTGTGTTCCTAGCGCACGTAGTAGACATATCATCGGCAGTTCACGTACCATTTATGTTCCGATCTTTTGCATCCATGCCCTACGCTACTCGATTGTTTATCTTGCCTATTTGGCCAATTGTGTTTTTGGTGATGTTTGCCATGTGGGCTTGGGCAAGCGTTTTCACTGTGTCGTTCTACAACCTTCGCAACAGGTTACATCACACCTGGGTTGTCCCTAGATTTGGCTTCCAGGTATGATATCAAGAATTCATGTATGGTCTTATTCTTTTCTTAAATTAATGGACAACTTATGGAAAGTTGACGTATTTTTCAATACATTTGGCAGTATTTCTTACCCTTTGCGACGAAAGGAATCAATCAGCAAATAGAGCAGGGTATTCTTAGTGCTGACAGAATGGGCGTAAAAGTTCTTAGCCTAGCAGCCCTCAACAAGGTATGGAATTATAACTGTATAGCTGGAAATAGCTTCATTAGATGTGAGACTCATTTCTTAGCTTCAGAGGATTCTTGTTGAAATTTCTGTCCCTTATTTGTGCAGAACGAAGCGTTGAATGGTGGAGGAGTGCTGTTTGTCAAGAAACACCCTAACCTAAGAGTGAGAGTAGTTCATGGGAACACATTGACAGCAGCTGTTACCATTAATCAGATCCCTAAAGATGTCAAAGAGGTCTTCCTCACAGGGGCTACCTCCAAGCTCGGCAGAGCTATCGCCCTTTATCTCTGTCGCAAGCATGTCAGAGTGCTGGTAAGAATAATGCTCTCTTTCTCTAAATTTTTAAGGGACCAGAACGAACCTTGGGCAAGCCCTAATGATGAGTATATAATTCTTGAAGTGTTTGGTGTTGGGATACAAATAGTGATTCCTTTTCCATTTCAATCATTCATTATGTTAATACAAAAATGTCGCAGATGCTCACTTCATCAATGGAGAGGTTCTTGAAAATCCAGAAAGAGGCTCCAGTTGATTGCCAGAAGTACTTGGTACAGGTGACCAAGTATCAAGCAGCCGCCAGCTGCAAGGTAACGAATATATATAATCTCCAGTGTCTGCATCTCTTACAGAATCGCTTTCTTGGTTAAACGAGTAGAAAGATCAGGAGTATGTGTTGCACAGACGGATGAGAATGCAGTCATTGCGCATCAAATTCAGGCCTAATTAATGTATTCTTGCATTGCAGACATGGATCGTGGGGAAGTGGATCACCCCAAGGGAGCAAAACTGTGCCCCTCCAGGGACTCATTTCCATCAATTTGTCGTTCCGCCCATTTTTCATTTCAGAAGAGATTGTACATATGGTGATTTGGCGGCCATGAGACTACCCGAGGATGTCCAAGGGGTCGGCAATTGTGAGGTGACTTTCATATACCAAACATTTATCCGGACAAATATAGTGACCATGGATGATATCGAATAGTAGCAGTCACATGAAGAATTTCCCCTATTTCGATCAGAAATTTCAACTTCAACCAATTTTCCTTCGTTTGGACCAGGGGGGGAAAAAAAAAAGTGATATCGTCCGTAACGTGATCTATATTGACATTTCCTCTTTCAACCCCTTTCTATTTTATAATTATTTGGAGCTAATGACAACATGATTGTGATACTTGCAGTATACAATGGACAGAGGAGTAATTCATGCCTGTCATGCCGGAGGAGTGGTACATTCTTTAGAAGGCTGGACCCATCACGAAGTTGGTGCCATCGATGTAGATAGGATCGACATTGTATGGGAGGCGGCTTTGAAGCACGGTTTGAGGCCAATCTAGAAAAGGATCAACATTTGGCTCGAAGACTGCATACATGTTTCGATGATTGATCTTTTGGTAGGGTTCATAATTAAATTTTCTTGTTCCTTTCGTTTCTCAATTATTTTTCACATATAGACAATTCTCTCGTAAGGACTAGGTTCTGGTTGTAACAACTTGAATTCGGTTCGTATTCTTTGCAATGTATGTAGAACTCAGAATCATTGTTTGGTACATATATATATGCAAATAAATAGAGCAAATTTGCTTTATCATCTGAATACTCCTCAGTGAACCAATATTCTCTTAGTTATTAATCTGTTGCGTACATAATCAAGCGCAAGAACAGGCTTTACCTGATCATGCTTGAAGGGCGAGGGACGAAGTTTGCTTTCCCATAAGAATACTCGGGGATATTTCAACAGTAAATGTGACCTAAGAGAATGCTTTTCACTTGACAATTTAATACCTCAAACCTGTCATCATGTTTTCTCAATGTGTAACATATCTATATACCGATGAAATCTTAGCCAAGTTATTAAAATTGAGGTCCTGAGTACATCAGGTCTTAGGTTCGATTTCCCCTCCGACATTATATTGTATTGCCTTCGTGGCTGATTTGAAACCCAAAAAAAAAAAATCTCTATATTCATTCCTTGAATTTCTATTTTGGCAATGCATTATATCTGAAGTGTTATGAAATCTTAGTCAAGTGGTTAAGATTGAGGCCTTGAGTACATTAGGTCTCAGGTCCTGAGTACATCATATTGCAATTTTTCTGGTTAGGCAAGTGTGTAAAACAATTGTTCACTAATCGACTCGGAGCGATCTATGGCTTTGCAAGATCAATTAGATGCTTTGACGCCATCAGAGTTTCAAGACTCTGACCTCAATCTGGCAGATATCTAGCTGAAGTTCCGTCAAAATGTATCTCTAAAGTGTTATGAAATTGGAAGTACGTCCTTATTAGGGTAGAACTTGAGTCTTCAACTAGAGTTTGAGGGGATCTGATCTTTCGATGATGACAACTTTAAGTCAACTGTTCGAAGTGTTCGTTCATAGTTTTTAAGCATGCAAGTGCAATCTTATCAGATTAAAAGACGATATTCATCACATTCATCAACATAATACCAAGCATTCTCAAAAGATTTCCTCAACATCCCAATGGACCGCGTTTTCTGACAAGGATAGGGATAAGTCGAGGACGGTTCAATCCCATAAACCATACAACCACATTTGTCTATGGCCCACAAGCCAGCTAGCAACCAGCTTGTCCAAAGGATAATCACCACAAATTATTTACAAGCAACCTGTGTTGGCCAATAAGGGATAGAACTCTTCCATCATAGGTTTTCTCTATTCACAAGATTCGAACCCGAGGCTTTGCTTAAGCGAAACAAGTGGCAAACCACTTGAACCAACCTCTGTGTGTAAGTGCATGCATCTATGTGCATGCATGCGTGCGTGCGTGCGTGTTAGCTAACCCGGCTAGTTGTATATATATTTTAAGGTTAACATGTATGAAGTCCAATGCATACAACCAGGGCTGTTAAAAGTTAACCCGATACGATTACTAACTCGAACCTAACACGAAATTAAGTAGGTTTAAGTAAAGATTTTCAACTAGTTTAATTAAATGGGTTGATAGGTTTAACCCATTTAATTAATTGGGTTAGGTTTAGATTGACAATTTTGACACGAAAAAAATACCTATTTAACTCGTTTAATTAAATGGATTAAATAAATTGATCTGTCTATCCAATTATTATGTAATTTTTGAAAAAATTGTGAAAATATGGAGTTTAATGAAGTTGATATTCATTTTATGATTATGATTCTTCTGAATCATAGACAATAGTTGCATTATGATGTTATATTAAAATAAAAAAATTGATTTATAATGATTGTTAACCTTATTTTAGTCAAAATATGAAGCGAGTAAACAGGTAATCGGATAACCTGAACATGATCCGTTTATATTAAATGGGTTAATGGGTAAATTTCAGGTCAACCCGTTTAAAAAATAAACGGATATAAGTCAATATTTCAACCGTTTAATAAACGGGTTAGGTTTAGATCAAGAATTTCTCAACCCATTTAAGTTCAACACGAACATAAATTCGATCTGACCTGACTTGTTTGACACCCCTATATACAACCAGCATTCACTGTTCATATATATCCAGCAGTTGAAAAGCCTATCAATTTTTTAGGGAAACATCAATCAAACTCATCCTTCCAAAAATCTTAGCTAATCCTGGAAATTCTTTATAATTTTCAAAGTTAGCATATATAAAGTGCTATCTACGCAGCCTATGTCACTATTTCCATACATTGGACACTTGATAGTCATCTTTACATTTATCTCATACCATAAGGGAACATTTTCGTATGTTACCCTAATACAAGAGATAGCTCCACTCGGAAATACAATTATGATACAATTAATAAGTCATTTATAATTTATCCTTTTTTTCAAATCTGAATTGTAGTTTAAGTTGATTGTCCCTCTTCTAAAGGATGAGGTTAATAATGCACTGTTAAGGCAAATATTGCCCCAAATCTATGATCGGCAATTGCACATAATTTCATTCTTGGGTTGAGCACTTGAACCTCCATTCAATGTTATAAATACTGTACCGTACCGTTCGATATCGGTTGAAGCATACCGTATCGGTCAAGAAACGGTACAAGCGATTGTCCGGTATTGTACCGCTCAAATACCGGTCAATATCGCTCTGTACCATCAATTACCGAGCGGTACCGGTATTTTCGGTCAAATACCGCCCGATACACTAAAATTTTAATTTTTTTTGTACTTTAATTTTTACAATTCAAAATGATACGAGCCCGGTACAATAGTACATAAAACCAGTATGTCTCGTTCCAGTGAAAAAATGATACGATAACTGGTACGATATTTATAACTTCGCCTCCATTTTTTCACTTGACACACAATATACACTCTCTATATACCTATCCGCTATCTCAACAGTTATTCGACGTCTAAACAACTAATTTAACCGAGTAGGGCCTAACTCAATTTTCGTAGAAGTTGGGGTTTAATATGTGGAAAAAATCACTTTCCAATTCTGATTGGTGCTTTGATTCTTTTTCACTGCATTGTTTCTTAGGCCTTGTTTGACCTTGAAAAAGTTGGTGGAAAGAAAAAAAAATTTGGAAAAGCAACTTTTTTCTTGTGTTTGGTTTTGAGAAAATCACAAAGAAAAAAATATGGAGGAAAATTAGGTGAAAAAATTATTATAAATAAGTGATAAAATTTTCCTCATATAATTGTGTGGAAAGTTCGGGAAAAAATTTTCAAAAAGAATTCACAACTTCCTCCAACCTCGCACTACTTATATGATATCAATATGATTTAAGTAATTTATGAACATTCAAATTTTTTATTCAAATTTTTGTATTTTTTTTTTCAATTTGAATAAGAGAAAGAAACTCACTTTTTCAAAATGGTACGAAGCCTAAAGTAGTACAGAATTCTGATTTTACTTACAAGTCTCTGATGCTTCTAATGCCTTTCCTCCCTCGATCTTCGCTATATCTTGAGTTCTAGACTTCTGGTGGATGTGAATTACGACGGAATTGATGATTAGAAGTTCTCAAAAAGGAGGAGAGCTATATCACAAGAGCTAAGACATTTATGTGATATTTAGTTGGATGTAATGTAATATAATATAATGCAATCAGAGCTACAATGCAATCTTGATTGCTTAATTTATAATAATCATAATTACAAGATGGTTCTTTTATTACAATACTCTCATACAACCAAACAAGGTAATGGAAACGTAATTATAAATTTGTTTGCATCATAAGGTTGAATACATCTAATCAAACATTACATTATGTTAGCTAAGGTACCCAGAGTCTCTACATAAGCAACTAGGATAACCCTATTGATTAATCATGGAACATGTTTTGAACAATGTATGGCCACTCATTGTCTCAAACGAAACTTTCACTGATTCATTTGGAACTATGACACAATAATTTTGACTACAACATACATTAGAAAGAATATCAAGGGAAATCTCAAGGTGTTCCACACTAGATCTACAAAGAAGCTCTTAATGTGCACATATGAACTAGAAAATTATGACCCTCCAATTAGGAGACTCATTGCTAATGTCATGTATATATTTTCCCTCCATTTTATTTCGAGGAAGATGAACATGAAAGTCTACACAGGCCTTAAACCGTGTCTTAAAGCAGCCTCCCACACAATGTCAATTCTATCCACATCAATGGCACCGACTTCGTGATGAGTCCAGCCTTCTAGAGAATGGACCAGTCCTCCGGCATGACAAGCGTGAATCACTCCTCTATCCATTGTGTACTGCATTCGTTTCGTCATATATCCCCACATTAGATCCAGTGTTAAAAGGAAAATAATTAAAATCCGTATCACATCTAACAAAACTTAAGGGCCAATTCCATCCGATTATAACAAACTATGAGTTTAGTTCAGTTTAGTTTAGAATAATGGAACAAACTATAAGAAACTTTACTCGAAGCAAATCACTGGAAATGAATATGGGGTTTACCTCACAATTGCCTAGGCCTTGGGCATCTTGAGGCAATTTCATGGCAGCAAGTTCACCATAAGTACAATCTTTTCTGAAATTCATAATGGGAGGAACCACAAATTGATGAAAATGAGTCCCAGGTGGAGCACATTTTTGCTCCCTTGGTGTTATCCACTTTCCCACAATCCATGTCTGCAATTCCCCCAACAAAAAAGAAAAAGAAAAAGCAAAACCCACTTATAAATACTTCAGTTTGGATTTAAGTGATAGAAGGCAGCTACTATGGTGTAAGTAATCAAAGATATGATGCTTAATTCATTAGGATAATGTGAAGTAATTACGTTACAGTTGGCGGCTGCTTGGTACTTGGTCACTTGGACCAAGTATTTTTGGCAATCTACTGCAGCCTCCTTTTGAATCTTCAAGAACCTCTCTGTTGATGAAGTCAACATCTACAACATTTTTGCCCCCAAACGTATAACATTAATCCATTGGAGAAGGGAGTCGAACCTAAAACCTAATATACTGATCGAATGTCTTTATATTAACGACTATGGGAATTAGTAACTAGAATCGCTTACCAATACGCGTACTTGTCTACGACAAAGATAAAGTGCGATCGCTCTTCCGAGCTTAGACGTGGACCCTGTAAGGAAGACCTCTTTGACATCTTTAGGGATCTGATTAATCGTAACTGCTGCTGTTAATGTATTCCCATGGACCACTCTCACTCTTAGGTTTGGATGGTTTTTCACAAACAGTATTCCACCCCCATTTAATGCCTCATTCTGGAGAAATTAATATGGGACAAAAAATCATCACGAAATATCATCCATAATACAAGGAAAGAAAAATATTGGTTTAGTTCTAATTAGATACGTACCTTGTTGAGAGCTGCAAGGCTTAGAACTTTGATGCCCATTTTATCTGCCTTAAGGATAGCATGCTCTATTTGCGCATTGATTCCATTGGTTGCAAATGGCAAGAAATACTACGTACCCAAGGAATTGTAAAAACAAGTTAGCTTCTAAAAAATGCGAGAATTATAGTCTAGATAAGTTTTTGCATCAATCCTTTATTTGATATACCTGAACACCAAATCTAGGGACAACCCAGGTGTGATGTAACTTGTTACGAAGGTTGTAGAAGGAGACAGTGAATGTCTTAGCCCACGCCCACAATCCAAACATGGCTATGAACGACACCGGCCAGGCGGGCAAGATGAACCATCGAGTGGCGTAGGGAAGTGATGCAAATGATCGGAACATGAATGGTACGTGAATTGCTGATGATATATCTACTATGTGTGCTAAGAACACAAAGTCTGGTACTTCGATGTTTTTCCCTGCGTTTAGGCTTATCTGCTTTTGGAGCTCCCATGACTTCACATTCAAGGTATTGCCCAGAAGATCATAAAGAGGCATAAAGAGGCAGAAGTTTGAGTTTTTCTCTGTGTGATGTAGGTTGTGGTACCTATATAATAACCATTTTTTTTCCCCAAAAAAAAAAAGCACATTAGATGTTGATGATGTCTGCTAATTATCATATATATATACATATATATATATATATATATATATATATATATATATATATATATATATATATATATAAGTGAGTTCGAACTCTATGGTGACACGTATTTTGTTAAGCATTTATTAAAATTTTATTTAAAAATAAAAATTTAAATAATATATGATTTAAAGTCATCATAATTACAAAAAAGAGAGGGGGCTTACGTTGGGGTATAAACAAGGTATCTAAGGAATGGAAAAGCTTCAAAGATTTGGTGAGGGAAGACTTCAACATTGGAGTGACCCATGCATCTCAGAAAATCAAACACCAAAACATAGACATAAATCAGACTTAAAGATCCAAATCCAATCAAAGCAGCTCCCACCACTGGAATTCCCATGATAAGAACCAGCAGAATATGCTCCAAAAATGCTGCATTTTCAGCTGAAAAAACAAAATATCCAAAAAATAAGTATTTAGTATTATATATTAGATTTTCTTAATTATGCAAGAGATAGCAAAAAATATTGTTAATTAGAAATCTACCTGTGAAGGGCTGTGGCACAGGAGATAAGTGGTGGATTGAGTGGTAAACATTGAATAAGTAGGAGTTAGAATGTAAAAGCCTGTGAATCCAATAGTACAGTGGCTCTGAAACCAGCATGTGAAGTATGAGAGCTGCAATTAATCCTCTTGTATCCCATAATGTTCCCCAATTGGTTAGGGATGGCAGCATGTGACACATTATGCCACCAACGAATGCTTGCAGGATTATGAAATTGTCCCTGCATACATCATCAACAAAAAAAGGGAAAAAATTATTAATTACCCACTTCAAACCCAAAAAAAAAAAAAAAAAAAAATACTGACTTGAACCCACTTCTCATAAGATATGAGTAGAGTAAGTAGTACCAGTCCCACTCGTGGTCGATTTGTTTAAAATCGACACTTCGATGGAGAATCCGACGATCTTGGCTTAAGAAGTGCATGTTGCAGAAAGTATGCCATAGCTGAGCAATGGCATATCTGAGGAAGCAAAGGAGGACGATATTGAAACACCAGCTACTTGAAACACTCTCTCCCTTCCACCACAATCGTGCTACTTGTGCTAAAAATGGTCCATAAAGCAAATACTGTACACATACAAAATAAATAAGTTAAACAAAAAGAATTAACCCAAAAAAATAAGCAATTTTCTTTAAAATATTTCGTTGAAACAATATGTTGTACCCCGAAATATACCTTATAAGATCCCGACTTTTCCCATGGCCAATTAGCAAATGGGGCAACCATGTCTTCCATTCAAATTAGCTTCTTCACCAAATCAATATTTGCTTTCTTTTTTTTTTTGAAAAATTTTTTGGAAAAAAAATATACAAAAAAATGATATGCCCACTCTTTTTTCTTGGTGAGAAGAGTAGGGAATATGGGATTTTTGCAATTCTTGAGTGAAAGAATGAAATGTGCTCAAATAAAAGAAATAATTTTGAAAAATGCTTGTGTTGACATATGGGGAAATGAAAAAACACAGAGTTTATATAAAGGGCACCCAAGAACCCAAAAATTAAATGTAGGACTTTGACAGGAATGGGATACAGTTAGGGGATATTAATTCTTCCCAATTAAATACTTGAATTTCTGTGCATATATCGAAGGATAGTGGATGTGGGTCCCTTTTTTTAAAAAAAAATTGTTTTCAGTAGTATTTTTTTTTTTTGGGTGAGTTTCAATTGTACAATTATTGAAAATTATTGTTGCTCTCATTCTGTGCACCTTCTCTATCCTAAGTATAGGAGAGTTTTTGCATTTCAATCCGCTTTAATCTACTTGAATAGAAAAATATTATCTTTAATCCATTTTTAATCAATTTCAGCTAATTTTATCTATTTTTTGATTCATATTTTCTAATAAAAACAATAAGCCTAAAGTAGACTACTTTGTGCTTCAGGGAAGGAGAGGTTTAGTTAAGTTGATTAAATGTTAAAGAAGGACAGGTTGATGAGAAATTAATGGAAGTTAATTAATGCAAGGTAGCCAGGTCACCAATTGGGTTCTATACGGTTTGGGATTGGGTCAAATGGAAACTCAAAGCGTGTGGATATAATTCTTTGGTGAGAACTCAGACGCTGCAAGTAATGAATGTATGCATGATATTTATGTTTTCACCAACCTCCTCTTGTTGATCATTACAATTTTTCACCCCTCGTTCTGATTAAATAGAGATATATTGAGCTCCAATCTTGGGAAAAGTGAAATCTTTTATTGGAAGAGTTTTATCCTCATTTGCACAAAAAAACAAAAAACAATAATAATTAGACTTTTTTTATTCGAAGAATTCATTAATTGAAGCTTATATGATAATTAAAATAAGTAAAACACTCTATAGCTAAAATAATAAAATAAACATTTCGATGAAAAAAAAACTTATTTGAAACTCTTTTGAACACTCATCGTTTTCTCAATTGTCATTTCATAATGCAGCCATCCTCTAACAAGGTGATTTATACATTTTGTATAGTCTTCTTGGAAAAAAAATGTTATTCTGTTATAATAATTCAAATTCAAAGAGTTGATACTTATTATGGACTGATCTTGCAATCAACTAATAATGCAATTCCATACAAGTAGAATGACACCAAAAAAAAAAAAAAAAAGAGACAAAAACACTCCGACAGCAAGACATTGCAGCTCCCATTGGAAAAGCGTATAGAGAAACTCTAACAAATGAAGACAAAGTATTTAATTCAGGGGCGTAGCCAAGGGGTCAGTGGGGTCACCCGACCCCCCGTCAAAAAAAATTATATATATGTCAGAAAATTAAAAAATTTGAAGTTAAGTATATGTATTATTTTGTTGAAGATAAAGAAGAACTCTGCAATGGCTCAGCGGTCAGTGCCTTGGCTTGGTGTGCTTGAGGTTGCGGTTTCAAACCTCCTCCTTCCCATATTTTTTCCCAACTTTTTTTTGTTGTTTTTGTTTTTAAAACCAGTGCCCTTTCGCGTTTGAGGTCGTGAGGCCAGCTGTCTCGTTCGACGTTCAATTTTTCGCCACTCCATTGCCCAGACCCAACTCACCCCACCGGCCACCGGCCCACCTGTCACCTGCACTGCGTCGCCGTCTCACCGTCCATCAACCGCTGCCGACGGATTTGCTGTTTGCACAGCGCAGCAAGGCCCTCACGGCCTCACATCTCTATCCAAATTTGTGAGTTCTCAAATGTCAATTTGTAGGTTTTATTTCAATTGTAGCTTAAATCTGAATTTGTAGATATACTTTGATTTTCATTCTCATGTTTGAGGCTTGAAGAAGACACCGTGGGTGGGTTTTGGGTTTGCTTTGCCTGATTCTAGGGTTTTATCATTTATTTGAATTGTTGGATGCAATTGTTAGATTTCAATTTTTGGATGCAATTGTAGTGGTTTTGGTCATTTATCTTGTGACTTGTATGCTAATTAATCATTGGTTATAATTTAGGGGTCTCATAAATGTTTGATTTATATGTTTAATTTTAATTGTAGGTAAAAATGCATAGATATTTCATAAAGAGAGGTAAGGAATACTCGTCATTACCTTCAAGTTCGAAATCCGAAAACTCGCCATTGAATGAAGAAGGTGGAAACGATGTTACTCAACCACAACCACCACCACCGTCACCTTGTGATGTAAATATCAATTCCATTCCATCGTCTACTCAAAGAGGTCGGATAAATTCCGAACCCCCTCTCCTAATTTCCTGGCTTCGCCCCTGATTTAATTCATTGGTAGAACTACTAGGAAAAAGAAAATGAATAAAGAAGAGATTAGTGGCAGGGGTTCTAAAAATCCAATACCCCCAAACTTCCTTTCAAAATTCGTAAATCCCCCTCAACTATAAAAGTAAAACAAATATCCTTTGACTACATATAATCTTGTATCTCTATGCAAGAATTGATAATGTGGCTAATTAAAAAATACATGATGTGGCTAGCTAGACATATATAATATGGTTTATCTTAATTAATATTGTATTTTTTTAATCCAAATAATCAACATTGCATTATATATATGTAAAGTGAAAAAAGAAAGGGAACAAAAAAGAAAATAAAGATAATATCAATTGTTGTCATCAGGCAGTTTCCCTTTTATTCAATCCTTTTTATATATCTTTACGAATCATAAAGGGCAGTAAAATACAATTGCATGCTTGTCTTTATAATAAGTAAGGGTAATAATCATATATAATTTGACCAATAGTTTTTGAGACACGTACAACAAAGTCATGCATAAACGATATTAGAAATAAAATTTAAGACCGAATGTTGAGAGTGTTTAGCCATATCGATGGGCTACTTCTTTGAAACGTACTAATCTAATGATAGGATGCTTCACTTTCACAAGGATGACTAAGGTACTATTCTACCTAGGTTGTATACTTCTATCAGTGAAAACTTATATATTCGAAAAGTAGCATATGTTACATTAAAATTAATTTTTGAATAATATGATAATTAACAAGCATTATTGAATTGTATTTAAAACCTATCATTATTAATCATGAAATGGGTGCATAAGATATGATTTATCTAGATTTTACGAAATTCTAATATGATTTGACATAATAATAATAATAATAATAATAATAATAATAATAATAATAATAATACATAAGATATGATTTATCTAGATTTTACAAAATTCT
This sequence comes from Carnegiea gigantea, assembly GCA_029747015.1. Lineage (NCBI taxonomy): Eukaryota > Viridiplantae > Streptophyta > Magnoliopsida > Caryophyllales > Cactaceae > Carnegiea > Carnegiea gigantea. The sequence continues at coordinate 232,069 of JAKOGI010000240.1, read as the reverse complement.
AATATGATTTGACACAATAATAATAATAATAATAGTAACATTATTATTATTAACAATAATAATAATAATAATAATAATAATAATAATAATAATAATAATAATAATAATAATAATAATAGACAGATTAAATGCATAGAGTAATTGTACAGAGCATGAAAAATATTTTTAAGAAAAGAAAAGGAATAAATAGATCATATGATCCCGTCAATTAAAAAAGTTGCTTTGTTAAGAGTTAAAACCGATAATTTCTTATGTGCTCCTGAAAGCACATGTTCTCATTGTCTACATGTATATATTTTTTATGCTTGTATTTGTGATATGTTAATTTTTTAATATATATTTATATATGTGGTGCCTGAAAGTATATGCTTTCAAGACTCAAGAGTATAATATAGGTATGGGTTTTAAAACCAGGCTGACACATACGCGTATGGCAACATATATGGTTACATGGCTTTCTTTTCTACATAATTATGCCACATCATATTTTGGACAAGCCATGTCATCATCTGTGTAAATAAATGAAAAGAGTTAAATTAGTAAAAGGGTATTTACTTTAATTTTTAAGTTAAGGGTATTTTCTGCCTTTGACTAAAAGGTGAGGGGTATTTTACTTATTTTATCCTCAGTGGCAGCCCCTGATGAACCAAGAAAACACTATAATTTTCTAGATAGAAGAGAGGATAGCAGGCTAGAATTTTCTGAAGAGTTACATTAAAGATAAACTCGATTATTTGAGCATAAGTTTTTATAATGACTAGACTCTTCATTAATAGCGAAAGATCTAAAATCAAAAATTAATATTTACTTTTGTTTTGAAGAGTTATAAAAAAGACGACTAGAGTATTCGATCTTGTTATTGTCTCCTCTCACAGTTTCGACATAAAACAAGAATCTCTAGCTACAAGCATCAAATTGACAATGTTGACATATGATAGTTAAATTTTTATAAGTGTATGGTGTTGGCATACCTAGCAAACAACAATTGCTGGCGGATCCCATAGGAAACTAGCAAAACTAATTCAAGTACTCAATCCGATCTATGCTAATGGAAAGAATGATTTAATAATTAAGCACTGAAAGACAATATGAGATATCTAACAATAAAAAACCTTAGGTTGGAACCCCACCATTATGCTTCAAATCAAGTATGAATCCTTTCAAATTTGTTCGCGCAAGCATCTAGAATGGATAGATTGCCAATTACCACTCATCTCCATCCTCTTTAAATGATAAAAGACTAATCTAGTCACACCAATTATCTAGTTCCACATAAACTCCAGAGTAAAAGTTAACTTTAGATTAAGAGGTTACTTGATTTGTTATGGTGTATAACGGATAAATATATAATTTTTGCACTTTTTCTCTAATTATGATTATATATAGAGCGTCAAGGCTCCCTATTGGGGTAGAGCCTTACAATTAACTTCACATGGTATTAGGGCCATAATTTAAGCCTGATTTTTTTGGCTTGCTCCTTAAGTCGTCACTAGGGTTTTTGCTCGGCTCTCTTACCATTGTCGCCCACCCTCAGCTATGACCAGCAGCCCATCGTCGCCGGCGTCTACTCCCCCGACGTCCTCCTTCAATCCCCCAGAGCTGCACTTTTCCACCCCGGCGCCCACCACCCCTCTCACCACCTCTACGTTCTCCTCCGCCCATCACCACCTCGCTCTCTGCCTTCTCCCATGGCAACCTCCTGTGCCTATCATGGCACCCAGTGTAGCCCACGTTTCCCTTCTATTCGTTGGCTGCGCATCCCTGGTTAGGGGTGAGCGGGACTGGATATTCGGTTGAAATTTTAGGAACCGGACCCGGTTAGAACCAGGTCCTAAAATCTGGAACCAATCCCGGGCCCGGTTGGAACCGGGTCCTAGAATTTGGACACTGTCCTGAACCCGGCCGAGATCGGGTTCGGTTCTGGGTACCAGCTAGCTTAGTAATATATTTTTTTTTGTTCTCATTTTCCCCCTAATAAAATAGAGATAGTGAAGGATTGAAAGAAGTTGAAAACTCATATCTGAAGCTAAATTTCTAAAAACCAAATTAAAAGACTAAATTAAATACGAAATATACAGTAAAGAAGATTCACGTACTTTAAAATAAATTTAGAAAATTGGAGATAATGTTAATCAGAAACCCATAAATCAAGATTACAAAACAGATGAGAAAGCAAAAAATTATTTCAATTTACTTGAAACAGAGATAGAAAGAGATGGAAACTATCAAAATAATATAAAACCAAGTATTTAGTAAGCAACAAGACTCATGAGGAGAAAAGGTAAAGCTTAAAGGAAGAAATCCATGGCGGTCGGGATACATAAAGAGTAAGTCAGGAATAAATTGAAAGCAAAAAAGACAAATGGTTAAATTGGGATAGTTGAGAGTTAGGTCGTTGTATAAAACATATATCACTTGAAGAATAAGGGTTTACTTTTTATATTTTTTCATCAAAATTCTTTAAATTTTGACCGGATACCGGGTATTGGTTCCGGGGCCAAATTTCATGGCAGGGTACCGATCCCAATTATAACTGGGTCCTAAATTTTAGAACTGGTCCCAGAACTAGTCTAACCGGGTTCAAGTTCGTACCTGTCGGGCCCAAACCCATTTTGGGTCCGAAACAGAGTACTCGATTTTTTTGCTCACCCCTACCCCTCACTGCCCTACCTAGATCTTACCTCCGTGCCCATGCCCGTCCGCTGCGATGCTTCTTTCTCCTCGGTTGCAGGGCAGTCTGTGCTGCCCTTCTCAGACCCCGTCTTCTCTCTCGGTGGACCCATTGCTGTGCCTCTGCATGCTAGCCCCGACCTCTTTGGTTACGTGCCCTGTGACTCCCCGTGGCTGTCCCACGGGTCCTCTCTTTCGCCCCTTCACCTGGATCTCTTCACTATTAATGAGAAGAATTTTGTTACCACTACACTATCTAAAGTAGAGGATTTTCTTCCGTGGCAAACCCAATTTACCGCTTTCCTAGTCACTCAACAGCTTCAAGAATTTTTTTTATGAACAATGAAGGCAATATCAGGTCTTATCATGGTCAGATATTGCAATGCACCGATCATACTTCTGTACTCAGTGGGATCAACAAGTAACTCTCCATCTGTCAGAGTCAAAAAGGTTCTGAAAAGAGACGGGGTATGAACGGGCTTAGAGATGTACATGTGAAAACGATGAATAAGATCTTGAACATATTATGTTAGGGCAAAAACATGCCAGTGGAAGTTCGTACCACCTGAACACCCAAAAAATAATGGAGATCGCTCAAGTCCTTAATAGCAAACTGATGAGAGAGTAAGGAAATGAAATTATGAAGGATAGACTAAGAACTACTAGTAAGAATAATGTCATCAACATAAAGAAGCAATATCATAGTGGTAGTTCTGCGGCTGTAAACGAACATGGATATGTCAGCGGGGCTACAAACAAAACCATGAGACAAGAGAAAATTGCTAAACTTATAAAACCAAGCGTTAGGAGCTTACTTCAGACCATAGATAGGCTTTTTAAGTTTGCAGACATGAGTAGGATAGTCAGGATGAACAAACCCAGGAGGCTGTTTCATGTAAACTACCTCAGTGAGATCACCATCAAGGAAGGTATTTTTAACATCCAGTTGTCGAACAGGCCAATCAAGGGAGAACACAAGGCGAATAGTGGGGGGTTTGGCAACTGTGCTGAATGTCTCATGGTAGTCAATGCCAGCATATTGGTGGTTACCAAAAGTAATCAACCGAGCCTTGTATCTTTCCACCGACCTATTAGAATTAAACTTAATTCTGTAAACCCACTTACAACCGACTAAATTCTATCCAAGTTGGGATGGTACAAGATCCCAAGTAGCATTAGAAATGAGAGCATTAAATTTCTCGGACATGGTCTCTTTCCACTTAGAGTTCTTGGATGCTTGAGTAAAAGAAGTGGGCTCAAGACCCACAATATCAGTGTCAAGGGATAAAAGCACTCTCGGCTTGTGAATGCCGCTCTTGGCGCGGGTTTGCATAGGATGTGAGTTAGTGGGCACAAGAGAAGTGGAACGGGCTTGGGAAGTGGATTCCGGTGGTGATTGGGAAAGGGGCCGTGGAGATGCGGAAGTGGGGAAAGGGGTTGGCCCACAACTGAGAGAGGAAGAGGGGCTAAACACTAGGGTAGTTGGGCCATGGCTGAGAGAGGGAGAAGGACAGGGAACACTGTGGACCTGCGGGGACCATGAGGAAGATGGGCTAGGAGAGATAGTTTCAGGGTTGGGCTGAATGCAGGAGTTAGGCGGTTGTGGACCTGGAGAGGAAGATAAGGGGATAGACATAGGGTCATCCGGAATTGCTGAGGGCTGAGGGGTAGGCAGCAAGAAAGGATAGGGTGAGTTAGGCAAAGACTCAGTGATAGGTCTAAGGGTGATAGTGGGAGTAGAAAGACTGCCAAGCAATCAGCCGGCGCAAAGGGGGCGTGAACAATAGGGGAAGTTGATCTAGACATGAGATCAGGATACAGAAAAAGATTTTCATAAAAAATAACATGTTGACTGGTAAACATACGCCCTGAAATTGGATCAAAACATTTATATCTTTGGTAATGAGGGGCATAACCAAGAAAAACATGAAGAATAGACCTTGGTGCCAGTTTATTTGCGAAGGTAGCCAGAAAATTAGGAAAACAAGCACACCCAAAAATTTTCAAAAAATTATAATTAGGAGGTTTATGAAACAGTTTTTGAAAGAGACTAATGCCTTGCAAATTGGGTGTGGGAAGACGATTGATGACAAAAACTACAGTCTACCCAAAAAGTGGAAGCATCTCAGCCTCCAATAGAATGGCACAAGCCATTTCAGTAAGGTGATGATACTTGCTTTCAGCAACACCATTTTGGGCTTGCGTCTCAGGACAGGATTTTCACAATAAATTCCATGTTTTAAAAATGAGCACCAAAGGTCTGATTATCAAATTCACACCCTCCATCACTTTGGAACATTTTGATTTTGGTATTGAAGAGGTTTTCAACTAAGTTTTGAAAATTTCAAAAAGTAGTGAAAGCTTCTGATTTTTGTTTTAATGGATAAATCCAAGTGTACCTAGAAAAATCAATCCATAAAACAAACATAATACCACTAACCAGAATGCAAAAGCACGAGGGATTGCCATGGATCAGAATGAATAAGGTATAATAGCATATCAGAATAATGTTCAACAATTTGAAAGGGTACTCTATGAGACTTAGCAAGACGACATGAATACAAGTATCCTGAAATTTATTAGGTAAAGAGACTAAATGTAAACTCCTAAGGAGAGACAAGGTTCGTGCTCCACAGTGACCGAGACGACGATGCCAGGTAATAGCCGGATCAACCAAAGCAGTAAAGGCAGGAAGATAAGCGGGAGAAGAGATGACAACTGGATAGCGATTTGATTCAGATTAAAGTAAAAGATCAGATTAGGTCAAGTATATTCAAATTTTGAATCCAAATGATGGCCTAGTAGCAGTACCTTCTTTAATGTGGGGAGTACCCTACTTGTTAGGAGCATTACAAAATCTCCCTCCAAAGAAGAGAAAAAGAAGAACCTTTTTTTTTTCCCATCTGTAGGTTAATGCAATTATATTAAATGTAATAATGAACGGTACCTACAAGAGTATCCTAACAACTAAGCTACAAATGGATTTTAACAGACAATTGACCTAGCCGACATAGAAATATTACAACAAGTTCAACTACATCCCCCGTTGCTATCACATTGGGATAGAACTCACTTCTTGAAGAGCAACTTGGTGTCATCCAATTGTGGGACCTCCAACTTCTGCTTACCACATATGATGTTGGTGCTATCTTGTTGATCATTCAGATGTCGATCATTGCATATTCACCTTTTGAATCTCTTCCCATTCTTGCAATCTTCCTTGTACCAAATAACAAAGTTAGAAGTAAATGGCTGAGGTTCATACCTTTAGTCAATGGTAGTTGCTTCCTCAAGTATTCGCATTCTTAATTAGCTTTCTTTTGGTCATTTTGGGCTCTAGCTTGAAGCCTCCATCATGGCTTCATGCTCTCTAGTCACTAGTATACCCCATCACGGCTTGTCCACCATTGTGCCTGCAATGATTTTTTATCTGTTCTAGTTTTTTTGAAGTTCATGTGAATGATCTGCACGTACAAACCATTATAAGTGTTAGTATTTTAAAAATATAGAAGGCATCGATATTATGTTAGTCATTTATTAGATTTTTATCAGACAACATTAGAATTGGTACAATTCTTTATATATGTAGGATGTACCTTTTGTATGTGTATGTATTGAAATTTCAATCTCATTAATTATCTTTTTCTTCTTTTAATTTAATATATTATATAATAATTCTTAGGCATGATACATCGATGGATAAAGCTGTGATCAAAAGTAGTCTCCAGAAAATGCACACCATATTGGGCCTGGTCCATGATATAACAACGAATAACTCAACTTATAGTGTTTGTTTGTTCAATGTATGCATGTATGTCCCACAACCTTGCCACTAGTAACATGAACAAAAATTTAACATAAATTGAAAATTCCTTAGCAAAATATCTCAATCACGACATTATTTATTAAGATATGAAGCTATCAACTAGGGAAATACGCCTACCTTCCATTCCTAGAAGTGCTACAAATATGTCCACTTGCTAGAACGAGTAGTAGTTGTGTATGGTCGTCCATTGAGTCAAGAAATTCTGGCCCACATTGAACTCTGTGATTCAATTTAAGAGAAAGGGGGAATGATTCTCATTCATTGGCATTAATTATAAGGAACATTTTTCAGGGAGATTCAAAAGTGAGGAAAAAAGGAGGCAATTTCTTATGTGCTCAAGAGCAGATGCTCTCGCTGTTGATGTGTCTATATTTTTTACGCATGCATTTGTTATATATTTATTTTTAATATATATTTGTTGATGTGGCTGTTGAGAGTACGTGCTCATCACAGTATGATATACATATTAAAGAAAAGGGAGGGGAGGTTCGTGTTCTCTTAGTCCTCTATACATTTATTCTTCTCACTTAGATATGTGCATGTATGTTACACTACACCCTAAGACAGTGTCACTAGCTAGTTGCATCATATGGGTTGAAAATTCTTTGACATTGACAAAATTCCAAATCATGCAAGTTGATTAATTATGAAGCCAAACGAGTAGGAAAAGGCGTGTAATTCATATATCATTTGTCAAATGCTAAGTTCATTACATCGTCTGCATATTGTCACGAGATGTATAACAAGGTGAAAAGGTCTAATAGGCCGAGTACTGTCTTCAGATATACTCGACCAAAGGTTTACAAATAAGATCTATAAAGTGTTCGAGTAAGACAACTCTATTGTAGGAAATAAAAGATGTAAAGAAATCATCTTTGGATGATATGAAACATCTAAAACTAAAGTTGGAGCTCATACCTTGAGTTGGCCCCGACACACTCCTTCAATATCTATCCAATGTGTATTCTACATTGATCTTTCCTCTAGAGATTTAATAGAGCTTGTGACTGCTACCTATGGGTTAAATTCTTCGTTACTCGTCCAGTTTCCTGTAGACCACCCGTTGAACCACGGATCGACGGGTTGAAATGCACTCGTTGAACCGCACCACCCGTCTTAGTTGATGAGGCAGGTGGGTCATTGGTCGGGATGGGGTTGGTTGTGGATTGAACTGGTTAACTGTTATAATTACATTGTAGCATTATTGAAATTTATTTAAGTTGAAACCCACCTCGTAACCTATTCAATGCAGGCCTAGGCTGGGTTTGGTACGGGGCAGAGGTAGGGGTGGGCCTGGGTTGAACCGGCCCAAGTCCTAGCTCTATGTAACAACGCAAACAAGAGATTAAGAAATAAACCACATTGGCAAGAGAACATTCAGATGTAGTATTGTTGTCATTCACATCGTCTAATTTGCTCAAATCTCCTTGGAAGTCATATATAGATTAGTCACGAATCCATAAACAAAGGCTTGAAAGTTGCAATAGATCTATCATTAAGAACTTTAGATGAGAGTAGCTAAATCCCGTACTTGAGTTTGAATTTTCATGAGTTATTGAGATTTGTGGAGAAACCATGAAACTTTGAGCAAAACTAGTAAAACTTATCTTACATGATTTGATTTAAAAAACAAGAAGTCATAAGGGATGCTAGACCAAAATTATTCCATATATCACCTTGTTTTTACGTCTATGTTATCTTATCCTATCACTTTCTAGTGATATAACGCATGATATAACTTTTCAAACCAAATAAAGATAAAATTTTAGGATGTTTAGTTTGAACACATTTTTTTTTTTAAAAAAAGGTTCAATTTCTTTGATACCTACTTGCTGGACCAAGTGGGTGAAGTTATACTGATGGGCAGGGTCACGAAACTGACCAACATTGAAGCCATATTTGATTAAAGACCAACGGATTGTTTCCCATCTACCTCCCCAAAATTAATGCTAACAAGTTGATCCTAATTAAGGTACACTACAAACAATTGTTCTTTGTGGGGATATGGTATTTCTATCACTACGCTTTACTTTTTGCAGTAGGAGAGAGATTCATAGTTTGGTACGTAGCTGCCTTGCAAGTTCCAATTCATTTCGCTCACCTTCCACTGTCCGATAGGACATTCATATGACATTTGCTTAGTGAGGGCCAGTTCTTTTAGTTGGTAAATTCCATTTTATTAATATCAACTAACTTCAACCCATATCTATTAATTCTAATAAAAAAATTCTAACTTCAATCCACTTCAATTCATTTTCTTCAAATTTTCACAATTTATATATTATCATGTAAAAATTAATTATGTTTTCAATCAAAAAAATTTCCTGCAGTAATTTATTTGTATTGGTCTATTGAAATAGCAATTTATAAATTATTATGTAAAAATGACATGTATTAAAATTCCCTCGATGGATACATTAAAAAATGTCAGAAATAATTTTTTTGATGTAAAGAGTCTTAAATAATTTAAAAGTTGTTAACATATTAGCATTCACAATAACACTTATTAAATTATTCCTACTTTTTTGTGTTAAGCAACTTCTACCCATCATACCAAAAAAAATCAACTTCTTCTAATTTCAACCCACTTTAGCTTACTTCTATCCACTCCAACCTACTTCTATCAACTTCAATCAATTTTAACCAACTTTGTCCATTTACAACCTCTATTTTTCAATGAAAAGAATAGACTTGAATAGTACATTTTATGGTGGTACATTGGCCATTCAGCTTGCATAGACCCACTTGCATCTGAGTTTTGAAATTAGATTTTTATTTTTGGCGAACGAGACAAGACCGATGTAAACAAAATTTAAATTTTTCTGTAACAATTTCCAAATTACTAGTTGAGTTTAAAAATTTTAAGATTAGTAATAACTAAGAGGGGTAAACAATTACAGCAGTCTTTCTTAAAAAAAATACTCCATTATAATATTGCTCATACATTTTTAGTTGCCATTTGATTTTGCAAAATAAAACTATAAATCTAATTTTAATTTGACAATTTATAGTCGACGTCAAGTAGTTACTGAATAATCTTTTCCAAGTTGGAACAACAATAATAAGTTTAGCGTGGATTTGTTGAGCATCTATTCTAGGTTTGAATAATCTAAAGCTTTGACCAAACGTTGGTCAAGCTACATAAAATAGGAAGAACAAACAGGATTCCTTGAATAGGACTCAGATAGAGTTGGCAAAAAATCGGATTAGATAAATTTGACAATGTCAAAATTCGGACGAACAATTGATATTTAGGGCCTGTTCTTTTCGTGGATAAATTGGGTGGATAAAAAGGTGAAGTAGGTTGAAGTACGTTGAGGTGGGTTGAGGTTATTTGAAGTTGGTGTTTTTTTTTGAGGTTGGTTGAAATAGGTTAAAGTAGGTTGAAGTGGGTTGATGCAGGTTGAAGTGGGTTGAAGTTGATATATTTTTTATGTGGTGGGTTGAAGTGGGTTAAAATAATGAAAATGTAATTAATGTGTGATAATTTATGAAGTTATCGAAATTTTGTGAAATTTTTGTTTATTCTTTTTTATTTTTATTTTTTATTTTTATTGTTATTTTTTATTTTTTGGAATTTTCTGTAGCTTTTATTTGGAATAAATCTAAAAAGATAAAAAATTAAAAAATAAATACAAAAAATTTAAAAATTACAAAAATACAAAAATAAAAAATAAAAAAATAAAAAATAAAAATTGAAATATAAAAAATTTAAAATTTAAAGCTTAAAATTTCAAATTTTAAATTAAAAAAATAAAAAAATAAAAAAATAAAAAAAAATTAAACACAAAAAATTAAAAATTAAAAATAAAATTAAAAATTTAAAAATTTAAAAATTAAAAACTAAAAATAAAAAATAAAAATAAAATAGAAATAATTAAAAATTAAAATTTGAAAAATTTAAAATTTAAAAATTTAAAAATAAAAAACTAAAAAAATACAAAAATACAAAAATAAAACAATTCCAAAGTACGATAATTTACAAAAAAGTAGTATAGTGAACTTTTTAGTGCAAGAATGATTAAATCTCACATGATACTTTACAAATTATTAAAATTATGAAGGGGGTGGGTTGAAATTGATTGAAGTTGGTTGAAGTAGGTTGAGGTAGGTTGAAGTGGGTTGAAAGTGGTTTTTTTTTTCCAAGTGAACTGAAGTAGGATGAGGTTGGTAAATTGCAATTGACCCACGAAAAGAACAGGCTCTTAATATCCCTTTTTTTCCAAGTTCGACAATTTGGGCAAGGTTAAATTTGGGTCAAAATCGTATTTAAACAATAGAAATATAAAAAATGTTGTGTCCGGATTCCAAACTCCGACGAAAAATTCATGATCGTACCCTGTTTTTTCGATATCGGACAAAATTCAGGTATTCAGATCGGACAACTTTTTGCCAGCTCTAAACTCGGACTTTGGTAGAGCATTTCTTCCAAATTCTAGCATCGATTCAAAAGACTTTGATCCAACATCAACTAAATTTAGTTTTAATTCCAAGAAAATTAATAAGATATTTAAACTTACTCACCCTGACACCCACAAATGCCCATTTAGGCCCTAATCGAGGGATAACAATGTAAGCTTATGATCTAAGAACCATAATTTAACAAAAAAAATTAACTTAATAGTTGAAAGCTTGTGAAATATTTTATAGTTTAATATAGTCCCTCCATGAGCACACTTTAAATTTGAAATATAAAGGTTATACGGGCTACATCATGCTTGCAAATAATTCAGATTTGAATCAAGATTTCTTGCTCAGAAAACCCTAAAATCAAGTTTAAATAACCAATTCGATTAGTAGGTTAGAGTAATTAATGATTATCTAGGAAAAATTCTTGCGTGCTGTGACAGGCTCTGTACTAGGGAAAATAACCAGACTATCAGTTTAGGCAGCTCGGCCCAAATTTCTTTGTGAAAAACATATGGCCCAACGGGCCTGGCTGAGGCCCAATAGAGAGAGTTCTCAGATCAGAAGCGTAGAAGCTGCCAGAAGTGAAACGTCAGGTATACTGACAGAGACACGTGTCGTTCTCAAATATCCACAGGTTGAACCTCTTAACCGCCTAAAACCCCCGCCGGCGCAAAATCCCTCGAATCGAAACCCAAGCAGAGGGGAGAGAAGGAGAGCGAGAAGTTGTTGGAGTTTTTCATCCACCGAGAAAGTTAACCGGACAGAGAAAAATGGATGGGAGGAAGGAGGCGTTAGGGATGAACAAGAAGAGCAAGCTGCTTAAGCGTACCACCCGCAACACCACTAAGAAGAAGAGGAGGTTGGATATCATTAGAGGAATTATCAAATACCTCAAATATGACTCTTATTTTTACTCCCCTCTTTTATCTTCTGCACCTACTCATCGTTCTTCTGCCCAAGGTAAATTTCTCTCTCTACTCCCTGGTTGATTCGAGGTGGGTTTTTTTTTTTTTTAACATTTGGGGCTCAAATCTTGTGCTAAAAGAATTCTTGAATATTAGGGGCTGTGGTGACGAAAACAATTCATTAGCCAATCAGAGTTTGATTCTCCTTAATCTGTGTGTGTACATAGAAATTTATCGTCTAAAGGAACTTACATATGACAATGGTTAATATGGATAACGCCACCGTATATTAAAGTCAGACCTAGATTGGGTAGGTGATGACCCAACTGATCATTTATTCACATGGAAAGCTTTTCGGTAACTTCACACTTTGTTAGAATCAGGTCAAAATTGGTTTGCCATATACACCTGTCCATTTTGTTAATGGGTCAGCCATGAGCCAATCTAGTCTCCTTAGTTAATAAGAAGACAGACCTCACCCAGGCGGTTGCCGTACCTGGCCACCCTTACTTGATACTTTCCCTTTCAATGTAGTTTCCATTCAGTGATATAGACTTAGAGGCTAACGCTCTTTGAGCCAAATCCATCTAATATTATTGTCCAGGCGCCTGCAATGTACGGAGTTGTCGTGATTTATGTTCACATTTCTTAAAGGCGATAACCCTCTGTTAGAGACGAACGGATGGATTGCTGCTTGTCCATACAACAATAAGATTAACTGATGTTGGAGTATGAAAGTGAGTATTGTCCTATATTGATAAAATTCAAAGAATATGATAGTGATAGTTGTCTCACCTTGATGAAATTAAAGGATTTAAATATGTATATAAACTTGTGAGTTACTCTATTCATCGTTAATTAATTTTGAGGTGGAACATCAGTTGAGCTTATATACGTGACTCTTTGTTAAAGACTCAATTGATATAAAAATTAACAACTGAAATGTAGTTGGGGAGTTTTAAGTCTTATGTGAATGAGCATTTTTCAAAATCTTTTATTAGGTTGACTATTACAGAGTCCAACCCAAAATTGTTGCCTTCTGATTCCAAGTTGATCAATTGCTGTGTAATTTTCTTTTTGTTGTTCGACGGTGGTATAAACGCAGATATGGTGGATTTCTGCCCAAAGATCTGGTAGTGACCCTAAATACTTCTATAGCGCAGATCCGCTGGATTTCCGCCCAAAGATCTGGTAGTGACCCTAAATACTTCTATAGCTATAGGTTGGATTTATGCCCAATGATATCTGGTATCAACTGCAAATACTCTTGTGGGTATATGTTGAATTTGTGCCAAAGTCTCTGGTATCAAGGCAAGATGTTTTTGATAACCTAACGTACAAAATCTCACAGGATTCGTGATGGTTCGTAAATGTGTTCATTTTACGGCATTTTTGTGTGCGTTAGATGTATTTTGACTGGCCAAATGACACATACTATTTTGTTGTTAGGCTTAGAGATGGAGGAACCCTTGAAGAAGAACGAGGGCAATTTCAGGGAAAAGGTGGTGGACTATCTAAAATCTGATATGTACTTGTATGCTCGCCTTGGGGACCCTAAATCTTCTGATCATTTTGCTGCAAAGAATGTCATATCCCCTCGGAAAGGTAGAGTCACCTTGTTCCCTAAAGTTCGCTATTCTTGTTGTAGTTTGATGTTTTGTGCTCGATATTCTGACGAATTGGAATTATCTATGGTTTGACAATAGATTCTTATGTTACTGATAAAAATTTAATGGTACACATGTCAGCTCAATAACTAGTATGGTTAGCATCAATATGGACGTTTTCTGTATTTGTAAACTGGAAAAAAAGGATGACAAATATGGAGCATTCTATAGGCTATGTTCATAATTCATAATTCTATCAGTTGTAGCAATTATGTGAACGTAAATACTTTCAAGGTTACTTGACTGTTTTGAGTTTGGGGATAGGGTTTCAGTAATTATGTAATTTCCCGTTTTCTTCTTTGGTTGCTTGTACTTGCAGTTGCAGGGCATGAGCGGCAGTTCAAGAAAGTAAACAATGAAGTTCCATCAAGAGAGACTTTGTCACAAACAAAGCAAGCTGGAAAAGATTCCACACAGACAAAGCAAGTGCCGGTAGAATCGACTGGTGAAAAGCAAGGGAATCACATCTCGAAGGCTGCTCCTGGTGATGCAGTCATGGTAACTCCTAGTACCCCAGAACTTCTTGAAGTTAAAAGGACAGTGATTCGTCGAAGCTATCATACAAGATTATCAACCATCTCAGGTTGCATTCGCATCTTTCTCTGAGTAGAGCTCTTTTATCTTATTCGTTGTGCGCCTTTCCCTATTGCTGCTTTTGAGTGCTTTTATTTCTGAGCTTAAGAGGCTTTTGAGCTGTTTATGTTCAATTGTAGTAAATCCTATACAATCGTTTTGTTAAATGTCAAACTCGTGCAAGGAAATTATTTGCCTAGGAATAATTGCCCAGTTGTGTGCAGAATTTCAAAGGCTGTTTGCTTTGACCTTAGAAGTATCTCTGGCACGGGTATAGGATATAGCCATATGATCGCCATCTCATTCCACACCCCCCCCCCCCCAAAAGGGGAAACTAGTGACTTGTATCTGATGTTGTCTTAGTTTCGACACTGTTGACACTCAGGCGGTCCCTTTGTGCAGGGAACTAAGTTTGAGCGGAGCAACGCAGAACAATTAGCCATATCATGGTGGGCTGGATGACAAGATTTGTGCAGGGAACTAAGCGAACTAAGTTCAGGCATATGAGCGGAGTAAAGCGGAACAATTAGCCATATCATTGTGGGCTGGGTGACCAGATACTTTGTATAGTGATAGTAGGATTGCATTACATTGTCGTCATGCAGTTGTGAATTTGTTTCACCGGGGCACTGGGTGATGTCTGTCTAATTCTTGCTTTGCTAGGGAAATGTTGAAGTCCGGCAGTGTCAAGGGGCTTTATGAATAGTAGGTATATCTTCTGTGGTGCTTTACAAATTCTGTGCACGCATTAGCTTAATTGCGTTGATTATCCACTATGGAATGACATGATACGCTTCTGGATTTGCCGTGCCAGTTGCATGCTGATGGTACCATAGTTTAAGTTGCGAGCTTAGGTTCCTCTGGCCGGAGGTTTTGTTCTCATGTTTAAATCTTGTTAGTACATAGTTCTGGCATTTGAGTCGTGGTTTTTAGATGGCATAATTGTAGAAGGGCTAGGTTCTTTTATTTTGGGTTTCAACCGTTAAAAATGATTGTTAAAGCTATGTTGATCAGAATTCAGGCAATTCTCAAGGAGACTCAAATACTTGCGCTTTTCCCGGGGGGGGGGGGGAATTATGGACTATATTTGGCAAACAGTTAACAAGAAAAGCCTCTTGGGTACTTCAATTTTATCAATACAATGCTCATTTTCATGCCCCACCACTGATAAAGTTAACAAGGTCTACAAACGTGGATTTAGTCCCCCCCCCCCCCCCCCCCCCCCACCAAAAAAAAGGTCCTTTACGAGTAAAGAAAAGTCCACTACATAAACCTTGGTTGGTAAAACATTAGGAGTTAGCAAGCTTGCTTAAATCTAAGACTTAGGCCTAGGCCCGCATATCTATTAGTTTGGAAATGGAGGCGACTAAGATTTAAACTGTGATTCTTAGGAGAAATAATCACATCATATCACTTGAATTCATGTGATTAGAACTCTTGACTGGATAGTTAAATACTTGATACGAAATTTGATTGTTTTTACTATTTATAATTGCAGTATGAGATCACAATTTGAATGACAAATTTAAAATGCACTATCTGTTGTAGCCTCTTTTTCTTATTTATAGTAATGATAGTCAATGAATCAGCCCTTTACATTTGTAGATAATTTTATAAAGAGATCCACATTAGACTAATTTTCCTATAGTTAAGTGAGGCTCATAGTCCATACAAAACGTATAAGGTAACCGTTTTTACTTTACCACTTTCCTCGCATTAGATGTGTTTGGTTACCTTAATCAGAACATTGCACTTGAGAACTTAGCATGTCCGTACACTTTGTTTTCCACAGACAAGGGATCCAAAACTTACACTATATGCTAAATCTATGCAACAAGTAGGGAATTGTGTTTCGAGAATAATCGTTCTTGGCGGAGTTTTTGGCAACTATGACCTAGGAGGCTAGAACACAAGACTTCCAGAGTGTTAACTTGTGCTTATCTACGTGTTATATCATTGACTTTGTAAAGAACAAAGTTGGGTCGGGTTGAGTTGAGTTAAGCTATCTTTTTAGTTGTTTACATGATCTTAGTATTCCAATTGGGAATTGTCATTAGTTTGAGAGATGCTCTGTCAAACAATTCTTATTGGCTTCGCACTTACATGGGGGCAGTAGCCTGCTTTAAGCCACTTTGTGGCAGCTAGTTGATCTTGTTTAGATCTTAACTCACCTTGTTTATACTTGAAAGAACTTTCACCTGAGTTTTTGGGTAATTGACTTATATTGAAAGCTAAATCGGAAGGTCAATCTTGTTTAGGTCTTAACTCACCTTATACTTGAAAGAACTTTCATCCTAGTGTGGGTAAGGAGAATAGTAGGATTTTGCAATACTAGCTAGTTCTATAAGTTGCAATTCATGTAGCCTAATTGGCTAACTCCACTAAAATAAGAAGTTAGAACAACTAGACTAATTTCCGGCCCTTAAAAGAGGGCTTCGGTTAGCTTTAATGTTGCAACGTAACCAATCATCTTACTTTAAATCCTAATAGAGACTGGAAAAGGTAAGGGTTTGATTTGGTTGATTGGTTTATCTTAGGAGATTTAATCATAACTTGAGTCCTTTTTGTTTGTTTCCTAAGATTATTGTTGTTTTCTATCAACTTTTTGACTTGTCTAATTTACAACGTTCGAATTAGTTTTGATAGTTGAAAATACAACTCTATGCAAATATGACTCGTAATTGTAGATTACTAGATATAGCTACGTGATGCATTTCCAATTTTGAATCAACACATCAAGATAAATCAAACTCATGTATCGATTGTATTTCGATAATTTTTCCCAGAACTCCTTTTCCTAATCTTAGTTTAGCAAGTCCAAATAGTACAACTATAAGCTATTGAATGATCGAGTTATGTCATTTCATTGGTCAAGTTGAATCAAAATTCATAGTAAGTATCTAATAACTGAATCCATAGAAAGTTTACGTGTTTAATAACTAATTTAATCAAAAGCTTAAATTAATAGTTGAAGGTTTAGGAGTTGGAAGAACTTAGGATTAATATTTGTAACTTCAAGTGCAAGGTTTATTGCCTAATACACAGGATATCATCTACAGGGGATTGACTAACACACTAAATTAAGCTAACAAACACAAAATGGGCTTAAAATTGTGATTTGATCAAGTAATGAATAACTAACTAGTTAAGACATGCCCTACCTTTCCCAACCTATATATAGGGTTTTAGAGATGATAGGTTGTACAGTTGAAGATCACCCAATGCAAGCAATCAATGGTCATGTGATAAGGTTAGCCTAATTTGACCACAAGATTAGCAACTCTTAGACCGAGCTATTGTTCACACTATTTTCATGTCCTGATTCCGACCATTCTATCTTCCATAAAAGCAAATTGACCTCATCTCTTGGCACAAGTCAATCATTCAAAATTATGGATGGAAACTCTTTCGAGCGTTTCATCTGACATGTGACAGGTTTGAGAGAAAATTCTAAATTGCAAGTATAAATAGGTATGATTGAGCCTTATACAAGACTAATTAGCCATCAAAAAACTAATCACAATCTTACTCAGCAAAAGCTAGCTACTAAGCATCAAGAAAACACAATAAAACCCAAAATAAACTAAGCTAGCAAGTAAACTGACAAGCACAAAAATAGAGAAATAAACCTAATCTAACATAAATTAAATAACTAATAAACACAAAATCACAATAAAAACCAAACATTGAGAATCAATAATAACGTAAATTAACGTAATTTAGCAAAAGAAATAAGCATAAAACATGAATGAACAAAAAGAATAAGAGAAGACTTAGTAGATTAGAAGCTTAAAATCTTCAAAATACACCATCTTCAAAATTAATCTCCTCCTAAACTATTTAATTTAACCAATTCGTTGTTCCCTAACGGGATTGGAGAGGCCAACCTAAGTTCCAAAACCAAGCCCTAAAACTATGCCCTAAAAAGCTCCCCTAAAATTGCCGCAAAAAATTGCAATCAAATAGCCTTGGCAGCAAGTGATACGGCCATGTAAATTGACACGGGCACCCTGTGTCACCTACTAACTAAAACAACAATGCACAAGGAGCCCATTTCGGTTCCCTGACAGGGGCTAACCGTGTCAAAGTGAGACAGGTGTGTGGTCAAGGCCTTATCTGGGTGGACGCTCACAGTGGCAGTGGTAGCATGATGGTAGCAACAAGCCTCATTTAGTGTCAGCATGTGAACGTCTAGGAGGGCTGCGACAAGTGCAAAGGAGGTGACGGAGGTACGTGGTGAATGATCGAAGCTAACTCGGAAGGTTCACGGCTTAGCAATGGAATGGACTTCCGAGACACACTCTTGAACTTCCGAAATGCTTGCGACCATCGAGGAGCAGAAGGTACACTGATCAAAGGCGTGCATGTCCGAAATGGCGTCAAGTGTTCATGACTTGAAGGTGCAAAGCTTGACTTGTCGGTTTTGTCGTGACTTTTGACCAACTTTCCTCCATATGTACAGTTGGTCTTATTACCTACAATGATAAATTGAAATAAGTAAAACTCCTAGAATTACCTTATTTACGAGCCAAAAATTAGGTGATAAAGGGCATGAAAATTACGACATTTTAGGCTGATACAAGTACGGTTTTTTATTCTAAGACGCCTCGTCCCCCTCGGCATGAATGTTTTTTAGATTTAAAGTGCATACGTTACAAAAACTCATTCTTATCTTGCACGATAATTAATATGATGGCTATTTTTAAAAAGTTCTGATATGTGAGAACCAATTCAACTCAAAATATAAAATAATAATTAAACGCAGCAGAATAGATTTCATACTCTAACAAAAATAACTTAACTTACTAATTCGCTTTTTAACTGTAACATAACACACCTAAAATAGGTCAATCAGCAAATTATAAAGTCTAAATGAAGCCAAAATTTAGCCAAACTTAGTCAAATTGAATCCAAAAGCAACCACTATACTTGGAGGAGGACTACCATTAATGCAAAAGGACCAAAAATCCCACCAATACAGCGGGGAAAAGTGTCTAACTAGCGGGGAAATTGTGTACTTTGTTGCACATTGTAATGTCAAAGTAATTCTAAAGACAGGGAAAATTGGCGTTGCATCTGAATTCTGACCCCATGTGGCGGCCATGTGGGAGATTTTGCTCTCCTCGTTTGCCCTTTTCAAAAATTTATTTACGGCCTTGGCAAAACAGGCGCCCAATCTCTCACTTCTAGTTTCTTATTTCTGGGCTCCACGTTTCTTTTGTTTTCTACTACTTTTCCGTGCCCAGCCATTTTTCTTCCCTTCGCAATTGGAGCATCCACAGAAGAACGTACGTTCTACCCCAAGCACAAGTATGCTGTTCCAAACACTAGTCTCTTAGGGTTTAATTTTTTTATGAGAGTTGAAAAATAAGTAAAATTAATTAAAGTGAGTTGAAGTGAATTGAAAAAATATTTTTTTTGTTATGGTAGATTAAAGTTTGCTGAAGTAGGTTAGAGTTGGTTGAAATTGGTATATTTTTATATAATAGATAGAAGATGATTAAAATAGTAGGTTGAAATTGGTTGAAATTGGTCAAAGTTGATATTTTTATTAAAATTCGTGAAGTAGGTTGAAGTGGGTTGAAATCAGTTGAAGTCGGTAAATTGAGATTTATCAACGAAAAAAAAGGGTCTTATTGTGCACTCCTATTTTTGAGATGAAAAACCCAATATTTGGGTTCAAATGTGGGCAAGACTATCTACAAAAGTGAACCCTATTTAGCTACTTGTTTACATTGTCAATTAAAGTAGGTTCATATGCAGTCTCAAAAACTGTCATCCTAAGTGTGGGATTGAGTACATTTTGGAGTACTATTTGAAATTTAATTTTAAATTATAAATTTGATGATGT
The DNA here is from genome assembly GCA_029747015.1 of Carnegiea gigantea. Lineage (NCBI taxonomy): Eukaryota > Viridiplantae > Streptophyta > Magnoliopsida > Caryophyllales > Cactaceae > Carnegiea > Carnegiea gigantea. The sequence continues at coordinate 212,167 of JAKOGI010000240.1, read as the reverse complement.
AGAACAAATAAACATAGGGTGGGATTGTTGTTATTGTGGATGCTCTTATTGCCTTCTTTTTCACAATCTCCGTGAGAAATCTTATGTTTGTTGTAAGTGAACCTCTCCTTTTGAAATGGGGAAGGAAAAAGGTACTAGTAAACAGGATAATTGAGCTCACAAATGGTAATGACGAAGGTGAAGCAGGTGATCCTATATGATTTTGTTATTGGGTTCTGTTAAGTAAAATTTTAAATTTCAGTTTTACAAATGGGAAAGTTTGTGATTGAAGAGTCCAGCTATTATAGGCCTACGGTACTTTGACAGTAGTGTAACAAAAGACTAAAAGTCAAAATTAAAAAAGAAAGAATCGAAATAAATATCAATGTGTACATCCAAAAATTTCACGTAAGCAAGAGTTGGGTACATGTTAGGATGGAACAACCTAAGCCCAAAATTATACTTGGGGGTGAGGAAAAAAAATCCAAAATCGAAAAACCGAACCAAAACTAGTTAACCGATTTGGTTTTGAAAATTTTGCCGTTTCGATTCGGCTATTTGAAATTCGGTTAGCCGCATGATTAACTGAACCAAAATTTTAATTTAAAAAAAAATCTAAATTTTATATTAATCAAAATTTAGATTTTACAATTATAAATGGATAAGACCAAATGTACAATAATGTGAAAATTGATATTTGGATTCTTAAATAGTTAAATTAAATAAAAAGGAGTGAAAATTGAAAATTAACAATTTAAATTACCGGTTAACGGATAACCAAATCGAAAAACCAGTAAACCGAACTTTTCGATTCAGTTATGGTTCGTATTTTTCCCAAACCGAAAATTTCGATTAACCGAAAACCAATTAATCGAAAGTTTCGATTTGATTTTTGATGCACAATTTTTACAAGCTTAATTTTCGACTAGTCGAATTCGTTAACCGGTTTTGATGAGCCCTGTTTTTTTTTTTTTTTTCCGATAAGTATTGCCATAATGGCAGAAGTCTCCACCAGAATGGTGGACAAGAGTGAAGACTTGACAACAAAAACTAGAAGAAAGCAGAAAAGGTTAAACAACACAAACTGGAGGAAAGCCAAAAAATAGAAAACTGGAATGGAGGCACTCCACCTGGGCCAACTGCGTCAGGACACCAACCACAGAAGTGAACTAGAGGGTCCTAAGGGAAAAGCATATGCAAGGATCCAAAATTTCGGATAAGCTCCGCTGAGTGGTAAGGAATAGATTCCTTCCAAGCTTTAGACCATAAAGCTATTCTCCATTTAATAGCATGACAAAGATCACTAGCATCCAGGTCTTGCTGTTCAAAAACCACACCATTTCTTTTCATCCATAGGCTCCATGAAACTGCAAAGAACGTGACAATCAAGAGCTTTTTCTTGGTCGTGTTATGGAATTTTTGGGCTATCCACACTTCATAAAACTGTCTGAAAGTAACCTGCTGTTGCAGTTGTTGAGTGAAAGCTGTGATGAAGCTGCTCCAGATACTCCAAAAAAAGGAACAAGAGAGCAGTAGATGATCCATATCCACAATATGCAGGCCACAGAAACTGCAGTTTAAAGCTTGAGCCGGGAGAATACCTTTCCTGTGTAACATGCGCTTGGTGTTTAACTTTCCCAAGAGAGCTATCCATAAGAAGAATTCAATCTTAGGTGGAGCTAGGTTAACCCATACAGAGGAGACCAGCCAGTCAACTTCAGCAGTGTGGCTGGTCACTTTGTCTACCTTTTGGAGTAGTTTTTGTGTAGAAAATTCCTTCTTCTTGCACCAGAGTATATGGTCACTTTTATCTCTTATGGGGGGGTGCTGTTGCAGCATTATACATAGATCTTCAACCTGCTGTAATTCATCATATAGTAGTTGTCTTTCCCACACAAGGGTCCACTTCCATATTTCTCCTTCAAACCACCCCATATTTGCAATAATGTCAGACTTCTGGCTCGAAATATTGAATAGGGCTGGATACAGACTTTTCAAGGGCTGATTTGAAATCCAAATATCTTCCCAGAAGCTGGTGTTTGAGCCATCACCCACCTGTATACTGAGGTTCTCCATGAATTCCATTTTGATCAGCTGTTCTTCCTTTGCCACCTCTTAATTTCTAGCCAAGGCCCTGGAAACTGTGATACAGTCATTGCAGGTAAAAGGGTCAGATCTTCATTATGGATGGAATTAACTACCTTTCTCCACAAGGAGCCCTCCTCACAAGCATACCTCCACCACCACTTAAACAAGAGTGCTGTGTTTTTCAGTAGCAGATCACCAACTCCCAAACCTCCAAACTCTTTTGGTTTCTGCACTACTTCCCATTTGACCAGGGCATTACATCTTCCTGTAGTGTTACCATTCCACAAGAATTTTCTTTGCATTTTAGTCACTTCTAGAGCCACCTTTTTAGGCATTCTGAAGATGGAAAGATAGTATATGGGTAAACAGTTCAGTACTGCCTTAATTAGAGTCAATCAGCCAGCTCTTGAGAAGCAGCTGCCCTTCCAAGAACTCAACCTTTTTCGCATCTTATCCAGAATAGGAGGCCTTCTTCATACTTGCTCCAAGGGGGACACCAAGATATGTGGTAGGTAGATGAACAAGGGTGCACCCTAGCCTTGTTGCTGCATTCTGAGCCCATACATCAGTCTTTCCCAACACTATCAAGCCAAATTTCTTATAATTGATAGTGAGTCCTAAAAAGGATTGGAAACTTAACAAAATCCTCTTGATATTGTCTAAGTACCCTTCCTCAGCTTCTGTGAAGATTAGGGTGTCATCTGCAAATTGTAGGTGAGATATTTTGGCTTTCTTGAGACCCACCTCCAACCCTTTGAAAAGCCTCAATTGTGTAGCATTAGTCAACATTCTGCTTAGTACTTCAGCCATGATGACAAATAGGAAAGGTGATAGTGGATCACCTTGTCTTAGTCCTCTTCCCATCTTAAATGGTTTGCAGGGGGTACCATTAAAGAGGATGAAAATTGTTGCATTTGTCAAGCAAGATTTAATCCATCCCCTCCATTTGCTTCCAAAACCCATCTCTTTCATCACTGTATCCAGGCTGTGCCAGTCTATGGTATCATATGCCTTTTGAAAGTCAAGTTTTAGCAAAACTCCAGCCTTCCTTTTCCTTTTAATCCAGTTGACTATCTCATTTGCTATTAATGCTCCATCCAAGATCTGTCTTCCACTAACAAAAGCAGTTTGGGTCTCTCCAATCAGATTGGGCAGCACTTGTTTGAGTCTTCTACTGAGGATTTTGGCAATTATTTTGTACACACTTCCAACCAAGCTTATTGGTCTAAAATCTGTCACCTCTAATGATCCTTTCTTCTTAGGAAGCAAGGTCACCCATGTAGTATTAATATTTGGGTGGAAGGAAGCAGTCTCGAAAAATTGCTTGATGTACGTGGTGAAATCATCTCCTACAATATGCCAAACTTTCCTCAAACATTTTAAGTTGAAGCCATCATATCCTGGGGCCTTTGACGGTTCACAGCTTAGGAAAGCTTCCTTGATTTCAATCTCAGAGACTGCTACTTCAATTGAGCTTGCTTCTGATGGTGACAGCAGCCTAAGACCCAGAGTTGAGATATCAAAATCCGAAGATTCTTGTTTCCTGTAAAGTTTCTTGAAATGTCCCATAATGATCTTCTTGATTGCTGGCAATTCAGTTACTTCCTTTCCATTATCCATGATTTTGGTGATCAACTTCCTTTGTCTTCTTAAGGAGGCTAGGAGATGAAAATACTTTGTGTTTCTATCCCCTTCTTTCAGGAGCTTACACCTTAATAATTGCTTCCAAAATCTTTCCTTTCTAGCCATCCACAACCATAATTGGGATTGTAATGCTTCTCTTCTATGCCACTCACAGTCTTGTAGGGGTTGTGATTGAGCTTTGAGATCCAATTTTGATATTTCATCTTGGAATGACTGGATTTTTAAGTCAATATGTCCAAATACCTCGTTGTTCCATTTTCTCAGAGGGTCCTTAATGGCTTTTAGTTTCTTCTCCATGGGTAGTCCAGAGAGTTATAGCGACTCCTTCTTAAACAAGTTGACAAAGTTTGACTCCTCTAGCCAACAATCTAAGGATCTAAATGGAGTTGGTCCTCAGACTAGTTGGTCTGAAGCCATTATAATGGGAAAATGATATGAAAAAACCCTTTCTCCACAAGAGGCCTATGTGTTTGGGAATGCTTCGATAACCTCCTTGTCCACTAAAATTCTATCAATTCTACTAGCTGAATCCCTCCTCATCCCTGTGAATTGCTTGTCAATTTGTAGGTCTAAAAGTTGAAGGTCTTGAACTAACTCCTGCAGATCTCTCATGCTTGCAGTAGTATGCAGTAACCCTTTTCTCTCTGAGGGTTTGAGAACCTCATTAAAATCTCCTAGAAGTATCAAAGGCATAACACTGCATGCTTTCATGGTTCTGAGTTGATTCCAGACTTGCACCCTCCCCTGAGGGTCATTAGGTGCATAAATTAAACATATAGCACATTGGAATTGTTCCTTCAGAAATTCACCATAAACACAAACCCATCTCTGCCCTGCTGTAAGGTTTGTCTGCTGAAATGAGTCCTTGTGCCATGAGATGATTAGCCCCCCTGATCCATCATTTGCTAAAACATGAACATGGTCTACTGTTTGGTGCCCCCACAACTTAACGATATCCCAATGAGATAGAATTGAATGTTTTGTTTCGGTCAGTCCGATGAGATCAAGGTGTTCCTTCTTTATCAAATTCTTCACCATGCATCTTTTTTTATCACTGCCAATGCCTCTGACATTCCAGGTTGCTATCTTCATCACTTCCTATTGTTTGCAGGTTGGCCTGAATTTGTCTTGTTCTTTCTCAGAGTTGCTGTTATTCTGGATGTAGCTGCCCTTTTATTCTTTACCACTCAGATACCCAGCAATTTTCCAAGTTGTAAAGATTCTCTTGCAATTTGTTCCAAGCTCTCTGTGGTTTGGCTTCGTGAATGATTGCCCTTGGATCCAACACTTTTGGTTGTTCTTGAACTAGCCTTCTTCTTGTTGTGATATTCTTTTTCTGGGGCTTGGCTTTCAAAGCCTGGAGGAGGTTCTACTGTGTCACTTCCCTGAACCCGAAATTCACCTTCTTCTAATACTTCCTCCCTAATTTCCAATGCTTTAGGGGAGTAGTTAGTCAGTAAATCATTAGCTTTACTAGGGTGAGGTTTTTCATAGCCTGGTGGCTCGTCTACTTCAAGGCTCTTTGGAGTCTGCTCAGTTCCCAAAGAATGTGGTTGCTGAGTTAACTGTAGCAATTCCTTCGTGTATCCGTTCTGGCTGAAAGATACAGTCTTGGTTCTTGCTCTAGAATAAATGCTTTCTTGATTGGAGGAGGTTGCTGGTCTTTCAATTTCCCCTTTCAAATTTGAATTAGTGGTAATTGGATTCGCTGGAGACTCTTGGGCTACTGCTCCCTCCCACACTCCCACCAGCAAATCATCGAATCTGGTATTGCTTTGAGCCACGTCATTCTCTGCTTCCAGATTATCCATGAGATCTTCGAAGCCTGGGACCTCATCATTGGAGTCCATTTGCTCCAAAGGAGGGCTGTTATGAAGACCAATACACTGCCTATTGGCTACACCTACAAATATGACATAGACAACTTAGTGAACTATTTTTCTTCTTGCAAAAAAGCCTTTGCTAATAAAACAAATAATTATATTTAATTATAGTTGTATAGATGACACCAACTTAATGTTTGGTTGGATGGAAAATAATTTTCCCAAAAAATTAATTTCCATGGAAAATGTTTTCATAAGAAAAATTGATATTCACATCACATTTTCTATCGTTTGGTACAAGATAAATAATTTTATATGAAAAAAAATGTCAATTAAATTGCTTAAGTAACGAAAAATATCAATTGAATGGCCACCATAGAGATAATGTTGACTAAATGAACGAATGTCGAGCTTAAATTTCATATTTGAGTTTTTTCAAAACATTTTCTATCGAATAATCAAGTTTCAATCTAAATCATTGAAATTGTTTTCTTGAAAAAAAATCAACTAAATTGTTTAATGTCAAAAATTGTTGATTGAATTATTGTGGCAGAGAGCAACGTTGATCGAATGAAGGGATATCGAACTCCGAATTTGGATTTGAGCCTATTTAATTTTTCATATCCGATGATTAACTTTCGATCCAAACTGTTTGAAATTATTTCAGTGGTGAAAAATATTGACTTAATTGTTTAAGGGGTGAACATATCGATTAAATTGTCTGGTAAAAAAATGTTGGCCAAATGAAGGAATGACGAGCTCAAAATCTGAATCTGAGTGATTTTTAATATTTTCTGTTTGATTATTAGGAGTCAATCCAAACTGTTAAAATTATTTTAGTGGTGAAAAATATTAACTAAATTGTTTAAGTAACAAAAAATATCGATTAAATTACCGTAATGGAGAAAAATGTTGGCTAAATGAAGGCATGTTGAACTCAAAGTATAAATTTGAGCATATTTTAATTTTTTCTATCTAATGATGAAGTTTCCATCCGAATCATTGAAATTGTTTTAGCGGGTCGACTGAATTGTTTAAGTGGCACCAAATGTGATTAAATTGTTGTGACGGACATAAATGTTGACCAAATAAAAGAAATTTGAGCTTAAAATCTAAATTTGTGTTTATTTTAATTTTTCTCATCGGATGGTCAAGTTTCAATTAAAACTATTGAAATTGAATTTTGCACCTAAATTTTGAAGAAAGAAATCAACGTCATATCTTCTCAAAATGGAAACCATTTTCCTCCATTGAGGGGAAATTATTCTCCTTCAAAAATAGTTTTTCATCTTTTATTGTGCTAAACAACGAAAATTGGGAAACCATTTTCTGGGAAAATCATTTTTCCCACAACCAAACACTGTCTCAATTGCTATACTTTCTATAACAACAACAACTATTCCTAGTGTGGGTCCACTTTTGCGAGATTTAGGGAGATCCATATGTAGGCAGTTTTATCCCTACCTATATAACTTTCTATCTATATATATTATAGTTTTTTCTTCTCGTTTTTTTTTTTGAGTTTTTTTTTTGGGGGGGGGGGGGGGGGGGTTGTTGAGATTAATTGTTGTCTGGTGTTGGCATGTTGGCTAGATACGTCTCCGTTACTTGTGCTCTCATCACGTAATTACATGACGTTGGTGGTAGTTAAAGGGCACTTGATTTTGATACGTTTCTGCTCCCATAACCACATTCTTAGATTTGCATTTATTGTTGACTAATTAATTGTTGATTGATTAATTGCGGTGAGTTCTGTCAAATTTGGTAGCATAATTATTCTTAGGACTCACATGGGATTTGCATAAGCTAAATATCTAATAGGGGTTGGCTTAGTTAGCTTGATTGGTACGGAGATGCATGCAAATGGAGAGTTTGTTCCGTAATTGACGAACACTTTGATTTTGTCTCTTCATCATTTTGTTTATTCATTCCTTTGTGATGATTGGTGTTAGTCTAACTTCTTAGGGAAGAAGTTGACTGAATCAGAATCAGTGAATCACAAAGGATTGTAAGAATTGTTATTATTTATTTACATTTTTTTTATCAAATTTATTTACATATATTAATTGAAGTGATCTGACGTTTTTCAAAATAAAATATTAAATTGGAATCTTTTGGTTGCTCCACTCCTCGTGAGCTAACAACCCTTCAATTATAGTTAAATGCTGGATCAAAGGGAAAAATAAAAATTTTCATATATTTTTGACCAAGTTATATCTAGATCTGATCGAAAGGCTGGGGATCCGTCCGACCCACCCCGACCCGACTGTCAAAAATGAGGGTGAAAGTAGGCCTTTTTTGTGTCCGACCTGCCCCGACTCTCAAATTGAGGGTACCTGACTATGATGAGGGTTGGGTTTGGGTAAAAGTTTTGATCATCTGACCCAACCTGCCGACTCTCACTTTTTAAAAAAATTAAAAATTAAAATAAAAATAAGATACTTTCGGTTTCATTTATTCAAAAATTTTTTGCTTTCCCTTTCCCATTTTCCATAGCATCTTTCCTCCATTCACCTCACCAAAGCTCACTGGTTCATAACCGGTTGACGCTCCACTCTCTAATGTCTAGAGTATTCATTTTAGTGAACTAATCGCTCTATTGGTTTAATGCCTAAATTACGCATTAGAGTATTTGTAGTTGCGATACGCTTCATTGGAGCATTATATTATCGTTTGACTTTTTATTTTATAAGATGTTTAATGTTGACCTTTATAATAAAAAAAACACAGTAAAAAATCTCATTTTCTATATCGGGAGATTTGAGGGTCGGGTCTGATCTGATGACCCGAGGGTACCTGCAGGGTCAGGGTCAGGGTTAAGGGTATGCTAACCTGCATGAGGGTCGGGTACGGTCAGGGTCGAGAAAATTCTGCCTGCTGACCCTTATGACCCGACCCGACCCGACCCGACCCTCAATTTGTTCAGGTCTAGTTATATCGAAGGCCCAATTATGTATTCATTTTTGTGGAATCTATTTCCTTTCAAAAATGAATACGCATGCATTTCTTGAAAGGATAATAAAAGTATTGTTTTCATTGATCAAATGTTAAGTTCCACTTAGAATGACACTTATTGTAAAACAATTATAAATCTAAAGCTTTGAAATAAAATCCTTCTTTTAATAACTAATATAAAAGTTGCTGAAGATTGATCACAAAATCAACAAGACAAGAATTTGATCAAAATAAATTTCCATATTTGTATATCTTCCTCACCGTCAAAGAGCCCCATTATCTTTTCTTTAGCTGTTTTAATAATAGTATAATTTCTTTATATACGTTTAATAACTGGTATCTCTGCATCCGTACGAACGCAAGGGAAGTTTCATGAATTTTTAATTATAGTAATTATCTTAAATTTTTAAACTTCAGAGGAAGAGTTTTCAGTTTTTACTATTAATAAAATATATATATGAACTATAATCAATAATGTAGCAATTTTTTGTGAAATTCTGGAGGTTTTTTGAATTAAAAAATTCAATGGCTTTTTACGGATAATTCAATAATATTTTAAAATTAACTGAAACATACAAACTATTATGTATTTATTTTTAAAAATAAACATTATATGCAGATGCACCTACGAAAAATAAGTCCAGGTATAAAACATAAATATGCTAAAAGAATACGATGCTAACTGCTTGAACTCCCCCTCTCCAAATCAAAAACAATTTTGAACATTTTGGTGGTAATTTGCACTGGTAGCATTATCTTATATATATAGAGTTCATAATTGTCATCATATCATATGTAACATTTAATATTTTATATTTATATTTATGTTCAACGGAAAGGTAATAAGTAAACAATTCAATCAATATTTATTATTATTTGATATTATTACTATCAACGTAATAATGGTGTGACATGAAGAAGTAAATATTGTATCACTATATTTTATTATGCATATTTTATTAAAAAAGGCAACAATAACATTAGAGTTAGAATCTTTTAATATGTATATGTTTTAAAAAATAGAAGGAAAAAAAATAATAATAAAAATCAGAAATCTTTTATTATTTGTAATAAACTTGGATTTAGGTTAGGAATTAATGACGAAGCTGCAAGAGCTTGCCATGTGACAAATATTATGTTTGAAATGTTCTCCCTCTCTCTCTCTCTCTCTCTCTCTCTCTCTCTCTCTCTCTATATATATATATATATATACCACACACACACACACACACATACATATATAATATATATATATATATTATATATATATATATATATATAGATATATATATATATATATATATATATATATATATAATATATATATATATATATATATATATATATATATTATACATATATATATATAGATATATATATATATATATATATATATATATATATATATATATATATATATATATATTATATATATACACACACACACACATATACATATAGATATATATATATATATATATATATATATATATATCTATATATATATATATGTATATATATATATATATATATATATAATATATATATATATATATATATATGTATATATAATATATATATATATATATATATATATATATATATATATATATATGTATGTATGTATGTATGTATGTATGTATGTATATAACATCAGTGGATAAATCATAGGAGTATCAATCTGGAAGGAGATTCTTCGCCAAAGAGAACTTAGCCTCTTTTTTCTGCTAGCCCCAAAAAAAATCTAATTTCTAGCTACTTTATTAAGGGGTTGTCATCAACCACAATTATCATGTGGCAAACCCTAATTTTGATGTTTAAATTTTCATCTAGTTGCAGGGCATTTACTAGTATTTTTTAATCTGTTTTCAATACATTCTAGAGCGTGTCAATGCTTGGGCAATTTCAAAGCTAAAACACTCAAAAAGAATTTCAAAATCACTAAATTGGACTTTAGTTCAGTGCAGACTTTGAGAAGAATTTGAGATAACTTTGGTACATAAATAGAGTTCAAGATAACATGAATATGACTTGGGTAAAGTCAAAGCCACCACCAAGCCTAGATACTTGCCAATAAGTTGATTAAAGGCCTAGCTACCCTCAACCTATCTAAAGGATCCACTCAAATTACCACAATGGATACTTGGATATAAAGCTAAAGATTTTGGAGTCAAGCTTTTTCATTGATTCACTCAAACTTTAGATGATCGCCAATGGATGCAGACTTTGCAATTGATAGGGAAAAAGGTCTAAGTCCTAGTCAAATCAAAAGACTAAATATTGAACTGGTATACGTAACTTTCAAACATCAAAGCCAAAACATAAAGAAAATTAAAGAATAAATAGACAAAGACTAGGCTTAATTTGGTTTCAGTTCAACCTCTTTGAAGCTTCATCTTATGTCATTAAATATATACTCATGCTTGGGCTTCCTATGTGAGGAGGACTTGGAAAGGCTTAGATGTCTTGAGTTGAAGCTCAAGAGCAGATGAATCTCGTGGAGCATTAATGAAGAAAATCAATAGTTAAGTTGTGCCCCTTGGACTCCCTTCAGGAGTAGTTTCAAAGTCACCACCAAAGACTTTGACAAATAGCTGATTTTGGTTTATGAGTAGCATAAGCAGACCAATGACTTCGGTTTAGAGCTGACTTTAGCAGGCTCATTAATGCAGACTTTGGATTATTGTGAAAGTTGTTGGGATGGACTTTGAATTGGAAATTGCAAAGCTGTCATCCCAAAAACAACTTTTTAAGCTAAGATTATATGTAGAGCTTAGCCTTACTTTGACCAAGGCCATGAATGACTTAGACCCTTAGAGCCACACGCTCCAGACTCTCCGCCCTCTTCAAAAGGATTATCCCTTAAAACTTGATGATTGAAACACAAGCTTTACAATCATTACTCAATATGCAAATATCTTAAGACCTATCAGAAACAAAGAGGAAAGCATGGTGTCACAAGTTGATGATGATTGCTTGAAAAAACTTTGGGTTCCTTGTAACTCAAGGATCTCTTTGAAATAGAAATGAGAAGCATCGTCAATCTTGAGACAAGGTGCAAACTTAGCCATCTTGGTCAATTGGTCAATCACCACCATAATAGCATCATAACCCCTTTATGTTCTAAAAGCAGCAACAATGAAGTCAATATTCACATGTTCTCAATGTCTTTAAGATAATCGAGAAGGGCAATTAAGACCTTGAAAGAATTGATCTTCAGCTTAGCTATAAGCAACACACTTTGAAATAATGTCATGGACGTCTCATTCCATTTTTTGCTAATAAAAATTCTCTTTATGGATGTTAATGGTTTTGTTGATGCTAAAATGGCCAACTAGCCCACTACCATGAGCCTCTTTGACCAAAAGCTTGAGGATTAGGCTCTTTCGAATGCACAATTGAATCCCTTTGAAAAGGAATTTATATTGAACAAGATAGGGGCCCTTAGATCCGTTCCCTCCATCTTTCAGATAGGGAGAGAAGTCTTCATCCCCTTTGTATAGTTTTTTGAGGAATTGAACACCAAGAATACGAGCTTCTATAAAAGAAAGTAGTGAATAATACCTTCAAAGAGAATCCATCGCCACATTGGAACTACATTTTTCGTACTTCACCACAAATGAGAAGGATTGTAGCAACTCCACCCACTTAGCATGTCTCGGATTGAGTTTATGTTGCCCATTGAGATGTTTCAAAGCTTCATGGTCAGAGTGGAGAACAAACTGTTTTGACCTTAGATAATAAGACCAATGTTTAAGAGTGTAAAACTATTTATCATAGATGCTATAATTCTATAAGCCATTTAACTTCTCACTAAAGTAAGTCAGTGGGGCACTTCTTTTGGATGAGAACCGCAATAATGCTCACCCCATGAGCATCACACTCCATTTCAAAGACTTTGTCAGAATATGAAAGTGCTAACATAGGGGCTTCAAAGTGTTTTTGTCTTGCGCGCCTCAAAGATGCTTAGGGCAACTTGGGCCATTCAAAAGTGCCTTTTTTCAATCACTCTGTAATGGGGGCAATAAGGGTGCTAAAACTTTTGATGACCCATCCGTAGAATGAACCCGAACCATGAAAACTCTTTACTCCAGTGATATTGATAGGAGTTGGCCACTACTTTGAGCCTTAACTTGGGCTTATCCATAGAAATTTTATCTTTAGAAGCGACACATCCATAGAATTTCACATTACAAGTGAGGAATTCACATTTCACCATCTTGGCATAGAGCTTTTAAGCCCTTAGAATAGTAAACACCACTTCAAGGTGTTTTAGATGTTCTTCTTCCTCTTTGAAATAGACAAGGATGTCATCAAGTAGACCACAACAAATTTTCCAAGGAATGGCTTGAGAACTTTTATTCATAAGTCTCATAAATATGAATGGGCATTGGAGAGCCCAAAAGGTATGACTAGCCATTCATAAAGGTCACCCCTTTGTTTTGAAGGCTCGGATTTGGTGTACTTTGGAGAAGATTCAAAATCCATAAAAATCATCAAGCATATCGTCATGTCTAAGTATAGGTACATATATTTGATAATAATATTATTTATGGCCCTGCTATCCATGCATATGAAGAAAGTGTCAACCTTCTTCAGAACTAAAAGAGTTGGAGCCGAACAAAGACTCATGCTTCCCTTTAAAAAGCCTTTGGCCATAAACTCTTCATTTTGCATTTGAAGTTCTTTGGTCTCTTGAAGGTTACATCTATAGGAAGTTTTATTAGGAAATGGGATACCAGGAATAAGGTCAATTTGGTGCTCTATTCCCAGAATTGGAGGTAGCCCTAGAGGGTGATCCTTTGGAAAGACATCCTGAAATTTGGGAATGAGGACTTTGATTTTGGGTTGCTAGCTACACTCAAAGTCACTTTGGTTGCTTTCTAACAAGAGTAAGACAATGATTTCTTTCCCCTTAATCCTGTTTTGCACATGAAAAGGTTTTTTCCCTCACTTCCAACCCAGTTTGAATTTTGTGGACTTGATTCTCTGGTAAAAGATCAAGGATAAGCTTTTCATTTTGAAAGTCAAGGGAATAGGTGTGGTAAAGGTTGTCATGGGTTACATCCTTGGCATCTTCATTCAACTCAAAGTCGTCATCCTTTTTGGAAGGCTCTTCTAGAGTTTGAGTGTGAACCTCTTTTTCTTCTTCAAGGGTTAAAGTTAGCTCTTCTACTTGAATTTGAGTTTGAAAGTCCATGGGCTCATCTTCTTGAGAAGCAAGTAGGGAACTAACTTCCATCAAATTATGACCTTCACAAGGGATGTCAATTGTATCTTGGACTTTCTAATGTGAGCTCTTTTCTAAGTTCGATTGGGAGTCTTCCACTGTTAGCAGTTTTACTTAACCGCAAGTGCACGGCGTAGCTGTAGCTAGCAACCAGCAAGTACGGGTCGAATCCACAGGGAACTTGGTTTCAACTACTAGAACTAATTGGACTAACTCAAGCTAGGCAATCAAATCGTGGTTGGAAGCTAAACTACGAGAGATAGTGATAACTCAGGGTTTTAGTAAACAACAGAATAAAAAGCACCTAGGTTGGAATTAATAACACGAATGCGCAGATGAATTAATTACTAACCCAATCAAGCATTCCCATGAATGTAATACAAATGGATAGATTGTCAATTTAGCCCATCTCCTCCCTCTCTCAAGGGTCGAAGACTAATCCCAGAACCAAAGTCATCTATTTTATGGGACTAAAGGTTGAAGGATTATGAGATCTACAATCTCAAATCCCAATTAAAGCTTGACTATTTTCATGTCAATACCTTAATTGTGTACTAAGTCGCACTAGGTAAAGGTTTCATCTCTCAACGCTCCCCTAAACCCCAATAAAAATGGACGAATACTCTTTCGAGCATTTCGTCGAGCATGTGGCGTGCAGAGTAGAATTCGCAATTACAAAACAAAGGGGGAGCAAGAATTGGGCTAGTTTACAATTCAATCATACATACTCGGCATTAATCCCAACCTAAGTTGAGGATTTAGCCTACAATCATACTAAACGCAATAACCGCAACATTCAACCAAAGTGTCATGATAATTGAATTCTAAAACAAGCAGACAAGAGAGAGTAGAGATAAGAACGAGAACCTGGAATTAATTGAATGAAAATAATCTTCAATCCAAGAACAATTTTCAAGAACAAGAATTAAACTAAAATTAAACCTAAGAATCGCCTAGAGAGAATACTGAGAGAGAACTAAACGTAAACCAAGCGTAAAACTAAATGGAAAACTGACTGCTCCCCAAAACAGCCCCGAAGGAGAATTTAAGTCGCGTCGCGGAAAGGGGGCGGCACGGTCGTGCCTCGGGGCACGGTGGCACCGTGCCAAAACACTGCCCGAAACACCCCGGGACGGCACAAATGGCACGGGAGTGCCACTTGGCACGGCCAGGCCGTGCCACTTGGCTGCCTGGCCAAGTGTGCCGGTTCCCGGGGGGTCAGCCGTACTTCGTGGGCCCGGTTCCGTGGGACTTCTGTACGACGCTTTTTCGCAACTTTTCTCGCCTTCTTGGCACTCCTTTCGTCTAAATGTTGTTCATCTTTCCTTTTCTTCAATAAAGTTTCTGAAAATATCGAAAGATGTTATATGCGTTAAAGGTATGCAAAAAGGAAGCCGATTGGACCCTTCCTTGACACAATTTAACATGAAAACGGGGGAGGAAATGGGTCAAATAGGGGCTAAAAATGGGACAAAATAGAGGTTCATCACACTCCCATGCTTATCTCTTGCTTGTCCTCAAGAAAGACTATGCTATGAAAGATCAGGGAGGATGGTGGACCTCTAAACACACCCTCTTCAAGGGAAAGGATGGAGGGCCGATGAATCACGCTAATCATGCATAGAAGGTGGTCAAGTCAAGGTGTGGCAGATAATCTCAATGAGAATGTATGCAATGTCATCCATGAATCACCTTGCCCAAATGAAACACACAACACATCCCAATATTGAAACACATAGTAGGACATAACCTTCCTTAACAAATGGTGAGTAAGTAAGACTGGTAAGACCTCACTTGAGGGTAAAGTAGAACACTCCTCTCAATGTGTTTGAAATATGTAACAAGGGTACGCTCAATACTCCAACCAATCAGGCAACTACCATACGCTTGGTAAAGTTCTCTACTCTCCACCACGATAATGCAATATGCAATGTGTCAATCATGAGGGCTTGCAATAGGGATATAATGGGGCTAAGGTGAAAGGTGAGAAGTGGAATAGTTTGGGAAAATGGAGCTATTAGTCAAAGACTAGGGAGCAAGAACACTTCCACAATTCAACATTAAGGACACAACTTCACACCATACTTACGAATCGAGTCGCAAAGCTCGCAAAAACCTCTGAGAGGGGACCAAACAAGTTTACCGCGAAAAGTTTCCATGCTACCCATTTTATTTGCAACTGCTCATTGTTTTCTTCTCTTCCTTTTTTTTTTTCTTTTTTTTTCTTTTCATTGAGAAGCAAAAACGGATGCATATGGACAGCGTTGGAGGAAACAAAAACTAATTCGCAATTTTCCCAAATGAGCCACTGATATTGTACCCGAAGTGATAGTTAATTGCCCCAAACATGCCCAACTATATTGTGGAAGTATCGCCCCACTAGACCTTGACAAGGATGAAGGAAGTATGCATAGGTCAAGTGTGTAATTAATGTGGTGCAACAACAACGACCGGGGGGAAGGCTCAAAGGGCTAGCAAAGGGATAGCATGCAACAACGGGTGGCTTTCTGGCTAATGTGGCTACATGAACAAAGATCGCCTCAATCATGTCGACACATGCAATTGCTAAATGCAGTTTCAAGGAGAACAAGACCAAGTTCTAGAGATGTATCATGGAGGGGTCACACATGAAAGGAAATGGAGACTATATGTAATGAATAGTCGTTAGGCTCAAAATCTCACAGGTAGACCTACCACAGTCAAGTGACTTACTCTAGAGTTTGTTCCATTTGTCAAGTTCAATCAGGTCAAACCATATGAATCTCAGGGTAGTTATCATGCAACACATGGCAAGGAGATAATGAATAACAAAGACAAACCAATTTGCAAAAAAAACGCACAACAAGACAAGTCACACCTCAACACACAACCAAACATGATCGATCAATCATCACCCCTTTCAATTTCATCACAAGAGGGGTTTTCGCAAACCGTATTTTTTTTTTGTTTTTTTTTCCCAAAGCAATAAAACTGGCTGAGAAAGTAATAAAGATATAAAGGATGATGAAGAGAAGGGTAAGAGATAATACCTAGAAAGCTTACGAACGCCCGACTCGATCATTACTCCTTTTGTTATGTAAAACCTGATTCTACAAGCTCTAAACTATATGCTTGAATAAAAATAAAACGGCAAAAACAACAAAGTGCATGACATGAAATCCTATCTGGATGATGCAAATGCAAGTGATATCAATCACCTACCCCCACAATGTTACCAGAAAGCGACGAGCTCACACTCTCCCATGCTTGAGATTTTCATTGTCCTCAATGAAAAGGACGCAGAAAGAACAAGGGTAGGGAAGGGGGGGAAAGGGGGGGAAAGGGTGGGAGACACACACACACACTCGCTTTTCTTTTTTTTGTTGTTTTTTTTGTTTTTGTTTTTTTTTTCCGAAAGCAATAAATACCTTGGGTTGCCTCCCAAGAAGCGCTTGTTTTAGGTCCTAAGCTTGACCGTTACCTCAGGAATATGATGCTCGCGTGATGTAGGGAGGTGTGGGGATGGAAAAAGGAAATGACGAGTGAGCCAGCACTTCCCCATGGCTAAAGTCAGGCATCAGTGTCGCCTCAGGATGTCCGCTAGTAGCAGTAGTGGGCGGTGGAGATAGGGGAGGCAGAGCAGGCGGCTGCAAATGGGATCCGCCACCCCAGTCGTGAAGTTCCACTCTCACGACAGCTGGAGGAGTGGAGACAGTAGGGGCCACAAGCGCAGAGTGCGCACCAGGGGGCGGGAGATGAAGTGGGTGGTGGAAAATAGAAATCCATCCGCTCCCCACACACGGTAAAGGATAGGGTGCCCGTTTGCACGTCGATCACCGCCCCTGCAGTCGCGAGGAATGGGCGACCCAGGAGAAAGGGGGTGGATAGTCAACGTCTATATCAAGGACGATGAAATCGTAGGGGACCAGGAACTTGCCCACCTGGACTGGGACATCCTCCAGAATGCCCACAGGCCGCCGGATGGAGCAGTCTGCAAGCTGAATAGTAATGCTGGTGGGTGTGGGGTCCCATAATTGCAGCTTCTTGCAGAGAGAGAGCGACATGATGCTCACGCTGGCGCCCAGATCACAGAGGGCTCTCTCAATCTGCACATCCCCTATGCAGCATGGGATGGCGAAACTGCCGGGATCCTGCAGCTTGGATGGCGACCGTCTTTGTAAGAGCGCGCTGCAGGATCCGCCAACGGAAGCTACAAAAGCTTCCCTAGATGTGCCCTTCTTGGATAGGAGCTCTCGCAAAAATTAAAATTGTGCAGGGGCACTCTTGAGAGCTTCCAGGGAGGGGCTACTGGCATAGATTCGGCGTAAGATTTCCAAGAAACGCTCGAATCTAGGCTCAAGCTGACATAGCTCGGACCATGCCAATCGCTTAGGGTAAGGCACGCGACGGTGGTAAGGGCGAGCGGTAGGTGGAGGGCGGGCCTCGTCAACAGGGCTCAGATCCTCATTCTTCTCCCTTCCCTTGGTTCCGGCAGAATCAGGAACCGAAACCACCTCCTGGAGAACCATTACTGGGCTCTCCTCTAACCCCTCGCCCACAGTAGATATAGCATTGACTTGACGGTGGGGGTTGACCTCGGTCTGTCTTGGAAGTTGCCCCTGAGGTCGAGATAGGTGGTTCACCTGTTGGGCAATCTGAGCAATCTGTGTGTCCATCGTTTTCTGATGGGCGGCCATGGCATCGACCCTGGAGGTCAGCTGATGGATGGACTCTTTAAGAGTCTCATTGGTCGTAGTCTGGGTTGCTATGAAGCGCTCCATAAGACTCTCCAGGTGAGATGTAGATTCAGAAGGTGGAGGGGGTGCAATGTAGGGAGCTCGATTGTGGAAACCTGGTGGCTGCATGGAGTTCTGGGGATGGGGGTTGGGATGTTTATAGAGGGGGTTCGGACGACTATTCCAACCCTGATTGTAGGAGGGGGGGTGGGGGTTATTTTGAGGAGGTTGGGTGTAGGTATGATAGGCGTTGACGTGCTCAATGCTAGGGGGAGCATTGTAGCACTCAACGGCAGTGTGGCCCTGTACACCGCAGGCCTCACAGACAGCATAGATCCCCATGGACGGCCCCACAGAAGTAGCTAATGAGGTGGTCACTTTCTCCAGGCGCTGTGCGAGGGCGTCCACCCTGCTCGCTTGGAGCGTCACAGCGTCAATCTCATGCCTGCCACTGCCCCTCTTGGGGGTGGCCCTCTCACTCGACCAATGATAGTTGTTGGAAGCCATTTCTTCCAACAACGCCTTTGCCGCTTCGATAGATTTGTCCATAAGAGCACCCCCTGCTGCAGCATCAACATAAATCTTCACCGACCGCTCCAACCCATTGTAGAAGGTCTGGATTAGGAGCCAGTCGGGAACTCCATGGTGGGGGCACTGGCGCTGGAGTTCCTTGAACCTCTCCCATGCCTCATATAATGACTCACCATCCTGCTGGGCGAAGGAGGTGATGTCCGTCCTCAGCTTGGCAGTCTTGCCAGGTGGGAAGTACTTGCTGAGGAACGCCTTGGAGAGTACTTCCCAAGTGGTGAACAAGTTAGGTTCCTCGTTTTGAAGCCAGTCACTGGCTCTATCCCGCAGTGAGAATGGGAAGAGCCGCAGCCAGATCGCATCAGTGGACACCCCGTTCAACTTGATGGTGTCACACTTCGCTAGGAATCTGCGAAGGTGCACGTTGGGGTTCTCCGCGGGGTGCCCGCTGAACTGCTCCCTCTCCCCAAATGATTAGCACGGGGCTGAGCTCGAAGTTATTAGCCTCGATAGCGGGGCTTACGATGGAAGACGTGACGCCCGAGGCTTGTGGCAGGGCGTAGTCTCGCAATACTCGATGATTCTGCTCAGTCATTAGAACTCGTGCTTGTTGCCTTTTCCTTGCACCGCTTTGCCTTCTGAAGGTGGCTTCGATTTCTGGGTCAAAGGGAGCAAGTGGTTGGTCCCTTTGACTACGCCTGCGCATATAAAACAAACACTACCAAAGGCGTAAACAGTTTCAAGCACGATAGAGGGAGGGGGAAACAAGAAGGGATAAAAAGAAAAAGAAAAAGCCTAGTCTAGAGTACGCTAATCGGTTCTAATATTGAAAGGCGCAAGTTCCCCGGTAACAGCGCCAAAAACTTGTTAGCAGTTTTACTTAACTGCAAGTGCACGGCGTAGCTGTAGCTAGCAACCGGCAAGTACGGGTCGAATCCACAGGAAACTTGGTTTCAACTACTAGAACTAATTGGACTAACTCAAGCTAGGCAATCAAATCGTGGTTGGAAGCTAAATTACGAGAGATAGTGATAACTCAGGATTTTAATAAACAGCAGAATAAAAAGCACCTAGGTTGGAATTAATAACACGAATGCGCAGATGAATTAATTACTAACCCAATCAAGCATTCCCGTGAATGTAATACGAATGGATAGATTGTCAATTTAGCCCATCTTCTCCCTCTCTCAAGGGTCGAAGACTAATCCCAGAACCAAGTCGCCTATTTTCATTGGGACTAAAGGTTGAAGGATTACGAGATCTATAATCTCAAATCACAATTAAAGCTTGACTATTTTCATGTCAATACCTTAATTGTGTACTAAGTCGCACTAGGTAAAGGTTTCGTCTCTCAACGCTCCCCTAAACCCTAATAAAAATGGACGAATACTCTTTCGAGCATTTCATCGAGCATGTGGCGTGCAGAGTAGAATTCGCAATTACAGAACAAAGGGGGGGGTAAGAATTGGGCTAGTTTACAATTCAATCATACATACTCGGCATTAATCCCAACCTAAGTTGAGGATTTAGCCTACAATCATACTAAACGCAATATTCGCAACATTCAACCAAAGTATCATGATAATTGAATTCTAAAACAAGAAGACAAGAGAGAGTAGAGATAAGAACGAGAACCTGGAATTAATTGAATGAAAATAATTTTCAATCCAAGAACAATTCTCAAGAACAAGAATTAAACTAAAATTAAACCTAAGAATTGCCTAGAGAGAATACTGAGAGAGAACTAAACGTAAACCAAGCGTAAAACTAAATGGAAAACTGACTGCCCCCCAAAACAGCCCCGAAGGAGAATTTAAGTCGCGTCGCAGAAAGGGGGCGGCACGGTCGTGCCTCGGGGCACGGTGGCACCGTGCCAAAACACTGCCCGAAACACCCCGGGGCGGCACAAATGGCACGGGAGTGCCACGTGGCACGGCCCAACCGTGCCACTTGGTTGCCCGGCCAAGTGTGCCGGTTCCCGGGGGGTCAGCCGTACTTCGTGGGCCCGGTTCCGTGGGACTTCTGTGAGACACTTTTCTGCAATTTTTCTCGCCTTCTTGGCACTCCTTTCTTCTAAATGTTGTTCATCTTTCCTTTTCTTCAATAAAGTTCCTGAAAATATCGAAAGATGTTATATGCGTTAAAGGTATGCAAAAAGGAAGCCGATTTGACCCTTCCTTGACACAATTTAACATGAAAATGGGGAAGGAAATGGGTCAAATAGGGGCTAAAAATGGGACAAAATAGAGGTTCATCATCCACATGAATCAAAGTAGTTTCATAATCATCTAAGAGTTCTCCTCCATCCACTTCTAGATGAATCTCAACCACCTTTTGGGCCTTGACAACTTTTTCCTTGCTAGGATCTACCTCCAAAAAGGTCCCCTCAATATCCCTCTTTTTAAATTTGAGATACTGAGTGTAACCCTTAAGGTAGTTTTTATCCACATACCTCTTCAATGTGCTCTAAGATCTAATTTTGGATCTACTTTCTTCAAGTCTCACTTCCATAAGGCGTACATTCCAAGAGTAAGTATACATTTTGATCTTAAAAATGACTATCTTAAAGCTCTCTTCATTGGAAAATTCCATTTTTGTCTATACAGTCTTCAAATGCATAAACCAACTCCAAGTAAAGAATTGGATTCCATTCTTCTTTGAAATAAGATACATTACTGGTAAGTGAAATTATATTGGGTTCAAGGTTGGGTAAGCGAATTGATGTTGATTGGAGGCTTTTTTTACATAGCTAAGGGTTCTTATGTAGGAAGCCATGTGTTTCTCACGAGGGTACGTTGTAGCTTTGTGTTTAAGGTTTCAAGGAACAACCTAGATTTGCTCTAATACCAAGTAGAGCATGTCAAAATCAGGGCAATTTCCAAGCTAAGACACTCAGAAAGAATATCAAAGCCACTAAACTAAGACTTTGAAATAATGTGAACTTTGAGAACAATTTGAGCTAACTTATACGTAAATAAAGTTTAAGGTAAATAGGCCACCAAGCCACTACCATTAAATTCATGCTGAACAAGAGAATCTGGAAGACCCAATATGAAGGTTTATGGATTCTTTGCTTCAATTGTGATAACCAAGGGCACAAAGAAGAGACTTGTTCGCAAAAAGTTATCGAATTGAGGTCCAATGAGACATGGGAACAACCAATTTAGCAGAATCAAGAAGACCGATACCACCTGAGGAGCTGGCAACTCGTGGATGTTGGATGATAGTCAGAAAATCTGGATGAAAAATACCAAGCAATACGGTCAGAATGCCAACAGAAATGTGGATGCAAAAGCTAGCTGCATCATAGGGATGCAGGAATAAGGGGCTCATGAGAGGCAGGTGGCAGATTAGTAACCTAGATCTGAAACCTAACAATCAGATGTGTCAAGCGAGGGAGATGGTGAGAATGTTGGTTCTAGATTCATGGGTCTTAGCTAAAGATGGATTTTCTATTGCCTTTTGAAATAGAGGAGGGTGTGCACGAACTGCAAGCAGCTACGAATTCCATGAAACAAGGATTTATAGGCCCCGTTGTGGGCACAGAGAATAGATGGGATAGACAACCCAGGATAATGATCGAAATGATATTGTGGAGGAACTTCAGGGTAAGGTTAATATTCTATAAGCGACATCAAACATGCAAGGGGCTATATCCCTCACTGTAAACTAGCTCCTAAAGGCGCTAACATGGATAAAAGCAATAATGGTCCTACTCAAGTCATTGCACCACTAGTCCTAAGCAGTCACACTGATCCAACCACTAGTGTCAACAAGATTAGCCAACGACGGGGAGTTTTACAAGTCTCGAGACCCACAGAGCGAGGAAGATTCAACCTATTCACGAACAAGGAGGTGAAGGAACTTCACAAAGGGAAATTCGAACCCTCTAATGATCCACCTAACGTGCCTAATAACAATCAGGGGACCCCGATCAACGGACATTGTAGGCCTCGTAGTGGTGATTGACATAATAGAGAGATCTACCTTGGCTGAACAGGAAGGTAGCACTTCTGGAAGCGGGAGAGCCACCATGTCCCAGGATAATTAAGTGTCATTTGATTTTTTCTTTTGATGTGGTTTCCTTTCGAATCAAATTCATGTTAATGCAAGCAATCTTACTTGAAGTCGGCGAGATTTATAAGATTTAAAGATTTTAGTTTGGAATGTTCATGGTGCTGGCAACAGATATTTCCTAAATGAGTTGAGGGATCATCTACATATGCATAGGACTCATATTCTGGCTCTATTGGAAACACTACAAGAAAGACTATATATTACAACAATCTTTTGCAAAGACACAAATTAAGTTGTTTCCATACCAGCTAATTTCGTGTCTATCCACTTCAAAATTTTGGTGGGGAATTCAAACATATTATTGCAATAGAAAAAAGTTATTGCAATATTTTGAATAATATATTAACAACGATGCTTTTTGTTGCCAAAAATTAGGCACATGTAATGCGACAACACTTTTTTAATGCAAATGTTTAAGAATATGTATTGCAACAACCTGTCATTACAAAAAATTAAAAAAAAAACCCTTCTTCACAAAATAGGGGTCTAAACCTTGTATTCTTTTTCTTCTTCTTTCCTTGGCCACACTCGCAGAGGGAAAGTGTGTGAAAGAGACATCACAACAACAGCAATGACCCTGGCAAAGCTTGCCACCAGCTGGGTATTCGCAGTGCCCATCCATCTTTCATATGCGCATGATAGGAGACAGAGATAGACTAATTGAGGTTTTGAGTAGAACTCTAGCCTAACCACCATGAACAACCACCAACAAATGCCACCGTTGGTGGCGGGACCACCTCTAGTGTTCAAGCAAGGGATCAAGAAGGCTGGATTTTAGCCTATTGGTGTCGATACAGACACAAAGAAAGGAAAATGAAAAAAGGGCTATGAAGCCCCTTTTTGGGCACGGCAACCGCTGTGGCTAGTGAAGCTGCAGATTAGCAGTGGCTGGTGCTAAATTGGCTGGTTGAAATATGTGGAGACCACCACTAAATTACTGAAGGCCTAATCAAACTACATTAAGCAAAACCCTAAGTGTCCAATTGAGATTAACTGCCAATAATTCTATCCTTCCCTTTGATTTTTTTATTACCAATTTATAGACATGGGCCCTGTTTGGCAATCAGCTGTTAGCTGTTAGTTGATTGTATTAGTTGTTAGCTATTAGCTGATTGCATTAGCTGTTTGACTTAGTTGATTGCATTAGCTATTTGACTTAGTTGATTGCATTAGCTATTTGTGAAAAAAGTATTTGATGAAATTAGCTGTTTCTAGCAAATCTATTTGATAAAATTTCACTTATACCCATTACTCAATTTCATTATTTTCCTAACAAAAGAATTTTCCATTGGATATTTATTTTTCTTTTTGATATGAATTACGAATTAAGACTTATGAGATATATAAAATTATATTCATACCTTCTCCTAATTTTAGTGTTTATTATCAAAGTATTTTTTAACGTTAAATGTTTTCTTTTTTAATAGCAAATTGAAATTATGTGACATAAAAAATATTATATATCATGTAAGACTAACATAAATTATTTGTTAAATTAAGAAAGCGTTAAAATTAAAAGTGTTATCTTTGACATAATAGCCATCCACAATTCTTGTCCTATAAGAGGAAAAAAATTGAAAATTTTAACGCATAAGCATCCAACATTTGGGAATATCATTTGTGAATGACATTTAATGTAAATTTGTCCAAATTATAAGGTTAGTATGATCATTGTAATAATAAACATCAAAAAGCTCTTTGAAAAAGTTATCCCAAAGAGCTTTTTGTAAAAGAGCTTTTTGGATATAAGAAGCTAATCTAAAAAGTTAATCAATCAAATAATTCAAAGAGCTTTTGACCAGAGTCAAACAGCTAATACCCCCAAAAAAATTTTTTTCCACCCAAAAAGCTCTTTACCAAACATGCGTTGAGTTTACGTGAATATGTATGATTGTAAAGAAGTATTGACTTGGGTAGAATCGATTGGAATTTTCTGATCTAATGCAATTAAGTAAAATTGAGTAGCAAGTTTGCAGCTATATGGTTGCTAATGGTAGATGAAATGGCATCGAGCTTGGAAATCGAACTAGTTGTTTGTAATTGCGTAATAGAGGTTCAGCTTTCTTGTTCATGTAATTGAAGTGGCTAATTGTTCCAGTGCTTCATGAAAAAATTTACAGTTAGCTTCTTTTTTTAAAAAAAAACCAATGGTGATACGGGAGTCATGAAATGTTGTGTATGAGTTTATGTGAAAGTGAGGAATTTTAATATAAGTATCTTTAGGTTTAACTCCTATGTTTTGGATTGAGATTTGCTTAGGTTTATATGTACAATGAGCTATAACACTTATATAGTAGCTCTACAGTTGTCAGTAAATTGATTAAGTGAACTTGTTAACTATAAGTAATCCATATAATTGTTTTTACAAAATCCTTATTCTATAAAAGGTTTTTACAAAATCCTGTTTTGTGGGTCTCTTAGAATTAGCCTCTCTATGAGCAGTGATACAGGGAGAAGCGAGGTTGTTTACATCTAAATCTCTCTATACCTCACAAAAGTGGGACTCACACTGAAAGGTGGTGGTGGTGGTGGTGGTGTTGTTGTTGTTGTTGTTGTTGTTGTTGTTGTTGTTGTTGTTGTTGTTAACTATATAAGTAACCCCATAGTCTCTCTCTAACTCCTAGCTTGTTTGTTGTTACATTTTGGGTAAGTTGGATATCGTCTGATGTTGAATTTGAATAATTGATTAGAATATAGCTTCGGGCATGCAAACATTTTGGATGGGTAGAACTCATGCCCATTGGACCTTGAGGGATAACCTTTCGCGCCAAGGGGTTGGCACTTGTTGATGTAGCGCTTATTGGTGTATTTTTTTGGATGTACAATTAAATGAGTAAACACCTCTGACAGGACCTCAAATGCATCTTATTATCTATAAATGACCTATAATATATATGGCTACCTATTCAGTGCTCAAACTTCTACTAACTTGCTCGACAAAGACCTCCAACTTGTCTTACAAAGGCCTATAATATTCTAACAAATGGAAAAACAAATACTTAAATAGAATACAATCTTGTTAAAGAAAATAAATATTATGGATAGGTCGTGTTGTTTTCCACTGATTTTGTGGTAGTAGAGGACTAAAACCTACAAAGGAAGGAATAAGGTTGGCTTTACAACAAACTCATTCTTTATTCATCCCTTATTTTCATTTTAACTTGCTAAGAAACTCTTCATTTATTGTTAATCTTAATCTCCGAGTTCTCAATTTGTGAATAGTCCATCTAATAAACCTAGGCATTATGTGGAATCGTCAAATAAGTGAAACTCTTTATAGTTCTCGACATACTCTCTGTTTCGATCGTTGTTATTAGGCAAATAATTCAACAACTTGGTTATGTTTAGCATTGGCATGCATCAAGTACTATAATCTTGGAATCATATAAGTAGGTTTGGTCTCTTTTTTTGTTACAACTTCTAGAATGATCTTTCTAAGGACATCTAATTGGAAATAGGATTGAAGTCAGTGGGTACAATGGAAAGCCTAACCTACAATCTAAACCATCTATATATTCTTGCTTCTCCTATTAATTTCAAAATTGATGTGAGCTTATAAAATTTATAAGACCTAGAGGTAGAATATGTAATTATGCAATTAAAGTCCATCAACTTAGGAAAAACACTTGGATACTAGGTATTGTATTTGGCATAAATGTTTTGGAAGGTAAATCTATGATATTTCTTCCTTGAATTTTGAGTGTTTGCATCTTCCATTTCAAGGTGCATGTGTTTGAATAATATTTTGTATATTTTTTTGCTACACTTGTATAGATTGGATCAAATATCAATTATGTAGATTGTCGTATTAGAAGCACTAATGGTTGACTTCGTAATACTTGTAAGACACTACTGTCACTTCGCCTTAGCTTGTTATATCAAAAAGTATTGATGGTGGTCTTTGATAAATTATGTAAATTTATTAAGATTATAGAATTTATTGATTTTCGATTGACCTATTTTGGCATTGAGTCTCAAACATGCATGGAAATGTGTTCATATTTCACTAATACAAGAATACTCCTTATGGATATAGATTCATACTTCATTAATACAAGGATGTTACTTATAATACATATTGTGTAAGAAGGTTTAGTTTCTTATGTCATGACTAACTTCAACACCAATGATAATCCTAATATCAATACCCTAGTTAGGGAACCTATTTACGACAACTGTCATACCTATGGGAGTGATTTATGGAAATAGGCATTATAACGATAATGTCATTACGGAAGAACTTGGGTTTCGACAACAACTTTGTTGAAGTAAAAATGTTACTTATATTTATTATAACAGTTGTGTTGTTACAAAAGATACAGGCTTTTACAACAATTTTTTTGATACCAAAAAAAAAAACAAACCATATTTATTGCAACAACTTTTATTATTGCAGAACATGCATGAACAGCGTACACACATCACTTTTTATTGCAACAACTTGGGTGGTTGTGAAAGAAGGATTATTGCAGCAATCGGTGTCACTGCAATATTCTTTTGCAATGACATGACATGCAACAACCTTGCAACGATGTTGTCTTAAATTTATACCGCAAGTGCACGGTTTAGCTATAGCTAGAAACCGACAAGTACGGGTCATATCTTCTGGGAACTTGCTTCTAATCACCAAATTCAACTTATAGCACTCAATTTAGGCAAAAGTTCACTTCAGTTGAGTGATGCTAACTAGCAGTATTATTCTGCTAAAAACTAACGAATTTGTCTAATTCAATAATGACAAAGGTCCTAGATTGGGATTCACCACACCATTACGCTATGTGAATCATAAACTAAATCATACAAATCTGCACATGAAAATAATTGAAGTGGAAAGAATTACAATTTAAAGTGTATCTATGCCTTCTCTCGAAGGTCAATAGACTGATTGAATTAATCTTAGTTGTCTATTTTCATGAAACTAGGATTATCAAAGTCACAAGATTAAGTAGTCAAATATTCCCAATTGAAACCCTAACTGTTTTCATGTTAGGAAGAACAATCGCTCATAAAGTCACACTAGATAAAGGATTCAACTTTCGTTGATCTCCTAAACCCTAATTAAGAACAGTGAATAAAACTCTCTCAAGCAATCCAACAAATATTTGACATACTAAGGCGAGATTTCAAATCACAAACATGGGCATGATTCATAAAAACCTAGAGCATGATTCAATTCTGCATAATAGGGGCTACTTCCAACCCAACACTAATATTTTAGCCTCTAATCATATTCATAATCACAAACAAGAATAAAGATATGGAAAACATCACTAAAGGTGCAAACTTTAATTGAGAATGCGCGAGAAGGAAGAAAGAAAACATATTCAATTGATTGCTAAGATCGATCACACAATTCGTACTCAATTAAACTCTTAAATCTAATCTCTCAAAGTTTGTGAAAGTACTAAGAATCTAAAAAACTAAAAATCGCCTCTAACAAGTTCTCCAGACGTTGTAAGACAAAATCCCCCCCCAAAAGACCTACCATGAAAACGAGTTAAGTCGCACAGAAATTAAAGTGGTACAGTCATGCCACCTGACATGGTGGCCCTGTGCCACTTCGCTGGAATAGTGCCTGAAGTTTTGGGCATCGCACGACTGTGTCACTAGGCACGGGGGCACTATTTCGTATCTCTGGATGTCGGCTACTGGAGTCTTGGTGTGACACGACCGGGTTTCATGGCATGGGGTCCCCATGCTAATCCTCTAGATCTAGCCAACCTCTTCCTCGGCTTGTAGCTCGTCTTCTTGGTCCTCCTCTCGACCAATATCAGTAGGTTTTTGCCTTTTCTCCTGACAAGGACTCCTGAAAATATGAAACATCATATATGAACAAATTCAGGGTAAAGAAGGCCAATTCAACCCCTTCACTTTGAAGTTTAACACAAAAATCATTGAGAGAATGGGTCAAATATGAGTTTAGAAGAGGTGAAAATGGAGGTTTATCAAATGACAATGATCGTTGCAAGCAATATTTTTGTAATGACCTATCATTTATGGCAACGACTTCTGTTGTTTTAAATTATGGTCTTCTTGTAGAGAAACTCATATAAGTGGTGGGAGAGCAAATGAGGTGTGCAAATGGATTAACTATGATAAGTGGTATTGTATTGAGCTCAACATGTTGAGAGAGGGATTTGGCTCTTACAAAACTCTATGAGACATTACTAGAAGTACCACAGGCCGAGGACCAGTTTGTCATTAATTAGTAGGACGACCCCTTGCTATGAATTTTTATAGTGGTCTACGCCAGCTTACATCAACAACCTAGGGAACAGTTTGGGAATGACATTCAGCTGTTTACCGGTAATGTAAGACACCCGCGGCTCCATACAGGAGATTTCAATGGTACGATTGATCTGGAGGAAAGAGACCATGGGGGTTTGGACATGAATAGTCAATGTAAGATGTTCAAAACCTAGACTGAGAATAATGTTTTTATTGATTTGCGTTTCTCTAGACCCAAAATTTATTTAGGTGAGGAGTTTCAGCGTGAAGATGAGAAAATGTTGCGAGGTTGGACCAAGCCCTCTATAATATAAGCTACAGGAGCCATTTGCAAGAAGAAATGATCTAACAGTTGATGTAGAATTATTAGGATGATTCATATATTTTGGTGAGTACTAGAGGATTTACTCCTATCTTTGGTGGATCCAAGCCTTTTTGCTTCCAGTTAGTGTGGACTTCACATGAGAGGTTCAATCAAGTGGTACAGGAATATTAGACCCCTAACACATCATTTATTCTAGCTTACAAAGTTGCCTACATTTTGGCTTAATAGGTGGAATAGGGGAGTGTTTGGTGACCTATTTAGAAAGAAAAGGAAAATTTGGGCTAGACTTAAAGGAATTCGGAAGGGGAATAAATACCTCCTAAAAATGGAATTTAAATTGCAAAAAGAGTTGAAAGAGGTAATTGATCAACTTGAGGTCTTTTAGATGCAGAAGTCAAGGTTAGAAATAATCATGATGGGGATTGTAACACTGGTTATTCCCATACCAGTACTATGATACGATGAAGATTCAACAGAATTGAGACCTTACAACAGCCAAATAAGACATGGATTACTTTCTCGGAGGGTGTTAAGAAAAAGGTGAGGTACTTTTTTATTAGGCTATACATAACCTTCGGCTGGAAAATGACAGATCATGTTAACATGGGGTTTTTCTGGCAACTAGATGCAGAAAGGCTCCAGAGGCTTATGGAGCCATTTACGATTAAGGATGTGCATAATTCTCTCAAGGTCATCACACCTTTGAAAGCTCCGACTCTGGATAACCTTAATGCCTACTTCTTTTAGAAATATTAGTTTCTTATAGTTAGCTCTGTCTGTAAGGTGGTGATGGCAATGTGTGGAGGAAAGTCACTTCCTGAAGGATTCAGTGACACTTTCATATCATTGATCTCAAAAGTTAGTAACCCAAATATTGTCATACATTTTAGGCTAATCGGATTACACAATGTTGGTATAAATTGGTCACCAATGCATTGTGCTGAGATTGAGACATACACTACTAGACATGATCTTGCAATTACAATCTAGTGTTGTGAATTTCCGCAAGCGTACGGTTTATCGTTGTACGAATTACGAGTATCGTCCTCAGGAATGTGTATGAAATTAGATTACTAATTATCTATGTTAATAAAATACAACTCAAATAAACTAAACCGACAATAGCCATAGACTAATCACTATAACAATTAAACTAATCCTGAAAATAGCAATTGAGGCAAGTATCAGAGCACAGAAAAGGAGAGCGTGATAATTGCAACAAGCCACGGAAATTCTATGCCAAAGCCCAAATGTCTGACTTTAATTGAGCAACAACTAGAACAAACTACAATTTTCAGAATTCAGAGGATTGAATCTGAAGCTAAAAAAATGAGAGCAAAATAAGAGAATAAGCCCTAACATCTTCACCATTCATTCATTACATCAGCATCACTAAACTCAAGTCAACGAAGCAGAGAAAATCAGAACAGCAGAGCAGCAGCATCACTAACGCAATAACAACAAATTCACACAAATCAACCTTAATGGAACTGAAATGAAGCAGAGCAGTAGAGACGGGGGAAACCATGAAACTGAAATAGAGCAAAACTAGAGGAAAGAAATCAGAACCACAATTGTTACTCAAGCCAACGATCCACAATTCACTGATATGAATTGTAAGCCAAACAAACAAATCTGACAACTGAAAATCAAAATTGATGAACAACTTCGAACCCTAAAACAATTCGAACAAAATCCCTAATTTTCTAGAAAACTGGAATTTAATACCACCCTAAAATTGAACAGCTAAACTCGAACTCCCAGACCAAAATCATACCCCCAATTGCGTTTTGTAGTCCGGACGTGGTTCGTTCAACCATTGAAGGTGCCGGTAATTGGATCGCCCCGCGTTGAATGCGCTGAGTGAATGCAAAAGAAGAGAGAATGGCCATGCTCTGATTCGAAGCAATTGGACCACCATAGCCGTTTGGATTCGGAGATGAAGAAGAAGAGAAGAAGCAGCTCAGGGGAGGGGGTTTCTGGTTTGGGGGGAGTCGAAAGAGCACTGAGAGAGTGAAAGGGGAAGGGGGGAAATAAGGACCGGGTCATGCAATTAGCACGTGACCGAGTTTTATTTATTTTTTTGTGTTTTTTTTTCCCCTCTTTTGGTTTGGGTTTGAATTCCCAGTTCTTCGATTTTCAGCAATCCTTCATCTTTTTCGCTTATTTTTACCCGAATTATTCAATACCTATAAAATCAAATCAAATCAAATAAAAACCTAAAAATAACAATTATTTCGAGCATAAATTAGGTACAAAGGTACTTAAAAAATAGCATATTTTTGGTACGAACATCTGGCTTCATACTGGGGCAACAATCAAGATAATATCATTATTATGCCAGAGATCATGCATTCGATGGAGTGAAAAAAGGGACTAAGGACTGGATGGCAATCAAAGTTAACCTTAAAAAGGCGTATAATAGATAGAAGAGATTCTTTATTTAGGATACCTTAATGGGAATTGACTAAGAAATTCACCCACTGATGAACCTCTATTTTACCTCATTTTAACTCTCATTTGATCCTTGTTTCTCATTGTTTTTATGTCAAATCTAGATGAGTCAAATTACTTCCTTTGATTTAATTGTTCTTATAAAGTGATTTGTCTTTCTTTCAGGAGAGATCTTTAGTTTTGTTAGAAAGAGCAACTTCGGGAATGAATTGCAAATGAAGAACAAAGGTCTGACGAAGCCTCGGGAACCAAGGGAAGCCCGACAAAAGTGGGCACGGCCGTGCATATAGGGCGCACAACCGTGCTGCAGGACCCGAACGTTAGCACAGTCAGTCACGCAGCTCGCACGATCGTGCGTGGTGCCCGTGCCTAGGCGCACGACCACCCGTGCGTCGAGGCATGATCGTGCTCCCCGTCAGCCTTTTTTGATTTAAGAAGCTTTTCGGCCAGTTTTTGAAAGGGGCTCTTCGCTGGGTTCTTGCAAGGGTGATCTAGGGTTTCTCATCACACTCCCAAACCCCATTAGGGGGTAAATAAAGTAGGGTAATTAGGTTAGACTAGATGATTATTTTTATTCAAGCTTGTGGATTCGATCTTTAATTCAATCAAGTATAAGTTTTCTCTCCTCTTTCTCTCTTATTTTGTGTATTTCATTTCATGTTTTGTTTATATGGTTTTGTGATATTTAGTAGCTAGATTGTGTGGCTTTAATTGTAATTAGCCTCTTGATGACTAATTGGTTCTATTTGAACCTTTACCCCGCTCATTTAGGCTAGAATTTAGGGTTTTCTCTCATACCCATTATGTATTCGATGAAATGCTTTAAAGAACCTTCATCTATATTTTAGTGCAATTAACTTATGCTGAAAGGTAAGATTGATTATTTAATGTGGGTAGAGTGAATAGGCAGGATTGGGACATGAAAATAGTTTCAGTCACTGGCTAAATCAAGGGTTGTTAATCCTGTAGTTTAGTTGAGCTAATCCCATAAAAATAAGTGGTTAGAACAATTAGACTAGCTTATAGACCCTTGAAAGAGGGCTTAGGTGGGCCCTAATAATATAACTGATCAATCTTGAATACTCGCATAACTTTACAAGACGATGGTTTGACTTGATTAGTTAGTCTACCTTAGGTTTCATTACAACTGAAGTCTTCTTGCTTTTGTAGTTCAGTTCCACTTTCCCCTCACCCTTTATCTTGCTTGGATTGATATACTTGAGTTGGCTCTAGTAATTGAGAACACAAGTCCCCATGGACACGACCCGTACTCACCGATTGCTAGCTACAACTATGTTGTGCACTTGCAGTATTTTAAGATAATAAGTTTTTGGCGCCGTTGCCGGGGAGTTGTTGCTTTTTCAGTATTGGAGCTAACTTGAGTGTGCGAGACTAGGCTCTTATTTAAAAAAAAAATTGAATATGCATATTTCCCACTTTGCTCAGTATGAGCATGAATTGTTTTGGAGATACTATGACAGATTACATGCTTTTCTTGCTTATGGTGGTCATTGCTTAAAAAAGTGGAAAATGTTAAATACAGTCTATGAGGGTATGAATTGTAAGGCCCATGCTCTTTTAGAGCATCGGGATTTTTGTGCTAAAACTGTTGATGAAGCATGTGATTTCCTTAACTGGTTAGCTTGGGATAGTTGTTTGATTCTTACAACCCATCCCCTGTGAAATTTGTCATTATTTTAATCATAATAGTAATTCTTGTCCCTATTATATTTCTGCTGATGGTTTTGCTAGGCTTACCAATATGACAGAGATAATAAATGAGCAACAAACTGAGTTTGCTAATAATATGCGGGAGTATGAACTGTGACATGAGATCAACCTTACGTTTAGTTCGCCTAGACTTGATGCTAACGTGTGTGATGACGGTGCATCTCTTCTTACTCTAGAATTCGGACTAGAGGAAGTACCAGATCCTTCCTTCATTACTCTACCAATTGTTGCTCTATCCTTACCCCATACTCTTAGGGACAACACTGTGCTATTCATGACCTTTCCTAATCCACCTTTCCCTTTAGCTCAGTTGATAGAGTTCGAGATTGGTGAGACATTTGGTGTTAGTGCAAGTGTTAATGAGGATGATATATGTTATGACTCAAGCAATATTTTTATTGAGGTGCATGATCTTCATGAGACTCCCATAGGGACTTCATGTATGGATGTTGTGGTTGTGAGGCCAGCTAGTCCTGATCTTGTTAATAATATATACCCGAACCCTCTTGATACATTCCATCCTTTCTCTTCATGTTCACTACCCTCCCCTCCCCCTGAGTGTCGTAATATGTCATCTGTTGATCATCATGATATGCTTGAGGGGATTGCGGTTGACTATGTGGAGTCTCTAGGTACCTTTAGAGGGATGACCCTTCGCTTGACCCTTATAGTTTGTACATAGAGACCAGGTCTGCATAAATCATGTTGACCACTGCATTTGATTATTCTATTGCTTTTTCTAAGGCATTTAATAAGTTTACAAGAGCACTTATTGTTATTCCTCGATTCATGTTTAAGCGCTCTTACTCTCATTCATCTGAATTGTATGCTCAGGTATTTGATAAGCTCCTGCGAGCTTTGACGGCATCTGAATTAGTGGCCTGAATCTTGAGATGAGATGGAGTGATTGATGCTCCTTCAACCTCCCATAGTACTGTCTTGAGGAGCTGGTAGTTTAGGTGCACCCAGCACCTAACCTAGTAAATTCATTCCTTCTTTTCTATTTCTCTATTTTCATCTTATAAATATATCTCTTCCTTTTCTTAGTTGTCACTTGTTTCCGTGTAGTTATTTTCATAGGTTTATCTTTTTTCTATAGATATGTGTTTTGTTAGTGTGGTGGCTCTTTAGCTTCTAATGAGGACATTGTGAGATCTTAGCATGGAGGAGGAGAGGCCACACTGCCTGCTTTTGAAAATTAAAAATAAAATCATTTTTTGTAGTTTTTGGGGAGTTTTGTACTATTTTGATTGGCCTTTATCTCTTATACCTTGGCTATTAGCTTGTATATAAGTATGATATATATGATAGATCTTTGTCCCAAGTGTGTCATTCTAGGCCTCAGCTCTAACCTCAACAGGCCATTGTTATTTTGCATTCTAGTCCTAATTTGTATATTATCATTATATTAGGGCCTTAGTCTTCCACATTTGACTCTCCCACTTCCTTGTGTGCATAACTACTTTTTGATATACCTCTTAAGGTAAAGTTTAACTCAATTCAAGAGTAAAAGCTAAAATCAAAAAAGACTGCAATCAAGGGAAAATGATAGAAACTAAACTAATCTTTGGATATAGAAATCACCACCAAAGACTAATCTAGGGAGAAACTAAACTTGTTTAAGGATATAGAAACACCACTAGAAATAAGTTTAGGGCCCTTAATTGTGTTTAGGATACAGGAACACCACCTAAACAAAAGTTAAGACTCACTTGATCACCACCCTACTCTGCCTAAGTAGAGATAAGCCAGTAAAGTATTTTATACACACTCAAGGAGCAAAGCTCAACTTGGATTTTAAATCAACAATATTCTGATTGCAAAAGAAGGCTTCCTAAGGCCTTATATACACATTCACAAGTTGTTCAAGTAAAGGGGGGTGAGATTCGTTCAAGATTAGGAAACCTCATAATCTAGCTTAGAATACGATTTAGCTTCAACCTATGAATCAGCAAAGTATAAGCTTGGCTTAATCATACTAATTACAACCCTTGAGTCTAGTGAACCTTTAGGATTAAGCTAAACTCATTAGTAATCAAGTAATTAAGCAAGGGAGCAACTGCCATCATCTGGAAGAAAAGAGAAAAGTGGCTAGTTCCCTTTGTGCTTTACGACTAGCCAATAGGAGTGTTTCTGCCTTTTCTTCTTTGTTCTTCATGGGTTCTTTATTTGGCTCAGTTGATGTACTTATAATTGTGTCCCAACTACCTTTAAGTCCCTAGTGATGCTGCTAGACTAGGATTGGATGCCAAAAAGAAGGAGAACCACCCAATGCACCAACCAGTTCTACCCAGGTAGATTTCAGGTGGTTTTGTACGCTACATAACCCATGCAAAAAGTGAGTATGATTTGGATTTTATTACATGGATGGAAACCTTAGGATGTCCCCTAACTCCTCTAAGTTGAAATGTAGGTTTATGACTTCATTTGCTACCTCAAAGCCTCAGCTCACTCAGACCGATTAGAACCAGGTGTAGTCCAGCACATTTTAAAAAATCGCCTTGGTTCTTCAATATTTACCTTATTTAACTTTATTTTCTTGCTTGGTCCAGATAGATAACATCTTCGGGAACCTTAATATGTAAAAAGACTTAACTTAAACTTTAACGAGGCCTCTGTAATCTTGAACACAAAACTGGGTATGTGTAGGGACGAACTAGCAGTTTTGACCTTTAGACTTTCTTTTGGCTTTGAATGTCCAAATGATGTCCAAATGGAGTAATTCTTGATGCCCTAGAAAGCTAACAACTTTAGGATCCAAAATTTGTAAAAATTTAGGACTTAAACCTCAACGAGGTCTAAGTAATTTGATTCTCAAAACTGGGCTGCTACACTATTTTGAACCTGTAACCTGCTGTTTGTGTTACCTTGGCAAAATATAGGTCTTTTCTTGGACTTTGGCTACTGAATGTGATTTATTAAGCTTATTTGAATACTTTCAATATACTTCCTTGAGAGATCTCTATCATCCTCCCCTTGTTGAAGAGAATTTGCCCTTAAATTAGTTAGATAATCATGGTCCAAGTGGAAACTTAACTCTTCTAGGTTGAAATACAATCAACCCCTCAAAAAAACCTTTTTGATCTTAAAAACTTCGCACTCATCTTGAACAGCAAGAATCCATTCCTTTTTTTAATCTTAAAGGGGTTTAGACTAATGGTTCTTAACAAGTAATAAAAGGGCTTAATGCTGATGGTTCTTTTGTGGTTTGCTTTCATAGAATTTAGAAGGGGAAAAAGGTGCTAAGATGTTCTTCTTTTCTCCACTTATGATCAATGAATATACCTTGATGTTCTTGCTTTGTTTATCCTCATCAGCTTGAAAACCACTTGAAACCTTCTCCAAAAGAAGCATTTCTCCTTCCTCACTCTTTCCTTAACTTCTTCTAGATTTTCCTCTTAATTCTCCTTAAGATAAGCTTGCCTTTTCTCCTCATTCTGTTTCTCCTTTACTGCTTCCCATTCAGCTAGCATAATGATCCTATGGTTTGTATAATTTGAAGCAACGTGGCTAAATCCTTGACACTTAAAACATCTTTGAGTGTCCTTAGGAATAGGTTTAGGACCACTTTGTGGACGTAGGCTATTTTGTGGTGCTGGGGTTCTTTGCGAGGTGGATGGAGACGGAAATGTGGGTTTAGGGGGAAAAATGGGGCTCCCCTAGTTAAATGGTTCATTCTAAAATGGGGGCTTTGTTTAACTCATACTTAAAGAGCCTTGATTTTCTTTGTTGCTCAACCTTATGAGGAAGGACACAAACTTCTTCAAAGGTAGTATATGACTGTAATTCCACCAACATTAGCATACTTAGGTTTAAGGCCTCCTAAATACCTAACTATGGTTTGCTCTTCTAGTTCTTGAATATCACCCTTGATCAAGAGTTTCTCAAACTCACATGTGTATTCTTCAACATTGAGGCTGCCTTGGGTTAGGTTGTGGAGTTGGGAATAGCTATCTTCGATGTAAGTGGGAGATAGAAATCGTGACTTTAATTCATCTTCTCCCAAGTTCTAATTTTGCTTTTCCTATTCCTTACCTTTTTAGCACATAAGTTCCTCCACCATAGTGAGGCATACTTTCTGAGCTTAAAGGCAACCAACTTGACCTTCTTGTCTTCAGAAACTTCTTTGTACTCAAAGATTTGCTCAACCGTGTGTAACCATTCTAGAAACTCATCTGGATCAAGTGCCTCTTTGGACAAGGTGGAGGAAGGGTTAAGTGGTAATTTTTGCTAGATTTGTGATACGGCTATGCAATTTACACCGAATTCAGCATGATTGATAATTTGAAATGACCCCCTGCTGCTCTGTAAAGGGAGTTGGAGTTGGATGTCACGTGTGAAGGCATCGCAAAGGTTATGGGTCTTTATGCGGCTAAAGTTACATGATAGAATTCTAACCAATGTGAATAGGATGAGTGAGGTCTCGCAATTTACCCATATTGTGGCATTTGTGGGCATGCTCTAGAAACGATCGAGCATATATTACAAAGCTGCCCAAGTTCTAGGGGTATTTGGCGGTTTCTTAAGAGTAAAGGCATATGAAAACCTTCACCCAATGCATCAGTCAATGAGTGGATAGTGCTTAATGAGCGAGAAAGACATAAAGACTTGACTTGGAATACTAAATTTCTTAGTACATTATGGTATCTTTGGTAGTGGCGGAACACACATTATTTTGATGGCTAAAAGACATTCCAACTGACAAGGGGTGGTTCTTATTTACTCGGTTTACGGGAGCAACCCATGCTTCAGGGTTGGAGGAGACACTACTTGCTTGTGGCAAGGGAAGGACCGTTGAGACCATGGTAAGGTGGGAGATGCCTTCGGAGGCAAGGGTTTTTCTCAACAATAACAGGGCTTCAAAGGGCAATCCAAGAGTGGTTGCTTGTGGTGGAGTGATTCATAGTGATCAAGGGAAGTGAATTCGAGGTTTTAGTGAGAACGCTGGGGTTTATACCTCAATTAAAGCCGAGTTGAAAGTAGCTTTTTGAGGATGTGGTTAGGAATTTAGGTCTGAAGAAGGTTTGATTACAATTGGACTTTATGGTGATTGTGGGAATGCTAGAAGACTGTGGTACGTGGAGTCAAAAACACAAGCCCCTTCATCATACAGTGTAAGGAGCTCATTGATCGAGAAGGCTGGGAAGTCAAGGTCTCACACAGTTATCGAGCGGCCAATCGGGTTGCTGACAAGTTACTAAGTTTAGAAATTGGTAACGGATTAGTTGTTTTTTTCTTTGATTGCTCTGTAAAGTTGTCATGGATATGCTAAATGCATATATTGGCCCTGTTTGGTTGCATCAGCTGTTTGCTAAAAAAGAGCCATTTGGGACCTCTTTAACTGTTTTGATTAAGTCAAACAGCTAAAGAGGTGTTTGGTAAACAGTTGTTTCAAACAGCTATTTTACCCCAAACAGCTCTTTTTCAAACAGCTATTCCTAATAGCCTTTTGGGAACAACTTTTTATTGAAATTACAACACTACCCAGAAGTTGAAGAAAATTACACCCATGCCATTCATTAACCTTTCCTATTCCTTGGCAGTTTCCATAATCAGTGTTCGTTCAACAGACCATTAACCTTCATCCTTCATCGTTTAACTCTCTTCTTCCTCATACCCTTCGCTCGACTCTTCTACCGCCAGCCACCAGGCATCCGCTGCTCGCCGGCCACTCGGCGTCCACTGCTCGCTGGCCATTCGCGTCGTGTCGCCGGCGTCAGAGCTTCGAGGAATCGTCCCCTGTTCCAGTCGTTGCTCTACCAGCCGTGTTCTTCCCCTGTTGTAGGCTGTTCTCTGCTAAGGTGAATTGCTTTTGAAGTATTTGGTTTTTCTTTTTACTTTACTCCATGAATTGGTCTGAAATTGTTCTCTGCCTGTCGTGATGAGAAACGGTCATTTGTATATTTTGGGTTTGAAACTTAGTGCTTGAAGATTTTATTCCAGGTATTTTGGGTTGAAATTGCAAAATTAAAAAGTGGGAGTTTTTGTTTTCTATAGCATACAAAATATAGGTGGGTAATAAACATTTTCATTCCAATGACTAACCAGAGGAGAGGTTCCATTCCTTTTGCCAGAGGTAGAAGTTTAATAATGGGAGTTTTCATTCCTTAATAAGGGTAGCAATTGCAGAAGTGAAATTCGTATTCTAGCACTCGAGATGGGAAAGGTCAGCTACTGATTTAGGATAGAGCAAGCTGAATGTAAGCAAAAGATACAAACACTATAAATTAAAAAGAGCAATTGCCTTGCTGAATAATGTGATCTTCTGATTCTTCTTAATTTATAGTTTTTCCAAGATTGGGCCTGTATTGGGTTTTGAGCTAGACCAAAGTGATAATGGTGAGAACATTGTAAAATTCTTAATATACATGCAAGTTGTCAAGATTAGTAGTTTCTAGTATCCTGGTATAATAGCAGTACATGTATGTCTGATGCTAAGATGTATACTTTTTTTTAATTAACTTAAAAGACACACTTGCATTATATTTGCATTTAAGAATTCATGCCCCTTTTTAGGTGGCTTGCTGTATCTCAACAATTAGAAAGAGTTAGTGCATAATCAACTTTTCAACGCGATCATCATGCCTTGTTTCTTTGTTGTATAGGACTGAATATGGAATAAAGTTTTGACCGAAGATCAAAAGCTATGACACTAGTTTAGGTTGATGCAAATATAATAACCTAGATATCGTCCATCTTCAATTCAGACTTTCACAACTCCATTGTGATTTTTATTGAGAATAGAACTAGAATCGATTATTTAATAGATGTGGACTTGTATGATTTTTATTCTTCTTATTTATTTGCTTAATTTGATTTAGGATGGCGCCGTGTAGAAAAGGAGGTAAAGAAAGTAGTCAAGAAGTTGAAGAGAGTGGTCGTGCTAGTTGGTCAAAGGAGAATATTCTCATCTTTTGTGATCTTTGTATTGAGCTTGTTGATAAGAGTAAGGGAAAGAATGGTGGGACAATATCTCAAAGGATACGTTGGAAAGACATTGCGCCGGAATTTCAAAAGAGAACTAATTTGGCATGGTCTAGAGAGCAACTAAAGCACAAGTATGATGGGTTGAACGTTAGATGGGCTTTGTGGAAAAAGTTAAAAGGGAAAGAAACCGGTTTAGAATGGGATCATGAAAAAGGGACTATTGCGGCCAGTGATGAATGGTGGTTGAAGAAGATTGAGGTTAGTTTTTTTTCCTTTTTTTAGTTCCCTTAACAATTTTGATGTTATAATGATTAACAAACCCAATGTAGTAACTTATGTTTTTTTAAAAGAAATTTGGTTTTATAGGAAGATTCTAAGTTTAAGCAATTTCGAGATAAGGGAATTGATCCAGAGCTTGAAAGCAAAATGGATGAACTATTTGGAGGCCATGTAGCCAGGGGGGATGACATAATTATCCCAAATATGGATCCCCTTCCTACTCCTATGGAAGAAAACGAAAATATGGTATATATCCCTTCCCAACCTCATGGTGAGAATAATGTAAATCAGCCTTTCAACATTAAGAACAATGATATAAGCATTTTAGGCCCTGGGGTTAGTGCATGGCAAGAGTTATGGCATGATGACTTCCCTATATCTACTCCTCCACCTATTTCCCAAGGGGTAGATGGAGGTGGAAATGGAAAGGGTAAAAGAAAATTGGAGAACTTATCCATAGATCCTAATAAAAGTGCAAAGACCAATGGTCCTAAAAGAATGAGATTGGCAGCCATGATGTATGAGAAGCTCGATGCTATGTTGGAAGTTATCATTTCAGAGAAAAAGGCAAGGGAGGTTGAGAGGGAGGAAAGGAGGGGAAAAAGGCAAAGGAAGGAGATGAACAACAAAAATGTGAGTGGTGACGATGGAGCTCCTAGTGTTCCTGATGCATTAGCCAAGATATGTGCCTTGCCTCATTTCGATCCTTTGCATCCGGTGTTCATGTTTGCTTGTGAATTAGTAGAAGATCCACAAAAAAGGATGATTTTGTTTGGTTTGCCAAATGATGATTCAAGAGCTCAATGGCTAACTCACTTATATGATAAATATGGCAAGAAATGAAGGTGGTTGTGTCTTTAGGCTTGTAATAGATTTAGTTATGAACTTATTTTGATTATTAGACGTGATTAACTATTTTGTTTGCTTGTAATCGTTGTACGCCTCATGTTGATTTGTAGACTTGGATTTATGATACTTTTATGCCTCATTTTGTGAACTTCCAGGTTGTTGGAAGTATGATGGTGATATGGTTGTAGACCTTAGTTTGTGACCATTGAAATTAAGTTGGAATTATGATGCTTGTAAGCTTATTATGATTGTATGGCCTAATTTTGTGAACTCCTAAACTAGTTGGACTTAATTATGATTCGAGTTATATGCATATATTCATATCAATGTTTTGTGAACTTAAAATAACAGGTATGGATGACGAAGATATTCAATATATGGAGAACAATGGGGATAATACTGATGGTAGTGATAGTAGTGATGATGATGGGTATGATGCTATGTTGGATGCAATGGCTTATTCACTTTCTTATGGTGTTGACTATTTTTTAAAACACATGTACAAGGAGCCTTGTATGACTTCATATATGACTGGAGAAAAATGGGTGAATGAATTATTACATGGTAATGAGAAACGGTGCTTTAATATGTTAAGAATGAACCAGTGCACTTTTCGGAAACTATGTATGGATTTAGAAACCAAATATGGATTGCAACCTTCAGATAGGATGTCAATTTTGGAGAAAGTGGGCATATTTGTATATGTTCTTAGTAAAGGTGCGTCCAATAGAGATGCACAAGAGCGTTTCTAACATTCTGGCGAAACGATTAGTAGGGTTTTCAGAGAAGTTTTGGATGCAATGGATGGCTTTTGTAAGGACACGCTGAAACCTAGAGATCCTGAATTTAAGGATATTCCACTAGAAATTGCAAATGATAACCGATATATGCCTCATTTCAAGGTAAGACTATGTTCTACATCCATTTTTATATTTTTTATTGGATAATATGTGATGCTTATTTATAAATATGTTGTATTAGGATTGCATTGGAGCTTTGGACGGGACACATATTGCAGTTACCATTCCTGAAGAAGACCAAATGCGTTATAGAGGGAGAAAAGGGATATCAACTGTTAACGTGCTAGCAGTGTGTGATTTCGATTTACAATTTATATATGTCTTAACTGGTTGGGAGGGATCAACACATGATTCACGTATCTTAGTATCCATAATGACTTAGTATCCATAATGAATAATCAAAGACTCAAATTTTCAATGCCACCTTCGGATAATATTTTAAATTTCTTTCCATTTTTTCTTCACTTATATAATGATGATTCATATTACTAACATTGTTTAATTGCTTCTAGGCAAATATTATTTGGCAGATAAAATTTATCCAGATCGACAAGGAATCTTACCACCATATTCAAAGATAAGATATCATCAATTAGAGATCCATGGTGCAGTTCCTCGAGGTTACAAGGAAATCTTCAATCGTTCGCATTCTTCTTTAAGAAATTGCATCGAGAGGGCTTTTGGCGTTCTGAAGGCTCGACGGAAAATATTGCGTGCTATGCCCCGGTGTTCAATCAAAGATCAAAATCCGGCCATATTGGCAACATTTGCATTGCATAATTATATAAGGAGTACAATTCGTGATCCAGCTTTTAAAATCATAGATGAAGATCCTGATTTTGTTCCCCCCGATGCATTTCTAGATATAGCTGACAATACCATAGAAGATATCCTGGAAAGATCCAAAGTGCAAGAAATGTCAACTATTCGTGACAACATCGCATCAAGTTTGGTTGCGGCTAGACGACATTAAATATTATAAATTAATATTTCTGAATTACTCTATTGTGAATTTCTTTTGGTAGTTGAAGGTAATTTGATTGTCCTCTCCCAGTTATTTAGAATATGAGCTTTTGGTTGAGGTATGTTGTCACTTATGTTATAAATCATGTTTTACTTGAGATAAATCCAATGACATCAAATCATTTGAAATCTACACATGTTTCACTTAACAACAAAAATGTAGATTTAGCTCCATATAAATTTAATTCATAAATTGGAAAAACTAATGAACACAAATTACTCAAACTAGTAAGAAAATAAAGTTCCAATAATGAAGTTCATTTGAACACAACGCATAAAATTAAATTATTCTTTAAAACCAAACAAAATGATCAATTAATTCAAAAAAAAACATATTCAATTGAAAAGTATTTTATAAAAAGGGCAACATTGGAATTTTACCAAATATGCATTTCAGAAACGGCTAATTTTACCAAACACTTCTTTTACAAACAGTTAATTCAAACAGCTAATGTAAACAGCTAATCTAAACAGCTAACAGCTAACAGCTAATACAAACAGCTAACAGTTAACAGCTAACAGCTGATTAGCAAACAGGACCATTATAAGAGCCACGTAGCCTAGAAAATATTAGTAATAATAATATTTAATCCCTCTTTTGCACCGGAAAAAAAAAAAACCAAAATCGAAAGAACCTGATATGAATACGATGGAAATCCGTTTTAATCAAATTGATAATTGACCCATTTCGTCCACAATATTATTACAATTGGACAAAATAACAATACCAACAGATGCTCGATCCAGATGTTTATGGAATTATGGCACATATGGCGGTCGCAGAAGACCAATATCCAAGGCCCGCCCCCCCCCCCCCCCCCCCCCCAACAAAAAGAAAAAAAAATCTATCAAAGAAATCTCAACTTTCTTGGATTACA
Source organism: Carnegiea gigantea (assembly GCA_029747015.1). Taxonomy (NCBI): domain Eukaryota; kingdom Viridiplantae; phylum Streptophyta; class Magnoliopsida; order Caryophyllales; family Cactaceae; genus Carnegiea; species Carnegiea gigantea. Next base: position 167,634 of record JAKOGI010000240.1, on the reverse strand, counting down.
CATCCATAAAAATTTATAAGCATATATCAGGTTGTCAAAAAGTTCGAAAGTGGAACATCTATAAACAAAATTTATAAATCTATCACCGAGCATATTTGACCTGAAACCTACCATAAGGACAATTTTATTTGGACCCAATTCTTATTTGTTTTCTTAGGTATTTGGATATCAATTTTAACATAGTTGAGTTACGTACTACTAGCCAAGTAGCCATAGAGGGGTTGAACACTCCTATTACAGATTATTTTTACTATTCACGAGATTCGAATTCTGAGAGTATACTTAAGGGGAACAAATATTAAACCATTTAAACTAATATGTGCTGGTACCCAATTTTATATATTTGGCAAAACACAAGTCAAATCGATTAGAAAAGTTATTTGCCTTATTTGTAAGTTTATTAAGTCAGATATCAACGGATTTAAAATCAATATGAAAAGAAAAGAACACCAACTTTACTTGAACAGATGCAAAACCGAACATAAATTAGCTTAAATTTATTCGATGTAAACATGAATTCAATAAGAGTTGAAAAAACTTGACCCTCCATGATAGTACGATCGAAAACTAACCTAAAACTACTGAAAGAAACACAAATTGAGCACAATCAAAACCTATTTCGGCACAAAGTTAATTAACATGATTTGACTATCTAACTTAAAAATATGCTATTTTTTAATATTAAGCAAATCTAAACTATTTTTGAAATTGATAAAAAATCTCGTTTATTAAATAAATCAACATAAATCAACCTATTTTCTCACTCCGAATCCAACAAATATGTATATTATACTCATGGAAGCATATACTCCCACGAACCACATCATCAAATATATATTAAAAAATAAATATATGACAAATATACGCATGAAAAATATATACGCGTGAACAACGAGAGTATATACTCCCAGTAGCATATAAAAAATTGCCGAATCCAACCATGCATTTGTAAGTAACACATTGCCAAGGCCACGTAACACGTAATGTGCGGATACTACTTTAAGAATTGAAGCAACCGAAATAAAATGAAAATGGTCGTCATTTGTCAAATAATGTAAAAGGCATTGACAATGTTTTTGTGGACATGGTGCCGCTCATGAAGCGGAGGAAGGCTAGAAGAGAATCAACCTAAACTGACAACAGTCCAATGCGAACCAAAATCAAATTAATGAAAATTAAATGGTTGTATCAAATTAGGAAAAAAAATAAATGTGAAATGTATCCGTAACAAGTAACATAAGTTAGGTTTGCTCAACATGAAGGAGAAATAAAATTAAATGCATAAAAGTGATTAGACCTAGTAAAATTGATCCGAAATATGAAATCCGAACTGAACAATTCAGATTCACATCTGACTCGACGTCTGAAATAGGTTCACCTGAAAGTGGACCGAGACCCCGAATTTACCTAACCTGAATCATACATGACCCGAAATTTTCTACAAAATTGTTAGTTTTACATGACAAGCGTATCAGACCAAAAATCGCTTGACTCGAAGTCGACCTAAACTAAAGTTCATCCGACCCGAATCGAACCAACCCAAAATATTACTTAACCTAAAATATAATCCGACCTAAACTTAACTCGATCCATACTGGAACCGAATGATCCATTTACCAAATCTAAAAGCGATGACGACCCTGTTCTATTTCGCGTTTTTAGGATTTAGCTAAGAGCTTACATCTCCTTACCGCTTCTTATATCTCCTTACATCTCCTTACATCTTCTTGCATCTTCTTATATCTCCTTACATCTCCTTATATCTTCATATATCTTCTTACATCTCATAGATTTTCTATAACATTCATTTATTTTAGTTATAGAAATATGTATATTTTTTTAATGATACTACCAATATATAAAATTTATAAATATCTTATGAATACAACATTTACATAAATATAAAAACATAATATAACGATGTAAATTATATTTGAGTTTCGACATGAAATATATATTATTATAGATGATCATCCATTTATTTATATTTAAAATTATTTACTTAAAATAGGAATTTATTTGAAGAGTTGTATTCAATTTTGTCAAAATTTTTTTGTTTTTTGATTATACTTTGCTTATTCGATCAAACTAATGTTCATATAAAAAATCTTGGACGAAATTTTGTTCACCAAATTTATGGAGATTAATATATTTTGTTGTTGTGCAATTAACTTAATTATTGGTTTATTTTTAATAGGTATATTATTTTAATATTATTATTTTTCATCCAAAACGTTCAATGTAAAACAAATTATACTATACAACTCTTTAACAATTCAATAACTCCTTACATCCATCCTTACAGCTCCTTACAGCTTCTTACATCTCCTTACAGCTCCTTACGTCTCCTTACAGCTCCTTACGTCTCCTTACATTTCTTTACATCTATCTATCTATCTAAAACGCGAAATAAAATATGTCCGACGTAACTTTCGTTGTCATTCTCATTTTCCCACTCATCACTCCTTTATTTAATAAAATTTGAAATAAATTTGTCCTTGAAAATGAAGGGGAGGGAGGGCCCGGCAGCATGTGCATGCATGTGCTGTGTCTTTCTTCTGTAGAATACCCACCCCCACCTCTCCAGCATTTTCTCTCTCCTCTTTTTTCCCCTCAAAATAAATGGCGTTCCGTTCTTCCTCGCCCTCTTCTCCTTCCCATCTCTCTCTCTCTCTCGTCATTTCTATTTTATCCTGTTCAAGTTTAACAATTTGCTAGTATTCTTCAGCCCAAGGTATGTATATTTGGTTTGGTTAACGTTTAACCGGCTAAATTAAATGTATGTATACTTTCAGTTGTAAATATTGTGAAAATTGGGTTTTTGAGCACATTCAGGTTGTACTATCTGCCTTCAATGAAATAATTCCACATGAATTATATATAAAAGTATTATTTATATGTGCATTTTGTGTTAAAGTTACACTTCCTATAATTTTACATAATACCAAGAGGTTGAATATGTATGCCTATAACAATCATGCTTTTTTTTCCCTTCTTTTGATACTATTTCTATGTAATTGGCTTTTGAATTTCAAAAAATGTAAGCTAATTTTATAAATAAATACTTATAAATTGGTGGCATTTGAATTTCATGACATCAATATTTACAACTTCATCATTAAAAAAAAAAAATGTTCTTTTTTTTTTTTTTTGGTTGCTCAAACTTTAATTAAATTTCTCATGCATGTTACTCATATGCTGGTATGTATACACATCACTAACAATCATTTTTCCTTTTTTTTTGGATTAATTGAAGAGAATAATGCAATCTGAAAGCTCTCTAAAGAGAGAATTCATGAAGAAATGGTTAATGGGTCTACAAAAATGCAGCTCCTCAGAAGAGAAGATGAGCTTGTTGGAAAGAAAAAAAGCCATAAAGCTCTCAGCAGACCTAGCCATGGCTTCCACCAGAAATTCAAACAGTTACACCACAAAATTTTCTTGGAGTCATGGCCTCATTTCCGAAGCCTCTAAAGACACCGAAACCGGTTTCTTAGCAAAACGGATCTTGGGTCCGGGTCAACCTGAACTGTTATCTCAAGCACACCTTGGTAGCTCCATTAACGATGAGACAAGAAGATCAGCAAGAATTGGAAGCAGAACAAAAGTGGGCATTGTTCATAAAAAGAAGAAGAAGAAGATTGTTTCGACCGAAATTCAAAGTGTTAAGAATGGTTATAAGGTGAGAGCTAGGGCAATAGCAAAGAGGTTGGTGAAGAAAAGAACACAAATACTAAAAGGGCTGGTGCCCGGAGGAGAAGCCATGGATGAAAACTCTTTGATCAAGGAAGCCCTTGATTACATTGTGTCTCTTAGAGCTCAAGTTGATGTAATGCATCATGTTGCAAACTCTCCACAACTTCTGAATCACAATAAGTAAATATGAGCCAGGATAATATAGTAAGTATACATAAATATATATTTTATTTCTGTTCAGATGTTTTGATTTTGGGGTTTTTTTTTTTTTTGGGGGGGGGGGGGGGGCTGTGTGTGTATGTAGTTTGTCTAGTTTCAGGTACGTAATTATATGGAGATATGATCCATTAGTTAGTTTAGTTAGTCGACTTTTGGCAGTAATATTGGAAATTTTGCATTCAAAACATATTTTTTCCTAGCCTTTATGATCACTCATGTAAAATTCAATGTAAGTGTAACTTAAGTGAGTACACACAAGCCAATTGCATTCAACACTCATTAACACTTATAAGCACATATCAGCATTGATAAGCACTAATCAATAATAAGTTACTTATGATAAGTTAAAAAATGCATACCCTTAATTAAGTAGATGCAAGCCAATTGCATTCTACAATCTATTGGGAACATTGCTCATTGCCTTATGTACTCCTAGAGGCCCTAGTATCCTATCAATATATGGATGGAATTAATTGCCTCCCTTTTTAAAATTAAAAAACAAAAATTCAACATGCCCTACTCACATGTGCAACAATACACAAAAAAAGCAAACACCTTGTATATTTGTTCAAGACACTAGACATCATATTTACTCATATGTAAAAGTCAAACTAAATTGCCTTTTCAATTTATACATATTTCAAGATGAGCCCTCTACACATGTGAAATATATAGGCCCAATTTCTAAATCCAAATCCGAATTCATATCTCAAGAATTACATCTTGATTAGGTGTTAAGAAGAGGGGTCAAATCAGCAGCTTTACCCTTAAATTATGAACAAAATTGCTTCAATCAGATCTCAAATTACATATCTCCAATGTTTTAGTGTTAAATTCTATTAAGTAGGTACTTCTATTATGAAACTCATCCAAAAATTTAAGTTGAGTTTAAGGATCAATTCAATCTAAAATTTAAACTGACTGTTAATGACCCAGTTGAAGTTTTATACTGCAACCCTATCTAAGTTTGGAAATTAAGTCTTGCTAAAAAAGAATTTGAAATTAACAAATCCCAATCAACCGAGTGCATGCAATTCTAATAAAAATTGAATTTCAAATGCAATTGGAAGTGAGGGGATCGAATAACAAATATAATCTTGCTATATATCGAGATATAGGAAAGGATGCATATATAGTTTCTGAATTTTTTCTTCTAGTAACAAAAGGTTACAAGTTCTTTCTCTTGGATTCATGGCGTTCAATTCATTATGCTTCTTCGCATAATGAATGGGGATGCAAACTCCGAGCAATGTATTCACAACGAGAAGTACATTGAACTGATGAGATCTTAGCCTAGTGCTTCAGATTGAGATCCTGAGTACTACAAAAATACTCCAGATTTACGATGGAATCACTGATGGGAAAAGTTGAGTTTTCCAATGGAAAATTTGCGTTTCTGACGGAAAATACGTCGCCAAAACTCCCGTTGGGATTTACCTCGTCATAGAATTTTGTTCAACGGCTTAAGACGGCGTTCGACGCCATTTCCGACGACCCTGCCGAAGATTTCATCGGTCTGTTTTGAGGCATGTAGGTATTTTGCAGAGAGAAGGGATTTCCCTCCAAAAAAAAAATTTGGCTCGAAAAAAAATTTGGCTCCTAAAAAATAAAGAGCTTAAATATATCACAATCACCACAAACAACATATGTAATAGTTATCAAAGAATTGAATGTGCTAAATTAAAAATTAATCATAACATTCACAATTGGTTTGGATCTGTAGGCAAATCATATAAATTAATCAGAATCAGATAAATTTGTGGGATTATCATTGTCATTTTGGGAGTCCTACTCATCATCAGTGTCAAAGTTGACTTAGTTGGAAGAACTTGCACTTGTCCTTTAAGAAATCTCAAAACTTTTTTCATAATACGCTCTGTCTTCTCCTATTTCTTGGTAATTTGACTTATAGCCTCTGCTTGCTTGGTAATGCTCTAATTGAGGAGTTGCGCTTGCTCTCTTGGATCAAAGTGCTGAGCTGATAAGTGACGTGCAGCTGTAATTGTAGCTAATTTCTTCAACTTGACCCCATCTGTGGTAAAACTGCATACACGGCCTTTTTTGTTCAGATTTTCTTTAATCCAAAACTCTTCTGGGGTAATAGGGGCAGTTGGGACCCCCTTGAGTTGCAACTTGAGTGCACTCCTCTCATTTCTTGTGATGATCCTCCTGAAAGTTGTCAAAAATAAAACGATTACATACTAAGGCGACAATTATAACATATGAATAATGTCTAAATAAAATGTGGCAAACTTATATATTTTTTGCAAATTTTTTATCAACGAAAACTTTATCTTTGACCTTGCAGTAAGTGTCCTTAAACAGTTCTTCACATGTAGTTCCCTACTTAATGCTTTGGCCTACAAAAAATAAAATGTAGCGAATGATCAAATGTGAAGGACCAAAATCTCAATCCTTACCATACATTGTATATCGGAAATACAATTATTAATAAGTACATTATTTACCAGGCGCCTCTTCCTTTCACTAATCGGAATTGAGACACATGTATGTAACGAAAGACCAAAACCTTTGCATCACTTAATCTATTCTTTTTGTTTTGTTGACTCACTTTCTTAAACTTGTCATCCTCATTCCAATGTTTGAGCATCTCATTCCAAATACTAGGTAGTAATCACTTTAGCTTTTTATTGTACTTCCTAACATATCCAAAAATGTCCCTAAGTTGAGTTGCACCTCCGTACTCAAAGTTATGCCTTATCTGAATTTCATTGTCTGAATGCTAGTAGTGATGTTTCTCTAACAAAGTTGAAGTATATTAGTAAACATCTCAAACAATCTAATAACAACATTCAAATTCATTGTATAGAAAACTAACTTTTAAACTCATTAAACCATATGTCTCGCTGAGATTGTGGAACTTCTTCCCACGTGGTCCAAGGACATGGGTACTTACCTGCAAAGCTTTTAACAATTTTTTAAACTACACCCTGGTATGGAACAAAACTAAGAACAAAAAAAATTTTCATTAAAATTAATTACTATAGTCATTAAAATAATATGATTATTGAAGAAGAAAATTTATAATGAACTTACGTATCACCATTAGGTTGCAAATATATCTTATTATTTGTGCTTACAGCTTCAATATCAAGTGTAGGACTTTGTCTATCTCTTCCTGCCTCTTTGTTGTAGACTAAGTGGCTTGGCATTCTAGACTGACCAACAATCTGATTACTGTTGTAATGTGGGCTAATAGTGCCAAACTGTTGATAAACTAATAGGGTAGTTGAAGTGTCACCGATGTAAGGATTATTGGGTTGGATAGGTGACTGCATACCCATACCAAAAAAATATGGTTGCATATATGGTTGCTCATTCATGCTACCAAAATAATTTCCGAATGGCTGAGTTGGGTCAAGGAAACCTCCAAACATCCCACTGACGGTGCTTGTTTCACAATTTTCAGCAGGATCATTCTATGGGATCAGTTGCAGTGCTCCTCTACCCGCATCACTCCTAACCGTTCGGCCTCGACCACGTCCACCATTTACTCTAGACATCTAACAAATAAGAACAAAATAGACACAAAATATAGTAGCGCAAACATTCATAGTATTGTCAATGAAAAATTACAGTACATATATATAATTGTTTTTCCTAACTTGCAATTAAAAAAAAAGTACATAGACATGCATAAAGATCCATACAACTAAAAGATTAAATCAACCATTGTGGGATACATCGTCATCGTCATCATCATCACTTTGTAATGTCATATCTCTTTCATCATCATCATCAATGGCTTCAGTTTCATCCTCCTATTCACCTTCTTCGTCCTCTTCATAATCATCATCATGTTCACCATTCCCATCATGATCATCACCCCCAATCATGTCCATCAATATCATCAGCTTGTGCAGTTTCATCGACTTATACCTATTACGTTATCCACATTCATGGTTGTCATTCCTAACAGTTGATAGGCAAGTTATAAATTATCCTCATCATCAGGGGCACCGCGAGGTTTGTTCTGTATATCTATCCATCAATTCGTTTTTCCTACTATCCCCTCAGGGTACTTAAGGTATAAAAATCACTTGGGTTACAGTATCAGCAAATATGAATGGATCAAATTTTCTGTAACGTCGTTTATGATTAACCTCGGGATATGGGGTAAATTTAGGATAACGTAACCCACAATGAACATCCAGGCCAAACCACTCAAAATTCAAAAGTATACATTTTTTAATTAGTTCACGCGTAAATTCAACACGAATAATTTCATGAAGTATGCCATAATAACCTCCTGATACTTTATCACCTTTGCCAACTCCTTTGACACACACGCCACAATTATATGTGGCTTTACCTTCATTTCTAGCCTTGGTATGAAACTGATAACCATTAACTTTATACCCTGAAAAGTATTTCACCACCATAATCGGTCCATGAGATAAGTCCACCAAAAAATTTTACCTCTCATCATCAAACACCTGGTAAGAATTGACGTATGAAGAAAAAAACGGATAATTCTCTTTAGAGTTAAAAAATATTTTGTAGGAATTGAACATTAGTTATGAAAAATTACTTACATTGTACTCAAATCATTGTGCAAAATTTACCTCGATAAACAAGTCAACTTCCACATCACCGGCATTTGGATTATGACTGCGAAATTGATGTCTAAACCAATTGTATTTCACGATTGAAATTATTTAATTACTTAACTATTTATTAAGTATTCAAATGAAACTTTCAATAACTGATAAACTTACTCCAAATATGGTTGCACTTCATCACAATTCAGTAAGATGTGGAGGCGAGCGACACGGTACGCTGGCTCAGTAAGATATATTTTTCCTCGATTTCCAAATAGAGTACCCTTACGATTGAACACCGAAAGAGTTGGCATTTGTGGTTCAGATTATCACATACCTTCATTATGCCCAATTATTGGGCAATACAAGCTTGACTAAAAATAATACTCAACAAAATATTTAATCTCAAATGCTAAGTTGCCTGAACTATGGATGCCTCTATGCGGGCTTTGTTCTTTACCGTAGGCTTCAACCAGCCAAAATACCTCTCAAAAGAAGACATCCATCGATATTGAACAGGACCACCCAATAAAACTTCTTCTGCTAAATGAATGGGCAAATATTTCATGACATTCCAAAAATCAGGAGGAAAAACTGTCTCCAATTTACAAAGAATTATTGCAATCTTCTTATTCACCTATTCAAGCATGATAACATGTAACTCACTGGAGTATAGGTTTCTGAAGAATTCACTCAATTCCACCAAGGGTTTCAAAATATCTTTCGGAAGAGTAGCAAAAGCTACTGGAAGAAGATTCTCCAAAAAGACATGATGATCATGACTTGCCATATTTTGAAACTTTTTGTTAGATGGATCAACCCCATTTTCCACATTAGAACAATAACCATCAGACACATGAACCTCCCGCAAACATTGGCAAACAGTCCTTTTTTGAGCTAATGACAGTGCAAACTTGGCTTTCAGCTTATAAAATCTATCAATGGACCCTTTTATAGCTAAGTTCAACTCTTGCCTACTGTACAAAATAGACATATCCATTCTTACTTTTATATCATCCTTTGTTTTTCTCGAAACATCCATCACTGTGTTTATAATATTTTCATTGAAATTTTTCTCAATATGCATAACATTAAGGTTATGCCTCAGACGTTGATGCTTCCAATAAGGCAACTCCCGAAAGATACGTTGTTTTGTCAAGTTATGTTCATTTTTCTGAAATTTGAAAATTTGAAATTGTACATCTGTAGTCACTTTAGGCAATGGATATGCTACATTAGATAATATTTCACCAAAAATCCTTCAGAGAGGGCCAATGTGTATGCTCTTCCCTTTACGAAAAGCAACTTTATTAACTCTAAAATAATGATTCCGAGGTAAGAACTGACGGTGGCAATCGAACCAAGATGGCTTTCGTCCATGCTATAACTGGAATACACAATTTTAGTGCATACGAACCGAACATGCTAACAACTCATGAGTACTCCAACCGGACAACATACCATAGGCGGAAAAATAATTAATTGTCCACATTAATGCAGCATGCAATCTAAAAGTTTTCCCGCATGAAGCATCAAATGTATCCACCCCAATATCTCATAGCATTTTCAACTCATCAATTAAGGGTTGCAAGTACACATCAATTCTGTTCTTCGGATTTGTTGCATCCAGAATAATACAATTTAAAAATATGTATGGAGTGGTTATACACATATCTAGAGGTGAGTTATAAGGCGTAACAATAATTGGCCACACAGAATACGATCTTTCAGATATGAAAAATGGTGAGAAACCATCAGCACATAGACCTCACCTTACATTCCGAGGCTCTACTGCAAAATTTGGATACTTTTGGTTGAAATGCTTCCACGCTAATCCATCCACAGATGTCGGAGAACATCCGGTACTTTGCGGTACTCATGGTGCTATCTCAGGTAGACGATAGTACTTTTTGAGGCATACAGTCTTTGCAATCTTGGGATTAAAGGTAGGTAGTGCATTCTAGCATATGAAACGTCCTTATGACATCGTTGGTTGCAGTTCTTTGGTAATTGTCTTGCATGTCCACAAAATTTACATGTGGACAAACCCTCATCTTGTTTATAATAAATCATGCAACTGTTCGGACAACAATCAATTTTCTGAACATCCATGCCTAAATTTCTCACTTTTCTGAGCTGCTGATGATAATTTTTGAAATGCCACTTTCAGGAAGCATATATCTTTCATCAGACCAACAACTTCGATGAAATAACGTTTAGACATGTTGTGCCCCGATTTAATACTAAGTAACCTCACAGATATTTCTAGTTCAGTTGTGTTACACTCTTCATACAACGGTCTTTGGGCAGATTCAAGTTTAGTATAAAATGCCTCAGGATTTACGTCATGATGGCTACTCATGTTCATTTCATTAGCTTGGAAGGCAGCATGAATCATGTTCTCCATATAATTATAATCATTGTGATCGTAATCAAAATTCATAGAATATGAACTACTTACACCCCCTACTTCCAATTATCTTCATTCCCATGACTTATCCAATATCAATAATTCTTCATAAATCCATTTCTATACAAATGAAACTTATGTCAGGTGTAAAATACTGCATGCTCTTGCACTTCATATATGGACATCTATAAACTCCATTAATTTTATACTCCTCCTAATTTTCGTGTAAATTGATCAAACATATTATTACCACTCATCTCTAAGCTCATGTCCATCAAGATTTCTTCTCCTATACATTCATTGATATTGTAACGGCCCATCCACATGTTGCTAATCTGATTGCCTTAATTGTTATGTATACTATAATTAATTTCAATAAACATCTTTTAGAAATCTATTTAACCAGTTCAATATTTGGAATACAATAATGAACTTTTATACGAATATTACCACAATGCTGAAGCACATAAATAATTATACTTAACAAATCAAAGAAATCATATAGAAAATTACCCATATGTCAAAAAAGAATATACTTCACATACACACCAAAAATTAATATACATAACAAATCGAACAACAAATAAACATACTTAACATACTTCAATCATTTACCAAAATGAAACATATTATACATGTTTACCTACTTACAACTATTTCGTTTATCCAAATCAACATATATTACAAATTAAATTAAAAATTAAATTATTTACTCTAAATTTTATATTCGCTAATGACACTAATAAATTTATATATATTACAAAAATAAATTTACAACTACGTATTAAACATATATATATATTATATCGATATATATATATATTAGACATACGACAATGTAATTAAACATATATATATGTATTACGAAAAAATAAATTTAATAGAACTATTTTATTTATCATAATAAAGTTAATTAAGCATCAAACACAAATTACACTATTTATTTCACATTTCATCCAAATAAACAAACCCCAAAAAAAAATACTATTAACCAAAAAATAAAACAAAAATACTTAACAAATCAAACAAATCATAAAAAAAATTAACCCTACCTCCGAAACGAATATTCTTCACATACTTACCAAAAATTAATATACACAACAAATCAAACAAAAAATAAGCATACTTAACATACTTAAACCATTTACCAAAACAAAACATATATTATACATGCTTACCTGCTTACAACTATTTCATTTATCCAAATCAACATACAGTACAAATTAAATTGAAGATTAAATTATTTAGTATAAATTTTATATTCACTAATGACACAAATAGAAAAACTTATATTCGTATTTAGTTCACATTTTATATTCTCGGATTCCTTAAATAAATTTTCACAAAATCTAAAATACAACAATGTAATCAAACATATATGCTAAAAAAAATAAATTTAACATAACTATATTATTTGTCAAAATAAACCTAATTCAGCATCAAACACAAATTAAACTGTTTATTTAACACTTCATCCAAATAAGCAAACCCAAACAAAAATAACAAAATACTATTAACATACTTAGTAAAATTAAATTAATATACTTAACATACCTCAAAATTACAAAAATAAAATAAAAATTCTTAACATATCAAACAAATCATACAAAAAATTAAACATACCTAAAAAAAATATACACTTCACATGCTTAAAAAAAATTAATATATAGCACAAATCAAATAAAAAATAAACATACTTAACAAACTTAAATTATTCACTAAAACAAAACACATTATACATGCTTAACATGCTTCAACATTTTATAATAATTATATAATTACTATAAATGTACATACTTAACATATTTTATTCCATTTATTCAAATAAATATACTTCACAAATTAAATAAAAATTTAACATAATTCACATCCATATTTTACAAAAAAAATAAATTAAATAAACTATACAAATATGCTTCAAAATTAAATTTCACAAAATTTAACAACACATACTAAATTAATATAATTTCAAAACACAACAATTTCACTAACCTCTAAATACCTGAAAAACTAAGTGGACTATAGGGGGCGGCGGCGGCAGAGTGGCGGCGGCAACTCTTCAACCCGTTCATAACAAATCAACCACCATAAAAAAAACAATTAACTTAAATATTTCAATTTCAAATAGCAAATTAACTCAAAACAAATAACTTACTGTTCAATTACAAGTGACGGCAATAATTTTTTTCGGTCAGCGACCACCGAAAATCATGAAAATCTCCCTCTTTCTCTCTCTTCCTTGCTCCCTCTCTCTCTTTTCGCAGCTCTCTTTCTCTCTCTTTGCGGTTGAACTGAAACGAACAAACGCCCACCGAACAATTAAAATTCAGATCTGAAATTTTTTGAAAACCAGGCTGCGAAATTCCGACGGAATTTCCATCAGAATCCAACGGAAACCCGTCGAAATTCCGTTGGATTTTCCGACGGAAGCATTTTCCATCGAAAATTCTGTCGGAAATTTGAATTTCCATCGGAATCCAACGGTGTTCCTGTTGAAATATCTGACATCCTCCAACAGATACCCACAGCGTTGCTTTTTCCTTCAGAGATGAGTACCATTTTTGTAGTGAGTACATTATGTCTCAGGTTTAATTCCTCTCCCCTTATTGTATTGTACTGCCTTCGTGGCTCATTTGAACCCAAAAAAAAAAAAAAAACACAACGAGGACTACATTGTGTCTTCCTTAGCCTAAGATGATCTCAGTATTACCGTCATAAGAAAGGAGTGATATTCAACTTGCCTTCTCTATAAAATTGAATTAACCAAGCAAGCCAACAAACAAGTCAAGAGAATACCTAATTAAGCGACTATGAGTTTGAATCTCATTAGGAACAGTTGGAAGGGAAAGTCTACACCATAACTGATTAAGGTGCTAATACGACTGACATGGCTCTAAGATAGCCATGTTCTTACCTATGGTTATTATGTTTATCTTCACATGTGCACATTTTAGGGATTGTTTAGTTCAAACAGTTGAAATGAAATGAAATTAGGAATACAACAAACAAGTATGGAAATAGTTTGTGATTTTTAGTGTGACTTAATTTGTTTGGCTCAATTTTGGAATGTGAAAATTTTGATTCCATTACAGTTTATATACATCAGTGGAGAGGAATGTCCTTGATTGCTCAAATTCATACCTAAAAGTTTGAGCGTTACACCGTGTGTGATAACAAATAAAAATTATGAACCAAAATTACGAACGTGTGGTAATTAATGATGATTTTACTTCCATACCTAGAGTAAAAAGATGGTGTTGAACCAAACGACTGACTAAAAGATTGCCATCTAAATGGATTCTGGTTATTCCAAAAGCTTTTATGAGCCGATGTAGACATGCAACTGGATCAAGGAAACACACCCTTGTGTAGTGTATTCATTTTTTGAGTACAAGGCAAATCCCACCACTTTCAAGTTCCTTTGTCACTCTTTTGCAAGTGGCCCATCGATCACTGTTGATCTTGTCTTCCAAGGGACAAATAGGGTTGGACTTGGCCTTAAAATAAAAAGTAATAATCTGAACGGTTATTCACCGATCTATACTTGAGAACTAAATTACTTAGATAAGGTTTAAATCGAATCGAATTGGATTAAGTCATGACAGATTTCTAAAATACTATGTGGAGTAAATTGAAAGGAAAAGTTTATTTTTGTAAGTACTTTAGGTAATCAATCGTCAAGCATAACATGTATTGAATAAAAATTATGTAGAGATAGTGGAGTCCTTTTAATCTTTTATTTGGTCATTGATATCTATATATAGGGCTGTCAAAAGTTAACCCGACATATTTATCGATCCGAACTGAACACGAAATTAAGCAGGTTTGGGTAAAGATTTTCAATCCATTTAATTAAATGGGTTATGTTTAACCCGTTTAATTAATTGAGTTAAGTTCAGGTTGATTTGAGAAGGGGAGCCTTGAAGCAATGGTAAGGTTGTCTCCATGTGACCAAAAGGTCACGGGTTCGAGTCGTGCAATCAGCCACTGACAAAGTCAGGTTAGGCTGCCTGCAATTCACCCTTTGGAGTGCGGTCCTTCCCCGGACCTTACATGAACGCGGGATTCTTGTGCATCGGGCTGCCCTTTTTAGGTTCAGGTTGATTTGACATGAAAAAAACCTATTTAACCCGTTTAATTAAATAGATTAATTAAGTTGATCAGTTTATCCAATTACCATGTACTTTTTGGGGGGAATTGTGAAAATGTGGGGTTTGATCAAGTTGATATTTATTTTATGATTGTGATTCTTGTGAATCGTAGACAATGGTAGCATTGTGAAATCAAAAAATTGATTTATAATGCTCGGTAATCATATTTTAGTCAAAATATAAAATGCGTAAATAGGTAGCTGGATAACCTGAACCTGACTTGTTTATGTTAAAGGGTTAATGAGTAAATTTCAGGTTAACCCGTTTAAAAAATAAATGGATACAGGTCAAGATTTTCAACCCGTTTAATAAATGGGTTAGGTTCAGGTTGAGGACTTCTCAACCGGTTTAAGTTCAACACGAACACGAATTCGACCCGACCTGACTTGTTTGACAGCCCTGTCTATATAGGTCTGCAAGTAACTTGATTGATTTATTTTTGATTGATTTATTTTACATAAATAATCTTAGCATAAATTGATTTTACAGTAAATAGCCTTCTTTTTGATTCACTTTGGATAGGTTTATTCCAAATTTGAGTTGAAGTAAGATTGCTTTACATGGACTAGACTATGGAAATATTTGTGAAAAAGCCTTCCCCAAAAAAAAAAAAAAAAAAATCAGTGAAGAACTTTTCTATAATTTGGGATTACAACACATTCAAAAATAGGATCATGTACCAAGATAAAAAGTTCAATAAAAAACATCTAAAATATGCCAAGATTACATATAAAACACGACATTAAAATTAGAATATGATAGACATATAAAGGAGACAGAGTCTAAGAGATACATAGGGATTATAAGTAGCATGGGCCAAAGTATACCGAAGCCCTTTATTTGAAGAAGAAACACCTCCATTGCATTGGTAAATGTATTGTTGGTCCTCTTCAGATGCAGTAAGCAGGACCCCTAACTAACCTTTCACCTAATGCTTCAGATATAAAATTCAAAAATTCAAAATATTCAATGTTATAAACTGTGGGTATAAGTAAATAATGCCTTCAGTTTGAGAGAAAACTCCTTCGTTCAACATTTTTGTATGACTTGATTATTCATCAACCAAATTCGTCAATCAATTGACCATTTTATTGTTAAAGCCAAAAAAACATTGTGTCTTGAGGGTAGGCAATATATCCGTTACATAGAGGCAATCAACGTCCCAGTGTAATTATCAATCAATGTATAAGCACAATAAGCTTTTGAGTTAAAACAACTTGTAGCTACTCCTATTATAAACCCTTTTTCAAGCTTTGCCGTCAATAACATTATGCAAAAATTAATACACTAATCAAGAAGTGTAACTGAAACTTGACTATTAAAATATGTGAGAATTAATTTGCAAAAAAAAATAAATAAGTAAATAATTAATTTTAAATCATATTTTTCAACAATTAATCCTCTACATGATTTAAAATTATAAACACTTTAAAAAATTAGAGAAAATACTTTTATTTTTTTTTTGGGTGTGAAACGAGGGGCCACGCCCCTAAAATATTATTGCTAGTTTCGGATCATACGGGGCCAAGAAACCCCGTTACAATCGTGGGCTAAGTGCGACAAAACAGCATTAGGAGGACGTTCGAAGATAGCCAAGGGGAATAGTTGTTCCACTCCCAAGTTTGCCAATTGATCGGCCACTGTATTTGCTTCGCGATAGCAATGATCCAGTGTCACCTGCCATTCTAGATTAAGAAGTAAGTCTTGGCATTCTTTCCACAGGTAGTAGTAAGGTTGATGAGTCGAAACTGGGTCTTGCACCTTTCGGGACACCACCAGTGAGTCCATGTGTATCATAATTCTCTTCGCGCCATAATCCCTGGCTAAGCGAAGGCCTTGTAACAGTGCTTTGAGTTCGGCTTTTACCGAGGAACAGTAGCCGAAGTGAGCCGCAAAACCTGAGATCCATGCACCTCGGTGTCCGCGCAGCACCCCACCACCTCCAGCCATACCCGGGTTCCCTTTCGCCGCCCCGTCAACGTTCAACTTGTACCACCCTGGTGGTGGGGGTACCCATCTTATGAATTATTCGATTCTAATAGTCAGGGAGTTACCTGCTGGTGACTGCATGGCCTGGAGAGTACTCGCCGTTTTCTCCTGGATAACCCTACGTGGGTTGTGTGGAATGAAGTTGGGTTCATCGAACATGCATTTGTTTCTCCATTTCCAAATCCACCATAATGTAGTTGCAAAGTAGGTAGACCAGTTTCTGTTGTCCGTCACCGATCGTCCTAGGTTATAAGCAAGCCAACTTCTTAGGGAACCTGTAAAGAAACTGCTGCGGTCATGGCTTAGAAGCATGGCATTCCAGACTGTCCATGCAAGAGAACAATCTCTAAGCAGGTGCAGGGTTGTTTCTTCGGCGGAGTCGCATATAGTGCAAATCGGGTTTGAGGTCAGGCCACGAGCGCATCGGTGGGAGTTTGTCATGAGTCTTTTATGCGTAGCAAGCCACAGGAAGAAATTTATTCTTAGAGGGATGTTGCCCTTCCAAATAGTGGCCCAGAAGGGGTCTCTGGCGCTTTGATCTCGGTTTTGAATGTGAGCTAAGGCAGACTTTAACGTAAAACCACCGTGGCTCGAGCTGTTCCAAACCAATTGGTCTTCACTGTCATTGCTCGGTTGGAGTTCATAAGATGCTATGGTACTGAGGATGTCACCAGGTAAGACATGTGCAAATAGGTCCCACTGCCAGCCCGTGTTAACATCCCAAAGTTCCGATACTGTGGCATCTTCCAGTTGAGGAGGAATAAGGCCAATGGCAACGCTGCAGAGAGGCTTTGCAATGGCCCAGTTATGGTACCAAAATAGGGTACGTTTTCCATTACCTACCTCTGCTCTAATGCCATCTCTGATATAGTTTGCATTCTCAATGATCCCTTTCCATGCATTGGACGCTTTGGGTTTGGCTACGAACATGTCGATGTCACAACGTCCATCACAGTATTTGGCTCTCACCACTTGGGACCAAAGCTTATCTTTCTCTGACAGTACTCTCCAGCCGAGTTTGACAAGAAAAGCTGAGTTTGCTTGCCTCATCGCTTGAAGCCCTAATCCCCCCATTGCTTTAGGCCTTATGAGTTGAGTCCATGAAACGTGGTGTATTTTCCGATGTGTGTCGTCGCCACCCCATAGAAATTTTCGAACCTTTCTATCCACTTCGTCACATAAAGTTCGGGGGAGCTTTGCAGTCTGCATGGCATAAGCAGGTATTGACGAGATAGTGGCTTGGATCAGTGTGTGACGTCCGGCCGTTGAAAGCAACCTTCCTCTCCAACTAGCCAACCTTCGATCCACTCTCTCAGTGATATGCCAAAATGTTTGCCGCGTAACTCTTCCATTGATGGTTGGCATCCCTAGATATTGACCCAAGTCATCGGTCATGGGAATTCCCAATTCAGCACTTATAATTTCGGCAGTTTCATGGCTCGTATTTCTTGAGAATAGAACCATTGATTTCTGTAGGCTAACTCGTTCCCATGACGTTTCACAAAATTTGTTCAGACAATACTTGATTACCCGGGCTTGTTTGAGGCTAGCTTTCCCAAATAAGACGAGGTCATCCGCAAAGAACAAATTTGTCAAGGGAGGTCCGCCCCTGCTAGTAAAGGCCGGTTTCCACTCCCCGTTCGTCAATTTCTCTTCTATCAAGTGATTGAGTCGCTCCATACACAAGACAAAAATATATGGGGATAGAGGATCGCCTTGTCGAAGTCCACGAGTAGGTAAAAAGTCTACAGTCTTCTCTCCATTCCAGAGAATGTTGAACGTCGTAGAGTTGATACATAGCATTATAGTTTCCACTAACATTTGGGGAGGTCGTAGTTCCTGAAGCGTCTCTTTGATGAAGGCCCATCTCAATCGGTCATAGCCTTTTTCGAGGTCTACCTTGATCGCCATGTAGCCCGTTTTTCCACCTTTCCGTTTCATGGTATGTACCATCTCTTGAACAATAATAATATTGTCTGAAATTTGTCGACTGGATACAAAACTTGCTTGCATTTGGGATACCACTTTGTTAAGAAGGGGTTTCAATCGGTTTACGATAGCTTTAGAGATTGCTTTATAAGCTACGTTACAGAGCCCAATGGGTCTTAATTGTGAAACAGACTGGGTATTCTCCACTTTGGGAATTAAGACAACGAAGGTATCATTTAATCCAGCCGGAATGCCTTTTTCATGCATGACATCTAGTGCCGTTTGAATTAGTTTGGGGCCAATGAGATCCCAATATTTCTGGTAAAAAAGGGCTTGAAATCCATCTGGGTCAGGAGCTTTAAATGGACCCATTTGAAATATGGCCTTTTTTATTTCACTTCCAGTGAAGGGTCGGGAGAGATCATCCATTTCATTGCAACTGAGGGAGGGAAATCGGTTGTGAGGCAGTAAATACGGAGTGTATGGTGTGCCTTCATCCGAGTAGAGAGTTTTTAAAAAGTTTCGCACCATGGCTTTGATGCTCTCTTCATCCGTGAGCCAATTACCCACGGGGTCCTGCAGCGTTTCAATTCGATTTGTATGCCGTCTAATGATGGTGCTGGCATGATAGTAGCGGGTGTTGCGGTCCCCATCGCGTGTCGCTTCCATTCGTGATTTTTGAAACCACATTGTCTCAATTTGCTCGAGGGTTACGTCCAACTCCCGTCTCAGAGTAGTTTCCAGCTTTGTCAGAAAGCGATTTGGACCTCTTGCTAGAGCACGTTGGATACCCTCTATCCTAGCCCATAGGACTTTCTTTCGATGGAACAAGTTGCCAAACACCCGTTTATTCCAGTCATCAAAGGATTTGGCTAGGTGTTGGAGAAGAGGGCTAAGAGTGAGATCCGGCTGCCAGTTATCTATGATGCATTCTTCAAATTGGGCGTGTGATAGCCATGCAGCTTGGAATCGGAAAGGCCGACGAGCACTATGTATAGTTGCAAATCCTCTTGGAAGTATCAGTATGGGGCAATGGTCTGACTGATTCTGTAGCAAGTGTCGGACGCTAGCCTCTTCAAACCATAATCTCCATTGAAGGTTGCAGAGCCCCCTATCTAATCGTGCATATTTTCGATGTTCTTGCTTGATTCCTCTACACCAAGTAAACTCTGGTCCAGAAAAACCCAGGTCAATAAGCCCGTTATTGTTTATCCAATTATCAAAGTTGGAGCATCTTCGCTGGAGATTATCACTGCAATTTTTGCGCTCCGACATCGACCGTGTTTCATTGAAGTCGCCTGCCAACAACCAAGGTTGATTATTCTGGGCTGCAAACGCACTAATCTCTTCGAAAAATTCGTCTCGAGATTGCTCGTTAGGGCTGGCATAGACAGCTGTGAATAGCCAGTCCTCTGTATCTCTCATGGATACGGTAAATGTTGCAAATTGAGGATGCGACTCTTGGGGTTGTAGGGAGACATCATGGGACTGCCAAAACACCTATATTCCACCGGTAAAACCCACAGGGTCGATCCGATACTAGCCATCAAGGTTAATTTTCCGGCAAAAGTCGTCTGCCATGGTACCACTTATTTTAGTCTCCAATAGGACCAAAATTTTTGGTGCATATTGTCGCAGAAGTTCCTTGAGTGTATGCAAGAAGCCTCTACTAGCAACGCCTTGAGCATTCCATACGAGAATAGGACAAGATGTTTGATTACTCATTAAGAAACGATAGTGTTTTTACAGGTAAGAGCTCCGTACTGTTGTAGGTCTTTTTTCTATCTTGTTTCCTTGGGGTTGTGCATCCCCACTGGCGCTTGTGTGTCTGCAGCCACCATCAAAGTCGATGCATGATCGCTAGCTCTCAAATCACCATCACCAGCATTTCGAGTACCAGGTAGCTCGGTTTCTCGAGGCTGGTGGTGCTGATGGTTTCTATTATTGGGAGGATCCCCTGAGTGGAGAGGGGATGGTGTTACTGAGAGCCCGCTGGTTCTCCTCAGAGGGAGATTGGGTGGAGACCCTCGGTTACAATGCAATGTCAAATGGGCCTGACCTGGACGCTGGGCTGGGTAGGGATGTTCCTGAGACTTAGTTGATTCCCTAGTCGCATGTGGCAAATCAAGACGTGGGCTTCTATTGGCATTGCGTGGGCTTGACAGAATTCCTAGGCTTTGGTTATGGATGACTTGATTTGCTGAGTTGGCATTGTTGACCATTCTCCTTGAAGTTGTCAGCTGATAAGTGGCACCTTCCAAATTTGCTGCTGGGATGTCAGCCCTAAGGCCATCAACGGACACTTCCGCTTCATTCCCCAAAAAAAGAGT
The DNA here is from genome assembly GCA_029747015.1 of Carnegiea gigantea. Taxonomy (NCBI): domain Eukaryota; kingdom Viridiplantae; phylum Streptophyta; class Magnoliopsida; order Caryophyllales; family Cactaceae; genus Carnegiea; species Carnegiea gigantea. The sequence goes on along the minus strand of JAKOGI010000240.1, from coordinate 146,348 downwards.
TGCCTCATTGTTATCTAATTCAACTTCCATATCAGTGGCTTTATCCTTGCCTTGTACATCACCGGGATTTTCCATATTTATTGGCAAGATATTCTCCGCACTGATCTCATCTAGATTGTCGCCGAGATTGCCGCTATCAATACCTTCCTCAGCCAAAATTCCAAATCTGGATCCTTTTTCGTTAGGAAGGGGGTCGCGAGTAGGAATATTTTTATTGTGTTTTGGATTACGGTCCGAAATATTGGATGCTTGCCCTCCAGCCCGGTTGTGGGTTGAGGAGTTCTGGTTGGTTCGACTCGGTTCGGGGTTCTACCGAGTCTGTTTCTTTCACAGCGGTTTCTTGACGAGCATCCATGATCCGTACTCCTCCATGGATTCCGGCCTGGCTTTAGGGATGGCAATGGTGGGGTCGTGGTATCCCGCCCCGTGTTGATTGTTCTCGTCAACTTCCTTGGGTGGATGGATCTGGCAGAGGTCTTCCTTGTGGCCGATCTTCCCGCACTTGAAGCAGATTAGTCACAGTCCCTCATATTGTATGCGCCATATGCGACCATTTAACCGGAATCTAGATAATAGTGGCTTAGATAAATCAACCTCTACACTCATACGAGTGAACTTGCCCCTCTCAACGTAGGTGGTTGTATCATCGACTTTAATGACCTTGCCAACCTTTGCACCAATCAAATTAAGGAAGTCCGCATTGAAGTATTCCACGCTTAGGTGAGGGATTCTTATCCACACAGTAAGATGCCGAATAGGTTCCTCGTCTGGGATGAAGTTAGGAACCCATTTGCGAATGGTAAGATAGTTGTCCCTCACTAGCCATGGACCTTGAGTTAGCACGTAGTCATAATCTTCTTTGTTCGCGAATCTGGCAATGTAATAGTCATGCCCTAGATCAATAAGTGCAAAATCCCCTTTTAATGCCCATTTGGAGACAAGGGCTCGTTTCAACTGTATAAAACCCACCCCCTTTTCAAATAGCTTAACTATCAGGGACCTTCGCCATGGCCTTCTGAGGTTAGCGTTCTCTTGTTTTGTTAGGCAGATTGTTGGGCATCGTGGATCGTCGTCCGATTCTGGTTCATCGTCCTCCGTCTTCCATTCTTCTTCATCAGAGTCCCAGATAGGATTGGTGTGAGGTAGGAATGATAGGTTGGGATTATTTGCCATAAGCCTGTCCTTGAATGTCAACGTATTTGGCTGCCTAGGAGCAGCCTCTCTCTGGGCAACAGGGAATGTCCCCGCAGTAGCAGGAGCCATGTCTACATCTTACCCTTCTTCTTCCTGAGATTCTTGATTCTGTGAACCGTGCTTAATCTTCTTTGTGGATCGGAAGATCTGGTCTCTTTCTTGAGATGAGGTCTCTACATGGTGCTGTGGGGTTTCCATTGCAGTTCGGTCAAAAAATCGCCTATTATTATTATTGTTGAAGAGAGCCCTTAATTTTCCTAAGTTAAAAAATACTTTTATATAATAAGCATATAATATCATACAATTGGTGTAGTTACCTTCTGTGTTTGAACCTATACTTAGTGCTAGTGACTTTTCATAAGTGAACCAATTTATGTTTATAAGTACTTTAGATAATTAATAGTCAAGCATAATATGTATTGCATAAAATATGTCAGACCAACAAGACTAGTGATATAGGTGTAAAAGTAACCTGATTGATTTAATTTAAATCTATATATATATATATATATATATATATATATATATATATATATATATATATATATATATATTTGAAGTAACTTTTCTAATACGGTTGAGTTATTCAAGACAGGCATATAAATTGTCCCATATACAGTTGGGTTAGTTATTAAAGCTGAAATCATAGCCAAATCTCTCTCTACGTGATTGGTGGAATGTGCTTGGAGTGATTGTTTGTCATGGGGTTCGGTCATAGTCTTGTGGTGGGCATCTCAATTTGTGTGGAGACCCCGCAAAGTCAATGGTCCAATTCCCCTCCCGTCAGGCGTGAAACCACGATTTTATAGCGGGGTAATCGATCGACATTATTTCACTTGTAAGTACATTTTTTAAAAATTCGTGGCTCCATTGTATTGTAGTGTATAGTCTTTGTAGTTCATTTGAGTCAGAATTTTAAAATTTTTTTTTACTTTTGTCCTTACAAAAATAAAATTTTTGACTTTTTTTAATTATAAACTCAAATTAGATTTTGAATTAAAGATTATAAATATGTTTATGAGGTTCTTTTACCCTTCAAATATATGAAACTCCGTCTTATTACCTATTGTCTGTTAATTAAGGGGAGGAAAAACGGAATGGAAAGTGTTTGATTGCGTCATCTTTGTTTTTTTAAGTTCAAAAAATATTCTCTTTTAAATTTCTTAGAAGATTTTTTTCCAAGGGACGTAGTCAACCAATTTAAAATTTAAAAGGAAAATCCAAATTTAGTGTTTTGAATCAAAACTTGAATATTAGATGAAAAAGATTAAAATAAGTTCAAATTTAATTTGGAGCTCAAAATATTTTCATTTGATTAACATTCATTTATACTATGATATTTCTATTGATATTTTTCACCATAAAACAATACCCTTGACATTTACTACTATTAAGTTATGTTCAACGGTTAGGATCAAAACATGACTATTTGAGGAGAAGGATTAACACACTGTTTGGATTTTTGGGGGGGGGGGTAGGGGAAGCTAATGGAAGGGAAGAAAAAGGAAGGGAGGCGAAGGGAGAGAGAGGTAGGTATATTTACCTTGTTTTGGATTTAAAATGGAGGAGAATGAAGGCTGGTGAAAATTATGATGTTTGCATTAAAAAGAACATAGGATAGGAGAGGAAGGGAAGAGTGTCTTTTTTGTTATTATTATTATTATTATTATTATTATTGTCACTTAACTTCTACTCCCTTTCATTCCCACTCAATTTGTAGGGGAATAAAAATTGAGTTATTGGAGTGAATGGGGGTGATAGGTTCCCCATCTCTTCCCTCCCCCCCCCCCTCCAAAAAAAAAACACGTGGAAGAGAGATTAATTAACCTCATTTCCCTCTCCTTCCTCCTCCTTTAACCCAAATCCAAACACATTGTAAAACAAACTTGTATTTAAATTATGAGTTCAAAATTCTTTTATTTGGTTAATATTTATGTCCATTGCAACATTAATTCAGTTGAAATTTTCCACCATTAAACCAATGCAATTAGCACATTCAGCCACTAATACAACTTCATTATATAGTTTGGATCAAACCTTGATCTGATTGGAGTAAAATAGACTGAAATCGGAATTTAGATCTTAAAATTTATTTATTTGGTTAACATTTGTCTCCGTCAAAATAATTTAATTGATATTTTTGGCCATTAAATTAAAAGAATTCAAAAGACAATTTCTTTTTTTCCATCTAAGCCCTATCCTTTTTAATCGGAATAGTTGTAAGCTGTAAAAAAATATAAAAAGTTAAAAGGAACTGTGAGAACTACAATGAGCTGTACAAAGTTGTAAACAACTGTAAAAAGCTATAAGCAACTATAAGAGGTAAAGACAGTTGTAACCAAAGTAGCAAAAAAAAAGTAGTTATATGCCACTGTAAGAGTTCTTAAAAATTTTTATGCATAATTTTTCAGTTTGTATCCATAATTTATATTCTTCTATAATATATAATTAGTGAAATTAATTTTTTATGAAAATAAATGACATGTACTCTATCTGTGATATTAATAAAAGTAACTTATGCTTTAACTCAATAAATTATTTTATAACAATTATAATATGGATAAATTTTGGTCACCCTTCTTGATCAATTGAAATAATATAGTTACTCAGAATATAATTACTAAAGCCTTTACAAGACCATTAATTAAATAACAATGACATGAATGGTTGACCAAAAATCAATAGAACCATTGCAAAAATGTAATATCTTCTCAGCTACAAAACACTGAATCACTTTTGTACATATTATCACCCTCTTCATAGGCAAATTAAAAAAAAAAAACCCTAATTAAATTACACCCTTTAAAATAAGATATCGCTTTTTTCTGCAAAAATAGATAAAAACCCTTTAGAGTAGAAAGCATTTACAATTAATATTTTTTAAGATAACATTACCAAACAAAAGCTAATAAAATAGCAACCATTCTAAGTATGTAAATAAAAAGCATACCGAATTTTTACTAACAGAATGTGGCATAACTACATAGAAAATATTGTCATGAAAATAGAGGGATTTTAATGATAAGAATTAAGAATTAACAATGATAATATATCGGTATACTTTTTGTTAGTAAAAAGAAAGTTTTTGATAAGACAAGAAGCCCATAAAAATATTAGGCTAGCATTATTAAATTATTAGAACTTTAAAATAGAAAGAGATTCTGATGGTTTAGCATCAAAAAGTCATAAAAAATGTATATATTGTTCTAAATTAAACATTGTCATAAACAAGCCAAAAAAGAATATATATATTGTTGTTAATTTTTTGCAAGGAGTGAAAAACCAATGTAGCTGCAAGAAGCTAGAGCTGCATGTAAGATGTTGTGAGAATTGAAGATGCAAAACGTTACAAGAATTGTTAAAACTGTAAGAAGATGTAAGGAGTGCTAAGAAACTGTAGAAAGTTATAAATGATAAGCTCATCTTAAAAAAGAGCATATTCATACTGTCCTAATTATTTGTGCTCTTTCTCTGCTCCCTAATTTCAATTATTTACTCTCTCTCTCTTCTCTAATTATCTGATAAGCTCAATCCTAAAAAAAAGTCATTAAACTTATACATATCATGCAATAATTATTTTACCTACATCAAATGATCCTTCCAACCAAACACACCCTTATTTTTGTATCAAAACGAATCCATAATTTTATTTTCAAGTTCTATTCACTTTCTTTGTCCGTATTTTAATAATATTTAATTTTATCTCGTAGTTGTCTGTAACTTCGAATCTGCAAAGATCGAGGACATTTTTTAAAATTTGAAAGTGCAAGTTATCTTCTGAAAAAAATGAGAAGAGGTAAAAATTTACACAAGTAATTCATCGCTGAATAAATTCATACTTGGCCTTGCTCTTTTTAACTTATTGTAAATACCACGAGCATCCAACACTATGCAACACTATTTATCATCATCCAGCACCCATTGAAAATACCTATTATGTTTTCTTAATCATTTAACCCAAAGGTCAAGGGTTGGAGTTGGCAAGGTTGGGGGAAGTGGAAGAAGTGGAAAAATTATGGCCCTCACAAATCTTTGAAATAACTATAGGTAAGCAAATGCTTTCCCCAAAAAAACCACAGATAAGAACAGAGTTGCAACTGTTTTCCACTATGATCGCCTTTGGAATACAGTAGCAGTAGTGTTCAACAATCAATCATCACACAACATTGAAACACAAAAACAGCCTACTGGTCAAGCTGGGCATACCAAATACCCTCAATCTTGACATCCTTAGGAGCCTTAGCCCCCAAATCAGTGTCGGATGGCTGGAGGCTTTGGAACAACCCAATGAGCTCCCCTGTCTCAGGCTTGCTCTGAGTAACACTCAAAGTGATTGTCCCCTTTGAAGAGGAAACATTTTTGATGTTCTCCTTCTGGAGTTCCTCCTCATCACCTCGGCCGCCAGCAGGCAAAGCAACCGCATTGTCATAGCCAGTGGAGCCACCCCGACCCTTTGGGTCGAGGAATGAGGAGCCTCGATATGAGGGCACCAAGAACTCCCCACTGAAGTTTTCAGGCTTACCGGTGGCCACTAGTTGCTTAATCGTAAACAAGAAGGGAACCCTTTCGCCACCAGGCAATTGCACAGTGACGGCAGCGTAGTCAATGCCATCTTTCTCCTCAAACTTGATGGTGCCGTCTTCTGAGACCTCGAAGGGACCCTCGATCTCATCGAGGGTGTAGGTCAATCGAGTCATGAGCTTCGTGTCTTGGAACTCCGGTGGAGAGTTCTTGTTCACACTCTCAGCTTTGACAGTGAACTTGGTTGGCTCCAAACAGAATTTCTTGGCACTGTATTTGCCTGGCTTGAAGGCAAAAGTGTCAGTCCCCCCTACGATCGTTGGGCATTGGTTAGCAGTTCCGGTTCCCTTTACTTCCATGTATGTCTTGCTTTGGATCTCATCGAAGGTCAATCTCTTGGGTACTCCCTCTGCATTTGCTCCCTATAAAACATCACATTTTACACAAACACAGGTCACTTTCTTTAGTTTCCTACCCATCTGTTCTTGACGTTGCTGTCAGTACTAATTTTAAGTCATGGAGACAGGATTTGATTTAATGTCCTGGCTGTTTAACACATACAATGAATTCTCCTCCATAATACGAGTTGGTGCCACTTAGCATCATTGGCAAAATCAGGATTTAGCCCTACAGTCCTATTGTTGGGTCCGTAAAGGGGGGATCAAACATTTTATATACAGCTTAACACTTTTTCCCCTAAGATTTTGAACGACATACATGTATGTACCAAGATGGATATCATACTCAAATCTGCAGGATCAAATGATCTAACTAGTTGTTCTTGTCTCTCATTTATGCCCAAATAAAAAACCAAGTTTGTACGAGATATTGTAAACTGATTCAAAGGCTTAAGTTTAGTGACTAATATACATAGTAGAGATCAACATCAGTTACTATAATATACAATACAATAGATGACATCTAGTACATGATAAAAAAAACAAACACATACTATATAGATCAAATGTTAGACTTCATAGTTGGTCCAATAAAAATAGTCTATCCCTAGTTTTGATTAGTTCAAGACAAGACTGTGTACATATTGACCCCTCCAAATCCTAGGTAGATTCGATATTAGAAACATACCGAGGCAATAAGGGCGGAGGTGGCGAGGGCAAAACCGGCAAGTTTGGTGGCATCAACACATTTCTGAGCCAAGTCCTTAAGATCACATTGGAGAGAGAGACTAACTCTTCCAACAGAAGGGTCAACACCAAATGCCCTACAAACACTCTGAGAAGACCTCGATTGAAGGCTGCTCCTGGAGGGCACTTTTGTGGGTTGCAAGAATGTTGCTGCTGATTGTATTGAGGCTGCCATCTCTCTCTCCCCCCCCCCCCCCCTCTCCGCCACTCCTCCCCCTCTAAAAATCTTGGTTAAACAGAGAGAATGTCTGCCCTTGTGGGGGAAGATAGACAGGGATAAACAGATGGATTATAGAGGATAAGAGGCCGTCTGTTATTGGCCAGTTGAGATTTGTCCCTTCTTATTTCTGTGCTGCCACGTGGCACATTTTCTGCTTTGATAAAGATATGGTGCCCAACTGATGCCACATGTTACGCATCCTTTGCTTTGCTGGGTTTGTGATTGCGTTCATTTGTGGTGATTAGATGTTGTGTTATTATATTTAGTTTTGATGATAACAAATCTAAGTGTAAAAATCTGTCCAAGTAATGTTGCTCCGAATACGATCTCCAAATAGGCCTAACTGGTGTTTGTGATCTTTATTGTATTAACTGGTTTGCTACATGTGAGAATGTCTTCTAGACAGGTTTTACTTGGTGATTCTATATTAAGTCAAGAACACCATCTCGACAGTTGATTGTAAAGCGTGTTCCTGAACTCTAGCAATGCAAAGAACAACCCCAGCAAACAAGGTGGCCTTGGTGTTCACAGCAGCTCTACAAATCTCGGACAAGATGACTGGTTCAAAACAAGAAGTCTTGGGTATATAGGTTTTATTTAATTAGACTCTTGTTAATATGCCAATATTGAAAACATCATTTTTAAACACTTCTTGAATCGGTACTTGCGCTAAAGTGCTTCAGAACACCAGTTGCGAACAACCCTGCGAACAGGGTGCCTAGGGTGTTTCTGAACTGCAGTGGCCATACCCGATTATTTTTGAAAAATTCATTTTGGTTGGCCAAGATCTCTAGAATACTTTCCTTGAATTTCAAAACTGCTATTTCTCTGGAAAGGATATTTCCTGAAAATATTTTGGGAGAATTTCGAAAATAAGTTTTGGAGATTTGCCAAAACTTAAAGGAAAAAATTTCCTTTGACTATATTTTCGGATTTGGTAAAAGCTGAAAATCTCTTTAAACCTCTTCACGGTTATGGGAAGATAAGGGTTATCTTTTAAGATAACAAAATCCCTTATATTTTGGGATAAATTAATCATTAGCCGTTGGATAATTTTGCAAAACAATTTCCATACTTAGCTGATTCTGTGGTTTATGACCGTTGGTTTTTTTGTTTAAAAGCCTCAGCTTTTTCTCTCCCAGCACATACACACAGACAGATATATACAGATATTCAAAACACTCGAAAAACAGAGAGATAGAAAACTCGGTTTGAATTTGCATAAACACAGCCTTTTGAAAAATCCAGGAAAATCAGAAAACTCGGTTTACACTCAAAGATTCTTGAGCTTCATTCTGAAAAGCAAACCGTGACAAGCTGTGTTTGATTTTGAGTTTTCATACCATTGGCATAATAGGATCTTCATTGTACCTTACATCTGCTTAGTGAGAAGCACCCCCTGTAAGGTGTTTGTAACCCTGATCTTGAATCAGAAAAGTGAGTGAGTGTGTCCTAGTCGTGTGGACTTGGACGTGTCTAATCTTGCGAAGGTTGGACGTGGTGTAACCTGTCTTTGGGAAGAAGGTTACGTGGTTGCAAGTTGTAACAAGGTGTGTTACATTTGTAACGTGTGAAGCCCGTTAGTGAAAGTGGTTAAATCCTACACGAGGTAGGTCGTGGTTTTTCACACCTCAGTTGGGCTAGAGGTGTTTTCCACGTAAAAATTGTGTGTGCTTTATTTTCCGCATCTATCTTGGTGATTTTCGCCTCTGCAATATTTGAGAACACCCCGTGCAAACAAGCTATCAGGGTGTTTGTCACTTGAGAACAACCTCTGTGAGGGTGTTTGTTATCTACAACGCGAAAATCAGATACCACAATTCACCCCCCTCTTGTGGTTGGATACTCACGAACTCAACAAGTGGTATCAGAGCGGGTTCTCTTACAAAAGGTTAACACCTTGAGAGATTCTGAAGATGAGTACCCCACAAGGAATTCTTGAAGGGCAATCCATTACTCGTCCACCCTATTTCAACGGCCAACATTATAGTTGGTGGAAGAATAGGATGGAGAACTATATTCAGGCAGAAGATTATGAATTATGGATGCTCATCAAGAACGGGCCCCTTGTTCCCACCAAGGTGCTTGAAGATGGTAAGAAGGTTCCCAAGGAATCCATAGAATTTGATACCGAGGACTACAAGAAAATGGAGAAAAATGCCAAAGCCAAAAAGCTTCTATATTTTGGCCTAGGACCCGATGAATACACTCGCATCTCTGAGTGTGAATCAGCCCAAGCTATCTGGAATGCTCTGCAAATTGCTCATGAAGGTACGAGTCAAGTTAAACAATCTAGAATTGAGCTACTTATGCGACAATATGAGTTGTTTGATATGGGTGATCATGAAACTGTGATGGACATGTATACACGGTTCACCCACATCACGAACGAGTTAAAATCCCTGGGAAGATCTTTCACCACTGAAGAGTTGGTGAGGAAAATCCTCAGAATTTTACCTCGCACGTGGGAGGCCAAAGTAACAGCCATCCAAGAGGCTAAAGACATGAACCAGATCACCCTCGACGAGTTGATTGGTAATATCCAGACCTATGAACTCCGAAAGAACTCACAGCAAAGAGAGGAGCAAAAGAAGGATCGTGGGCTTGCCTTGAAAGCACATGAGGACACTGACTCTGACCTTGAAGATGAAGAAATGGCCCTAATGTTCAGAAAATTCAAGAAATTCTTCAAAAAGGTCAAGGAAAACAACAAAAGAAAAGACTTCAGCAAGTCCAGAAACACCTCCAAAGAACAGCTCACAGGGTGTTTCAAGTGCGGCAAACCAGATCACTTAGTCAAGAATTGCCCTCTGCTTCGAGAAGATCAAATGCCTGAACACCCTCGAAAACAGGGTCGAAAACACCCTATAAACAATCTGGGCAAGCGATTCTCGAAAGCTATGCTGGCTGCTTGGGGAGATTCCTCTGAGGATGAAGGAGAATCTGAAGCTGAAGAAGGAGTCGTAGCACTTATGGCACAAAGTGATTCAGATTCAGATGATGAATCAACAATCAGCTTCTCAGATCTCAAGAACAAGGCTGAAGTGAGAGAGAACAATCCCATAAACAACCCAGCAAACAGGGTAAGAAACACCCTGTCAAACAGATCAGAAAACAACCTTGAAAACAGGCAGCTGTGGTATGTTGATAGTGGGTGTTCGCGGCACATGACTGGAGAAAGATCAAATTTTCTCTCACTTACAGCTTTGAATGGTGGGAGTGTAGCATTTGAAAACGGCAAGTCTGGGACAATTGTCGGTATAGGTAATATTGGTAAAACTCTCTCCCACTCAATTGATAATGTGCACTTGGTTGATGGTTTAAAGCACAATTTGCTAAGTGTGTCCCAACTGTGTGACAAGAACAACCTAGTGGTGTTTTCACGAACACGTTGCTTGGTTGTAAATGACGACACAGGAGATGTTGTGTTGAGGGGGAAGCGATGTCAAAATGTTTATAAAGTTTGTATTTCCACTCTTCCCCAAAATAATCTGACTTGTTTAAATGCATTAAATGATGATATAATGTTATGGCACAAGAGACTAGGTCATGCAAGCTTATCCTTGTTAAACAAACTTGTTTCAAAAGACCTAGTTATTGGACTACCTTCCATCAAATTTAATGATGACAAGGTATGTGAAGCTTGTGCAAAAGGCAAACAAGTCAGATCTTCTTTTAAATCGAAAAGGTGTGTAAGCACTACTCGACCTCTAGAATTGCTACACATTGATTTGTGTGGTCCCATGAGGATAACTAGTAGAGGTGGGAAAAAGTATGTGCTTGTGGTAGTGGATGATTACTCTCGATTTACTTGGACCTTGTTTTTGGCATCCAATGATGAAACCTTTGAGAATTTTATTGCCTTTCTCAAAAAGGTTGAAAAGAGAGTAGGACACTCCTTAATCAGCTTAAGATCTGATCATGGAACTGAGTTTGAAAATGCAAGTTTTATTAACTATTGTAATGAACATGGTGTTGATCATAACTTCTCAGCCCCAAGATCACCCCAACAAAATGGGGTGGTTGAGCGCAAAAATCGCACCCTGGAAGACATGACCAGAACAATGCTTATTGCTAGTGGTCTTCCTAGGTATTTCTGGGCAGAAGCATTGAACACCTCATGTTACATTATAAATAGATGCATGATCAGACCTATGTTGAATAAAACTCCTTATGAACTTTTCAAAGGCAGAAAACCCAATATTACGCACCTAAGGACATTTGGTTGTAAGTGTTTTGTGCATAATAATGGGAAGGATGCCTTAGGAAAGTTTGATCCAAGAAGTGATGAGGTAATACTTCTTGGCTATTCTTCTCACAGCAAGGCATACAAAGTCTTTAACAAAAGAACCTTGTGTGTTGAGGAAAGTGTGCATGTACTTTTTGATGAATCTAACGTGTTGAGTGAGAATGATGCACAGGAAGATGAACTTGAATTAGGTCTTGTTCGAAAAGAAGTGTTGCTCCAAGATAAACGAGGTAAGAACACCATGGAGAAAACAACTCCTGAAGGTGTTCCTCAGAACAGCAGGCAAGGTGAACACCAAACAGGGGAAAACACCGCTGAACCCTGTTCGGAACCATGTTCTTCAGGAATAAGGTTACAAACAGGTGCAGAAACAGGATCAGGAGGTGTTCTTGAGCCTGATCCTACACACATTTCAGTTAGAACAGAGCATGTGTCTGTGGATCCTCTTACTCCACGACCATGGAAGCACCATAGTTCGCACCCTCTTGATCAAATCTTGTCAGATATTAATACTGGAGTGCAAACTAGATCTAAACTAAAGAATTTTTGTGCTTTCTATGCTTTTCTTTCTAACATTGAGCCAAAAAGTGTGAATGAAGCTCTTGCAGATTCAGATTGGATCACGGCTATGCAAGAAGAGCTTCATCAATTTGAAAGAAACAAGGTATGGCACCTTGTACCTAAACCTGCAGAGAGAACAATCATTGGAACCAAGTGGGTGTTCCGAAACAAACTGGATGAGTCAGGAACAGTCACCAGGAACAAGGCACGGCTGGTTGTACAAGGATACAATCAAGAAAAAGGGATCGATTACGAAGAAACCTTTGCACCAGTTGCTAGAATTGAGGCTATTCGAATTTTAATAGCCTTTGCAGCTCATATGGAAATCAAGCTATATCAAATGGATGTTAAAAGTGCATTCCTAAACGGATACCTTAAAGAAGAGGTGTATGTCAAACAACCCCCTGGTTTTGAAAATGGTGATTTTCCAAATCATGTTTTTAAACTTGACAAGGCACTTTATGGTTTAAAACAAGCTCCAAGAGCTTGGTATGAACGGTTGTCAAGTTTTTTACTTGAAAATGATTTTAGAAGAGGCAAGGTAGACAATACCTTGTTTCTAAAATCTAAGGGGGAACATTTTTTGATTGTCCAAATATATGTTGATGACATTATATTTGGTGCAACTCATCATGATTTATGCAATGAATTTTCAAATATGATGAGGAGTGAGTTTGAGATGAGCATGATGGGTGAGCTTAATTTTTTCTTAGGCTTACAAATCAAGCAAACTCCAAACGGCACCATGATCCATCAGCAAAAGTATATCAAGGAATTACTTAAGCGTTTTGGGATGGAGTCGGCCAAACCCATAGACACTCCTATTTCTCCTTCAACCAAGTTGGTTATGGATGATGGGAGTCCCTCAGTTGAGGAGAAACTCTATCGGGGTATGATTGGGTCACTCTTATACCTAACCGCTAGTAGACCTGATATTGTTTTTAGTGTTGGTTTATGTGCCCGTTTTCAGTCTAATCCTAAGGAAACTCATCTTAAGGCTGTTAAACGGATACTAAGGTATTTGAAACATACACCCAATTTAGCTCTATGGTATCCTAAAGGTTGCAATTTTGATCTTGTTGGATATGCTGATGCTGACTATGCTGGATTCCTAGTTGATAGAAAGAGTACCTCAGGTATGGCTCACTTTCTTGGACCTTGTTTGGTATCTTGGGCTACCAAGAAGCAACATTCAGTTGCCATGTCCACAGCAGAAGCTGAATATGTTGCAGCAGCTTCATGTTGTGCTCAACTGTTGTGGATAAGGCAACAGCTTAAGGACTTTTGTGTTGACATTGGATGCATTCCTATTTTTTGTGATAACACAAGTGCAATTAACATTGCCAAAAATCCATGTCAACATAAAAGAACAAAGCATATTGACATTCGACATCATTTCTTGAGAGATAATGTTGAAAAGGGTTTAATCTCTATGAATTTTTGCTCAACGGAAAGTCAGATTGCTGATATATTCACTAAGGCACTAGCTAGAGACCTTTTTGAGAGAAATAGACTAGAACTAGGGTTGGTGAGAACACCCTGAGATACCTGTTTCCAGAACATGAACTGGGTTTGGTAAGATCAACCTTTACACCCTGTTCTCTCCCCCTGTTTGCAAATTTTATTAATAACGGATGTGATTGCATATGCCCGTATTGCATGCATTTTTTTTCCTTATCTACTTAGTACAGCATAAGGGGATGTACTGGAGCCGTCTTAATGCCATTCAGTCGAATCAGATCAGACGGCAAAGAACAGGCATAATACAGAGAACAGGTACGCCCCTTGGTTGCTCGGTGGCATAATACAGAGAACAGGTACGCCCCTTGGTTGCTCGGTGTGTTTGCTTTCCTTCCCAAGGCACAAGATGTTATTGCTCCTACCCGTTGCAATTCAAGAGATCTTCTCAAAGATTCGGCTGCTCTCTCTCTCTCTCTCTCTCTCTTTTTATGCCCTGCTCTTAGTACTATCGTTTGTCTTGCCCTCAAGCAAAAATCGAACATCCTGCAAACTCCTTAAACCCTAATCTCTCTCCTCTAGCAACAATGGCTTCCAACAACACTCTTCAATCAAAAGCCCTCGTTCTTTCTTCCTCAATTCCTGCTCCTTCTCGCCCAATTCTTTACAAGCCTTTCCAATTTCTGAATCGCTTGTCTCTAAAATCAGTGGGAATGGGGATGGATGATATTCCCTTTGAATGTGGAAGGGAATTGGTGTTCCTCGTAGGGGCAATTGCTTGTCCCATTTCAGTTGAGTCAGAGGGAACAAAGTCGGGGTCTCAAGAACAATTCTTGGAAACCCCTGAAGGGTTTAATTTTGAGCCCTGTTTCTCTGACACCGCGACAGAAACAGGGGCTGCCTCTGTCGAAGGTGTGGTTGTGGAGGATCTGCCTGTTGACTTCCAAGGGAAGTCGAATGAGTCGTCCGAGGAGAGTCTCGAGAAGAATTCTCTCCCTGAGGCTGAAACCCCCACTCCGGTCGCTCAAACTGGAGAGAAAAGGAAGAGGGTGAAAATCATGGCTAGGCGTAGTAGAACGCCAAGAACAAGGCCACAACCAAGGTCTCAACCCTCACAAACTCCCTCTTCTCCTCAATCCTCTAAGCCCTCTCGCAAGTCTGCGAGAATCGCTTTTCAATCCGCTCCTCGTACCTCCAAACCCTCTACTCCTATCATCGAGGAGATTTCTTCTTCTTCTGAAGGGTTCTCGAGTTCTGACTCTGAGAACACCACCTTCAAACAGGGGACACCGGTGTTTTCCGAGTCCTCTGAAGACCAAGCTCCTCCAAAACCGACCAATAAACCTGCTGTGAAGCCCTCTCCTGCCAAAACACCCCTCAAGCGAAAGCCCAGAACAGCCCCCTACCAGAAACTACCACCTCTGTTCCTGTCCTTAAACGCCCAAAGCAGTTCACTCCCTCTCCTATGTCTGACAAACATGCGCAGTTGCTGAAGCGCAATGTCGTCAGGGGGAAGGTAGTGAATGTAAGCTTTTTCAAGGAACAGGGTCTGGGGGTGTTCTTGAACAAGCTTCGAGCCCAAGGCTGGCTTGAGTTGTTTGCAAACACCCAGCAAGGGTGTTCTGTGCCCGAGTTGGCTGAATTCTATGCCAACTGCTCTGTCACAAATGGGGTGGTGACAAGTGCTGTCAATGCGTGTCATTTTTCCTTTGATGAAGCCACCCTGAGTGATATTCTGGGCATCCCCTCTCGTGGATTTGCTGTGTATGTGAGGGAAGACAAAACGGCCCTGGAAACAGCCAGGCTCTTAGAGGTGTCCAAACGCCTTAGTCAAAAACAGGGCCTGAGAACACCCCTCTCGGTTAAGAAGGGTGAAATGACCTCCCTACACCAACTACTGTTTATGTTCACCATCAAGAACATAATACCGCGAGGTCAAGGGCGAAACTCAGCAGATGCCTTTGATCAATGTCTGGTGGACCTACTGGATCGGGAGGAACCAGTAAACCTCCCTGCAATCATGATTCGCCACATAGAGCGAATTGCGAACACCACCCGGGCACATGATCTTGGCTATGGGTTTTTGTTGACAAGGGTGCTTGAGTACTTTGGGATCGTGCTCACACGAAGAGTGCCGGCCCAAATCATTGATGAAATTGGCGTTGACACCCTACTAGGGTGTGGCTATGGGGTTGGCGAAGGGTCAGTCTCCAAACAGGGTCGTCGACCACCTCGACCACCTGTTTCTGGACAACCTTCCGTCAAGGTTGAGGCTGTTCTTGAGGACAATGCTCGCCTCAAAGATGAGCTCTTAGCTGTCAAGGCTGCTCTTGCTGAGGAACGAGCTCTCTCGGCCAAACGCCATGAAGATTTGCTTGCACTTCTCTCCACTCTTGCCCCTAGCATCCCTCCTCTGCAAACGCAACCACCCCCTGCTCCCTGATTGTCTAGGCTGTTCTCTAGTCTCTCCTTCCTTACTTTCGTTTTTGGCATTTGTAAGGTTTTTAATGCAATATCCCTTTATTACTGCCTCTTGCAACTTCTGCTATTTACTTCTTTTCTTGCATTCATAATGTTGTTTATGCTTTTTAATGATGCCAAAAGGGGGAAGTAGTCCTATTGACGAGTGGACCTTAGCATTGACTTATCCCTATCAGCATTCATTCATTTTTTGTCAATATGGTCACTTGGTTTGTCATCATCAAAAAGGGGGAATTTGTTGTGTTATTATATTTAGTTTTGATGATAACAAATCCAAGTGTAAAAATCTGTCCAAGTAATGTTGCTCCGAACACGATCTCCAAACAGGCCTAACTGGTGTTTGTGATCTTTATTGTATTAACTGGTTTGCTACATGTGAGAATGTCTTCTAGACAGGTTTTACTTGGTGATTCTATATTAAGTCAAGAACACCAACTCGACAGTTGATTGTAAAGCGTGTTCCTGAACTCTAGCAATGCAAAGAACAACCCCAGCAAACAAGGTGGCCTTGGTGTTCACAGCAGCTCTACAAATCTCGGACAAGATGACTGGTTCAAAACAAGAAGTCTTGGGTATATAGGTTTTATTTAATTAGACTCTTGTTAATATGCCAATATTGAAAACATCATTTTTAAACACTTCTTGAATCGGTACTTGCGCTAAAGTGCTTCAGAACACCAGTTGCGAACAACCCTGCGAACAGGGTGCCTAGGGTGTTTCTGAACTGCAGTGGCCATACCCGATTATTTTTGAAAAATTCATTTTGGTTGGCCAAGATCTCTAGAATACTTTCCTTGAATTTCAAAACTGCTATTTCTCTGGAAAGGATATTTCCTGAAAATATTTTGGGAGAATTTCGAAAATAAGTTTTGGAGATTTGCCAAAACTTAAAGGAAAAAATTTCCTTTGACTATATTTTCGGATTTGGTAAAAGCTGAAAATCTCTTTAAACCTCTTCACGGTTATGGGAAGATAAGGGTTATCTTTTAAGATAACAAAATCCCTTATATTTTGGGATAAATTAATCATTAGCCGTTGGATAATTTTGCAAAACAATTTCCATACTTAGCTGATTCTGTGGTTTATGACCGTTGGTTTTTTTGTTTAAAAGCCTCAGCTTTTTCTCTCCCAGCACATACACACAGACAGATATATACAGATATTCAAAACACTCGAAAAACAGAGAGATAGAAAACTCGGTTTGAATTTGCATAAACACAGCCTTTTGAAAAATCCAGGAAAATCAGAAAACTCGGTTTACACTCAAAGATTCTTGAGCTTCATTCTGAAAAGCAAACCGTGACAAGCTGTGTTTGATTTTGAGTTTTCATACCATTGGCATAATAGGATCTTCATTGTACCTTACATCTGCTTAGTGAGAAGCACCCCTGTAAGGTGTTTGTAACCCTGATCTTGAATCAGAAAAGTGAGTGAGTGTGTCCTAGTCGTGTGGACTTGGACGTGTCTAATCTTGCGAAGGTTGGACGTGGTGTAACCTGTCTTTGGGAAGAAGGTTACGTGGTTGCAAGTTGTAACAAGGTGTGTTACATTTGTAACGTGTGAAGCCCGTTAGTGAAAGTGGTTAAATCCTACACGAGGTAGGTCGTGGTTTTTCACACCTCAGTTGGGCTAGAGGTGTTTTCCACGTAAAAATTGTGTGTGCTTTATTTTCCGCATCTATCTTGGTGATTTTCGCCTCTGCAATATTTGAGAACACCCCGTGCAAACAAGCTATCAGGGTGTTTGTCACTTGAGAACAACCTCTGTGAGGGTGTTTGTTATCTACAACGCGAAAATCAGATACCACAATTCACCCCCCTCTTGTGGTTGGATACTCCCGAACTCAACATTAGAATTTCTGTGACTCTTAGCTTTTCCTTATTCATCTCCTTTGTCTCAAGAAAAATTAGTGTTAGACCCTACATGGCAAAATTAGTGGTTAAATTGCTGATAGTGGTTTAAGTAGTGGATAGCTGTTTAGGTAGCGGATAGTGTTTTTAATTTAACTGTTAGCGGATAGTTGTTTAGATGAGCAGTTGAAATAAATGTGTTCGGTAAATTTAGTTGTTGCGTGAGCTTATTAATGTATATTCTCATAAAAGGATATAGATAATTTCCAAGGACAAAATTTTCAAAGGATATTTTTTGGCAGAAAATAATGAAATGCTATTTTTGAATGCAAAACGTTAATACTATTAGGTTTTCGAAAATACAGCTTAAAACGTTAAACGCTATTTGAAATGCTAGTCAAAATACTATATTATCAAACACTAAAAATTATCTGATAAGTGTATTGACTTACTCAAAACATCAAATGCTACCAAAAATGCTGTTGCAGAATACACCTTTAGTAATTGTATTTTAGGTACTAAACTATAACGTTTCTCCATGTTCTGGAATGGATATTACGGCTATGGATATTGTAGTACTAGTTAATGGACAGATTTTGTAAAATGCACAATGAGTTTTATGTTGACAGATAAGATCAATTGTTCATTGGTGGAATCAAACGAATGTTGAAAGCTTGCAATAAAGCAATGCAAACATATATTAGCGTACATTTCTGTGCGCGGATAGATATTGTCAATGTTATTTGCCGAACGTTGTTAATCTTCGATCCTTAAAGATGAAGTCAAATTGGGTTTCAATGATATTTAATTTATTCCCACCACCCAACAAACATAGGAATTTAAAAAAAAAGAAAGGAATACAGATATCCTCAATGAAGGGTCAACGTCCTTATCAGTGGCGAAACCAGGAAACTCAGAGAGAGGTATCGAAATTAATAGTACACTATATAAAATTCAACAATAGTTATAAACAGAAATTAACTAATGATTACATTACCATTCAGCCACCAAAAAAAAAAAAAAAAACAACTTAATGATTACATTACATCTAATCTAATTGTCCTCAGCGGGATCTCATATTTTGAAAGCGATGTGATGTATCATCAGTGAATACACTTTCAAACAAATCATCCTTATGGTGAGTTTTCGTATTTTGAACTATCTCCTTAGCTATCTTTTTGAAATATCTATGCATTTTGACCTACAATTGAAATTAAACCTATGAATTAACAAATTTAGAATTGAAATTGGCAAACAAACTCATAAATTAAACTATGAAAACAAACTAATCTACAAATTGAGAATTAACCTAGAATTGAAACTAAACCTATAAATTAAATAAATTTGGAATTGAAATAGGTACATAAACTCACAAATTAAACAATAAATAAACTAATCTATAAAATGAGAATTAACCTAGAATTAAAATTAAACCTGTAAACTAAATAAAATTGGAATTGAAAATTGACAAACAAACTCACAAACCAAACATTACAAACTTATTAATCTACAAATTGAAGAATTAAATAAAAAATTCAAGTCAATTATAGCATCTAAACTAATAGTAAACGGAGAACTGACAAATTTTGGAGAGATGTGGGGCCAGTGGGCCATGCAGTGGTCGTCAGACTGAGCAGTCGACGACTCAGCGTGGGGCCGTTCACCAGTCACCGGTGGCGGTGGGTGGTGGGAGACTACCTTGGTGGTTGAGTGTGTGGGTGGGGCGGTTAAGGTTTTGGGTAGCGAAGTGCGAACAAAACAGGAAACAACACATAAAGTCAGGGGGTTATTGAAGGCGTAAGTTAAAAAATGGAAAAAAATAGAACTTCAAAAATGAAGTTTGGAAGCCTAAAACTCACCACATCAGACACACAAGAAACAAACACTAAGCATGCAAACCGCTAAGCCAAGCGTTACTTTACGTTCACTTTTAGCTTATTTGCCGTATATATTAAACTCCTAATTCTTTTTAGTTTCTAACATATATTAATTTTTTTTTGAGAGGGGTGTCGGGTGACACCACTGACACCATGGTAGTTTCGCCACTGGTCCTCATAAATTGTGCTTCAATTGCCATGCACTCTTGAGTCTGGACCAACCTTTCTTGATTCTAGTTCTATATAGTTGAATTGCTTTTGCACTTAAAAGATATCGCCTATGTCATATATTCGTATCATATCATAAGCGCATCTTTTTAAAATATTAGTATTAATTTTGGCAAAAATTCTTGAAAAATATACAACAATCCCCTCCCCTTTTTCATCAAATTATGGACGATCTTTGTTGTGCATGGTGACCAACGTACATTATCAAGAATAGTGTCTCAAACAATCGAGCATAATAGCCTCTAACGCTATGGTGATTTATTCGGCATCTTTCATGCCTCTAACTTTCTGCACATCCATCGCCTAAGCCGCCGGTGGTGACCTATCTGAGGGTCGTTGTCGGTCGGTCCTTCCCATCTATGACTCAATTTCAATATCATATTTGCCACAGCTCCCAATTTCACCTATTTGCTCTGTTTCCAAAGAGAGTTAGGGTTTTGTTATCTTCATTAAGACAACCACCCCTTTTAGCTATTCTTGTCCTTCTCTGTGATTACAACCCCCCAGACCAAAGATGCATAGGTGAAGAAGCATGGACTCTTCAACTCAATCCATAATCTCTGACCTCTGTGATGAACTATTTATGCCTCAATTCGATGAGGATGTGAGAAGATTGGTATTGCAGATGGCCTCTGCTGAAGAGACGGTAGAGAAAGCTAAAGAGTTGAAGGAGGAGGGAAACAAACTATACAAATCGAAGGCCTATCGATCTGCCATTCACGAGTATGGCAAAGCATTTCAATATCTGTGTCTAACAGTTCCTGTGAATGAGCACAATGAAAAGTTGATGGAGGAACTTGCGATTAAGCTTAACCTGAATATTGCTGCGTGTTGGTTAAAGCTGAAAGAGATTAGCAAAGCGACAATGTGATGCTATTATGAATTTTGATTCATGTAATATTAAAGCTCGATTTCGCAGAGCCCAGACTTTATTAAACATGGGAATATGTGAGGAAGCTCAAAAAGATATAAGAGATGAATTAACTACAGTAGAGGAGTTGTGTAATTTTTTTCGGCAACAAAGGTCCTACAAGGGAAGTTCAAGCCCAAATAGTAGAGTCAGATAGAGAGCAAGATACAAAGATAACAATTCCTGATGTTGAGGCTACGGTTGGTGGGCCTTTGCATACCAAGCGATGTCTAGATACAGACACTAATGAGGCCTTAGCAAGGATGCATGACAATAAAGTGCACAGGTCAAATGTAGGGATAGGTAAGGAGACATTTAGCTCTAATACCTCTATCCAAACTTCAGCCCTCTCCAACGACCTCAATACAAGTGCAGTTATTCATGATGATGAAAGCACGAAGTTAGAGGAAGAGAGTACAAGTAGTAGTCCTAGCATTGGACTAGGATGGATGTGGATCTGAGGAGAACAGAGTCTACATCCACATTGACAACGATGGCAAGTGTGGTGACTGAAGGCTTCGATAGATCTACAACTTCCATAGTACTTCCTTCTACCCCAGTGTCTCAGACCACCAAAATAATCTTCAGACATGCAGCAGGACAAACCAGGAGAAGCCCATTAAGATGTCTATGTCTATCCCTAGCAACTTATAAAACGCTTGAATAAGGAAATTTAGTTGAGGTCTATAGCAAGCATTCACTAGGCTATATACATGGTGGTTTGGGTTCACCGCTCAACTCCAGAGAACTCACAGCAACAAGTCATGGAAGAGGAGGCTTAAAGGAGTACTACGAGTCCTTACTTCAAATCTTCAGCCCAGTGTTACTAAGACAGCAGGCCTCCTCACAGAAAGAAGAATAGAAGAATGCATCTTAGACATACTCGAGTGCACACATCAGAGAAAACACATTGTTGCTCACATGTATGAACCTAAGTCGTTTACTGTTAACCTAATTACTTGGTGCAGGGATGATCGCCAGAATGACAAAAGATTCAAACGGTGGATACGCAATGATGAACCTCAGATTGACCACCTAGATAGCACCAGCCACATCTGTGGCAAACGTAAGTTGGAGGTCGCACAGTTGGACATCACCACCTCACTATGCAAGAAGCAGGTTTTATCACAGAGTGATAGCAAAGGGCATTGTAGTAAAAAATTATGGCAATACTGCTAGGTCAACTAATGATCATAATCTGACTGTAGCTTAGAGCTTATGACTTTCCTAGTTTCGTTTCTTATTTTGTTTGTAATACTTGCATTACCTTATTGACCCCCCAAAAAAAAAACAATAGTGCCTCGCAAACCTATTATTCAAAAAAAAAAAGAATTTTAGATTCTGTACTAAGGTGGATGCTAACAAAGCTTAATTGATACATTTCAAACTCAAAGAAGTTTAAAAAAGGGAGATCCAGGGACATGCTTAAGTGACTAAATAAAAATGCTCAACTTGGTACAATAAATTATTTAAGTATATAAAATAAAATGCTTAACTCCATAAATTGGAAAAACAAGAAACAAGCATGAAGAGAGAGGACCTGAAAATGGATACTATTGATCTCAATTCTTAATACCTAACTCTATTACTCTAGATATGCCAGACAAAATAATCAATACGAGCGTAATAAACATGTCCAACTTCACCTAACCCCCCCTCCCAAAAAAAAAAACATTTTCAGCCCCAAAAAAAGTACGTGGGTCCGTAGACCGGAGTCTATGATGTAATTTATATTAGCTGTTAGTAAACATAAATTACAAAATATTCCACTTATAAATTAATTAACAAAATATTTTTGCTCAATTTAAATTATAAATAAGGAAAGTAAAATTAGTCAAATTATTTGAGTTATCAATTTCCAAAATATTTTTGCTCAATTTAAATTATAGATGGCTAGTTTTATTTAATAGGTGACATTGCGTATTTGTTTATTAATACGTGCATTGTTGAAACAATAACATTATGAATACTAATTAAAGAAACAGACATTACTCGACGTGTTATTAGCCCATGGCTAGAGCAATAATGGCTCCAAACCCGTCATTTTTCTTTTCCTTTCTTTTAGATTAAAGCAATTGAAGAAAAGAAAACTAGTGAGTCATGTTTCGGAAGACGGACAAAGGTATTACTGAACCTAGCAAAACTGACTCGAAATCAAAAATCTGAATCGAGTGACCTGAATTCATATCCGACCCGATATCCAAAACAGGTTTATCGGAAATTGCATCTGAAATCCAAATTGATCCGAATCGAACCATACCTGACCCGAAATTTCCGACAAAATTGCTTATTTTTACATGACAAGCTTATTGGAACAAATTTGGTTGACCCGAATCGACCCAAATCGTAGTTCAACTGACCTAAATCGAACTGACCCAAAATATCATTTGACCTGCAACATGACCCGACCCAAACTTAATCCGATTCGTACCCGAACTGAATGACCTGTTTGCCAGATCTAGGTATTACAAGTACGAGGAAAAATCCTCAAGTGGGTACCATCTAAACAGTACAAAAGAGAGATTGAGCTGTAGCCTGTAAGCAAGTTTATTCTTTATAGTAATAGAATTGATTAACTATAATAGCATATAATCGGTTGATCACTTGAACATGAAGCATGGTAGGAGTCGAAAAGTTGAAGCAACTTTCTAGCTTATCTTAGCTTAAACAAAAGTACAAAACCAGAACAACGACTTGATCGTTGTTGCTTTCCTTATATTCTCATATCAGAAGGGTAGTTCTATTGGTCACACACCGCACAAATACTAATTTTGAAGAAACCAATTTTAATTAGGCAAAAGTTGATCAAGTTTTTCCCATCACATAAGTCTAATGATATCATACAACTAGGCCTGGCAAAACTGATCCGAGATCTGAAACTTGAACCGAACGACCAGGATTCATATCCGACCCGATATTCAAAATATGCTCACCCAAAATCCGAATTGACCCGAAATCCGAATTGACCCAAACCAAACCATACCCGACCCAAATTTCTACAAAATTGCTTATTTTTGTATGTCAAGTACATTGGATCAAAAATCAATTGACCCAAAATCAATCTGGATCAAAGTGGTAACCCATAAAATAGGGTAAAAAAAATTGAGCCTCAAGACCCCAAGTCAGGTCCAGATCCTCCTTTAACGTGAGGATTCTACTAATGTAGCAACGCCACTTGAGTTTGCATCTCGCTTCCAAATGTCTCGAGGGACTCGGGGGGGGGGGGGGGATTCAGAGGAATTTCCTCTATGGTTACGTTCCGGCCCGGTTGAACGTATGAGGTGGGTCGCCTGAAAGAAGGGGGAAATACCTGGTCTGAAGGCCATTGTGCTGGCTCGTCACATGCCGGTCACAATCTATGAATGATGAGGTGGAATTTTGCATTTGGTGGGCTTTAGAGAAGGGCCTAGTCTGGGTCACTGAAGGCCAGACCGACCCTTAGAGAGCGAGGCGAGACTACATGTTCTTTTCGGCTCGATGTAGCTTGTGGTTGGGCTTTGGAGGTTGACATCGAACTAGGCCTCGAAAAAAATTAGCGTTTGTTGGCCGAAGGGGAAGTCTCCTCCAGCTTTGGGGTGGCCTCTCGTGCATTAACTTGCAGGTGATTCATTTCACTAATTTGATCTGCTCCAGGAAGCCCAACCATGGCAAACTCAATCTCGCTAGGGTTCTTGTTAGCGGCAACGATATTATTCTGCTGCTGGTCGTTGCGCTGGCATAGGTTAGTTTCCAAAGTTGGGTCCACCTCAGTCACCACATTATCATTAGTAAGATTTCCTTCCTTGTTTGCCATAATTGGGCAATACTTGTGTCTTCCTCCATATCTGCAATATCCTCATTAGGTATGGGATCATCTTCGAGGTTAGCGCCCAAAATTTCAAATCTCGACCCACCTTGATGACGTGTATTATCCCGTGAGACGACTTTAGGGTCCCTATTAGCATTTTCCACCCGTATCCTTGTGGAACCTGGAATTTTCCTTTCCCTGGTTCGATTCTGGTTAGACGCAGAATTGTAGCTTTTCTATTTTGCACCTATAGCATTAGGCTTGGATGTCTTTTTCCTCTGCAGCTTCTTTACCAACATTCATGACTTATAGTCCTCCATGTACTTCTGTCGATCAACAGGGATTATAGTAGTTGGATCTTGTAAACCTTCCCTAGCCTTCTCATCGGAGCTTCCATTTTCATTCGGAAAGATTGGGCAACAATCTTCTTTACGTACTATCTTCCCACATTCAACGTAGATTAGGCGTAATCCCTCATATTGGATACGCCAAACTTTACCATGGAGTCGTAATTTTGATAGGAAAGATTTAGCAAGGTCTACTTCAATACACATTCTTGTAAAGCGACCTTGTTCCACATAAGCTGTAGTGTTATCCACCTTGATCACCTTTCCAATCTTCTCACCAATAGAATGAAGAAAGGCCTCATCAAAATGCTCAACACTTGGGAAAAGGATATGTACCCATGCAGTAAGGAACCTACAGGTTCTTCATTTGGGACAAAATTCGGAACCCACTTTCGCACGGTTAAATAATCATCACGGATAAGCCAGGGTTCTTGAGTGAGGACATGTTCATAGTCATGAGAGTTTGAGAAACAAGCGACGTAATAATCGCATCTTGTATCAATGAGTGCCCAATCTCCCTTGAGAGAATCCTTTTCAATTGCAAGTACGTAACCCACTCCTCTTTCAAATAACTTCACAATAAAGGCTTTACGCCGTGGCCTTTGGAGTGTGATTTTCTATGCCCTAGTAGGAGTAATTTTAGGGCAGCCAGGGTCGTATTCTCCCTCAGGATCTGGTGTATCATCATTGGTTTCCCACCCTTAATCACCATCAGATTCCCATGCAACATTGGAATGTTGGGTGTAATTCATAAAAGACATACGAGAGTTATTACCCTTAAGTTTATCCCTAAACGAGGCTCCGACTGGCGAAAAGTCTCTCTCTGGATTGGCTCCTTCTCTTAAACTGTTTCCGGCCCCATATCCACATCAGAGGACTCTTGCTTATGACGATATAATTGAATAAGTCTTCGCTTAATCTTCTATGTTGAACGGAGTTCTTGGTCCCTTTCCCTGGTAGTTGCCTCCTCTGCGAGAGCGTTTGTCGAAGCCATATTTCAATTTGATTTAACTCCTTACAATAAAACTAATGATTATAAGAATATAATTTACTAATTACAATATGTGTCTCAACTAACAATAAAAGGATCATGTGAAGCAAAATAACAAATCTGTTCGGCTTTGATACCATGTTTAATTTGATAATAATTTCGCCTCAATAAACTAAGTACAAATAAGATAAACTAATGCTCTAGTTGAAAATTAATTTGTTGTAATTGAAGTAACAACCTAATTGATATACAAGTTTAGGGATTTTTATTTTATTAATATGAGACGACAATACACTACATATTCCAAACACTACTAAATTATTAATAATTGAATATCAAGATGGCCTACAAACTCACAACTCACTTGGCATGTCTATAGCCTTCCAAGCTAAAGGTTGTAAGATTAAGTCCCACGGCTTGTAACTCTCTTGGTGAGGAGATGCACATGGCTGAATTTCCAACCAAGTTTTTGCCCCCTTCCCCCCAAATAGAAACACCTTCCAAGTTGTCAAGTCCTGTTGGGTACTCTTTAAATAGGAGCACAATAAGGATGACCCACATTTTTACCATACAAAAAGTGAATATGATCAAGATGTCCCCATAAATAGTGTTTATCAAGCCAGGGTTTTCAATTCCAAAATTACATCATGTGAATGTAGTGTAGTATCCATCTGTCTGTTGAAAACTTTTAATCTATGAGTGTTAACTAGTCAAGTTGGTAAAGTTTTTGAAAGTTATTGCTAAAGGTCTATGCTCAAATCCCGCTTACACCAGTCTTTGCTTCTCAGACATATCCCAAAAAAAAAACATTAATCTGACCAAGATAAATTCTTTCTTTTTCATGGGTGGACTGAAAATTCTATTTGATTTGAAATTGATAGGATATTTTACTTTCAATTCTCCATAATTTTATTGTTTGTCTTTTTTGAATTAAAAATGAAGAGAATTTTATCGTTTGTGTTTTTTGAAAAATGAAGAGCATTTTATTATTTCTAAAAGAGCCAAAAATAATTGAAGTTTGACATTTACATATTTAATATTTCTCAAATTCATAGCAAAAGTCAAGTGATTTGATCGATTTGATTTGCAAAATTGATAAGTAATTTTATTGCTCATTGTCCTTGATGTCTAAAAATGAAGAAAATAATATCTGAATATTCTGTTGATTACGTCGAATTTTATTGAATGTTTTTACTTGTTGATTGGCAGGGAAGGATAGGGACAACTCAAGTTCTTAACTTTAGATTGATAGTAAGTCTTATACATAATAGTCTTACATAAGAAATAGTGTCAGTTAGACATAATTAAGGTAACTTTTAATAAATTTAGAGATAACTAATTATTCATGTAGATGACTTTTAATAAAGTCACTCTTTGAATGGATTACTAGTCACCTTAAAGTAAAAGTCACCCTAAAATGAGTGATTGGTCATTCTAATTCCTCTAAAAGGTCACACATGCATTAAGGAGCTTGTCTCACTATAAGGCTTCTGTAAGACGGTCTCGCATTAGAATCTGTATTTGAATTAATAGTGAACAATCATATAGAGCATGTGAAATCTTACCAATAGAAGGGAAAAGAAATAGGGTTTGTAATGCACCCTGTTAGGAAATTAGAGCAAGCTAATAGCGGAAGCAATAGGATGAAACAGATATTCAGGAATTAAAGGAACGATAACAGGAACAAAACAACGACACACAAGATTTACGTGGAAACCCAATGCGAAAAAAAACCACAGACGGCGACGAGCACAATCAATCCACTATATGAATAAGGAAAATACAAAACGATTATAATCACAACAAGTGATTTGATCCAACAGCAGAATTACAACCTCTGTTGTAATCTCTCTCACAATTCTCTACCTCTCAATGTGTTTAGGGATTCAGGAGTGATTTTAGATCCTAGGTATGTCCCCTTTATATAGGGGTAGGAAGGCTAGGATGAGGAAACCCTAGCCACCATGGTATCTTGGTCACCAAACCTCATCTTTCCAAAAAAGAAAAAAATCTTCAACCCAAAATATGAAAATAATATAATTTCCATAATATAGAAGATCTCAAATACACAATATGATCTTAGATTCTAAGTAGCTGGTAAAAGGGATTCGGGCCATAAACCCAACAATCTCCACCTTAGATCAAAGTCCAACACTATCTCTCGATCACCGTCATCGCATCCCGAAGGGTGACGCCCCCCAAGGGGCAATGCCCCGAAGGGCGCTAAGTGGCTGTGTACGCCCACTAAGTCCAAGCAATGCTTGAACTTAGTTCTGGGAGATGACTTATATGAACCTTTCTTCATATAACCTATCATAGTAGATGCTTACAAGACATAGAGGCCTCCTTACCTCAAACCCTTCAGTAAAATCTGACTGCCCTTCGAGACCTTCAGAACTCTACCTTCAGCTGAATATTTGCACCCCTTGGATTCAAGGGTGCCCAAAGAGATGAGGTTATACTTCAAGTCAGGAACGTGACAAACATTCGATAAAGTCCTGAGAACACCATCATGGGTCTTGATTTTAACAGTACCGATTCTAGTTACATTACATTGGGCATTATTGCCCATGTGAACAACAGTTGAGTCAACTGGATCATAAGTTGAAAACCAATCCTTGTGAGGACACATATGATAGGTACACCCAAAATCAAGAATCCAATCAGAATTGCTTCCCCTTTCAGTAGAGGTAGCAAACAGAACGTCACCATCAGAATCAGATTCAGCAAACGAAGCTTCAGCAGGCTCATGAGAATTATCTTCTTCTTTCTCCCTCTTCTTTTGCAGTTGCCAACAGTTAGCAACAATATGACCCAATTTACTACAGTAATTGCAAGTCTTCCCAGAATAAGGATTTTTAGACTTAGAACGGTTCTTACTCCTATTACCATTCCCCTTTTCAGTTGTTTTACCCCTTACTACTAATCCCTCAGCAGAATCAGCATGAATGTCAAGATCAAACTTCTCCTTAGACAACAGGTTTGACTTAACATCCTCAAACGATATAGTATCCGAGTTACTATATAACATGATTTCCTTAAAGTGTTTGTAGGAAGGGGGTAGAGGCACAACAAGTAGTATGGTCTTATCCTCATCCTCAATTTTAACATCCAAACTCTCCAAATCTACTACAATAGAATTAAATTTATTCAGGTGTTTTTGGACAGGAGTCCCTTCAGCCATACGAAAGGTGTACAACCTTTCCTTCAATCGGATCTTGTTAGCTAGACTTTTCGTCATGTAGAGTTCTTCTAGCCGAGTCCAAAGATCTACCGCAGTTGTCTTATCAAGCACCTCTCGCAAGACATGCGGTGCCAAGCACAACTGTATGGCTGAAACCGCTTTCAGCTCCAGTTCCTCCCATTCATCATCCGTCAACGACCCACGTCTCTTCTTCACATCTTCCGCCCACTGTTCTTCTGTCATCTTCTCAGGTTTCACGTGAGGTCCCTTCAGAACCTTCCACAACCCGTGCTAAATGAGAACTGCTCTCATCTGCACCTTCCAGAGATTAAAGCTAATCTCCCCATCGAATTTCTGAATATCTACCTTCATGATAGAAGACATCCTATAACCAAAGCTCTGATACCACTTGTTAGGAAATTAGAGCAAGCTAATAGCGAAAGCAATAGGATGAAACAGATATTCAGGAATTAAAGGAACGATAACAGGAACAAAACAACGACACACAAGATTTACGTGGAAACCCAATGCAGGAAAAAACCACGGACGGCAACGAGTACGATCAATCCACTATATGAGTAGGGAAAATACAAACGATCACAATCACAATAAGTGATTTGATCCAACAGCAGAATTACAATCTCTCTTGTAATATCTCTCACAATTCTCTACTTCTCAATGTGTTTAGGAATTCAGGAGTGATTTTAGATCCTAGGTATGTCCCCTTTATATAGGGGCAGGAAGGCTAGGATGAGGAAACCCTAGCCACCATGGTATCTTGGTCACCAAACCTCATCTTTCCAAAAAAGAAAAAAATCTTCAACCCAAAATATGAAAATAATATAATTTCCATTATATAGAAGATTTCAAACACACAATATGATCTTAGATTCCAAGTAGCTGGTAAAAGGGATTTGGGCCATAAACCCAACACTCACATATAACACTTGTAAACCAGTGAGGTTCTTAGTCTAGTGGTTAAAACTGTGGTCCTAAATACATTAGATCTCATATTCGATTCCACCTCCCCTATTATATTGTAATTGTATTCCTTTTCATGGCTCCTATAAATCCCAAAAAATAAAATAAAAACATACAACACTTGTATCTAGAAGTGGTCACTCATAATTGAGATTTTCCATGTACCTTTCACATTTCACAGGCTTCCATCCAATGAGTTATTATACTACACTTGGACGTACAACACTTGTACCCTAAGATGAGTTATTATCCAAGCCATAGGCCTTAAATTTCTCACCCTATTCTTCTCTTAAAGGGATTCTAACACACTCTTAGGTCTCTTCTTCGTACTTCCCACAATGGAGTCTCAGCCATATAATTTCCCTTTTCTGTTCTATGGAATAGCAATTTTATATACTACATCTTATTAACAATGCCAAGAAGAAGTTGCAAAAACTAGTGGTTTAACCTTTTTGAGAGATCTCTCACATATAACACTCGTAAACTAATGAGATCTTAGTCTAGTAGTTAAAACTGAGACTCTGAATACATTAGGTCTCATGTTCGATTCCATATCTCTTATTATATTGTGATTGTATTCTAATACTGAATTCCCAAAAAAAAAAAAAGAAAGAAAAACATATAACACTTGTACCTATAAGTGGTCACTCATAATTGAGATTTTTCATGTACCTTTTCACACTTCACATGCTTCAATTCAATTGATTACACATATCCCTCCTTTACTATATATGTTTGCTAATTCATGCCATACACCGCATGTTTTATGAACAGAGAATGCAGTGAAGTTACTGGTCTAACTTATAGATGTCCAATTCAGATTCTTTGTTGTATCAAAGCAAGTTAATTAAAAGGTGAATAGTTAGAATATAATTATGTAACATTAGCATTTGGAGAATTATTCTATGATGGGCATTCAACTAGAACTAACAACACATGCATGTTATTACAGCACAGAGGTGACTGATAGAAGATCTTGACAAACAGCAAGTCAATTAAAAATTTTGTATTTAATTAATCAAAGGATTGTATACGAAGAATGACATATTCCGTCCTTTAAAAATATAATTTTGGAAAAATTGATGCTAATAATCTGAACTGTCGGAGATATTGACGGGAATAATCTGACTTGAGAAAATTACAGCGAAGAGTCCAACCTTTGACCTTAGTTTTTGTAAATAATTTATTGTGAAAAAATTCATGTCAGAGCACAACTAAGTCACGTTTACCCAAACTATTTGCTAGTATACTTATAAAAAATAGGATCAAAGGTCAGATTGTTCGTTGTGATTTTCTCATATCAGATTATTCGTGTCGATACCCCTAACAATTCAGATTATTGCCATCAATTTCCCTGATAAGTTTTGGACCCGCCCAGACAAAAACGAAAAAACCAAAGTGGCTATAGCTAGGTTGTTTAGTTTGCCTGTTATCTTACATCTTGTGTTTGAATTTTCAAATTATCATCTGAGTCGAAATTAATAAAGCATGTATAAATTGAATCAGTTATATGTGAGAATTACAACAACAATACCACCACCTTTCAGTGTAGGTTCTGCTTTCACGGGGTATGAGGAGATTTAGATGTAGGCAACCTTACCTCTACCGATATCCTTGTCATAAAGAGGCTGGTGAGAATTAGTAGACAGCAAATGAAGCAACAAAACAGGGACTCATACGGAAGCTCAAGGTTCGCTCACTTAAGTGGTAGAATCATGAGAAGGAAGTTGTCGACAATATCAAGAAATAGAATCAAACTGCCCTAAAAATTTAATCGAATGGATAAAAATCTAAGTCATGGGATTACCAATCTTAGCAAGATTCACCCATATTCAATTTTTTGATCCATGAGTACAACCATAGCCTAGTAGAGTATGAATATACCTGATTCTGGATTATTCTTGCGAGTACTATTGATGATGATGTGGGCCAAAAGAACGGGTTTATCTGACAGTTTGCGGGCAACACCTGATGTTCTCTTCTCCAAAGGCCCAACCTATCAGTCCAGGGTCCAAGTCAAAGGTCAATAGAAAGAGAATATTGTATGAGTTAGATGTGTCAAACTGCCAACCCCTTTCCCGAGGAGGGTAGGTGACTATTTATAGTCCATTTGGCAAAAGGGGTAAAATAGTAATCTTACCTGGAATACTCCGCATGGGCCGCCGGTCTCGGTAAAGAAGGGCCCTAGGGGGAGCCCCTAGGGTCGCGTTTAGGGCCCATTATCCAGAGTATGGGTCTTGTCTACGGGTCTATCTTGGATGGGCCTAATTAGGGGAAAATCAGATTTTTTCTAATCACTTAACCCCTCACATTTGACCTGCACGTCGAACCAGGCGAGTAGTCGAATAGAATGTGGATAACTGCCCATGGCCGGCATACATCCCGGGGGTTTCGGAAATTGGGCCCTGGTAACCGACGGCCCTGTGGCCACCGACCATAGTTGGGCAAGTTTTGAGACTTGGACGGCGGTTTTAGGAAATTGCCTTCTTCGCAAGTATAAAATGCGACTGTCGAGGAAGGGGTGTTTCATCCTTCATTTTTCAGTAATGATCATTATCTGGCGTTCCGTCCATGGCTTTCCCACATTCCCTCAGTACTAAGGAGATGGCTGAGTACGTTGTCCGTCACTTTGAGTGGGACCGGCATGGGGTTGCCTTTCCCCCATCGCCTCTCCCGAAGGACTTTCAGGCCTTATACCCAAGCTATGAGCTGGCCGTGGCTGAGGAGGCTGCTAAGCACTTCGAACTCCCAGAGCTACCCTAGGTGATCTTTTATGTGATGCTTCTGACTGAAGCCGAGAGGCTAGGGGTCTTGCATAGGCGAGCACTCTGAATACTAGAGTTAGCCCTTATCGAGCTCCGTTGGAGTACCTTTGAGTCGTGGGTGTGGCTGTATGGTGACCGGATTTTCGAAGCCTGGTTTCGGACAAAGGCTGAACCAGAGGAAAGATCAGGGGCCGGTTAACAGGAAGAGAACTCGGAGATGGAGTCGGAGGGTGAGAGCTCGGCCACTGAGGTGCGGCCTCCCCTTTTGACGATGACAAGCAAGGGTGAGGCCATCGAGCCCCTGAACGCGCGGCCTGTCCCTCTACTAGCTTTCTTTTTTTTCTTCTTTTTTTTTTATCGCCTATTTTTGTATCACCTATATTAACAGTAATAAAACAACTGCGCTTTCGTGCCTTCCTAAATCGTCATTATTCTGTTTGTGCTGGTTTCAATTTGTACTGACTAGATGGCCACGTGGCTGAAATGAATTGGCCATAAGGCTCTTGGGAGTATCTCCCTATTCCCCAACTCTCCCTATGCCCCTTCTATAAATACAACTTCATACTCCTAGAAATGATGTTCAGGCATTCATCCTTCAGGAAGGAGTGGTATAACAGGAGAGGAAAGAAGACAAAGAGTGCTCGGTATGCCCCTTTCCCCTTTCATTATGGCGATTTCTCCCCTTTACGACACTAGGGAGATGGCCGACTATGTGAGGGAATCCTTCATCTGGCGCTGGAGGAAAGCCACGCGTCTGCGTCATCCCCTTCCGGAAGATTACCACATCCTATGCCCACGCTTCTCATTGCCCGAGGCCGAGAGAGCGGCGGCCCACTTTGAACTCCCTGAGATGGTGCAGGTGGCATTCTACATCATATTGTTGAATGAGGCCGTAGAGTTGGGTCTTTCACGCAGGCTCACCATGGACTGCGTGATGTGGGCCATGCGAAAGCTGGACTGGGGTCCTGTGGAGGCCTGGCTCGGGGACAATGACCGAAGGCTCCGAAGAGCCTAGGCCTCTCGTCCAGCCAATCCCTTGACGAGCCCCGTGTTAGCGGGCGGCTCTTCAAGAGGGAGAATGACATCCTTCCCTACCTTTCGAGACACTGCACAGGCGGCAGAGTATGTCAAGGACAACCTTCGCTGGTCCGTGAGGGAATCCTCAAGCCTTCATCCAAATCCGCTCCCTTTGCATTTCATGGCCTGCTGCCCCAAGTTCGACCATATTGTGGTGATGCAGTTTGCACATACTGCCCATATCCCTGAGATGATGCAGGCCATCTTTTATACCATGGTGATCAATGACGCGGCAGAGCTAAGGCTCATTAGGAGGGAGATCGAGGAGAGCCTGATGTTGGACTTACAGGAGCTGAGATGGGACATCATTGAGGCATGACTGTTGTCTATTAAGGATAAGCTCAAAGATGCCTAGGTTCCTTGCCTGGTGGAGACAGTGTATAATCCTCGGCCACGCCCAGCAGTGAGTTCGAGGCTGAGGGACGCCCCCCTGTCGAGTGACGAGGAGTAGTATTGAGATGCCCCTTCTCTTGTACGTCCCTCCTATGAGGGGTGTGTGTGTGATCGCAAATCTTGATAATAAAACACTGCCCTCTTTTCTTTCAAGAGCAGACAATTCTTCACCTTTATTGCTTATCATTTTGTTTTTATTATTTTCATGAATGGGGTTCCTGCTCATAAGTGCCACGTGTCGATGGTGAGTTGGTTGGTGAATACCTCACGAAGGGCAGTGTACTCCGATCTGCTTCCTTCCTATAAAAAGGGGCGACGAGTCTTCTTTGTCATATCACACCCTACCCACCTCCAATCCTCTAAAGAAGAGAGAGAAAGAGGGAAATGGTTCGCTTTTCGAATTTCACTAGCACTGAGATGGCAGCCGAATACGTTCGAAAAATCTTTTAATGGCCTCTAAGGGAGACCTCGGCTCAGCATCCGAGGCTCCTCCCTGAGGATCACCTCGTCCTTTATCCAAGTTTCGATCTTAGCGTGGCCACACGGTATGCTCAGGACTCCAATACCCCCGAGATGGTACAGGTGATCTTCTATGCCATGGTCGTGAACGAGGTTGCGGAGCAGGGTATTACGTACAGAATCTCGATGAGGTGCCTGATGTGGGCCTTGCAACAGCTGCATTGGGACCCTTTCGAATTTTGGTTCGAGAACGTCGAGTACAGGCTTAAGGGAAGCTACGCTTTGCGCCCTGTGATCCCGCCCGCTGACCTCGTGTCTTCTAGCGGTCCTGTGGAAGCCTCGAGTTTAAGTGATGCTCCTCCTGTGTCAAGTGACGAGGAGTAGGCATAGGAGTTTCCATTGTATTCTCTTTTTGTGCTTGCGGAGACACTATGTACTAATCTGGCTGTGTAATAAAAGATTCTTTTACGACTCACTTCTTTGTACTGTTTGTTTGTATGGAAATGTTGTGACCGGCCGTAGTGTTGTATTCTATGACTTTTAACCCCCACTAGGGCTAGGAGTATACCAACTGATAGTGAGGCCATGCTCTGGAACCCTTAGCCCCCACAAGGGCTAAGAGTGTAGTGATCGGCCATAAAGCCATGCTCTGGGGCCCTTAGCCCCTACTGGGGCTGAGTGGAGCGCCCGGCCATAAGGCCGTATCCGACGACCCCCAGCCCCCTATTGGGGCTAAGAGTATGGCGACCGGCCTAAAGGCTGTGCTCTGGGACCCTCTTAGCCCATATTGGGGGCTAAGAGCGTAGTGACCGGCCGTTAGGCTGTACTCATGGACCCTTAGCCCCCACTAGGGTTGAGAGTGTAGCGACTGGCCGTTAGGCCTTGCTAATGGACCCTTAGCCTGGGGCTAAGAGTATAGCGACCGGCGGTTAGGCTGTGCTCATGGACCCTTGACCCCTACTGGGGCTAAGAGTGTAGCGACCGGTCGTTAAGCCGTGCTCATAGACCCTTAGCGCCTACTGGGGCTAAAAGTGTAGCGATCGGCCGTCAGGCCGTACTCATGGACCCTTAGCTCCTACTGGGGTTAAGAGTATAGTGACCAGTCGTTAGGCCGTACTTGTGGACCCTTAGCCCCCACTGGAGCTAAGGGTGTAGCGACCGATCGTGAGGCTGTGCTCATGGACCCTTAGCCCCTACTGGGGCTAAGAGTGCAGCGATCGGCCATTAGGCTGTGGTCGAGGGCCCCGAGCTCCTGGGGTTAGGCGTATAGCGACTGGCCATAAGACAATGCACTCAGAGGCCCATTCTCCCTAAAGGCCTAGGGTTTCTTGCTAGTGAAGAGGTGATAACGGGACACCACGTAGCGCCAGTTGGGAGGGATTGCGCTTCTGGGTGTCTCGGGATGAGGGTCCCCCCTCCTCGCTCTATATAAGGGTGTAGATTCAGCAGAAAAGGTCATTTTCTCATCGCATATTTGGACCATCTTAGAGAGACAAGCGATTTCTAGAGAGAGAGGCTATACTCCTTCCCTCATTCCGCATTCAAATTCACTGTAGCGCCTCAAGCTCTTCCCTCATATCTTCAAAGGCTTTGCTTGAGTATTCATCCTCATCTTCAAACTACCTCCTTGAATCTTTATCTTCTGCAGGTACACCCTCGTACCCCTTCTAAGCATTCGTTTGTTATACGTGTGAATTATGTCATCGTCTTGCTCATCCAGTGGGGACGTTTCTGAAGGGTTGGCCAGTCCCCAAGTGGAGGGCTGTCATCCACAATTCCCTAGCCTCCTGGCCTTTATTGGTGGCCGGGCAGTTGCGGGCGTCCCTCGAAAGAATCAATGTAGGCAACCCAAAAAGATTCCCCATGCGGTGCCTCTTTTTGAACCAGGCACTCCCTCGCGGTCTAGCTGCGAGTATTCCTCCACCTATAGCATCCTCAGTTATGAGGTGGAGGTCTCATACCTATGGGAGATCACCATTGCTCACCATATGACTGATTTTCAGATACAAAGAATGGTAAAAACCAAGTTCACTACCTGCATCAGGTCTCCAGACGAGTTGTTGGCCAAAGGTACATAAGGTAATTCCTGTTCTGCCCCAAGCTCATCAAAACCGGGGGCCGAGGTGGCCTTCACTAGTACTAACTCTACCTCGGGGGAGACCTCATCCTCCTCTTCTGATAGGTCATTGAGACATTCATCCTCGGAGGGGGCATCGACGAGCTCCTCATCCTACAGAGGACCTTATACTCTGGGCAAGTCAGTACTTAAGAGTAAAGGTCATTTTCATATGGGATTAGTTCCTGAGATTGTGGCGGAGGGACCAGAGTTCCCAGGGGCCCCCACCCGCTCGGACCCGCAGGATGGTCCAAGCAGTCACTTTCCCGACCCTAAGGTCGTTTTTACATTAAAGAAGACGGCCCTCGAGAAGCGATACCTCCTGCCCACAGGGTACACCTTCATAATCCCCGAGGTGGATGTAACTGTAAACGAGCCGCCTACCAAATGTATAGCAGTTTATCACGCGACTCTCGACTACAGTCTCAGATTCCCTCCTCACCCAGTGATTGAAGGGATTTTGAACAAGTATGAACTGGTGCCCGCACAGGTTGTGCCTACATCATGACACAATATTTGCTCTTTTATCGTGACTTGCAAGCTGTACGGCCTTACCTATTCGGCGTGAGCGTTCAGTCTTGTACATACCATCCAGAGGGCTCTAAGGAGACTGGGGACTTGGGATGGTATTGTTTCAACAACAGACCAGGATTTATGACGTCTATCGAGAAGAAGTCAAAGGTGAGGTATTGGAAGTATAACTTCCTCTTTGTCCACCGAGAGTCAGGTTGGGGAAATATTCCTAACTAGACCGAGGGTAAACCCGTTAAGAACTCCTTTGGGAAATCCATGACTGAGGAGAGGAAAACGGCCCACTACTTCCAATTCTACATACAGGAGGACGATAAGCCCCGGCCCATCCCCAAGTTTATGGCTCAGGCAATAGAATCAGTGAAGGGCCCTGAGAGGAAGAGGAGCAAGTCTAGTGACAGAGAACCTTTAAATTGGCTCCCCAAGTTGAAGTTTTTTAGAAATGACTTCTTCCTTGCCGCGAGGGGCCTTTCGATCCTTAAGAATTTCTAAGGGCATTGGTCATCCTTGTGCTAGTTAGCTTTTCTATTTGGTTTTAACCTGACTTCCCTTTTGTTTTATGTAGAGCAAGTGAGGGGCGAGGTTGATGGTCTTTGAGACCCGGGACACCACTCCTAAGCAAGTGGCAGCCGATACCGAGCGCCGTTGGGAAGAGGAGAGGTAGCGCCTTGTGAACCAGCAAGCCAAGAAGGTACACTTTAGAACCTTGTTTGCCCCCTTCATCGTGACCCCTAGTTTGGAGTAAACTGACAAGTTATTTTGACCATAGGCACCCCATCTAATACTGCGCAGAAAGAAGCCCGCAATTAGCTTACCAATCCACAAGCATTAACGGATCGAGGGTTGTCCTTATGAGACCACGGCGTCTGCCTCTACCCATGTGGGCGAAATGGGAGTCGAACGGTTTCCCTCTCGGAACTCTGGAAGTCGGTGAGCTGGGAACCGCACCCCCGATCGTCAAGAGCACACCGCCTCCCCAAGACCGTGGGGACTACTTATCCGACCATCGGAGGTTCTCCCCCGAGCGCCCAGCGACCGTCCACCAATTTTATCAAGGCTGACCCCGTGGTCAGGTTTTCACTTATCCAGGACTTAGTTAGGTCTTGGGATTTGGTGACCTCGGGCACCTTGGATCCCCCCAAGATTACCGAGGAGGAGGTGACAATGGCATAAGCGTTCGCTCGAGGGGTGAGAGCTGTGGTAGAGTGCCGAAGCTGGGGGGACTGGCGACCCGGTGCCAGCGGCGCTGGGAAAAGCTAAAGGCCGAACAAGACGCCCGGAAGGCCGAGAAGAAAGGCCTGCCAGCTGAGGCGCTTTCGAAAGCTAAGGCAGAGGCGGCCACCGGGGCCGAAATGGTGGCTCAAGCCAGGGAGCAAGGCTATCAATAGGGCCTTGCCGATACCTTGGGGTATCTGCACAAGCTCTTGGTGAAGCTGGCCCACGAATTTTAGGAGGATAGCTACTACGAGGCCTACCTCCACTACGTCGACGAGCATTAGCAAGCTGAGGATGAGGGCCGCGACCTCGACGAGGTGGAGTTTATTCCTCCTTCCGGCGAGGGTGATGGTGCAAGGGATGAGGCAACTAACCCCTTGGATGCTGATGCCGGGACTTCTGATGATGAGGATCGTGAGGATAGTGGAGAGCTTGATATATAACCCCCTTCTTTTTCCTTGTTCTTTCTTTCTTTTTTTTTGTTTTCTTTTTTTTTTAAGAGAGCTGTATTCGCACTTTGTTAATGAGGAACATTCATTTCTGACAGCCATGCTTCTTCCATTGATCATTTTTCTATCGTACTTGTTCTTTCGTTTTAGCTTACATTTTCGTTCTTTATACGCCATAGAGTAGTAGTCCCTAAGTGAAAGAACAAGTACTGCGTCATTTTGGCAGGGGACGGAGAGACTTGGCTAAGAGTGTAGCGACCAGCCGTAGGGTTATGCTCTGAGACCCTTAGCCCCCACTGGGGCTAAGAGTGTAGCGACCGACCGTAAGGCCGTGCTCTGAGACCCTTAGCCCCCGCTGAGGAGAGTGTAGCAACTGACCATAGGGCTGTGCTCTAGGACCCTTAGCCCCCACTGGAGCTAAGAATGTAGAGATCGACCGTAAGGCTGTGCTCTGAGACCCTTAACCCCCACTGAGGCTAAGACTGTAGCGACCGGCCGTAAGGCCGTGCTTTGGGACTTTTAGCCCGCACTGGGGCTAAGAGTGTAGCGACCGATCGTAAGGCTATGCTCTGGGACCCTTAGCCCCTACTGAGGCTAAGAGTGTAGTGAACAGCCGTAAGGCTGTCCCCTGGGACCCTTAGCCCCCACTGGGGCTAAAAGTGTAGCAACGGGCCGTAAGGCCATGCTCTGGGTCCCTTAGCCCCTATTGGGGCTCAAAGTGTAGCGACCGGTCATAAGGCTATGCGCAGAAACCCTTAGCCCCCACTGGGGCTAAGAGTGTAGCGACCGGCCGTAGGGCCGTGCTCTGGGACCCTTAGCCCCTACTGAGGCTAAGAGTGTAGCAACCAGCCGTAAGGCCATGCTCTGGGACCCTTAGCCCCCACTGGGGCTAAGAGTGTAGCGACCGACTGTAAGGCCGTGCTCTGGGATCCTTAGCCCCCGCTGGAGCTAAGAGTGTATATTGCATATGAATGCGAAAGTGGCCACTGTGGGCTTTTTATTTCTCATAAACAAGGAATACATAACAAAAGCATGACCTCAAGTGTAGTACTTCCTCAGGTTACAACTATGCCAGGTTCATGGTATGGGGGAGCCGCCGACGAATATCGAGGCAATACGTTCCGGAGCGGACTTGAGAAGCGACTTTGTATTGGCCTTCCCAGTTGGCAGTGAGTTTACCATGTTCCCCTGCATGAGCTACGGCTTCCATGCGCCAGAGAATGAGATCACCTGCATGAATCGGTTGCAATCGCACTGCACCGCTGTGCAGGCGTGCAATGCGGAGCTTGTAGAGGGCTTCCCGAATGAGAGCATCGCCACAGACAGAGGGTCTTCTTGGAAAGTTATCAACCAATGAGTGTGGAGAGCGAATTCTACGGGTAGAACAATCTCGGACCCATAAGCTAACATGAAGGGGGTCTCACCAGTGGCAGTTTTTTCGGTGGTGTGGAGGGACCATAGGACGCCGTGTAGTTCGTCCGGCCATTTTTCCTTTGAGTCGTTAAGTTTCTTCTGTAGGCCATTGATGGAGTCCCCTTCAGCCAAGACATGGAAGAGGGTCCTAAGAGTCCAACAAGGTCCAATGCAAGTTCTAAAGTCCAAGCTATGGCTCAAATTTTAGAGAAGAGCTAAGCAGTTGCAACTGGGTTGAACAACTAGAATTTACCCGGTTTTGCTCATCTGATTTCTTAAGCTACATTATGGCTTAAGTTTGATATTTTTGCATTTTTGGGATCCTTAAGATGTTAGCTTTCAGGTCCAACCATTTAAAGTCAATCATGCACAGTCGAAGTCAAGGTATCAAGGCATTTTGTTCAACCTGCCAGTTTTGGTCCAAAACTGTATGGTAAAATATTTTAATAGAAATCTCCTATTTAAACATGATTTAACCTTGATTTCTTTGCAAGAGGGTTGTACACACCCTAAGGATTCCCCCCTTGGCCTGAAATTAAAATCATGCTCACTTTTTATTGGTTAAAACAAGGACAAAAAACTGGGCTTAAAACTATTTTGGAGAATCCGATTAGTGGCTACGTGTTTTTCCTTCTGAAGTGGGTTTGCTCAGCTGCTCTTTTGCTTGCTTGCTTCAATCACGAATCTGGCAGCCAGGAACATCATGATTTGCTGCTTTCAAGCCTTGGGAAGCTTCCAACCAATGAGAGCAAATAGGAAGAATTCTCACCTTGCACTCTGATTGGCTAGCCGAAAAGGAGACTTGCTTTACGGCTGTGTTTCTCCACATTTTTGCTAGAAAGCTGATGTATTAGCTTAATTAATTTGTATTAAAGTTAAGTACATCATTTGTTTTACTTTCCTTAATATTCTGGTTGTAATTAGTTTAGTTAAGCAAGCATGTAATCTAGTTTAGTCTGAAGCACATAGATTAGCTAGCTTAAGCCGTTCCCTTCCTAGGGAGGAAACCTCATTCAGCTTGCTTTGCTATTTGGTTGCTTGCTTGGTCATGTATTAATGCTTGTCACGGTATATTTTAGAAGATACACTTTGATATTGAATGAAAAACCAGAATTGAGAGCAACTAGCTTTCGTTCCTTAAATACTTAACTTGCTTATCCTTAATTTAGTCGATTAAGGTGGTGATCAAGTAAGTCCTAAACCTTAATTAAGTGGTGTTTCTGTATCTTAATAATAGTTTAGGGACCCTAAGCTCAAGTTTAGTGGTGATTCTGTATCTAAAGAAGAGTTTAGTCTATCCTACATTCAGTTATTCATACAAGGATTCACTTAAACTTTAGCTTGAATTTAGATTGCTTTGCTTTTAGCTTGAATTTAGGATTAAGTATTTGTGTTTTCCTTCCAAGATACATCAGCCATGGAGGATAGACTCATTGGCCGCTTTGGCTTAGTCGTTGGTCCGGGGATGAGCAATGGCAGTGAACCAAGCTTGGCAGCCCAAATTGCTGAGATAGTCGGTGAGCCTATTAGTATTAAATTGCCGACCGTTATCAAAGATGATAGCACAGGGGATGCCAAAGCGAGTGATAATGTTAAGCCAAATAAACCTTTGTACTTCGGCAGTGGTGATGGAGGCAAAGGCTTCGGCCTGTGTCCACTTGGTGAAGTAGTCTACTACTACAAAGAGATACTTTCGCTGCCCCGAAGCCTTGGGGAAAGGGCCGAGAATATCCATTCCCCACATGGCAAGCGGTAGAGGGCTGAGGGTTGGCGTTATGGGGGTGGAGGGGACTCGTTGGATGGGAGCGAACTTCTGGCATTTGTCACAGGTTCGTACTATTGTCATGGCATCCTCCCGCAAGTTGGGCCAGTAGTAGTCAGTTTGAATGGCCATCACAGCTAGAGCGCGGCCTTCGACATGTGTGTTGCAAACGCCTATGTGCAGTTCTTCCAATATCTTTCTTCCTTCCTCCGGGGTGACACAACGTAGGAGGGGTCGGGCGAAAGATCTCTTGTGTAGGATCCCTCGCATAGGATAAACCAATTCGACCTCTTCTTCACACTATCTGCTTCTTTGGGATCTGCGGGAAGGGTACCGTCAGTGAGGTACGCGCGGATAGGATCCATCCATGTCGAGCTTCTGCCTAACCACAACACTTCATGTAGATCAATGCTCCTCTCCGTCAGGGTCTCCCACTGAATGTTTTTGGGCTTTCCGTTATCGGACGAGCTTGCCAATTTAGACAAGGCATTAGCCTGTTGGTTCTCTGAGCAAGGGATGTGTGTGATTGCAAAGTGCTTTAGTAACTTAGTCGCCTCCCGTACCCGCCGAACATAGGCGGCCATGGTGTCGTCCTTTGCTTCATATGCACCGTTGAGCTGGCTGACGACTAACTGGGAGTCAGAGAAGGCTTGGACAGAGTCCGCCCCCGTGATGTAACATAGCTGTATTC
The DNA here is from genome assembly GCA_029747015.1 of Carnegiea gigantea. Classification (NCBI taxonomy): domain Eukaryota; kingdom Viridiplantae; phylum Streptophyta; class Magnoliopsida; order Caryophyllales; family Cactaceae; genus Carnegiea; species Carnegiea gigantea. The sequence goes on along the minus strand of JAKOGI010000240.1, from coordinate 103,493 downwards.
CCGCAATGAGGGCTTCGTACTTTGCTTCATTGTTGGACGCTTTGAACATGAACTTCAAAGCGTGCTCGTACCATATCCCGTGGGACTTTCAATAATGAGGCTGGTCCCACTCCTGTCCTTGGTGGACGAGCCGTCTACATACAAGTTCTAGGGCCGCGGGTGTAAATCACCTTCCTCGGCAGGCATCGTATTCTCAGCCAAAAAGTCAGCTAGTGCCTGGGCTTTGATGGCACGTCACGGTTCAAAGGCCAACTCGTAGCGTGATAGCTCGACGAGCCATTTCAAGAGCCGCCCTGAGGCATCTAACTTCTGAAGGATGTTCTTTAAGGATTGATCGGTTTGCACCAGGATCTTGTGAGCCTCAAAGTAGGGCCTTAGCTTTCGACCAGCCATCATTAGGGCATAGGCAAATTTTTCTATAAGAGGGTAGTCTACTTCCAACCCCCGCCAAGGCATGACTCACATAGTACATAGGGATCTGCTCCTTAACCCTTTCCACTACGAGAACAGCACTAACTGGGTGCTCTGAAACGGCCAGATATAGGACTAGAATTTTCCCTTTCAGGGGACTGGCGATTTTGGGCAGCTGAGCCAGGTAGGTCTTCAATGCTTGGAAGGCCTCATCAGCCTACTGGTCCCAACTGAAGTTGGCCCGCTATCGTAAGACGCGAAAGAATGCCTGACACTTGTCTGCGGACCCGGACATAAATCGACCCAAGACGGCTATGCAACCGGTTAGGCGTTACACTTCTCTTGCACTCTGTGGCGGCTTCATGTCGAGGACGGCTTGGATCTTGTCTGGGTTAGCTTCGATTCCACGGCTACTGATCATAAACCTCAGAAATTTGCCCGACCGTACCCCAAACACACATTTCTTGGGGTTAAGCTTCATGCTGAAAGCTCGTAGTATATCGAACCTCTTCCTCAAATCATGGCCATGATCCCCATCGGCCTTGCTTTTTACTATCATGTCATTGACGTAGACCTTTATGGTCTTGCTAATGAGGGGTTTGAATAGTTTGTTAACCAAGCGCTAGTAAGTGGCCCCCGCATTCTTTAATCCAAATGGCATCATCTTATAACAGTGGAGGTTGCGGTCTGTGATGAATGCAGTCTTTTCCTGATCTTCCGGACAGAGGGGTATCTAGTGGTACCCGGAGAAAGCATCCATGAAACTCAATAAGGCATGCCCGGTCGTGGCGTCCACTAACTTGTCAATCTTCGACAGCGGGTAGCTATCATTCGAGCAAGCCTTATTCAAATTCGTGTAATCCACACACATTCTCCACTTCCCGTTGGGTTTCTTCACTAACACCACATTTAAGATCCACACAGGGTATTAGCATTCTCGAATGAACCCAACTTCTAACAACTTCTATACTTCAGCATTGGCAGCGGCTGCTCTCTCTGGGCCCATATGGCGCTTTTTCTGGACGACCGGCCTGTGATGAGGGTCCACATTTAGTCAGTGTTTCATAACAGTTGGGACGACACCGGGCATTTCCTCAGGTCCAAATGTGAAGACATCTCTATACTCCTGTAGGAGCGAGAGCAGTGATTGTCGATCGAGGGCTGTCATATCTCGACCCAGTTGAACCGTGCGCTCAGATCGTTCCTCCTTGAGTGGAACTTGCTCCACATCACCCATGGCCTCCGGTTGAGGTCGTGAGGGTTTTGCTGAGGTGAGGGTGTAGATGACCAATGCTTTAGGGACCATGGTGGCTGGTCCAGCCCTTGCGCGCTTCCCCGTCTGGGACGGTCCGTAACACCCGTGCTCCTTCGTTCGCTCTGCCGGTACCAGGGGCCGAATGCTCATCAAGTAACACTCCCGGGCCGTCCGTTGATCCCCATGTATTTTAGCGATGCTTCGATCATCGGCCTCGAATTAGAGCTGGATGAGGAATGGGGGGATAATGGCTTTCACCTTGTGAAGGGTTGGGTGTCCTAGGATCACATTGTAGGCCGTGGGCACGTTAACGACCAAGAAGTCAACCCCTAGGTTTTTAGCTTTGAGCTTATCAATGAAGCATACAGGGAGGTGAATCATACCAGTGGGATTCACCTCCTGCTCGCTGAAACCCAAGATGGGGTACACCAAGGGAACGATGTCACGCCCTGGGTGCGTGAGCTTCTTCAAGCAATCCCAGGTGATGATGTCAACGGAGCTACCCGTGTCAATCAGAATTCACCGTACAATTGCGCTTGCTATCTTCATCTCAACAACCAAGGGGTCATTGTATGGAGAGGCGAATCGCGGGGCTTCCTTTCCACCAAACACCATTGTGGGCAACGTTATGCTGGACCCTTGCTCAATGGTGAGTACCTGTTGCGCGCTTCTGAGTTGAGCTTTCCAAGCTGACCGGGTCATTCCATCCGCATAGCCTCTAGCAATTGTGGCCACGACTTCCGTCGAATACTCCTCCTCTCGCGGTTGGAGTTGTGCGGCCTCCTGCTCTCGTCGAAGGAAACGTGGACCTCTCTTCAAAAATCGGCCGATTTGACCCTTGTCTGCTAATTCGTGAAGAGCTTTCTTCAGCTCCCGACACTCAGTAGTGGTGTGTCCACTCTGCTCATGAAACTCACAGCATTTTTGGGCATTCTACGGCTTCGGGGGTGCGGTCATGGGCGGCAGTCTTCGGAGCATGGGATGTCCCCTAACCTCCATGAGGATGCTTCTGGTGTCCGTGATAAACTGATGGTCAATTGCCTCGAGTTGGGGTCCTCTTTCCCGGGAGCCGGTATTCATGTTACCACGATTGAGATTCTTATCCCCCCGGAGCCTAGCCTTCTTCGTGGCGTCAGAATTATCGGCGCAAATCTCTGTGGCGCGGATGAAGTCTGCGGCCTTTATTAGGGCTTTGCCCAGCGTGGTCTCCTTCTGTTCAGCCAAGGAGAACTTGAAGCGGTCGCTTTTGAGACCGTTCAGAAAGGAGGTGTATGTCACTCCATCTTCCAGGTTCGAAATCAGCACCGCCTCCTGATGGAAGTGCTTGATGAATTCAGCAAGGGACTCCTGTGGCCCTTGCTTGATTTTGGACAGGTGGATACTAGTTCTCCTTTCCTTCCGACTAGCAATGAATTGGCTGATAAATTTATCAGCCAGGTCCTGGAAACAAGTGACAATTCCCGAGGGTAGACCATTAAACCACGATTACGCCACCTCCTTTAAGGCAGCAGGGAAATAGCGGAAATATGCGGCATCATCCATGTTCTGCACATACATCTGCGGTTTATAGACCCCTAGATGCTCTTCGGGATCTGTCGTCCCATCGTAAAGGTCTATCATGGGCATTTTGATTTTCTTGTAGTACGGAGCATTGATGATTTCTGCGCTAAACGGGGTGGAGAAAGGAAGAGCAGTCGGTCAAGCGGTGGTTCCCGAAACCTTGATGGGGGTTTCAAGATAGTGCTCCACTTCGACAACAGAAGGACACTTCCTCTCCCAGCCGTACCTCGAAGTTCTAGCTGGAGACTTGTTTCCTCGGCGCGACTCCTGAACGCGGATCCTGCACGGGGGAGGACTTCAGGTGCGGTCACGGTGGGAATGACGTTCCGAGCTGAGCTGACGCCTGCCCGAGATCTCCCCCCAAGGCTTGGAAGTCTGTTCTTATTCTTTGAGCCAGGCGGTTGGCCTATAATGGGTTGCATAGAGGGTGGAAGCAGTGGTAGAATTGGCCGTTGCCCCCTGCATAGGGCAATCACTAGGTCTCGCGGCCACGCATCGACCTTGCTGCTCTGTATAGGGATGACCGCTCAGGCTCGACCGAGATACCTCCCGCTCCCACTCTGTGTAACGAAGAGATGGTACCCGCTCCTGCTGGTGGGAAGGCTTGCATCCGTTGGTAGATACGTAGTCAAAATGAAGAAACGGCTTGGTCGAGTTTGCCGCCTCCATAGCCCTTTTAACCTGCTCTGAAACCTGCCGGGTGATAGTGTCCGTTATAGTGGACATAAAGTTTTTCAGGCATCCACCATGGCGTATGCCTCTCTTTGGGGAAGACACAGGCCAGCTGATCGGGATCTGCTCGCGAACTCTCCGAGGCGTCGTGCACCTCCGGAGGTGTTGAGGCATTAGCCGCGAGGGCCTTGTCCTTGCGAGTCCGTGCTCGTGTAACTTCACTTATAACCATCGCTACCGCTCTTTGCCCACAGACGACGCCAATATGATTCCGGAAGATTCTCCCGAGGTACTGTTGATGATGACGTGAGACGAAAGAATGGGTTTAGCTGACAGTTCGCGTGCAACACCTGACATCCTCTTCTCCAAAGGCCCAACCTGCAAAAAGGGCACTCCCGGGTTATAGACCGGAGAACGCATCTCCAACGGTTAAGTCAGTCCAGGGTCTAAGTCAAAGTTCAATAGAAAGAGAATGTTGTATGAGTTAGATGTGTCAAACTGCCAACCCCTTTTTCGAGTAGGGTAGGTGACTATTTATAGTCCCTTTGGCAAAAGGGGTAAAATAGTAATCTTACCTGGAGCACTCCGCATGGGCCGTCGGTCTCGGCAAGGAAGGCCCTAGAGGGAGCCCCTAAGGTCGCGTTTAGGGCCCATTATTCAGAGTATGGGTCTTGTCTATGGGTCTAGCTTGGATAGGCCTAATTAGAGAAAAATCGGATTTTTTCCAATCAGTACCGGTATCAAGTTCCTTGACTCTAATGTAATGATCGATTAGATATAATTAACCTTGTAATGTAAATAAGTTTGTAATTGTGTTTTCATTAACTTATTTGGTTTTTGAGGTATTGCAATAAAAGAAGTATATTGTAATTATAATTAACACAAATTAAGTAATCATTATTGCATTGCAAAGTTCATTGCATTACATTGGAAAGTTTATTACATTACATCTCACCAAACATTACATAAAAGTCTCGAATGACAATCAAAGACATCGAGTAAAACTATAAGGCTAACCCTGTTCTAACTTGAATCATAATCAAACTAAGAAAGCCGAACTTAATGTAAATATTGTGCCATTATGGTTTTCATATGCAAAACAAATGTGTTGAACCAACTAATGGTAGATCTAAAAATGAAAATAACACAAGAGAAATTGAAAAGACAACCTAAACTAGATCTAATAATGCAAAACAAATGTGTTTTTATTACATTACATCTAACCAAACATTACATAAAAGTCTCGATTGACAATCAAAGACACCGAGTAAGACCATAGGGGCTAACCCTGTTCTAACTTGAATCATAATCAAACTAAGAAAACCGAACTTAATGTAATATTGTGCCATTATTGTTTTTATATGCAAAACAAATGTGTTGAACCAACTAATGGTAGATTTAAAACTGAAAACAACACAAGAAAATTTGAAAAGACAACCTAAACTTCAAATCGAGTAAACCATTTGAAAGGTGTAGGGCTCAAGTTCTAATAATATTGAAAAGTACAAAAAAGAAAGGGAGATTATTAGCTGGTCCCAGTGATCCTAATAATAATAATGCCCTGTTCCCTTGTTCAGTAACTTGCCAAGTAAATAAAGTACCTCATTGAGTTACTTTCTAGATATCTATTATATGTTGGCAATGGACCATACCATTAACTAATCCAAAGCATATAATACAATCAGGTGTAGACATGAGGAACAATCATGTCGAGGGCCCTTTGTATTCTCACCGACTCACTCTTCCTGTTTAAAGGGCAGCCCGGTGCACAAGCATCCCGCGTTCACGTATGATCTGGGGAAGGGCCCCACCCCAAAGGGTGTATTGTAGGCAGCCTATCCCGCGTTCACTCTTCCTATTTACGCTTGCTATATAAACTAAGGCACAATTGCCCATGTTCTTTGAGCTTAATTATCCTTAAGCAACATGGATGCTAATAAATCTCATGCTCCCAGCAGTCTCTGAGGCTCATCCAGAAACTCTAGACTTCCTATCTCGCTCTTGGTGCGACTTCGCCATTCAAGCTTTACAACCTAAGTTACATGACCAGTCACCACTTTCTGTTCTAAATACCACAATGAATATGTTCGAGGGCGATACCTTGGTAAGTAGTCTTTGGTTTCAGCAGGGTTTGATGATGCTTTTGACGCAATAATACAGCTCTGGTAAAAAACATTAGCTGTCATGCCCTATTCAAGTATGACATGTTTTTTCCAAAAGAAAAGTTGTGCTTGTGTGGTAAAAACAGTGTCTAAAAGCCAAGCTAAACATGTCTACATGATCATATCTAGCTAGCTAGTTGGATGATGAACGATAAATTCACCCATTTTACGTGCCTCTTTCACCCACTTTTAGCTCGTATAATAACTTAATTCTTAGGATTTTTACTTATTTTATTTATGTTTTGTAGGAAATAACTCCAAATCAAGCAAACGTCGTGAAAAAGGACGAAGACGGGACAAAACGAAGAAAAACAGCGAAAACCGACGAAAACCGGCAAAAAGGGACAAACCGGGGGGGCGACCACCGTGCCACCAGTGAAGTGGTACGGTGTGACCATGCCATGTGGCACGGCTGTGCCACCCTGGCACGGTCGTGCCGACCCCCCCAGTTCGTCATTCGCTCGATTTCTATTTAAGGCCCGTTCGGGCGTTTGTTCCGGGGGTCGCACGGGGCTTGGCTTGCTCTGGTCGTGTCTCTGGCAATTTCTAGAGTAGTTTAGATTAGATTTTAGTTAATAAGGAAGATTATTTTAGGATTGAAGATTGTAATCTTGGATTTAACCTTTGGATTTCAAGTTCCTTCATCAATTCAAGACCAAGTTTTCTTCCCCTTCTCTCTTTATTTCATTGTTATTCTTGTTTATGTATTGTTGTTTTAATTCTTGTATTTGCTTTGTTTAGTTTATATGTTTGGTTTTTGTTGTTAATTCATGTTATTTAGTTGTTTAGATTCGTTTTATTTCATTCTCTTTGTTTTGTTCTTCAAGTTCATGTTCTTGTTTGTCAGTTTAGGTTTTCATGTGTTTTTGATGTTTTGTTGGTAGATTGTGTTGGCTTGGATTGTGATTAGCCTCTTGATGGCTAATTAATCTTGTATGAAGCCTAACCATACCCAATTTATACTTAGAACCTAGAGTTTTTCCTCACGCCCGCTAAGTGTTCGATGAAATGCTTGAGAGAGTTTTCATCCATATTTTTGGGCGATTGACTTATGCTGAGAGGTGAGGTCAATTAGCTAGTGTGGGAGAGGGAATAGCCGAGTTCGGGACATGAAGATAGTACCCAAATCGAGCTAGGTCCGGGGTTGCTAATTTTATGGTCTAATTGGGCTAACCCAATAAAATAGGTGGTTAGGCTAATTAGATTAGCTCATGACCCTTGAGAAAGGGCTTGGGTGGTCTTTGACAGTGCAACTGATTATCTCTAGTTCGTGATGTAGTTTGGGCACGTCAGGACTCGTCTCGATTGGTTGGTTCATTCATTGATCAAATCACAACTCCGAGTCGCTTTTTCTATGTTTATTAGCGTAGTTCAGGTTACCCTTTCTTTTCCATTGATTTCGCCTAGCTCGAGACGCTTTACTTAGCCTTGATAGTTGAAAATATAATTCTCTGCGGACGACACCACAAGTACTCAATGATACACCTTGCACTTGGGGTTTATAAAAATTAAAACTCTGTCTATTTTTCTCCTAACAAGTTTTTGGCGCCGTTGCTGGGGAATTGGCGCTTTCCAATATTAGAGGTTACTTAGGCATTCGAGACTAGGCTTTTATTTCGAAAAAAAATTCAAAAAAAAAATTCCAATGGCAATTTTCCATTTTCCCCCATGTAAGCAAGAATTATTTTACCATTATTGGGATCGTTTACATGCTTATCTTGCTCAATGTGCTTCTTGTGGATGTTTATATGGGAAATGGGAAATATTGCATGTTGTTGATGAGGGTGTGAATTGTGAGACCCGTGCTCTTTTTGAGCATTGGGATTTTTATGCTAGAAATGTCGAAGAAGCATGGGATTTTCTTAATTGGCTGGCTCAGGATACTTATGAATTTGATATTAGCTGTGCTAATTCTTACAATCCAGTCCCTTGCATCCCTGATTATGCCCCTCCTTTGTGTGAAACTTGCCATTGTTCTGATCATGACAACACTTCTTGTCCTTATTATATTTCTGATGATAGCCTTGCTAGAATTAGTAGTATGATAGAGACAATGAAAAAGCAACAAGCTGAGTTTGAAAATAAAATGCGGGAGTTTGACCTATCACATAAGGCCGACCTTAGGTTTAGTTCTCCTAAACGTGATGTTTGTTTGTGTGATGATGGTGCATCTTTTACTCCCCTAGAATCCGGACTAGAGGCAGTACTTGACCCTTCCCTAACTGCTCCATCCCTTGTTGCTCCACCCTCACCCAGTGCCCTTAGGGACAACACTACGTTTAACATGACCTTGCCTGATCCACTCTCCCTTTAACTCAGTCGACGGAGTTCGAGGTAGGTGAGACCTTTACTGTTAACGCGAGTGTTGATGAGGATGATGTTTGTTATGATTCAAACGATGATCTTATTGAGGTGCATGATTATGATGCGGCTCCTGTAGGGAGGTCTTATGGGGATGTTGTGATTACTATGCCGGCCAGTCCTGATCTTGTTGAGAATGTATCTCCTGACCACCTTGATACACCTCATGTTTCCTCTTCAGGTTCACCACCCTCCTCTTCCCCTGAGTACCATAATTTATCACTCGTTGCATATCATGATATGCTTGAGGGGAATGAGATAGACTGTATGGACTCCCTAGGTACCTTTAGAGGGTATGACCCCTCCCTTGATCCTTATAGCTTGTACCTAGGGAGCATGCCTGCGAAAATCATGTTAACCACTGCATTTCATTTCTTTACTGATTTTTCAACGGCATTCGATAAATTTAGGAGAGCACTTACTATTATTTCTGCATTCCTGTTTAGGTGCTCTTACTTACACTCATCTGAGTTGCAGGCTCAAGTGTTTGATAAACTTCTGCGAGCGTTGACGGCATCTCAGTTGGCGATGCGCATCTTGAACGCCGCCGAGGAGTGGCTGATGCTCCTCGCGCTTCCCGAACCTCGTCCTAGTGCGGTGTAGTTCGGGTACATTCAGTACCCGACCTGGTATACTCGTTCTCACTCTTCTCCCTCCTTTTTACTTTCTTTCTTCTTCTTTTTGTTTAGCGGTGGATATTAGGATTGTATTTTTGTTGGTGATCATCTTGTGGTGAAATTTGGATATTGTTGAGCCATTGATAGCTATGATCACCATTTTTGTGTTTTTGTGGATATTTACTGTGTTGTGCTTGGTGGGGTTGCTGGGTTGATATATACATGTTTTTGGTGGTGTTAGTTTGTATATATGTGCGATCTTGTTGTTGATTGGGTGCGATTGTGTTTTTGGGAGAGTGTGGTCGCTTGTGTATATATTTGTCGATTTTGTATGCTTTGTGTTTGATTTTGTTTTCTTTATTTTTTTGTGTTGGTGATGACTCACGGCTCCCAATGAGGACATTGTGAGATTTAGGTGTGGGGGTGGGGTCATCTCCCCTTTTCTTCTTATTTTTATGAAAATTTTTCATTTTTGTGCAAATTTTTCAATTTTTCTCCTTTTTGTATGAACTTTTCTTTTCCTTTTGAATTTAGGGGAGTTTTGTACTATTTTGATCAGCCTTGATCTTCGGTACCTTGACTATTAGCTCGTATATAAGTATAATGTGCATGATAGATATTCATCTCCAGTCTGTCGTTTTAGGCCTCAATTCTAACCCCAATAGTCCATTGTAATTTTACAATCCAATCCTGATTTATGTATTATCATCATCTTACATTCCTAGTCTTTGATGATCGGCTCTACCACTTGTCTACTGCACAGTTTCCTTTGTATGTGCTGACACCCCCTTTTCCAAAACAAAAGCAAAAACAAACAAATTCCAGCGCTATTGGGTGTATCCCTTTGAGGCGTGGCTTGAGTTTGTATTGAAAAAAATGATGGAAAGAAAAAAAAATAAGTGGGGAAGAAAAGAGTTGGAAATGACAAGTACCCCTTTGAGGCATGCGCTATTGGGTGTTACCCTTTGAGGCAATACTGCTACTGGGGAAGCTTGCTTTCCATGCTAGCCATTCAAAAAGGTAGCTTGTGTCAGTTGCGTGGGATTGAGTTTGATTTTGGTAGGCCAAGTCTTAAGGTGATGATACACTTGTACACAGGCACCAGGATGGATTCAATAGTTTCATACGTCGTGGGGTGAAAAACTGATGTCTGGATGCCATTCTTTGGGGTGATGTGTCCTGAAATGCATATAATGCTTGTGTACAGACTGATACTTGAGTCACTATGGGGTTTTGGCTGATCCAAACATGTACAATTCACCCTGATGTATATATTATGTTTTCTCATTTTCATTTTTCGTTTTTTGTTTCTCTTTTCTTTGTTTTCCTTTTTGAAATTTTGTGGGTATATCTTCTGCAAACTCTCACGAGACCTTACTCGTCCACTTGGGGTAACCAAGGGGTTTAAAGGCCTTATTGCATATGCTAAACGCAACCGTGATTCCTACGAAAGTGAGCTAGTTGTTTATTTTAGTTTTTCTTTTATTTTGCTCGAGGACGAGCAAAAGATGGGTGTGGGGCTGTGATGAACGATAAATTCACCCATTTTACGTGCCTCTTTCACCCACTTTTAGCTCGTATAATAACTTAATTCTTAAGATTTTTACTTGTTTTATTTATGTTTTGTAGGAAATAACTCCAAATCAAGCAAACGTCGCGAAAAAGGACGAAGACGGGACAAAACGAAGAAAAATAGCGAAAACCGGCAAAAAGTGACAAACCGGGGGGACCACCGTGCCACCAATGAAGTGGCATGGTGTGACCGTGCCATGTGGCACGGCCGTGCCACCCTGGCACGGTCAGAGCGTGCCACATGGCACGGTCGTGCCGACCCCCCATTTCGTCGTTCGCTCGATTTCTATTTAAGGCCCGTTCGGGCGTTTGTTCGGGGGGTCGCACGAGGCTTGGCTTGGTCGTGTCTCTGGCGATTTCTAGAGTAGTTTAGATTAGATTTTAGTTAATAAAGAAGATTAGTTTAGGATTGAAGATTGTAATCTTGGATTCAACCTTTGGATTTCAAGTTCCTTCATCAATTCAAGACTAAGTTTTCTTCCCCTCCTCTATTTATTTCATTGTTATTCTTGTTTATGTTTTGTTGTTTTAATTCTTATATTTGCTTTGTTTAATTTATATGTTTAGTTTTTGTTGTTAATTCATGTTATTTAGTTGTTTAGATTCGTTTTATTTCATTCTCTTTGTCTTGTTCTTCAAGTTCATGTTCTTGTTTGTTAGTTTAGATTTTCATGTGTTTTTGATGTTTTGTTGGTAGATTGTGTTGGCTTAGATTGTAATTAGCCTCTTGATGGCTAATTAATCTTGTATTAGGCCTAACCATACCCAATTTATACTTAGAGCCTAGAGTTTTCCCTCACGCCCGCCAAGTGTTCGATGAAATGCTTGAGAGAGCTTTCATCCATATTTTTGGACGATTGACTTATGCTGAGAGGTGAGGTCAATTAGCTAGTGTGGAAGAGGGTATAGCCGAGTTCGGGACATGAAGATAGTACCCAAATCGAGCTAGGTCCGAGGCTGCTAATTTTGTGGTCTAATTGGGCTAACCCATGAAATTAGGTGGTTAGGTTAATTAGATTAGCTCATGACCCTTGAGAGAGGGCTTGGGTGGTCTTTGATGGTGCAACCGATCATCTCTAACTCATGATGTAGTTTGGGTAGGTCAGGACTCGTCTCGATTAGTTGGTTCATTCATTGATCAAATCACAACTCTAAGTCGCTTTTTCTATGTTTGTTCGCGTAATTTAGGTTACCCTTTATTTTCCTTTGATTTCGCCTAGGTCGAGACGCTTTAGTTAGCCTTGGTAGTTGGAAACATAATTCTCTGCGGATGACACCCCAAGTACTCAATGATGCACCTTGCACTTGGGGTTTATAAAAATTAAAACTCTGTCTATTTTTCTCCTAACAAGTTTTTGGCGCCGTTGCTGGGGAATTGGCGCTTTCCAATATTAGAGGTTACTTAGGCATTCGAGACTAGGCTTTTATTTCGAAAAAAAATTCAAAAAAAAAATTCCAATGGCAATTTTCCATTTTCCCCCATGTAAGCAAGAATTATTTTACCATTATTGGGATCGTTTACATGCTTATCTTGCTCAATGTGCTTCTTATGGATGTTTATATGGGAAATGGGAAATATTGCATGTTGTTGATGAGGGTGTGAATTATGAGACCCGTGTTCTTTTTGAGCATTGGGATTTTTATGCTAGAAATGTCGAAGAAGCATGAGATTTTCTTAATTGGCTGGCTCAGGATACTTATGAATTTGATATTAGCTGTGCTAATTCTTACAACCCAGTCCCTTGCATCCCTGATTATGCCCCTCCTTTGTGTGAAACTTGTCATTGTTCTGATCATGACAACACTTCTTGTCCTTATTATATTTCTGATGATAGCCTTGCTAGAATTAGTAGTATGATAGAGACAATGAAAAAGCAACAAGCTGAGTTTGAAAATAAAATGCGGGAGTTTGACCTATCACATAAGACCGACCTTAGGTTTAGTTCTCCTAAACATGATGTTTGTTTGTGTGATGATGGTGCGTCTTTTACTCCCCTAGAATCCGGACTAGAGGCAGTACTTGACCATTCCCTAATTGCTCCATCCCTTGTTGCTCCACCCTCACCCAGTACCCTTAGGGACAACACTACGTTTAACCTAATCCACCTCTCCCTTTAACTCAGTCAACGGAGTTCGAGGTAGGTGAGACCTTTACTGTTAACGCGAGTGTTGATGAGGATGATGTTTGTTATGATTCAAACAATGATTTATTGAGGTGCATGATTATGATGCGGCTCCTGTAGGGAGGTCTTATGGGGATGTTGTGATTACTATGCCGGCTAGTCCTAATCTTGTTGAGAATGTATCTCCTGGCCACCTTGATACACCTCATGTTTCCTCTTCAGGTTCACCACCCTCCTCTTCCCCTAAGTACCATAATTTATCACTCGTTGCATGTCATGATATGCTTGAGGGGAATGAGATAGACTGTATAGACTCCCTAGGTACCTTTAGAGGGTATGACCCCTCCCTTGATCCTTATAGCTTGTACCTAGGGAGCATGCCTGCGAAAATCATGTTAACCACTGCATTTCATTTCTTTACTGATTTTTCAACAGCATTCGATAAATTTAGAAGAGCACTTACTATTATTTCTGCATTCCTGTTTAAGTGCTCTTACTTACACTCATCTGAGTTGCAGACTCAGGTGTTTGATAAACTTCTGCGAGCATTGACGGCATCTGAGTTGGCAATGCGCGTCCTGAACACCGCCGAGGAGTGGCTGATGCTCCTCGCGCTTCCCGAACCTCGTCCTAGTGGGGTGTAGTTCGGGTATATTCAGTACCCGACCTGGTATACTCGTTTTCACTCTTCTCCCTCCTTTTTACTTTCTTTCTTCTTCTTTTTGTTTAGTTGTGGATATTAGGATTGTGTTTTTGTTAGTGATCATCTTGTGGTGAAATTTGGATATTATTGAGCCATTGATGGCTATGATCACCATTTTTGTGTTTTTGTGGATATTTACTGTGTTGTGCTTGATGGTGTTGCTGGGTTGATATATACATGTTTTTGGTGGTGTTAGTTTGTATATATGTGCAATCTTGTTGTTGATTGGGTGCGATTGTGTTTTTGGGAGAGTGTGTTCGCTTGTGTATATATTTGTCGATTTTGTATGCTTTGTGTTTGATTTTGTTTTCTTTATTTTTTTTGTGTTGGTGATGACTCACGGCTCCCAATGAGGACATTGTGAGATTTAGGTATGGGGGTGGGGTCATCTCCCCTTTTCTTCTTATTTTTATGAAAATTTTTCATTTTTGTGCAAATTTTTCAATTTTTCTCCTTTTTGTGTGAACTTTTCTTTTCCTTTTGAATTTAGGGGAGTTTTGTACTATTTTGATCAGTCTTGATCTTCGGTACCTTAACTATTAGCTCGTATATAAGTATAATGTGCATGATAGATATTCATCTCCAGTCTGTCGTTTTAGGCCTCAGTTCTAACCCCAACAGTCCATTATAATTTTGCAATCCAATCCTGATTTATGTATTATCATCATCTTACATTCCTAGTCTTTGATGATCGGCTCTCCCACTTGTCTACTGCGCAGTTCCCTTTGTATGTGCTGACACCCCCTTTTCCAAAACAAAAGCAAAAACAAACAAATTCAAGCACTACTGGGTGTATCCCTTTGAGGCGTGGCTTGAGTTTGTATTGAAAAAGATAATGGAAAGGGGAAAAAAAAAAAGTGGGGAAGAAAAGAGTTGGAAATGACAAGTACCCCTTTGAGGCATGCGCTACTGGGTGTTACCCTTTGAGGCAATACTGCTACTGGGGAAGCTTGCTTTCCATGCTAGCCATTCAAAAAGGTAGCCTGTGTCAGTTGCGTGGGATTGAATTTGATTTTGGTAGGCCAAGTCTTAAGGTGATGATACACTTGTACGCAGGCACCAGGATGGATTCAATAGTTTCATACGTCGTGGGGTGAAAAACTGATGTCTGGATGCCATTCTTTGGGGTGATGTGTCCTGAAATGCATATAATGCTTGTGTACAGACTGATACTTGAGTCACTATGGGGTTTTGGTTGATCCAAACGTGTACAATTCACCCTGATGTATATATTATGTTTTGTCATTTTCATTTTTCGTTTTTTGCTTCTCTTTTCTTTGTTTTCCTTTTTGAAATTTTGTGGGTATATCTTCTGCAAGCTCTCACGAGACCTTACTCGTCCACTTGGGGTAACCAAGGGGTTTAAAGGGCTTGTTGCATATGTTATATGCAACCGTGATTCCTACGAAAGTGAGCTAGTTGTTCACTTTAGTTTTTCTTTTATTTTGCTCGAGGACGAGCAAAAGATGGGTGTGGGGCTGTGATGAACGATAAATTCACCCATTTTACGTGCCTCTTTCACCCACTTTTAGCTCATATAATAACTTAATTCTTAGGATTTTTACTTGTTTTATTTATGTTTTGTAGGAAATAACTCCAAATCAAGCAAACGTCGCGAAAAAGGACGAAGACGGGATAAAACGAAGAAAAACAGCGAAAACCGGCAAAAAGGGACAAACCGGGGGGACCACCGCGCCACCAATGAAGTGGCATGGTGTGACCGTGCCATGTGGCACGGTCAGAGCGTGCCACGTGGCACGGTCGTGCCGACCCCCCCATTTCGTCGTTCGCTCGATTTCTATTTAAGGCCCGTTCGGGCGTTTGTTCGGGGGGTCGCACGAGGCTTGGCTTGGCTTGGTCGTGTCTCTAGCGACTTCTAGAGTAGTTTAGATTAGATTTTAGTTAATAAAGAAGATTAGTTTATGATTGAAGATTGTAATCTTGGATTCAACCTTTGGATTTCAAGTTCCTTCATCAATTCAAGACTAAGTTTTCTTCCCCTTCTCTATTTATTTCATTGTTGTTCTTGTTTATGTTTTGTTGTTTTAATTCTTGTATTTGCTTTGTTTAGTTTATATGTTTAGTTTTTGTTGTTAATTCATATTATTTAGTTGTTTAGATTCGTTTTATTTCATTCTCTTTGTTTTGCTCTTCAAGTTCATGTTCTTGTTTGTTAGTTTAGATTTTCATGTGTTTTTGATGTTTTGTTGGTAGATTGTATTGGCTTGGATTGTGATTAGCCTCTTGATGGCTAATTAATCTTGTATTAGGTCTAACCATACCCAATTTATACTTAGAACCTAGAGTTTTCCCTCACGCCCGTCAAGTGTTCAATGAAATGCTTGAGAGAGCTTTCATCCATATTTTTGGGCGATTGACTTATGCTGAGAGGTGAGGTCAATTAGCTAGTGTGGGAGAGGGAATAGCCGAGTTCGGGACATGAAAGTAGTATCCGAATCGAGTAGGTCTGGGGTTGCTAGTTTTGTGGTCTAATTGGGCTAACCCATGAAAATAGGTGGTTAGGTTAATTAGACTAGCTCATGACCCTTGAGAGAGGGCTTGGGTGGTCTTTGATGGTGCAACCGATCATCTCTAGTTCATGATGTAGTTTGGGTAGGTTAGGACTTGTCTCGATTAGTTGGTTCATTCATTGGTCAAATCACAACTCCAAGTCGCTTTTTCTATGTTTGTTAGCGTAGTTTAGGTTACCCTTTATTTTCCTTTGATTTCGCCTAACTCGAGACGCTTTAGTTAGCCTTGGTAGTTGGAAACACAATTCCCTGCGGACGACACCCCAAGTACTCAACGATACACCTTGCACTTAGGGTTTATAAAATATTAAAACTCTGTCTGTTTTTCCCTAACATTGGATTGTTCATTAAGTTTCTTTGGACTTGCAGAAGATGGGAAACAGCATAAAGATAGAGGACGCAGATTATATGAAGTCCAGACCCTCAAGGAAGTCCAACGATCTAAAGGTACACTTAATAATGCTCCCATATGAAACTCCTTAAAATATATGTTTTATATAAATATTGCCTTCGTTTGTCTGAAATGAAGAGTCAATTATATGTAAACCATGTTGGAATATCGAATATCTAACATAATGAGCTAAAGAGAGTCAGAGACCATAAAAGCTTACACTTGGTCACATTTTTCATTTTCAGTCCTGGACATGGATGCTTGTAATGCACCCTGAACTAAACTACAGCGCAGGATTTCAAAAGAACTGGGTAAGATCCTAAGTCACTAACACCAAAGCCACATCGAGCGGTGGAGGTGGCTGTACGCCACTTGATTTAACCTGAAGAAATGAATCCAATCTCATTTCTTCTTTTGTTTTCGGTCTTTCTGTTCTACAAAATTTACAGTTCCAGTGGAAGCAGCCCTTTGGGAATGTATCGATAAAGAAATGGGTAAAAGAGACGAAGGAGAAGAGAAAGGACCAGAAGAGACTACAAAAAGCAGAAGTCCACGCAGCTGTGACTATAGCGGGGCTTGCAGCTGCTTTGGCAGCCATAGCTGAGGAGAACTCTAAAGGGAAGCTTGAGCTTGAACACGAAGAGAGCCCATCTAGGAAAGATGCTTTGGCTTCAGCCGCAGCCATCGTGGCATCTCAATGTGCCCTAGTGGCTCATTCATTGGGAGCGACAAGAGGTCAGCTCAGCAATGTGATCAGTTCAGCCTTGAGTGGAACCAGTACAAGTGATATCCTAACCCTCACCGCTGCTGGTTCTACATGTACGTACGTTTCCCACAAACTCGCCCCTCCGCTCCCCAAACCCCTGAAAAAAAGGTGGTGGAGTTGACCTATATGATAATTAAGAAAGTGAATTCACAATGAAACAATTGCTAGACATTTAATATATCTTAAACGACATATTACCTTTTCTTAAAAAATGAGCCTGCATATTAAGGCAAAGCATCTGTGTTTCTTGTTATACATATGACAGCGTTAAGAGGAGTGGCTACACTGAAAGGCAGAGCAGGGTTCAACAGGGCCCTAAATGGTGCACCAGTCTTGCCTATTGAAATGGATAACAGTAAGCTTGATTATGATTTGTGACTTTGAGAGATGCGCTTCAGTTCTTGCCAAGGGAGCTCCACTCACCATAAGAACAGCTGACGGTATGATGACCCTACCCTTGTGCAGTTCCTTAGTGTTTCGTAATTCGATGTTGTTTTTAGGCCCACTTCCCAGGGATCGTAAGTGGGTCTGCTGCCTGGCCGAGTCCTAGTTCACAACTATGGGGTTCATTAGGCTTGCATGAGATTGGGTCATTTAGGCCCAACTCCAGTAGAGTAACCTTCGCCAAGACATGCATCGACAGCCAAGATTAAACACAGGTGGGTTATCTGCGAATAAGTCCATCTGCCAGATGTGCTGAGGCTCATGGGCATGAAGATTTTGGCCTTGGGACTAGATTCGAAAGGGTAGGATAACAATCCCAATGAACAAAAGCGGAGATGCTCAGCTAGTTGGCATCTCCAAGTCTTAACGTGGACCAAATTTTAGTATCCTGGCAAACGGATTGCTCAATTTGGATTAATTTCGGGCTGGCCATGTCTAAGTCAATGCAAATTTGATTCAGTTTAGATTCCGCTGGGTCATTCTCATTTGTTCTTGACTTTGGGTCTGGCAATATTTTGTCCAATTAACTTTCTGTTTTTTAAAAAAAACAGAGAAGGACAACTTAGCAAAACAATTCAGGCCAGTTCAACTTGAGACACGCCAATCAGGATGGATAATTAAGCACATGTTGCATTCAGTTCCATATATTTACACTGTTTTAGGGTTTGCTCTTTTCGTTAGTAAATTGAGGTTGAGAAAAGAGTGAAATTGATTGAGATAGGTTGAAATAGGTTGAAATTGATTAAAATAGTAAGAATAAAATTTTGAAAGAGGTGGGTTGAAATTATTTGAAATGGGTTGAAATAAGTTGAAATTGGTTGAAATTACTATTTTTTATCGAAGTGGGTTGAAGTTGGTTGAAATTGATAAATTGAAAAAGACCAACGAAAAGAACAGGCCCTTAGGATGGATACTAAAACTATTCCCCTTGCGATACAAGGGTTGAGGAAACCAATATGTCAATGTTTAGAATTATAAATATTCAATCAACGATTTTTTTCATTGTTCAGATTTATTTTATTAGTTAAAATATTTTTGTATCTATTGTTGTTTTTATCATTTATACATGTGCTATTTTTGTGCTATTTTTGCAAGTCAATGTTTATTAATGCCACTTCTAAGTAATTGAGTAATGAGAAGATAGAAGGTCTTACAGCTTATATAATAAATAAAAAAGAATTGTATGTATGCTAAAAGAAAAAAAAATTAATTAAAATGGTAGTTAATGTCCTAACCAATAATGTTATAACACTTGGCAAAAATTTACGGACACCCAATTTTATATATAGTTATATAGATAGATTCCTCCCTATAATACTAGAATACTAGTGAGGTTAATCTGAGACCGGGGTCGACACTCATATGACTTAGCCCAAATTTTTTTTATAAAAAAAAAAAAAAAAAAGTGTCCCCCGAGCCTGAGAAAACCTCAATATGACCGTCACAATCAAAAATCATTTCTTTTTTGATAGATCCATTTATGAATGTACTCACACTGCACCCTGCCCCCCCCCCCCCCCCCCCCCCCAAAAAAAAGAAAAAAGAAAAAAAAGGAAACGAACAAGAGCAGTGCAGGGTCCGTATTATTATTGTTTCCAATAAAGCTTATTGATTGAGCAAGGTTCTTCTGAAACTTTTTCTTGTCCAACATATATCCATCTAATTCTGTGTTTTACTCCCCCTCTTTACAATGGGATGAACAGGGAAGAGCATGGTGAGGCTGGTGTCCCTTCATCTGAACAATGAGGCCAAGGTTTGAAGCCAAGCATAACACACTCTGATTCAGACTTTGTCAAATGCCAATAGATGGTCGATGCATTCACTCATAACAGACTGATTTATATACGACCTGAGACCTTAAAAAAAAACCATAAAAAATCCCTGATCAGAAATACACAGCAAAGTAAAACATAGATCAGCTCATCCAGATTACTTAATCCGACTTTCTTCTTCTGCAGGTGATTTATCATGAAACGTAATCTGCTGAATGTTATGGCAAGCAAGAAAGAATGTAAGCTGCATCTTGCATCCCTAGAGGATGTGCTAGGGATCAATTTCACCACATTCACATATCAGCATATCATCCGCACTGCAGCCTAAGATATGGTGTTATGCTGCTGTCATCTCCACAACAGTAATAAATTTATGTCCTAGTTCAAGTACTAACTAGATTACCACTCTCGGATGAGGTTTTCAGGTCTGGTCCTTGATCTACAAGCAGAGCTGTATGAAGACTCAGCTGGGGATGAATATGATACATGTTACCAAATTGTGCTTACGACAACAAGGGGAACAATTAAGCTAGACATGGCTGATGATTACCAGCGTTACAAGATGTGGGCAACAACCATTAATCAAATGTTGAAGCTATCACCGTCGCATACAAAATATGAACTTCAGTTCTGCAAATGTTGAAATTTCCGTTCTGTTGTGTCCAGCAGTACTTGCATAATCACTTGATCCTGGAATGAAATTTGAATAAGAGACTGCTGATTATGTCTTTTTTCATTTCATTGCTACGACCTTCATTGTTAATCTAATTAGGTCGTTAATTAGCTCTCCCTTCCTGGAACCTTAATCCCACTCCCCCCGGGGGGGTAGCCAGCAGCCCCCAACAATGTAACCAAAAAAAAAAAAAAAAAATTAGAAAAGGGGAAAAAAGAACCATGGATGTCACATATGCTCTAATTTAAGATGACAAGTAAACTAATTGTTTGGAATAGTGATCCCTTATCTATAAACAAAATTTAACTATTCAGATGTCGGCAGATATTTCATCTCAACCGAAAAAAAATGAAAAATATATACAAGGCACAAAGACATGATATCCATAGAAACTGGTTCAAAGAGTAACCTGGAATTGTTGTCTATGAGTTGTTTGGATCACAAAAGCCAAACGAAAACAGAATTCTCCGGGACCGATTCAGAAACCTTGCTTGCCATGCTCGCTTGTCACTCGCATTCACCGCTCTTCACAAGGACAGTTGCTTGGCTGGTTCATTGTCCACAGCGACATTAATGAATAGATCAGTCATCCCTGGTATACAGACATATGTCCAAACATAAGGACATTGCCAAGACTGATGCCATAGCTTTTAAGAGTTAAAAATAGTTACTATTATCATAGTAGTGTTAGCAACTTCAGAATATCAATTAACATAAGTAAATAACTTACTGTTTTGTTTCAATTGAATTTACTCCAATAAATTAGGTTGCAACTCACAAAGTACAGACAAATGAGACATACAAGGGGGAGGTGGCAGGGAGACAACCAATTTATCAGTGCACACACACAGTGCCATTAACATGGCTGTCAAACATTGACGTCTTTTCCCAACAATTCCCACCATCAGAAATTATGTGATTTTGTCATCATTACAATGCAATGGAGAATCACTCCAAAACTAACTCAAAGAAAATATCCTAGGATCTCAATATCCTAAAAATAATTCTTTCGTTGTCATAATATGATTTATGTTCTAACATTGCTGGCAAATACTCTTGTTTCCATTTGTTATGAAAATGGTGGGGGATTGTTGGACTAATTTTTATAAAAATGAAAATTTAATAAAATAATTATTTCCATAAAAATAATTATGAAAATATATTTCTGATTATGCCTAAATAATAATTAATTATCTTGATAATTAATTATTGTAAGGTACCTTTTGGTAAATAATTAATTTGATTAATTATTTATGAAGAGATACAAGTTAGTTTGGATGCTTAACTAACTTATATCTTTCAAGAAAAGGATATATTTATGAAGAGATATGACCCTTTTTAGAGTGGTGTTTGATGAAAGAATGTTATCCTTTCATGAAGAGGCATGATGAAATCTATAAATATGGATGACCTTGGCATGCATTTAAAAATGCCTTTGTTAAGCTTGATCAAGAGAGTTGTACTATCACCATAATTCCTAAAATTTCTGTCATCATGCCTTTGACATTTAGGATCCTATCTTCGTGAGTGCAATACGCAGATAGGGGAGGCTTCTTTATATCCCAACGACCTATTTAGGCAGCCCTGTAACCCCTATTGCACGTGGGGGCAAATAGAGTCTTTAGAAAAAGCATACTTACACTTGCCTAGAAGCCTCGTTAATTTGACACTGAGTTTGTCTATGATGAACTGATATCTGTATCTATCAAACCGAATTTTTGCTCCAACAATCTAAAGACTCTAATTTGTCTAGTATAAAGAAGCCAATTATTTATGTGTCAAGTGAGGGTTTGATGGAGATAGAGCCATGATCGTAAAAGGGATGCAATGACTATGGTGTGTTTTTCATACTAGTATTCTCTTAATGGAATCAACATTAATGTTGATTTTTTCATACAACAACATAATTTTTGTAGCCTAAAATTATTGTAGGTAATTATTGACTACGAGATCTAGAGAGCTCTATAATCATGTTTATAATTGTATGGTGAGAATTTGATATAAATATGATATCAAATGCATTATATTATAGCCTTGAATAGATAAATTACTTTTGAGAAGTCCGTGAATTTACACAGTTTAAGTTGGACATGGCAATGGCTATAATATGACAATTATTTCCACATAATCAAGTGTGCATACAATCGTTTATTTCACGACTTGGCTATTGATGAGATTCTCACGTAGACGTCGCAATTAGACAAGTGGATGCAACATTTTAATTAAGAGATAAGTGGTTCCCTTTTTGCTTTCACTTTTCTCTTTTGCATTTGTCTAAAATACAATGCATTTTGATTAATGTTCTAGAGATAGAAGACAATTGAAAGTTGATTAACCACCCATCATGTGCACCAGTTTGTGCAAAACCATGCATGGTGTTGACTGAAAACATTAGGCTTTTATTATGTTCTAGTAATAATTAAATTATTATTTGTTTAATAAATGAATTCACAAATGATGCATAGTTTTTGTTGGCAAAAGAATATGTGCATGTGAATTAATGTTAATATAATTTAACTAAATAAACATGTTACAGATTGCAACAATCTATGGTTATTGATATTTTATATCATGCATGTAATGGGATTGATCATAATGGTCGGGATAACGTTGATTTATTATGATAGTGCCAAAAAGTTTTATTCTCATGGGAGTGGGATTATGGAAATACGCCTTTTATAGGTTATTCTCTTGTGCTGTCTTGCATATTAAGAAAATAAATGTCCATGCATTTTATTGGACATTGAAATCTTTTTGGTAAAATTCATTTGATGAATATATGATTCGTAAGATGTGATTTATGGATCGAAAATTAAAGTGAATGTAAGGATAAATAATTCATCCTTGATAGAAATAAATGTGAAATAATGTCAAACATCATTTATTCATTTCTATGTAATTTTAATTTGCTAAAATATGCATAAGTCCATGCATGTTATTGATGGACTTGTTAATGCATATTTTAGCATGGTTTCTAAATGTCTATGTTTTTATTTTGGACAATTAGATTGGATGTTATTTACTCTAATTTTGAGAATTCAAGTTGGAAGAAAAATTGATTCATCCTTGATGAAAATAAATGTGGTGCTTCATTTATTTTCGGGGTTTTTGTATACCAAAATATAAAAGTCTATATAATGTACTTGCTAAATATTTTGTTATGGTTGGTAAAAGTCCATGTATATAAATTTAGTTTTCGAACTTATTTATGACCGTGTCATGACACTTTTATTATGGTCATAAGAGAATTAAAGATAGATATAGATGGAATGTAAATGTGTAGGTATTTACATTAGTCCATGAATATATATTTTAGAAATTCCATGTGAAGAACCTACAATTATTAACCATAGTTTAGAGTAAATGGTGGGGGTATCCTATGTTTATATGGTGATGAAATATGTTTTTAAGTCCGTTAATTGAAATTATGACTATAATTTCAAGTTGGACTTGTATGAGAATATTTTTCATGTACAAACCTTATTTAGAGGTTGAGATATTCAAGTTTTAATAGTTGAACTTTGATTTAATAGATGGTTGACTTTGCAAGTCTTGTGGGCCCATTATTAAGACTTACAAAGGCAATGAATTCGGATGGACAAATAAATATACACGTGTGTTTAATATAATAACGTCAAGTCTTCTGACGTTTGCAAAGTTATTATTATCAAAGTCATAGAACGCATCTAATGACTTTGGAATGGATGGTGTAAAGCCCACACTAAGTCACTAATGGTGGAACCTCAACTTAACGCTCGTGGAAACATCAAGTCTTAAGTTCAATGAGTCAAAGTACACCATCTTTGTAATTTGTTAGCATTCATCGTTATAATTACCATCCAAGTAGAGTGCTAAGTTACCCATATTTTTTAATGAATCTAATGGAGAACATTTTAGTCAGTATAGAAAAGAATTTGATTAGATTGTTTATACTTAATCAATGGTGTGACTTATTTCTTATACTCAAATGATTCTATTAATACTTTATAGGGGTATTGATGAGGTTTACCCAATAAGTGTGAAGTTTGGCCGCTTCTGTCGAGTTTGGGCTGGCTCTAGAGCACTTACGAAATCGATACGAGACACATGGTCGTTAATAGTGTCAAATTACTAAGTGATCTGGGACGAAAATCTTGTGTGTGGCTTAGATGCAAGTGGTCAAAGAAGATAACTAGTTCAAAGTATAGCTTACCATGTTATCCTGATCATTTGACGGATATGTCACTAAGATGGGGGTTCAATCGCAAGACACATCCATTATGCAGGAGACCTCCGGAAATTCGAGAAACCATTTGTTATGGAAATGGTGGGGGATTGTTGGAGTAATTTCCATAAAAATGGAGATTTCATAAAATAATTATTTCCATAAAAATGGTTATGGAAATATATTTTGATTATGCCTAAATAATAATTAATTATCTTGATAATTAATTATTGTAATGCACCTTTTGGTAAATAATTAATTTGATTAATTATTTATGAAGAGATACAAGTTAGTTTGGATAATTAACTAACTTATACCTTTTAATGAAAGGGTGTATGCATGAAAAGACATGATCCTTTTTAGAGTGGTATTTGATGAAAGGATATTATCCTTTCATGAAGAGACATGATGAAATCTATAAATATGGATGACCTTGGCATGCATTTAAGAATGCCTTTGTTAGGCGTGATCAAGAGAGTTATACTATCACCATAATCCCTAGAATTTCTATCATGTCTTAGACATTTAGGGTCGTATCTTCGTAAGTGCAATACGCAGATAGGGGAGGCTTCGTTGTATCTCAAAGACTTATTCAGGCAGTCTTGTTGTACATGGAGACGAATAGAGTATTTAGGGAAAGCATACTTACACCTGCCTAGAAGCCTTGGTTAATTTGACACTGAGTTTGTCTATGATAAACTAGTATCTGTATCTATCAAACTGAATTTTTACTCCAACAATTGTTATTGTTGTTGTTGTTGGTGGTGGTGGTGGTGGTGGTGGTGGTGGTGGTGGTGTTGTTGTTGTTGTTATTATTATTATTATTATTATTATTATTATTATTATTATTATTATTATTATTATAATACTTTCACTTCTAACATTTTATCTTACTCCATATTTGTGATTGGATCCAAGAAAATTCAAAATTGCAATAGCCCACATTCTCCTTGAATGAAAAACAATTGATTGTCACTTGAATATTAGGAAGCTTAGTCATAACAATGTCAAGTTCTGAAACATAGAATATTCATCGGCAGTGGAAGCTGCACAACAACTAAAGTTAATCAATCCAATTCAGCCAAATTGCATAACCAATGTCGTTGTCATTAAATTTAGATGCAAAACCCTAGAATCCAAGATTAGTGAAGTAGTCACCTCACCTCCATGCCAACAGACTCTTGGTTGAATGCATTCAAAGTTCGAACACAGAGTAATGAGCTATATATAGCAAATAAAGAATGTCAAGAAGTCAAGAAGTTAGTCTAAGCCTAACTAACTACAGCTGACATGTATAAACAGTTATAACTAACTATTTAGATATTAAGCTATATAAGGCCTCTCCATATCTAGCTTTAAGACAAATATACTCACATTCTCATTCTGTAATAATTCATTTTTTCTCTCTCAGCAATAACAAACTATGCCTCCAATGGCTTCCTCTACTTCTCTCTCTCTCTCTCTCTCGCGTGATTCTTGATTCAATTACAACGATCAACATGGTATCAAAGCAGTTTTTCTGATTCGATTACATTCATTGTCTTCTTCGATTCTTCAGGTGATATTCTTGCTGTTAATTCGTCTGGCGTCACACTGCGTTGCTTCTCTTTCACTTTGGCAATCTATAAATTTGTGGATTGAGTTCTTGATTGTTTTTTTCTTTGATTGAAATATGGCTGAAATTGATATTTCCAATCCTTCACATGTTCTGTTCCTGAATCCTTCTGATAATCTAAACAATGTGTTAGTGAGTTAATGAATGGTGAGAATTATGCTCATTGGAAGAAAGTAATGGAAGTAGCTCTAATTACTAAGAATAAATTAGGGATTGTGCTTGGGATTGTGACAAAACCAGAAGCTACATCCCCATTATATGCTCAATGGTATAGATGTGATAAAATGGTGATTTCTTAGTTGATAAATACTGTTGTTAAGGATATCGATCAGAGTATTCTATTTTCTACAACTGCAAGAGATGTTTGGATTCAGCTTGAACAAAGATTTGGTGAGATGATGGAACTAAGATTTTTAGAGTTGCAAGGGATTTATGCTTAATGTCTCAGAACAATCTGTCTATGGCAGATTATTTTACTCAGATAAAGAAAATGTGGGATGACTATAGTAGTTTGATTACCATTCCACATTGTTCTTGTGGGTTAGAATGTGCAAGATTTAAAGCTACCAACAAATTAATTCAAGATTAGCAACTAATGCAATTCTTGGTTGGCCTCAATGAGGATTACAAAGTAGCAAGAGGCCGTATTTTAATGATGAAGCCTCTGCCAAACATAGATCAAGTTTATAGTATGATCTTACAAGAAAAGAAGCAAAGATCTCTTCAAAATATGTCACAGATCTCCAATACTTCAGCAGCTTTCAATACCTTTTATCAAAAGGATGCATCAAGTGTACATGATCATACAACTTTGGCAATTCAATAGAGATCTTATAACCCTAATTCCAATTGCCATCAACAGAAAACTGGGAATAGTCTTGGTTACACAAACTACAATTTCAATTCTGGTCATAAAGCTCATCAGAAGATGGGGTATCAAGAAAGGAAACCATTATTCTGTAATTTTTGCAAGATGACATGGCCACACAATTCAAAGGTGTTACAAGGTTCATGGCTATCTACCAGGGCACAAGTTTTACAAGGGAAGAACAATAGTTGCAATTACTACAGGCTCATGATATTTTCAATGCAAATTCTCAGCCAGAATCATGCTCATATCCAGTGAAAGAACAACATTCCTCTACTGCGGCTTCACCTGTACTCACTTATGAACAGTACAATCAGCTTTTACAAGTGCTTAGTAAACATTCTGCAAATCAAGACAAGAGCAATTCTGAAAATTTTAATGCAGCGGGGCTTTTGGCAGGTAAAAGGTTTTGTTTTCTCACTACAATAGAGAATGGTACATGGATTATTGATAGTGGAGCTAGTGACCATATCACACCTAACCAGTCATTGTTACACAATGTGAGACCCATACAGTATCCTTGTTACATAACCATGCCTAATGGTAAACAGGCTTCAATCAGAAGTGTGGGTTCAGTAGTTTTCAATTCCGGTCTGGTATTAAAGGATGTGTTATATATACAAGAATTCCAATTCAACTTATTATCAATGAGCAAATTGACTAGGCAATATTCAGTAAATATTGTATTTACACCGTATTTATGTTTGCTTCAGGGCCACACTTTGCAGAGGAAGTGGTCCTTGGTAAGTAGGATAAAGGGTTGTATTGTCTAAACAAAGACTTCCAGAGATATCAACTTAAAGAAGGATATGAGAAGATTGATCTAAAGCAAAGTAACAAAGTATTGCAAAGTATTACAACCTGTTTTTCCATTTTAGAACTTTGGCATATGAGATTAGGACACATCTCTTTTGAACAATTGAAGTATGTAGGTATGTCTGATTGTAATAATTTTAGACATCATGGAGTATGTCAAATATGCCCAATAACAAAGATGCACAGAAATTCTTTTTCTCTGAGCAATATAAGAGCTACTACATATTTTGAGCTATTACATGTTGACATTTGGGGTCCTCATCCTCATTATACTTATAATGAGTCCCAATCCTTTCTTACCATAGTGGATGATCACTCAAGGGGCATCATGGGTACATCTAATGGGTCACAAAAGTAATGGCTTGCCTCTGTTAAAATCTTTTATCATTTTTGTTGAGAAGCAATTTGGCAGCTGTGTTAAGATTGTAAGATCAGATAATGGTAAGGAATTTAAAGATTCATAAGCTTTAGAGTTTTATAGCAGCAAAGGTATCCTTTATCAAACTTATTGTGTAGATATCCCTTAGCAAAATAGGGTGATAGAGAAAAAACATCGGCATCTTTTGTAGATCACTAGAGCTCTCATGTTTCAATCTAACCTACCTACTAAGTATTGGGGCGAAGCTTTGCTGACAGCAGTATACCTAATCAACAAGATGCCTAGTATAGTTTTGAACAATTTTTCTCCTTTTGAGGTTTTACATAGTACTAAGCCAGTATATCATCATCTGAAGGCCTTTGGGTGTCTATGTTATGTATCCATTTTGAAAAGGAACAGAGATAAATTGTAACCTAGAGCACATCCATATGTCCTCATTAGCTACCCCTATTGTCAGAAAGCCTATAAGCTTTTGGACTTGCACACAAATAAAGTTTTTATTTCCAGGGATGTCTCCTTTCATGAATCCATTTTTCCTTTCCATCATCGTTCTAAACCATCAAATATTCCCTTACCAAGTATCACATATTTCATTTCTTAAACTTGTGTGTTTCAGAAACCAGAACCAAATCATTTTCTTGATACAGATAGTTTTTCTTCTCATTCATCATCTTCTTCTTCCACTTAGACTGATAATAAGGATAATGTTAACCTTGCTTCTACTTCCTCTTCTTCCCCTGCCTCTATTGTTTCCAATGAACCCATCATATCAGCACCACCTAGAAGATCAACCAGATCTCATTAACCACCTAAGTACTTGAAAGATTTCTTCTATGGGATGGTTCATTCTAATATTTTTTCACCTGAACATCATACTTTGATTTTTGCTTTGGCACAATATTCTGAACCCAAGAATTATGAAAAAGCCTCTAAGGATCCTGGTTGGGTGTAAGCAATGAGCAAGGAAATAGATGCTCTAATGATTAATAATACATGGGAGTATGTTGATTTACCACCTAGCAAGAAGGCTATAAGCAGCAAGTGGGTCTACAAAGTAAAACTCAAGTCAGATGGCACATTAGAAAGGCTTAAAGCAAGGCTAGTTATTCGGAGATTTACACAGTAATATGGAATTGACTATCAAGAGGTCTTTTCTCTAGTTAGATGGCTACCATCAGAAGCATCATGACTTTAGCAGCTTTTAAAGGCTGGCATCTTTCTCAGTTGGATATGAATAATGCCTTTTTTCATGGGGATCTTGATGAAGAAATTTACATGAAAATCCCTGAAGAAATACCTGACCCATCAAACAAGGTATGCGAACTTCAGAAGTCACTCTGTGGCCTTAAACAAGCCAGTAGACAATGGTTCACTAAACTCAGCAGCACGCTACTGTCTTTGGGATATCAATGGTCAAAGAATGATTATTCTTTGTTTATCAACAAATCATCAATAGATATCACACTTATAGCAGTGTATGTTGATGACATTATGCTTACAGGCTCAAATCCAGCAGAAATAAAACATTTCAAACAGCACCTCCATAAATGTTTTAGAATTAAGGACCTTGGAAAGCTTCATTATTTTTTGGGCTTGGAGGTTAGTTACATCCCTGAAGGCATTGTGCTATCCCAAAGGAAATTTACACTTGAACTTCTTAAAGAAAATGGTCTATAGAGTCTCAAGCCTACCTCAACTCCATTACCCTTCAACTGCAAATTGAGACATGTTGATGGTGAATTACTATCTAATCCAACCTTTTACAGAGCTATGGTTGGCAAACTAAATTTCTTGACCAACATAAGACCAGATTTAAGCTTTACAGCTCAGACTTTAATTATATTTATACAGACACCCAGATCCTCTCATTTACAAGCTTTATAGCATACTTTGAGATATATCCAAGGCACAATAGGTAAAGGTATCCTATTGAAGGCTACTAACCAACTTAAAGTCCAAGCCTATTCAGATTCGGACTGGGCTGCATGTCCTTTTTTCGAGGAGGTCTACTACAGGTTATGTAATAATGCTTGGTTCTTCTCCCATAATTAAGTTGGAAAAGCAAGAAACAAAGCACCATATCAAGATCTTCGTCTAAAGCAGAATATCGGGCCATGTCACAAGCTACAGCAGAAATAATATGGCTGGTCAGGCTCCTTGGAGAAATTGGTGTTACTTCTCTCAGACCAGTTACACTAAACTGTGATAATCAATCAGCCATCTACATTGGTAAGAACCTTGTTTTTCACGAAAGAACAAAACACTCTGAAATTAATTGACACTTCACCAAAGAAAAAGTATTGAAAGGCCTCCTACAACTCTTATATTTGCCCACCAATCAACAGCTAGCTGATGTCCTAACCAAAATCTTGACTACACAACAGCAGAACACTCTTCTGACCAAGCTGGGAAGGGTTCCTCAACCTCACCATCTAGCTTGAGGGAGGGTGATGAGCTATATACAACAAATGAAGAAATTCAAGAAGTCAAGAAGTCAATCTAAGCCTAACTAACTATAGCTGACGTGTATAAATAGTTGTAAGTAACTATTTAGATATTCGGCTATATAAGGCCTCTCCATATCTAGCTTTAAGACAGATATACTCACATTCTTATTCTGTAATAATTCATTTTTTCTCTCTCAGCAATAACAAACCCTGCGTCTAATGGCTGCTTCTACTTCTCTCTCTCTCTCTCTCTCTCTCTCTCTCTCTCTCTCTCTCTCTCTTGTGATTCTTGATTCAATTACAACGATCAACACAGAGCTTCGATAAGGGTCCATCGGAGAAGGAAACAAAGGTACATTTAATGATGTGGCAGGCCGTTCAAAGCGCCCTTTGGTGAGGAGGAGATAGGTTCGGGTCGAAGAATTCATTAGATAATGTCATACAACATTTATTTGACATATACGAAAATAAGAGTCGTTCCCTAATCTCTCTGTCACTCTTCTCTTGCTCACGGTGGTCGGTGGCATCATCTCTGTCGCAGACCGC
Organism: Carnegiea gigantea; assembly: GCA_029747015.1. Taxonomy (NCBI): domain Eukaryota; kingdom Viridiplantae; phylum Streptophyta; class Magnoliopsida; order Caryophyllales; family Cactaceae; genus Carnegiea; species Carnegiea gigantea. Next base: position 72,605 of record JAKOGI010000240.1, on the reverse strand, counting down.
CGTTCTCCGGTCGTCGGTGACCGATTTCTGCCTGAATCCCTCCATTTCCGCCGTCGACGCTCCCTTACACACTCTCAGTGATCCTCTTCACCGGTCGGCAGTCGCAGTCGGTGGCTCGGTGCCCGGTGGTCGACTATTCGCTCCCTGCCCGCAAGCCTCGGCGATTCAGGTATTGCACTCCGATCAGTGGTCTCTCCGGTGAGTAACTCTTTAATTCTCTAATTGATCTTGTATCAAATCTCCACCTTTTATTTGTCGAAAGTTGAAGCGGTAGACGAATTTAGTTTCATTTGTTCAACCGGCGTTAATTATAGGATTGATTGCTGTCCAATTTAAAGGTTCTATTTGGCCCTAATTTTGTTCTGTTCATCTTCATCCTCCTTCAATTTTTAATTAATCTCAGTTGTATTGCCTCGTGTCCCTTTGAATTTCTGTGAATTGGGAGACCGTTGGGTGCTCTGCCCAAACGCTGGTTTGCGGTAAGGCCAGTTAAGAAGGGATCAGGCCAACTTTATTTTTACCCCCATATTTGTGCAAGTCAACGTGGCTTTTGTTTCACAGCTTGGATCTGCTTTTGGCATTACTCGTTTAATTTCATCCTAGTGTTGGCCTGCATTGTTTATTTAAGTTCAGTAGCTCGTGGTGCCTTCTATCTTTTGGGAGCTTGTTTCTGTTTGTTCTGGCCTAGTATATTATTTACTGCTTTTATTTTGTTACTTTTAGATCATTTTATTACTATTCTTGGCTGTTAGGTTGGTTTTTTTTAATTATTATTATTATTATTATTATTATTATTATTGTTGTTGTTGTTGTTGTTGTTATTATTATTACTATTTAGATAATTTATTACTGTATTGTTAGTGTTATTTTTATTATCATTGTTATTATTAGTAGTATTATTATTGTCACTTGCTATTTGGTAAAGCTTGTCCTACAGCGTATTTAGCTACGTTTGTAGTATTGCGTACTGTCTTGTTCGCTATTTCTAGCCTCTTACGCTTATATTAGTATTTTATTATTATAGTCGTTTCTAGTATTATTGTATTATTCATAGTATTTATTAGTAGCAACTCTGTTTTTTTATTATTACCTTTAGGATTGTTTCGCTAAGTCATTGTGTATTATATTATTTTATTATCTGTGTTTTGTTAGTATTTCACGTATTTGAATTTACCTTCATTCACTTTGCCCTTTTATATTTGGAGATTTGACTTCTTATTTATCACCACTCTCCTCACTATTATTTTATTGACATCTAGTTTGTTGGCCGGTTGGGCGCACTATAACTTTGGTTCTGTCACCGCCAATAATTATTGGAGCGCATAATATATTTGTCGATTTACATCCTTTAGTTTTGCTAGCTTTTGTATTTGTATATTTTAACTTATCGTGTGATATTAATTTTGTTTATTGCTTGTATTTTGTTATTTTGGACCATTTGTTACTATTCTTTGTTGTTGTTGTTGTTGTTATTATTATTATTATTATTATTATTATTATTATTATTATTATTATTTGTTATTATTATTTATTTGTTATTATTATTATTTATTTGTTATTATTATTACTTATTTGTTATTAGTTAGTAGACCTCTAGGGTGTTCGCGGGCTTAGTAGGCGTCTACGCCTGTGGCGGGCCATGTAGTTGTTTCAGCCTGTCCTCCAAGGAATTTTGGGGTTGGGAGGGATTTAGGATTGCGGAAGGTATGCTTAGCGTCCTGGAATATTGGTTCTCTCACGGGTAAGTCGATAGAATTAGTTAAGTCTTTGCGTAGGCGTAAGATTAGTATAGCGTGTGTTCAGGAGACGAAGTGGGTTGAGGCTAAAGCTAGAGAGATTGATGGGTACAAACTTTGGTATTCGGGGTCAACCAAGGCGAAGAATGGAGTTGGCATCCTGGTTGTGAAGGATTTGGCGGACCAGGTGGTCGAAGTGAGGCGTAAGAGCGATCGGATTATGGCCATTAAAGTTTTGGTGGGTTCAGTTTCTGTGAACGTGGTGAGTGTGTATGCGCCCCAAGTAGGCCTGTCGGAGGAAACTAAGAAGCTCTTTTGAGAGGATCTAGATGAGGTCACCCAAGAGGTCCCTCGGAGCGAGAAGTTATTCATAGGAGGAGACTTTAACGGCCATATTGGTGCGGAGGCAGCAGGTTATGATGGGGTCTACGGGGGTTTAGGATTCGGAGAGAAAAACGCGGGAGGGGTCTCTATGTTAGACTTTGCGGTGGCCTTTGATCTGTTGGTGACCAACTCTTTTTTCAAGAAGAAGGAGGATCACCTAGTGACCTTCAAGAGTAGCTCCTGCAAGACACAGATTGACTACTTCCTCACGAGGAAGGAAAGTCGGAGATCGTGTAAGGACTGCAAAGTGATTCCTAGCGAGTTTCCGGGAACTCGACATAGGTTGCTGGTTCTAGATGCAGAGTTCAAGTATCCTAGGAGGACAAAAAGGGGAGTCGGAGAACCCAGAATTAAGTGGTGGACCCTCACGAAGGAGAAGACGGGGTTAATAGCAGAAAGAATAGCCGAGGAGGGAGCTTGGAGGAGGGCAGAAGACGTCGATTCGATGTGGGAGACTGTGGCGGATTGCATCCGAAGGTCGGCTAAGGAAACCCTAGGTCTTTCCTGGGGAGGCGGGAACAGGATGGAGGGATCCTGGTGGTGGAACGAAGAGGTGAAGGAGAAAGTGAAGGCCAAAAAAGAGGCTTTTGCGGAGTTTATAAGCAGTAGTTCGGAGGAAGAGGGGGAGCAAAAGAAGATTGGATACAAGGCGGCCAAGAAGGTAGCCGGAAAGGCAGTGGCAATAGCAAAGAGCCAAACTTTTGATAGACTGTACCATAGATTGGGGACGAAGGAAGGGGAGAAGGAGGTTTTCAAACTAGCTAGGGCGAGGAAAAGGAAGACTAGGGATTTGGGAGTGGTAAGGTGCATCAAGGACGAAGAAGGTAAGGTGCTGACTGAGAATGATGAAATTAGAGAGAGATGACAAAGGTTCTTTGCTAAACTTCTCAATGGGAAAGGAGTGCGAAACGACTGTAGTAGGGGCGGAGAGTGTAGCGATCAGCGAGCAGGCGACCTTATAGCAAAGGAGGAGATTAGGGAGGCCTTGAAGAAGATGGCGAATGGGAAGGCAGTGGGCCCAGACCAGATTCCAGTGGAAGTTTGGAAGTTTATGGGGGAGGTAGGGCTAGATTGGCTCACGGAGCTGTTTAATGTTATTTACAGGACCGCCAAGATGCCCAGAGAGTGGAGGGCCAGCACAGTCATCCCACTGTACAAAAACAAAGGGGATATTTAAGTTTGTAATAACTTTAGGGGTATTAAACTACTCAACCACACTATGAAGCTTTGGGAGAGGGTGATTGAGAGAAGATTACGCGAGGTTGTAGAGATTTCAGAGAACCAATTTGGTTTCATGTCAGGCAGATCGACCACTAAGGCGATCCACCTCCTCAGAGGGCACATGGGCTTGTTCAGGGATTAAAAGGTGGATCTCCATATGGTGTTCATTGACCTAGAGAAAGCGTATGATCGAGTCCCAAGGGAGGTATTGTGGAGGTGTTTGGAAGAGAAAAGGGTGTCACCCGCGTACATCCGAGTAATTAAGGATATGTACGAGGGAGGGCGGACGCGTGTTAGGACACCAGGAGGGGTCTCTAAGGACTTCGCTGTTAGTATGGGCCTACATCAGGGCTCCACCCTAAGCCCGTTTCTTTTCACTTTAGTTTTGGATGAACTCACTAGAGGAATCCAGGACGAAGTGCCTTGGTGCATGTTATTTGCAGATGACATCGTTCTTATCGATGTGACCAGGGAGGGGGTGAATGACAGGTTGGAGAGTTGGAGGCATACGCTGGAAGCTAGGGGTTTTCGGTTAAGTAGATCAAAAACGGAATACCTCCATTGCTGTTTCAGTGGTAGGATAGCAGAAGGAGGAGAAATCACACTGGATGGGAGGGTGATACCAAAAGTCGCTAAATTTAAGTATCTGGGCTCGATTATCCAACAAAATGGGGATATTGACGAGGATATTAGCCAGCGGATAAGAGTGGGTTGGCAAAAGTGGAAGTCAGCATCAGGGGTACTGTGTGACAAGCGAGTGCCCCTAGGATTGAAAGGCAAAGTCTATCGGATGGTAGTTAGACCGGCTGTTCTCTATGGATCGGAGTGTTGGCCTCTAAAGAAGACGCAGGCCCAAAGGTTGATGGTAGCCGAGATGAGAATGATCAGGTGGATGTGTGGTTTTACGAGATTGGACAAAATTAGGAATGCAGTAATCAGGAGCTTAGCTGAAGTGGCCCCCATAGAGGAGAAGATGAGGGAATCGAGGCTCAGATGGTTTGGCCACGTAAAGAGGAGAAGTTTGGCCGCCCCGGTGCGGAGGTGCGAATTGATCGTCCCCCCCGGTGGAAAGAGAGGGAGGGGTAGACCGAAGAAAAGCCTAGAGGAAGTGGTTAGAGAGGACTTGAGAGTTGCCGGCCTGACGGAGGACATGGCTCAGGATAGGAGGTTGTGGCGGGATAGGATTAGGGTCTCTGATTGTAGGGGACCGGACGCGTAGATGGTAGTAGCTCCGGTGGGGTGGGGGCGGGTTTGGTTTTGGTGTACTTGTCTGCAGGTCGTGCTTTTCTGGGATGTAACGGCATCTAGCGCCCCTGGTGGATTGAGGTATGTCTATACTCCTTGGTTATTTCGCTCTCCGGCACTTTTTCTCCTCCTTGATTTTGGTTTGCATTCGTTTTCTCTATAAACTTTTTTCAAAAATTGTTTTGTGGGTCTTAAGGAATCGACCTCTCTATTGATAGAAATACCGGTAAGGGTAAGGTTGCCTACAGCTGGATCTCCCCAGACCCCGCGAAAGCGGACCCACACTGGAAGTTGTTGTTGTTGTTGTTGTATTTGTCTGATCATAATTTTTGCGAATGTCAATTTGATCTAGTATAGTATTTCTGAGCAAGATTTACCAAATATATATATATATTTTTCAACGTGTGTTTGTCATGTAAACGGTTATTAATATATATTTCGCTGACGTGACGTCCGGAAGTATGTCCTCCCATTTATATGATATAAGCTTTGATTGGACAACATTATAAATACCATTTACTGCAATGTAACTTTTTTTGGGGGCTAGAAACGAGGGCAAGCCCCTGTATTGTATCCATTAGAATAACATGTAAAGGCCCAATGCCCACAAGAAGGGCTCCTGGACCTTAGTTTGTTATGTAGGAAACTACGCATCATTCATGCCACTACAACCCAAAATTTTTACATTGGCATTCCCATATTTACCTAATTTTTGGCTCATTACAACTGTTAAACTTTTATTTTATTCAATTTAATATGATTTCTTTAAAAAAGTAAGAACAATGAAAATATGATAATAATTCCCAATTTTCAATATGCAGTAATTGGAAGTCTTTATTCCAACACGATAAAATAAATTATTTTTGTCACTTGCTTGATTCATCTATGCATTAACTCGGATGCAATTTGGAGTCTAAAGAACAATGTGGTCGAAAGGTTTGCCTTCTAACTTTGCCCGTATATACTAGTTTGTTGAAGTTGTTTAGTTTAATATTATTTCATTAGTGTGTAATTTTATGTCAATATTTTTACAAGAGCCCAATTCCGTCGACAGACCCATGGATCGACCCTTAATTATTACGGTCAATAATCATATATTTGCGGTAAAGCTTTATCTCTCATTAAAAATATGCAACAGTGATGATGAGTGAAAGCAGAGAGTAAAATTGTTTACATATGATTTTAATTTTTTGGGGGCGCGAATGAACTATAAAGACTGATATAGGTGGGATTCAAACCCAAATTTCTATTAATAACTCTAAGATAATTTACCGATTGAGCTAACTAACACCTATAAAATATTAACATATGATAAATAGGAAGATAAACTGATTCAATCAAAGTGCTCTGCCAACAAAATTAATAAACTCGATCTGCCAGGCAGCAAGTTTCAGTTGAAATTTGTCCAGCCTGGGTGCATAATGTGCATGTTTGGGCTCACGGGTGACCAAAGGGACTCATAGAGAGGGGAATAAGGAAACCCAGCATGTTACTCATCTCCAATTTCCTGTCCCAGGTACTCGGGTTTGGTTGGATAACGCTCCAGATAGAGTCTTTGATCTGGCTTGTGATGATATTTGTAATGTTATGAATTTGATGGGATGGAAGTCCCCTTCAATTCCTATTTCTAATTCAAAAAAAAAAAAAAAAGGAAAGAGAACTAGTAAGTCACTAGCTCTTTTATGTATTCAAGGCATTCTATTTTAATAATGTGTTACTCACTTCAGATTCTTACATGCCTCTTACTAGATGCGATCTCGCACATTGTGTGCAGGCAGGCTAGGACTCGATCATGCTCTAATGGAAGAGCTACTGAGGAATGTTGGTGAATTGCTAATTAAGATTGAAATTGTTTTCTTAGTAAGGAAGTCGTAAGTGATAAGTGATCTATAAATTCAAGTCCCTAACTTCCATTAGTAAATGTGCTATAAGATGTTTCTCTGCTAGGGAAATCATTGATGTTGCGTTTGCTCCTCTTACTTACCCTTTCGTGTTGTTTGCCTTAGTGGAAAAAAAATGTAATCACTTTAAAAGGTAAACCCAAAAATGATAGGAAAAAGAAGGGGAAAAAACTTGGAACTATAATTAATCTCTTGTTGAGAGGAGAACTATTTTATATAATGGAACTATTGAACTATCATTTTCACAAAGTGTACTAAAAGAGACGTAGAAATTAATAATCTAAAATGTACTCATTAGAAAAATTATATTATTGCGATAATTATGATACCGATGTTGTCTATGTATAAAACATTTATTTAACTAATAACAAGTCCACCAACTTATGCAATCTATAAACAACTTTGATATTTTACACTTCAGTAAAATAATAAAGTTACTTTCATAACAAATAGAAGTAAAATGTTAAAAACTCGTATTTTTCTGTTCATTTTATAACCTCATAGAAAATGGAGGAGTTCATACTTACAGTATCATTATAATTTAAGGGCATTGTAGATAACGGACTTTTTGTTTAACTTTTGGTATAATTTTATGTAAACTAGAAGAGTTTCTTACTTATAAAAATGTTTCAGAATTTTGATATTTTAGAATATTTGAAATCCGTCATAATTTGATTAAAGGAAGATTACGAATGAGAGAGAGAGAAGTGGAAAGAATTTGAGGAAAAGTTAGGCAAATAGTATCAAAAATCACAAAGCCACCCTCAAAACTTCAAAAATTGTACAAGAATACTTTTTTACTATTTATAAAAATAGTACTTCTCTTCTTAGATTTTAAGGGGGGTGTGTATGTGTCTATATATATATATATATATATATATATGTATGTATGTGTGTGTATATATATATATATATGTATATGTATGTATGTATGTATGTATGTATGTATGCATGTATGTATGTATATGTGTATGCATGTATGTATGTATGTATGTATGTATGTATGGATATATGTGTGTGTGTGTGTGTGTGTGTGTAGAGATATATAGATATATAGATATACATATATAGATGTACATATATAGATATACATATAAACATATATAGATATACATACATATATATACACACACACACACATATATATATATATATTATATATATATATATATATATATATATATATATATATTATATATATATATATATATATATATATATATATATATATATTATATATATATATATATATACATACATATATATATATATATATAATATATATATATATATTATATATATATATATATATATATATATATATAATATATATATCTATATATATATATATATATATATATATTATATACACACATATATACATATATATATATATATATATATATATATATAGATATATATACACAAGGGATGGTGGCTGGTCAATGATCAAACACCATTCTATTATGACACCGTGAAATAATTTCAGAATGATTTGCCTTCAACCAGCTGAGCATGTGCAAAACCAAGGTTCTATGTTCAACGCTAATTCACTATATGCAGAGTAATGTGTAGCTTATGTGTATGTTTAATACCTTTATTTTTATCATCGTGGGACAACATTTTTTATATTTTCAATGATCATTAATCAATAAATATTAAGGCTCTGTTCTTTTTGTGAGTAATTGGGTGGGTAAAAGGGTGAAGTAGGTTGAAGTAGGTTGAAGTGGGTTGAGGTAGGTTGAAGTTGGTATTTTTTTTTTAAGTGGGTTGAAATAGGTTGAAGTAGGTTGATGTTGGTTGAAGTGGGTTGAAGTTGGTATATTTTTTATGTGGTGGGTTGAAGTTGGTTAAAATAATAAGAATGTAACTAATGTGTGATAATTTATGAAGTTATCAAAATTTTATGAAATTTTGTTCATTCTTTTTTATTTTTTATTTTTTATTTTGCATTTTTGTATTTTGTATTTTCTATTTTGTATTTTTATTTTGTATTTTTTATTTTTCGTTTTTCATTTTTTCATTTTTCATTTTTTCATTTTTTATATTTTATTTTTCATTTTTATTTTTTATTTTTTATTTTTTATTTTTGTATTTTTCATTTTTCATTTTTTATTTTTCGTTTCTCATTTTTTCATTTTTTATTTTTTATTTTTTTATTTTTTATTTTTCAGTTTTTATTTTTCATTTTTTATGTTTTTTATTTTTTATTTTTTATTTTTTATGTTTTATTTTTTATGTTTTATTTTTTATTTTTCATTTTTTATTTTTGCATTTTTGTGTTTTTCATTTTTCATTTTTCATTTTTTATTTTTTATTTTGTATTTTTGTATTTTGTATTTTGTATTTTGTATTTTGTATTTTGTATTTTGTATTTTTTTATTTTGTATTTTGTATTTTTTATTTTTATTTTAATTTTGTATTTTTTATTTTTCATTTTTCATTTTTATTTTTAAAATTTTGTCTTTTTTTATTTCTAATTTTTTTATTTTTTATTTTTTATTTTTATTTTTTAATTTTTTTAATTTCTTGGTTCTTATTTTTTATTTTTTTAATTTTTAATTTTTTAAATTTTTAATTTTATTTTTTAAATTTTATTCAAAAATTAAAATTAAAATTAAAAAATATGAAATAAAAAGTAAAAAATAAAACAAACATCATAAAAAATACAAAATAAAAAATAAAAAATAAGAACCAAGAAATTAAAAAAACAAAAAATAAAAAATAAGAAAGTAAAAAATAAAAATAAAAATAAAAATAAAAAAATAAAAAAAATAAAAATAAAAATAAAAATAAAAACCAAAAAATAAAAACCAAAAAATAAAAAATAAAAATAAAAATAAAAATAAAAATAAAAATAAAAAATAAAAAATAAAAAATAAAAATAAAAATAAAAAAATAAAAATAAAAATAAAAATACAAAATAAAAATACAAAATAAAAATACAAAATAAAAAATAAAAAATAAAAAAATACAAAATACAAAATACAAAATAAATAATAAACAATAAAAAATAAAAAATATAAAAGTATGAGCATAAATTTCACAAATTTCGATAACTTCATAAATTATCACACATTAGTTACATTCTCGTTATTTTAACCCACTTCAATCTACCACATACAAAATAAACCAATTTCAACGCACTTCAACCTACATCAACCCACTTCAATCTAGTTCAACCTATTTCAACCCAACTCAAAAAAAAAAATACCAACTTCAGCCTACCTCAACCTACTTCAACCGACTTCACCCTTTTTCCCACCCAATGTACTCACGAAAACAACAGGCCCCAAATCCTATATGATACTTTACAAATTATTAAAATTATGAAGGGATGGGTTGAAGTTGGTTGAAGTGGGTTGAAGTAAGTTGAAGTGGGTTGAAGTTGGTATTTTTTTTAGGTAGGTTGAAGTAGGTTGAAATAGGTTGAAGTAGATTGAGGTTGGTTGAGGTTGGTAAATGTGGATTGACCCACGAAAAGAACAGAGCCTAAAATATTGCCCCCTTTAAATAGTGTTTTGTTTATCGAGTTGGGGTCTTCAATTCCATAATTATGCCACGCAAATGTTAGTAAATCATAATATTCTTCTTCCTGTGAAAACCTGTCAAGCTAAGCTAGACAACAAACATAGTAATTTCTTTCTTTTTCATGAATTGATGGAAACTTTTTATTTGATTTGATTTGAAACTGACAGAAATTTGTTATCCACCTTCCTGATTTCATTGTTCATTTTTATGGGAAATAAGGAACATTTACCATTATGAATAATTATAAGTTGCTAGAGATGGTTATCAATGAAATTTCACTTTTCTCAACTTCACATAAGATACAAATTTTGATTGTCAAATTTCCTTGATTTTATCGTTGGTCTCTTTGAAAACCGCAAAAATTTTATGTCAAATAGTTTGCTAAAAATGTTGAACATTATTTAATTCTTACAACTTAATGATCGATAGAGAAGATAGGAGAAGACTTGAACTTCTTGACTTCATAATCAAATTTGAATTGATAATAATTATCAAGGATTATGTGACACACAACCTCAAAACTTCTTACAGTACTTGACACCATTTTCTTTGTTCTAATCTTATTTGTTAACTTTTTTTTTTAGTTGGGGAAAGGGAGTTAGGCCATCAGAGCTTGTACTTTGTATTTTTGTGGTATTGTCCTCCCTTTCTGTACCACTGAGACCCCTTCTGTATTGAGGTCGGAAAGGACTTTCAGGACTAAAGTTATAATTGGTAGAAGATTGTGCCATTGTTCAAACCTAACGTTATTACATCTATAAATTTCTCACCCTATCCCCTCCTCTCATTAATTAGAAATGGTAATCTATTCAAATTACTACAAATTAGCTGATTATGGGTCCTTTGGTCCTTCAATCATAACAAACCCCAACCCCCCCCCCCCCCCCCAAAAAAAAAAAAAAAACAACTTTCCAGTGATTCAAATCTCATCCTATGATCCCCCTTTTTCTGTCTTGGGAAACATTGATTTTGCACACATTTTATTGGAAATGCCAAGAAGTTGCAAAAGCTAATCGTTTCATTGACAGCCTCCCCTGCTATGTTAGCCAATTCAGGTGATATAGAGATATTATACATGAATTGATGCTCTCATATGTTTTTATGTGGGTCAATTCATGCCTACACTAGGTTGGATATGAGTCCAGGTCATTCAGGAGAAAAAATCAAGTACACGCTACTTTTTTCAGCGCTACATATTTGTACTGCCTCAGGTTAGTTATTCCTTCTTGAAACACTAGTGTGAGATTAGTACTCGACCATTAAAAAAGGCACAAGAAAAAATTAAGAAGATTAGTCTCGTGAGAAAACCTATACAAGAATGTCACAATCAAAAAATCCATCTTGGCTCTTGCACCCAAGAAATCTATTAGTCCAGCTTGTATTTAGTGTTCCCCATGCATAATCCACCATTCCCCCACACCAAAAAGAAAATTGCAAAAACTATGCAGCTATCTGGTAGGATAAGACCACATACATGTAAACTGCCATGAGAGCAAGTCTCAACAAGGTTCGTGTTACGTTCGCTAATTCCCCCCGCCCAAAAAAAAGCATGTTACTAATTGAGCAAGTTCTGAAGCTTTTTCTTATCCACAATATATATAGACCGCGTTCAGCAACAGCATTTTGAATAGCGTTCAGTATTTTGATCAAATCAATACATTAATTAATTAATTTTTAGTGTTTGGTAAATTAGTATTTTGACTAGCATTTAGCATTTTAAGAAGTGTTTAGCGTTTTGTTTTTGAAAAGCTAGTAGTATTAACATTTGATATTTAAAAGTAGCGTTTCATATTTTTTAGCCAAAAAATATCCTTTACAAATTTTATCTTTGGAAATTATCTGTATCTTTTTATGTCAATTTACATTAATCAGCTAGCATAATAGCTAAATTTATCGAACACATTAATTTCAACTGCTAATCTAAACAGTTATCCGCAACAGCTAAATTAGAAACGTTATCTGCTATCTAAATAGCTATCCGCTATCTGAACCACTATCCGCTACTTAAACAGCTTACTTTGCCGAATAGGGCCATAATCTAATTCTGTGATCTTTGTTTTGTTGGGAATATTACACATGAGTAAAGAAGTCCCACATCGGGAGTTTAAAAAGAAGGGTCATGTATATAAGTCAAGTGGGCTACTTCTCCTATTGCCAATTGATTTTAGGATGGAACCTCACTTGGGTTTGTAACCATGAAACTTGGTTGAAGTGGGCTCCTTCATTGGATCTCCCCAACATGTTCCCTTTTTAATGAGATGAACAGGAAAAGCATGGTGAGGCTGCCGTCCCTTCATCTGAACACTGAGGCCAAGGTTTGAAGCCACACACAAACACTCTGGTTCAGCCTTAGCCAGATGAGATGCCAGTAGATGGTTGATGCGAAGATATGATCAAAAATTTGCCGATGAAAATATTGACTAATATAAAATGGTTATATATGAAAAATAAGTGTTTTATACGGTGCCATTTTATTCGGCATCGTTAACAAAAATATTATAATTGACTTAGTGAACACCAATTTTAAGTCAAGGGTTGCTTTTTGTTTCCTGTTAAAGCAGGTAATTCGTGCATTAAACGTTTATCCAGTTGGATAAAAAAAGACCCTTCTTATTCGACGATATCCTTAAACTACTGATTTGGCCTTTTTAAACATTCAATTCACCTATACGTGTCTTATATGCGTATTACACGCGATCTAACACTAATAACAGATTGATTCATAGAAAACTTGAGACTTAACCACACCCCCCTCCCCCCCAAAAAAACCAAAAAAACCTGAAACAAACGATGAACCCACAGGAAGATCGAGACCATAGATCATCTCATTCAGAAAAGCAAATTAATGAGTCCAATTTTTCTTTTGCAGGTGATTCTGAAGACTATGAAACATGTTCTGCTGAACATCATCACAATGGCCCACGACATTTGCAACTACAGTTTGGTGGTTATGGCAGTGGAGAAACATACGATGCTTTGAGAATCCAGCTTTTGAACCCCAGAGAGCATGTGAGTTTATCTTGGAACGAAGCAAGGAAATAGCAAAAGCACTGTACTCTACCTCAAGGATTGAATTACTCCCTAAAACTACAAAGTTGATAAGATGGACAGCCCCACCAGATGGATGGATCAAACTTAATACTGATGGGGCTTCACGCCACAATCCAGAACAAGCAGGAGGAGGTGGCGTACTGCGAAACCATATGAGCCAGTGGATTCGTGGATTCACGGCAAACTTTGGAACTTGCTCCTCTGTCAAGGCGGAGCTGCTCGCCCTACTGCAGGGTCTTCGACAAGCATGGTTCGGTGGAGTTAAGAAACTTCTCATAGAAGTCGACTCGAAGACGGTGCTCAGTAAAATGCAAACTCCAGCAAGACCCCACCAACTTCATTAATGCCAAGACTATATATACAACGCACAATGGAGTGTGGTCATAGACCATTGCTATCGTGAAGCAAATAGGGTTGCTGATCAACTCGCGAACCTAGGTGTGGAACAACAGGAGTCGCTTATCTTGCTTGACGACCCCCCCGACTCAGTCAAACCCTACTTTATGGGTGACATACTTAGTGTAACCTATTCCCGCCTTGTGCGTAGTTAATAATAAAACTTAGGGGCATGGCCCCTCATCTTGACCCCCACAAAAAAAAAAAAAAAAAGGAGACGATTCAAGCAAAACCTAATTTTGGATAGTGTTAGAATAAGTCATGATACCTAGATTAGCTTGATTAGAATGGCTCAGGTGCTTAAATCCCAGGCTTATGTGAACAAGGATCAAGTGAATGCCAGGTCAAGCAGCTTAGTGGCTTTTATTTGGATCATTGTTAAACTTAGATCAGAATCTGGTGTGGGTCAATCATTTCAATGAGCAGTATCAAGTCAGGCCGATCTTAGGCCAATGAAGGGGAGCACTCAACAAATTTAAAAGGATATGCTACAAGAGAATTCTATCCCAACCTCAAAGTTTGGTTTAAACCCTTGAAATAGGTTTGCAATATTCAAGTTGAATTAGGAAGGGTTTGGGTTTCTTGACATAGGTGATCAGCTAGATCAACTTTGCTGTCTCCACATATCAGTCTATCACCGAAACTACAGAATAAGATATGGTATATGCAGGTGTGATCTGCACAGCAGCAAGAAATTTGTGTCTTAGTTCAGACACTAACTAGGTAACCACTCTGGAATGAGGTTTTCAGGTCTGGTCATCGCTCTACATGCAGGGCTGTATAAAGATTCAGGAGGAGATGAATATGACAAATGTTACCAGATCGTGCTAACAACAAGGGGAACAATTATGCTAGACATAGCTGCCGATTACCAGCGCTACAAGATGTGGCCAACAACCATTAATCGAATGTTGAAGCTATAAGCATCACTTAAAAATATGAACTTCAGTTCTGCAAATATTGAAATTTCGTTCCATTGTCTTCGTCACTTGTATAATCACTAGATCCTAGAATGGAGTTTGAATAAAAGACCGCTTATTATGTTATTTTTCACACTGCTACAACCTTCATTGTAAACATAACAATAATCTGATTCCCTGGAACCCCAAACCCACACCAGGGGGACAAAATACCCCCAACCACCTAACCAAAAAGAGAAGGGGGAAAAAACTGCGACTTTTATGGATGTCACATACGCTTTAAAATTTAACATCACAAGCAAAGTAATTGCTCCAAAATGATGATCTCATATCTACAAACAAAATTTAACTATTCACATCTCAGCAGATATTTCATTGCAACATGGAAAGAAATGAAAATATGTACAAGGTACAAAGATACATGTATATGACAAATTCACAGAAACCTGTTCAAAGGGTAACCTGAATTTGTGGTTTATGAGTTGTTTGGATCAGATAAGTCAAACCAAAGCAGGATTCTCCTAGGCCTATTCAGAAACCTTGCTTGCCATGCTGGTTCATCACTCTCAAAGGTGAAACCGCTCTTCATGTAGAGCTGTTTGGCTGGCTCATTGTCCATAGCGACATGAACATATAGATCAGTTATCCCTGGATACAGATATAAGCCCAAACATGAAGTCATTGCGAAGTGCGATGCCATAGCTTTTAGCCTTTTACAGTAAGATATAGTTTGAACTACACTAGCATCATAATACAGTAAGCAAAGTTGCAAGTCAATATCAGTGAAAATAACTGACTGTTTTTATTCAAATTGAATTTACTCAAATAAATAAATTGAATTCATTCAAAAAATGAATCAGTCAAGTGTACCAATATTCTAAAATCGAAGAGTACTTTTTGGTAAATAAATTAGGTTGCAAATCAAGAAGTCCTGATAATGGGATATACAAGAGGCATGTAGCAGGGACACAAACAGTAATACTGTTTGTGGACGTACAGGATGCCATTAACATGCCCATAAAACACAGGCTTTTTTTTTTCCCATCGATTCCCTCTATTAGAAATTTTGTGATTTTTTCATCATTCCAAACCACAGAGGACCACTCCAAAACTGACAACTCATAAGGAAAATATCCTAGTATCATAATATACCTAAGATACTACTTATCATAATTATGATGTATATTCTTAGATTTTCTGACAAGTACGCTTAAAATAAATTTCGAATACAATGATTTCTTCAACCCATTAAATTCAAACCATAAATCAAAGAACTTATTTCCTTTTCTAAAGAGTAGCACCACCCCCCCCCCCCCCAAAAAAAAGAGATGATAAGGGGCTTGGCATTGATGTTCCATCAATAGCGAACACCAGGGGCAATTATGACATACAGGACTGGACAAAGATTGCAGCTTTGGGGTGGGAGGACTCTAGAAATATAAATTTGAAGTTATCCACAAAGACTAGCGCATTTATCAAATTGGAATTTATCTCGCTTAACCAAATGGCTGGCTTAATGCTTCATCTTAAGGGCACAACAATGTTTCAGTTCGTCATACAAATATCTCACTTGCTCTTTAGCTTGATAATTGTGTTTTGTCTTCGAATGCCTTTTAACCAGATCGCTATACTTGGTATTGAGAAAGAGAGAGGGGGGAGGAGGGGAGACAGAGACAGAGACAGAGACAGAGACAGAGACAGAGATGGTTGTGAGAGAGAGAGAGAGAGAGAGAGAGAGAGAGATGGTTATCCTTTGCCAGTGACCTTATACTCAACATTCACTGAATGCAAGCAGTCAAGAACTCAAACTGAAACTTTACTATCAGTAAAGTAGTAAGTGATGGCATCAAACATTGCATCCACTCCACAAGAAGTTCAGCCCCAATATTCACTATGCACCAAAGATAAAGCAAATCATTTTATGACTATCCACTATTCTTCACCTCTGCAGTCAATAAAATCGACATGGAGACTCAGAAACTGAATTCAACTTCTTCCCAACACACTGGAAATTCAACAGAAAAGGCTGAAGCCAGGCATACAATTGTTTCAGCCGCCTACGAGGGTTAAAAGTGATTTCTTTCAAGCTGACAAGTAATAGTGCTGCCACGGCCCAACCAGTTGATCCTGTGATGGAGATTCCATCCTAATGTCTCATGAAGAAGCGGGATATCTAGGTTTGAGCACTGGTTGAGTCAATACATGCTCAAACTGGAGCCAAGAGCTCCATAAAGTCTTAAACTGAATGGCAACTGGTCAAGTGCAGGGAATTAGCTCCTCATGAAACTCGTAACAGTGCAGTTCTGGGCACAATCACCATAGAAAAGAAAAAAGGGCCCAAATTGCAAGAAGCCATAGATTAGGAAAATTGCAGATGAATAATGGATGATGGCTTGGGTAAGGGAAGAGGGTTCAGAGCTGGCTGAACAATACTTAAATGTGAAAAAGCAATGACATAATAAGCAGTAATGTAACCCTTGTTCCCCGTTCCCTCCCCCATGCTTTCCCCTACCTATGGAGCTCCCATGAGATATTGGCCTCTACGTGGACTTGGTTACCAATGTTAAATTTAAAAAAATAGAAAAAAAAATTATTGACTCTGAAGTTTGATCAGTATGGAAAAGGTACCCCATTCTTCAGCAACAGACTTTGCCTTTGAGACAAGAGCAGAACCCAATCCACTTCTGTGCAGTTCCTTGGCAACACAGACATTACTAAGGTAAGCCCTTGCCAAATTTGCTCCAATGCCCTGAGAAGTGCAAAGTTAAAACAAGTTCATACATTCTAAATTGCTCAATACAAGCATAATCAACCTTCAACTAGATGTCAAACGATTCACTTTTCCGCCAAATCTACAGAAATCAAGTGGATATTTTCAGGGAACAGAAGAAAGGCTGGGATTGTATGGGGAAATTAACATGCCAAGTAAGCATCCATCTGATGAATGATCGTTAACAGCTCAACAAAGACTAATCAATAGCGAGAAGTGTTAGTTACTCACAATCAAAAGATTTCTACTTCATAAATGTGTTTACGTTACTTTGAAAATGTTTTGGACATCACTAGAAACCTGTCTTTCAACACTACTTTTGATATTATGAAGAGATAAAATGTTCACAACATTTCTTGGCAGCAAAGACACAATCAAGAATATTCTTTTGTGCAAAATACAATAGCTTTTTCAGAAATAAAGCGGAAGAGAAGACATCTATAAAATCAAAATACCTGTGGCTTTATCCCTATAATCTCGTCAGCAAGCCTCACACACTGACTCAGATCAAGTGACCCAACCACAACTCTATGTCCTCCATCACTGGTGAGCTGCAACCAATGACACCAAGTTATAAGAAATTCATAAATGGCAAGCAAGATCCACAAGTTTACTTCCATCTTTCGTACAGAGAAAAGGAAAATTGTCACCCATAAACTCAACACAGCACAGACATCTGATCCAGCGGATAACGAGTGCATATCTAAATGATCCTCACATAAGAAATTCATCAATGGCAAGTACGATCCACATATTTACTTCCATGCTTCACAATTATCCATGATTGGAGTTATGGCAAATCTAAATGATCACTTTCTCAGTTTCTCCACATTACATTAAATCACGCCATCAAGACCGCTGCTCTGTCACCGTGGAAAACATCCCCGAAGAACTTGTTTTGAAAATGTATACAATTAAGATAAGAATAATGAATACAAGATCAAAGCAAAACCTACAAGCATACAACATTCATACAAGAAAATACCCCTCATCAGGAATTGTGGATGGCTGGCAAATTGGGCAAGATTTCCAGTTGGAACAGTTTCAATTATTTCGGTCTTGAATTGTGCTTACACGAGTTTCATGCTTAAGACAAGATATATGGGTGGTCAAATCTATGCAATGTTACTCTTGGGAGCAGATATGTGTTTACTAAGATTGATTAGTGACCACTGCAAGTGATGATACAACATCAATCTTCAAAAGGAGAACTCAAACAAAGTAATGTACAGACCAAGTAGGTTCAGTACACCAAGCATAAACACTTTTGGTTATTGCCTCTATCTCATTTTATCATTACCCATTATATTCCCTCAGGCATCCAATCGAAAGAAACAGAAAAAGATTTTTTTCCCCCCACAGCATATCCATCAATGATAGCTTAGACAAAATAAATAAATAAACATACATTGCCAACAAATTTTGACCTTATCAAAAGCTATAGTTGAAATCACAAGCTCATATCAACCACATCAATAGATTTCAGACAACAGATTACATTATCGAAAGCTCACCATATGATTTGAGAGCCTATCTCCGTTAAACCGATGGCACAAAGTACATAGCAGAACAGCACATATTAAACCAACGGCACAAAGTACATAGCAGAACAGCACATAAATTGGCCCTAAATCTGGTTTGCAATCACTCCCTAATCAGATTGAAAGGATAGAATGACTACTTCAACCACAATATAGTAATTTATCAAACTAAGTTTGTGGTAGCCTCACATGGTTGAACCATAGGCCTCATAGCTCGGGTTGCCCATTGCTAGAATTCTACAGGATATTGAAATACTAGTATATTCAAAGCATTAAAAAAAATCTGATTGCAGTTTGATAATAAAAAAAACTGTGGTGAAGAATCACAATTTAGAACACCCCCAAACATGATTCAGAGCAGTAGATTTTTCTCTGCCGTTTCTCTCATAACTTAATCTGATCAGCAGAATCTTCTACATGCCTATTAAATGAAATTAGACATAAATTTCCTTCTCGTCATTAATGCCTCCACAACTCAGAACAATTCTTTGAAGTAAGAACTATGCCCGTACCCTGGTCTCTGTAGCATGTATGATGATTCTCAATTCAAGTGAGATGAAAACAGGTTCTTGGGCTGTCAGACCATAGCTCTTTCCTCACTTGCTTATACAGCAATCACCGCCAGCAACAAACACAAAGCGTGATTGCATCTAGGTACTCTTGGGTTCTAGATGTATGCAGTAGTTGGATTTTATTAATTACTTGGGCTACACCATGACATGTAAAAAAGTATGGAAGCTAGTTGTTTCACTCCCAAAAAATCCAAAGGCTTTAGCAACACTTGAATGTTCTATGTATAATTCACTCCAGTCTAGAATTGATTTGAACAAAATCAACACCAAATTTTCCAATGAGCAACACAAAACAGATCCCTTTCTGGCTCAAACCATGAACTAAATCAGGAAGGACATCATACCTTACATGCAGTGCAGAGATCCGCTGATGAGGATGACAAATCTGACAAAGGGATGGAAGCATTAATGCAAGAAACCCTTCTAAATCCCTCCCTCTTCCCTGCAACACGTTCTTTTAATGCTTCAAACTCTCGCTCAGCCAGGTACATCTTATGGTCCTATAATAACTTAAGAAAAGAAGTATACCATCAGCAATGCAGAGGCAACTAGCTTCACTGTTAACACACGCCATGTGACATACAAGTCATATGCAAACAAATATCAATTGCAACTGAATCAGAAACTTGTATAATCAAAAGTCAAAATTACATAAAAAGGCCCCAAAAAAAAAAAAAATAACATAAGAATCCTTTACAACAGCTGAAGCTGATCTAGTTTGATTGCATAGATCATTCAACAGTATAAAGAGCTTAATCCAGCACCAACACCCTAGCTTGGTAGTTCCTACCAACTTGTGAGTCTTGTGACTGCATGCCATCCACTAGCTTATCAAATTTCTGAATTAACACACACTTGCTTTTAAGGCAGAGTTGGTTTTGGTTGCTACTCTTGTTTGTCCTCAACGATAAAAAAGAAGAAGGTGCATCACTGAGCTTAGAAAGACAGAAACTAGTGCGGAGACAGGAGATAAGATAAGTTTGACATGAACGGGGGGGGGGGGGGGGGGGAACATGCATAGCCCAAAAGAAACATTGTAAGCAATTGCACCTAGCCATATTAGTTTTTCCAAGGGACAGTTTCTTCTAAGCATGCAACACTACATCTTGTCCTTCGCAAATAAATAGAAAAAGAATTTCAAAAGGAATTTTAAAAAAAAAAAAGCACAAGGTGGCATTATATGGTTCATGTCGGCCAAAATAGTTGGTATTTGGAAAATCCTTTGATATTCTTGGAATTTGTTGGGACTATTTGATAAGGATAGTGCGAGACCAACCTAGTAGGGGCATGTTTCTTTCGTTGAAAAGAATGGGTAGGGACTAGGGAATGGGAATGAATGGAAATGATTGTGAAGGAATGGGAAGGGCCAGTATTTTTCTTGAAGGAGTGGGAAGGAATGGGAAGGTGCGGGAAATACTATTTCGAGAGAAAGTGACAAATATGGTAAGGAATGGGAAGGAATGATAATGAATGGCAGGAAATGGGAAGGGATGGTAAATCCAAATTTACCCACCAAAAGAATGGGCCCTAGGTTGGTCTTGCAGTATCCTGATCAAATGAGTCCCAACAAACTTTGTCTGTGTCACATCACTTATGTCAAGGTCCTCTGGTCTCATTCCAAGGTCTTCCTTTTCGCTCCTAAGAACAAACTGCCCTCAACAGGGATGGAACTTCACACATGAATTCAAACTTCAGACTCTGCTGTGCAATTTCTGGCCCTCTTCCAATGGAAACTAGATGACCATAATCCTCTTATTTGATATGCACATGAAAGCATTTATTCTGTTTCCATGAGAAGGCACATTGCAATAACTCACATTCTTTGGCAGTGAACACCAGAATGAGCTACAGTTCATTTATCAGGCTTAGAGTGCTACCTATGCTACCAAAACTATCCCAACAATTGCTCTACTCTAATTTTGGGCTGCAGAGAACACCGATTCTGTTTCAGCAAGATCCACTATAGTAACCCACACTCACCCCGAAATGAACTACATATGAACTATAGCTTATTTATGAAGCTTAAAGTGCTAGCTCTGCCACCAAAATTGTCCTACCAGTTGTTCATAAATTCAACAGTACCACAATACTCCCCATCCCCAAAAGACATGAACAATTGATAGTCACTTCAAACCTAATCTTATCAATGTCAAGTTCAGAAACATTGAATTTTCATACTCCAGCGGCAACAAGAACTAAAGCTTATCAATCCATCAACCAAATTGCATAATCAGTGCTATAAAAACATACTGAGTTCCAACCTAGAACAAAAATCGTTCACATTTCTCGTCAATTTCAAATGGCGAATACTAACACATAACACAATCAAATCAAGATGCTATACTCTAGAATCCAAGATTATTGAATTAGTCACCTCGATTCCAACAGACTCCTGCTTGAATTCATTGAAAGTTCGAATCCGGAGACAAGCAGCAGCCCAAAGCTCGTCGTCGGAGACGGCTTCGCGGACAATGAGCGCAGATTTGTCGATGATAAGGGGCACCTCTGGAATGCAGACATCAGATGATGAAACAGAGAGCTTCGAGCGACGCCATGGACGAGAGGAGAGAGAATTAGAGAGGTGAGAGAAAGGATGGTCGGATAAGGGCCGATCGGAGAAGGAAGTGAAGAGAGGAGAGAGAAAGGGAAGCGACGGAGATGAGAACGCCGCCATTTTCGTCCTCTTGTGTTCGCTTCGAATGTGCAGCAGCGGATTGGATTGAGCATTGACTTTGAGAATTGGCTCGATTGAGACGTCTCTCGCCAAATTTCCCAACTGTCCAGCGACTAATTTTTGACAAAACGTTTGTTTTTTTTTTTTTTTTGGCTTCCCTTTTTAATATATATATATATATATATATATATATATATATATATATATATATATATATATATATATATATGTGTGTGTAAGGATGGCAATAAAACTCATACCCATTTAAAACCCGAAAAATCCGCCCCGTTTATAACCTAAATGGGTGACGGAAATGAATTTTAAATGGGTATGGGGCGGGTTTGAGAAAAATGGATACGGGTACAGGTACGAGCTTCACCCGCTCCGTACCCGAACCCGCTCCGTACCCTTTTTTATTAATTTAAAAAACCCAATCTGACTTAATTAATCAAGTTTGGCAGCCTAAATATCTAGCCTAAATTTGCATATTTTACTGGTGGATAGGTAATTTATGCTCCTTATGTAGATTGTTGCTACTTGTTGTGACCAAACATTATGGCAGGGGATGCTTTGTCGGCGTTCAACAAAAACGTATTGATGACTTGTTAAATTTACTAATATTGAATTCAAATATGGGTTTAATATGGGTATTAATTTTTATTT